>OY856413.1:429364878-430564878 GCA_963693085.1 Alisma plantago-aquatica
TCTCACACCTTTTGCCGGTGGCGTTTGCACTAAAGGGAACCTCCGTCTTCTCAAAGTTAATTTTCTGTCTGGATGCCCTCTCGTATTGGCTGAAAATTTCAGCTAAAGTGGAGCAAAGGAAAAATCAGGCTACCCGTCAGGTATTGAATGAACTCCATATATATATATATATATATATATATATATATATATATATATATATATATATATATATATATATATAGGGATTATCTTTAATACCCATGCACCCTTCCTGATATTTTTTTATTTTTTTTCCACAATTGTAGAGGAGTATTTTATCTAGCTTCCCAAAAATTTTGATCCAAAAATAATATCATTTGCCCCCCAAATAAAAAAAACCTGTCTATATATTTACTGACTGTATATTTTCTGCACAGTTACTCTTTTTCTCTCAGAGTTACTCCAACGTACCATATAGTTACTCTTTTGATTCAGAAGAGTTACTCCAATGTGCCATATAGTTACTCTTTTGACCCCGAGTTACTCCAGCGGGTAGCAAAAATCTGGCTACCCGCACGGGTAATGAATGAATAACATATATATATGTATATGTATATGTATATGTATATATATATATATATGTTCACTCATTACCCGTGCGGGTAACCAGATTTTTGCTACCCGCTGGCTACTTGCACATCTAAAAGAGTAACTATATGGTACACAAGAGTAACTCTTCTGATCAAAAGAGAAACTATATTGATATAAAAAGTAACTATAGGACTAAAAAGTAACTACGTAGAGTCAGTAAATATATGGACGAGTTTTTTAATTTTGGGGGCGCAAATGATATTATTTTTGGATGAAATTTTTTGGGGAGCTAGATAAAATGATCCTCTACAATTGTAAAAAAAATATCAGGAAGGGTGCGCGGGTAGCTACCCACGCGTGTATTAAAGATGAGCCCTATATATATATATTGCGGTGTATTTTTTCGGAGTTACTTTTTTACTTGTATAGTTACTTTTTTATCAACATAGTTACTTTTTTGTTCACAAAGTTATTTTTCTAGCAAAATGATTACTTTTTTGATTGACGGGTAGTGAAAAACTAGGCTACCCGTCAGATATTGAATGAACTCTATATATATAACTATATTTTTGAATATGTTATTGCAATGTAACTATCTATGCATGAAAAGTAACAAGATAAAGTAACCTACATGTCAAAAGTAAAAACTCTAAGAAAAGTAACCAAAATAGGGGGCGGGTAGCTACCCAGGAGAGAGTGAAATACATGCCCATATATATATATATATATATATATATATATATATATATATATATATATATATATATACACGTCGCCCTAAAAGTAAGTTTCGATGGTGGATGTCTAGCATGGTTGTGACCAATAACCTCTATTATCTATGCATGATTGTGTGGTTGATTAATCCTATTTTATCTCGATTTGTGTACCGAGCCTCTATCTTATCTTCCCAATATAAAATTCATTCTTTTCTACCCTTGCTCCTCTAAAATACAACTTGAGGTTTCTCTATAATAATGTAATAGTATGATAGTTTAATTTCTTATTATGATAAAGAAGAATGACATTCTGACAATGCCAACCGACCGTCTGGAGGACTGAGGAGGACCAGAAGGAGGAGCCAAACCGATCTCCTAGTGGACCCAACCGATTGGCTAGAGGAGCCAGTAGGTGGACAGAAGTACTAGACAACTGATGAGATGACCAAACGACCATCCAGGAGTCAAGCTGGTCGGTTCAAAGGTTGAACCAAACAACCCAGATTGGCAAGCAGAGATCTTCATCAACAACATGTTTTTGCATGTGTTGTAGACCTAGGTTGTTGTAATTTCTTGGTGCTCCAAGAAATTACATTAGACTGGCCATAACCATCACTTTTTGTTTATTTTCTATTTTTTTTGTGGGATGTAGCATGTATATGATACATACTATACATGTGGTATTTGATGAAGTATATGTATTTATAAATACAAACTCCCTCAAATTAAAATATTAAGCCTTAGATGCTTTCCAAAAGTGGCACACATGGAAAGCTTGATCGATCAAGCATAGGTTACACCATAGCATGGTGCTCCATCTATCTGGTGGAAGTATGATGGTAGTAATGTAGGTTCCGCCATAGCGGGGTGTATTATTACCGTGTTGACTTTTGGGTCAGGCTTAACTAGTAATTCTTAGAGTGTCTAGGCCCAGAGACATGCAGATGATTATGGCAACAAGTTGCACATATCATCTATCTAAGAATTGCATATGATGTAATTGGCAAGTTGCCTACCTTGATAATTGACTGTGTATGTTGATGTTGGTCAGGTCATATTTGAATTATTATGGATCTTGGGCCACTAAAATATTGTATGTTGTAGTATTCCAAATTGATATGTGAGGGCTATCAATTTGAAAAAAATAGTAGGAGTTATAGTTAATTAAAATCCAAATTAATATTGTTAATTTATCAAATCAAACAAATTAAAAATGTTTTGAAAAGTTGCAATATTTCTTTGTAGAATCAAATCTGCAACAATAACACGTTATAGTTGTGATAAGTCCTTTAGAAGGACAAAATGTGATAAAACTTTCACACCTGATTTAGGACTTTGAGAAGTGTTTTCAATCATGAGAAAAAGCTCTATGTCCTCAAAAGACCAGAGCCATAGGAACCCACTCCAAATGTGCCTAAAGGCTAAATGGGTGCTTTTTGGAAGCATGCCAATGATGCCATAGACATTGGGTACCTTATGCTTTGTTGTATATACTATGAGTTGCATGAAAAACATGAAAGAATGGACACTCTTGAGATAGTAACACATCTTAAGAATAATGTAAAGTAAGAAAGGTATAATGCTTCCAAAGCAATATTTGAGTGCAAACTGACAAAAGAGATCCAGTAGATCCCCATGTACTCAATATGATTGGACATGTGGAGTGACTGGGATTTCCTTTAGGTGAAGGGTTGACCATGTATATGATTATACAAAATGTTGCATGAAGCATATAGTTAGTTTATCAAATACTTGGCATGTTGATGCCAAGGCAAGGAAGAAGGACAAATCCATGATGGTGATCAGTGGAGGTGAACCCTAGGGCAAAGGAAAGCCCAAGATAAGTTCTAAGGCTAAGCTAAAGTCCAAGTCTTCCACACTCAATTTATGAAGAAGGGTAAGTGGAAAAGGAATCTATCCTTTTTCACTTAATGGATTAAGGAAAGAAAGTGCCACCATTGTCACATTTGGATATTGGAAAGAACTATCCTCTTTATAGAGGATCTCCAGGAGATGGAGATAAAGATCTCTACTTCATGACCTGAGAAGAAGTAAGATAGAACTATATGGAGTAAGGGTTTCCACCTCTGCAGTTAGAAGCTGTCATTCATGGGCACATAATAGAATTAATGAATTTCTATTATGTACTTTCCATTGATGAAAATATCATTTATCTTGTGTTATAAGAACATTATGCTTCATTTTAAAATATATGATATTTTTTAGCAATGCCCCGTGTCTCAAAACTATTTATGATAGTTCTAAAGACAAATATGTGGTTAAAATATATATTGAATGACTTGATGACTCAAACATTGAATACCTATAGCATTGTCATCTAGAGCACATAAATGAGAAATCCATTTCTAGAATCCATATGATGGTTATCAAGACTATTTTGGTTATTGAACCAATAGCGACATGCATGTCTTATTGGTTGAGCAACATGACAAAATCATCTTCACTAGATGTAGTGGGAGAGCAACTATTCTATTAGGGATCATACATACTGATGTATATAGAACTTTTAGAATAAATGCTTAAGGTAGTTACTAGTAGCTCATTACATTTGTTGATGTTATCAATAGTTGTGGAAATTTGTATTTAATGAAATACAAGTATGAATCTCTTAAAGTGTTAAAGGAGATTGTGAATTAAGTATGTAACTAACTTGGTAAAAGTATTAAGATACTTCGATGTGATCGATGTTGAAATATTTTAAACCAAGAGTTTGAGAACCTTCTGAGGAGATTGTAATGAACTCCACCTAAAACACAATGATAGTGTATCAGTAAGAAGGAATCACACCTTGATTGTCATGGTGATCTTCCAGTTTCTTTTGGGCACATGCTTAACACTAAACAATGTACCATCTAAAATTGGTTCAAAAGACACCATATGAGATATGGCATGGGAGTTGTTCCGATGTGTTTGTTGTAGTGATTAGGATTGAGTGATTATATAAGAAAAATATTTCTTAGAAATCTTTGTCCGCAAATCACATAAATGTTATTTTGTTAAATACTACTCTTATCTCAATTCGACAACAAAGTGTTTGTTGGTCTGGATGATTATATTCCTAAAGGGGAACTTAGTTCCTAAAGAGTCAGTGGGAGTAAAAGTAGAACTCATAATGTTTGAGACAAACAAGAAAACATTAAACCTAAAAGAGGTACAATAGGAATAAGGAGAATCACAAGCTATTGTAGAATTTCAAGTTCCTTATATAACACACAAAACTCATAGTTCTAGTGGAACACACATAGAGATTGAAAGATCATGATATCTTCAAGAAATCTGTGGGTTGATTATATATGATGAGTCAACTACCTATCTAGAAGCTATTAAGGGACCAAAATCTAAGTCATGGCTTGAGGCCATGAGATCCAACATAGACTCCATGTAAGCCATCAAAGTATGACCTTGATGGATCCACCTGAAGGGGTAAAACCCATAAGGTGCATTTGGGTTTTTGAGAAAAGACCAACACAGATGGGTAGATTGGTTGCAGAGATTTTCAAACAAGTTCAAGGTGTTGAACATGATAAATTCTTTCAACAATTACCATGGTTAAACCCATTAGGATCATTCTTGCAATTGCAACTTAGTAAGACTAATGAAATTTGACATATGGATGTTAAAACCACATTCCTTAATTGGAATAATTATGGGGATGTGTATGTGACACAACCTAAAGGTTTCATAAATCCAATAATGCAAATAAAGTCTATAAGCTACAAAGGTCATTCTATGGATTGAAGCAAGCATCTCAGAGCTGGAATCTTCTATTTGACAAGTTAGTCAAAGGGTTTGACTTGAGTCAGAATGAAGATGAAATATGTGATTACAAATGATTTAGTGGGAGCAGACTTATATTTGACATGATGATGGGAAATAACATCATTATCCTATAAATGTGAAAACCTGGCTGGAAATGCCTTCTCTATGAAGGGTTTAGGCAAGACATCCTATGTGGTAGGGATTACGATCTATAGAGATAAACCTGGAAAACTTCTTGACCTATGTAAGAGAACATACATTGACAAGATGTTGAAGGGTTCAACATGAAAGACTCAATGAGAGAAAATTTGTCCACGATCCACATAGTCAATCTCTTAGGAGCCTAGTGTTCCAGTTCTCATGAAGAGTAGGAACACATGGAATAGATGGCATATGCATCCACAATTGGATCTATCTTGAATGAAATGTTATGTACTTATCCCGTTATCTCATATGTATTGGACATGACGAGAGCATATCTAGATATCTCATATGTATTGGACATGATGAGAGGATATCCAGTCATCTCATATGTATTAGACATGATGAGAGGACATATGTCAGATCTTGGTGAGAGTCACTAGAATACCATAGAGAACATCCTTAGGTTCTTGGGAAACACTAAAAGGATCGATTCCTTGGTTATGATAAATAGGAAGAGTTGGGTGTAAAGAGTTACACCAATGCAATCTTCCAAACTAGAAAATTAATGATCACAACATAAATTTATGTTTGACATTAAATGAGAACTATAAGCTAAAAGGGTTGTGAACTAATGACAGTTGTTCAAATCTACAAAAGAAGCCGAGTATCTTTGTGTTATGAGAACAACAAAGGATATTGTATGTATCAAGAAGTTCATATGGGTGAACTTGTGGGAGGTTCCAACCATTAATGACATAGTAGAAATACTATGATAAAAATGGAGCTATTGGATAGGCATGTACTCTCAGATATCATACTATAACACTTCCATATCATGTGAAAAATCACACATCGATAAGATGCAAAACTTGTAAAATATCATCTTAAAGAAAAAGTGCTTGCACAACAGAAACATGATGGACATGTTAAAGATCACTTGACAATTCATGGGTGATTGGCTCTATGTGCAAGTGTGAGTCTATTGGTATGTATGCCCAGAAAACCAATCCTATGATTGGGATATGGCATTAAATACCTGATTTGATAATAATTAAGGTAATTCCTTCTATTATGTTTGTCTCAGACATGATATGATGACATAAATGTAAGTAGATGTCTATAGATTGACATTACTCAATGACATATGTTTTTAAGTACACGACTTGAACGTTGAGATCATACAGATGTTAAGAGTATACATATACATTCTTGATTATGTCCCTAGTCGGATATCATTGTGGAAGAAAAACAAACGACAATAATCCATAAGACTACAGTTTGTGTGGGCTGATGACAAAATCCCATTAGTCATGATATATGATATCAAGTCACTCACACAGGTACATGTTAGAGAATAGTATATCAGACAGACCCACCATGTGAGTGATACATGGAGATCATCGAATGGTAGTCAGAATAATCTCTCATAGTGATAGTGGTGATTGTCGTTCTTAGACCTAAAGTCACTACATTCATCACATGTCGTTGGGTATACTTTGACATCATCAAATATAATCCTAAAATAAGAGTTGCCATATAGGTGATGATTGGGTAGATTTGACATATGGGGACTGACTGTGAGTGATGTAGATGGGATTTGTCCCTCCTATAAGAGTTTGATATCTAAGGCCTCTTGATAAGAGAGACTGAGAAATATACAGTTGTATTCATGTGATTCAATATGTGATATGTGAACTCACATGCATCTCAGACAGTCTGCTCTAGTTCAAGGAACATGGACTCAATGTTGAGAGGATGACAATTCTATGCTTCGAGTTCAATCTAGATATCAGAGACAAAAGAACCATATGATCATGGTAACACTAATCATGGATTGTAGGTTGAAGTTGTTCTCCAACTTTCCGAACTACTTGGGTAGCAATGATGTGTGACTAGGCACCACTCTTTGCTTATGATGTCATAATTAGATATGTACATTCACTACCAATGTAATTCTAGACCTATAGGGTCACACACATAGGATACACTTGGATTAAAGGAGTATATTCATGAATGATGTTTAGATTGAATGCTAAAGGTGTTTAGGTATTCAATTAAACAATAGATCAACTAACCCCCTCACTTTAAGGACAACTGCTCCTAGTTAGCTGCAAATAAGGGCGAAGGTTAGAACCCTAACCCAGGTCCCCCAGAGAAGAGGAAAGCTAGGATTTTTTCTATGGTGGATGATGAAGGTAATGGTTAGTTTTCAAGTAATATCAGTGACTCATTCCCTCATTAGTTTTACTAGTCATGTTATATATAATGCAATGGTAATCCATATTAATGCCATATCATGACTATGCTAGTTTTTACTTATAAAATGTTATGACCGGATAATGAGTTAGTGTACATATATGTGAAACCCTAAGGTGGGTAGTACCTTAATATGGAATGAAAATTTTGAGGATGAAATATCAAAAAGGTGGGTAGGCTGTAACACCCTCAAAATTTTAAGTAGAAATAAAAATGATTAAATATTTAAGTCCCAAAAATTCTATATGTTTAGTAAAGGAGAAACCCTAAGCTGATCAAATTTGACTTTCACTTGTCCCATTAAGTTGATACCATGATTATTTCGTATGCCCAAAATAAGCTAATACAACACAAAGATATTATTTAACCCCTGAATAGATGATATACATAATATATCAATACTTATTTAAATTGACATCAACTAATGCACAAACCTAGCCCTAATTAGGCAATGATGACTAGTTAGGGTTTGAATGATATTTTGGCCCTACATGCTTAGTAATGTACCCCCTAACTTATATATGATTTGATAATAAAATATTAGAGCTTCTCACATATATTGGTAACACAATTCCTTTTTAGTGGTTATTAATGCATTAATTACCTTAAGTAGCAAATAATGTAAAACAAAAGTGTCCCTAAATCATATTCAAAATATAATGTGATATTTGAATTACTCATAGATCAATTATCAAACCCATCAAATTTTGTTAGATTTGGATAATCCTAAATGCTTCAAAAGGTATTAAGAAGAAAGGGAAAGATAATGTTAATTTGTGACATAATCATTTAATAATACACATGATTATCATAACTCTACTAAAGTTCAGGATAATAGGCTTAATATTGTAGGGAAATATGGCTACAAAGATGGCATTAGAATTTAAAATTTTATGTACCATATTTCCCATGATTAGCAAATTGCGTCAATAACTATAATGCAGGAAGGATGGTTTCGAGGATATACCTGGTCCTGGTGCAAGTTCAGTGACATGTCTTTGTCATTATTGATGCACAACTATCTTAGACGATGTTTGTGCATCTCCTTGTTGCACTAGGACTTGTCTGACTATTGTGCAGTAGAACTACTGCAACTCCTCCTGGTCACACCAGAGACTACATCCACGAACATTGTCTTCTTCGATAGCTCCTCTTGTCATAGATTACTGGCTGACATTGTCTTTCAAGAGATAGACAAAAACCTCTTGCCTCTATGGTAGTCCACATAGAATGCCTATAACTCCTTTCATCCTTCTAGAATGGACATGAAGGAGTCATACCTCTCTGTCGGTGTACTAGTCACCGACTTGCTCTCCCACGACAATGATCCCAATTTCTCTTTCCCTTGGTGTTCCTCCCTAGTCAGGTAGAACTTGCTCAAGATCTCGTGATTACCAAAACTAGAGAGGACAACATTTTTCAGAGCAACTGATTCTCAATTTTCTATTTTGTACTCTAGGAAACCCCCATTATCCCTCTATTTATAGGCAGGATTTGGGTCAAGGTTCCAAGTCTATGCGAGAGTGGAAGAGACCGGAAGATCTTGAATTCTTCATAATTTTTTTTGAAACTTTGCAACCTGTAGTAGCGAAAACAGTTGGCTCACACTATGAGATGGTTGTTTTTGCAATTTCCCAGTTGTACACAAATTTGGCAAATCAATTCCCATCAATGTTAATACATTGATTTCCTTGTGCAACAAGTAATCCTCAAGTGAAATAAATAGGTAAAAGTCTAGAACCTTCCTCGACTGAAGTAGACCATCTTGCCCATGTGAGACGGATGTCTCGGTCACCTAGATGGTCATCTGGTGACCCGAATCATGCTAGTTTGGTTGGGTCAGTTCGTTCCTTGCCAATTTCAACTCAAAACCAAGCCTGATACCCAGACACTCGTCTCAACACTTGAGACAACTATTTGGCACTTCTAGACGGCCATCTCAACATTTGAGATGGGTGTTTGGTAGTGATGTCAACCTATTTTTTATGTGAATCAAATGCTTAAACACTTTTGCACTTAATTCAAATATCATTCAAGTTCTGAACTCCTCTTCTAGGTCGAGACCTATGTATGTGGCCCTATATGTCCCATATCACATTGGCAGTGAATTCTCATAACAACTTATGACATCACAAGTAGAGAGTGATGCCTAGTCACACATCACTACTACCCAAGTGAATGGAAAGTTAGAGAACAACTTTAACCTACAATCTGTATATGGTGTTACATTGTATGTATAGTTCCTTTGTCATTGATATCTATATTGAACTAGAGGCATGTAACAATCACCCTCATTATTATTCAATCTTGTCTCTTGAACCAGAGTAGTCTATCTGAGATATATGTAAGCTCAACACATTGACTTACATGTACATGGCCGTGTATTTTCCCAGTCTCGCTAATTAAGAGGCCTAGGATATCATGCTTCCATAGGAGGCACAAATCCCATATCTATCACTCACACTCAGTCCCCATGTGTCAAAGCCACCCAATCATCACCGTTCTAACAACCCATGTTTCAGTATTGCATTTGATGATGTCAAAGTGTATCCAACAACATGCGATGAATGCAGTGGTTTTAGGTCTAAGAACCACAAACCCCACCATCACTATGAGAGATGACTATGACTTCCATGATGATGGCTTCCACGTGTCAATCTCATGGTGGGTTTGTCTGATACACTATTCTCTAATATGTGTCTATGTTCTTGGTTTGATATAGCCATATCATGATTAATGAGACTCAGTCATTAACCAACTCACACTGTGATCTTATGTGTTATAGCTATCTATCAGCCTTCCACATTAACAACCGATTAGGGACATAATGAGAATATGTATATGTACTCTTAACGTCTGTGTGATCTCCTTTCTCAAGTTTAATACTTGAAGACATACATCATTGAGTGATATTATTCTCTAGACATTTATTATGTTATTTCATTATCTCATAATTGAAAAAATAGAATAAATTGGAAGCTTGCCTTCATTAATAATCTAATCTTACATTTATGCCATTAAAATCATCACATGATTGGCTCTCAGGGCATACATACCAACAAATACATCCTACCATGTGCAACTCAAAAGAATATGGCTCGTTGAAAACTCTCAGATGAAGATCTGAAGGGAGGGGCCTCATGCCCTACCTCACACAAAGTTTACATGGAGGATGGAATAGAACCCAAACCCATCACCTAATGATAACACCCTATTCCCTCAATGATTTGCTTTTATCTTGGCACCAAGAGAATTAGGAGATCAATCTGAGCCCAAAGATATATAAAATAGACCCTAATGTGTTTCCCTACTAAAATACCCTTTTCTCCTTCTCATCTAGCTGACATAGCCACCACCAAAAGTCACCTGATGCCATCACACTAGATGATAGCAACCTAGAATGGGTCTTGAGTTTGGAGGAAATCCTTCTCAAGCACTAATTTTAGTCGAATTTAACCAACAATCCACTACAAGCTCAAGCATCCTCGACAACATCAACGAGCTTGTCCTAGCACCTATGACCACCCCATTACCACCCCATTCAAATTCCTTGCAAGATAAGCATATGTGTACACTGTTACATCTTCCCAACACCCCAGTATATGTTGCAACACTTTCTTATGGCTTACGTATGAACCTCACCGCCATGAGTCTAATGTCTGCTTGTTGACCGGACACCATGGTTACGGTAAGGATTCAAAAACCTTTCCCTGACTTTGGTATACCACTTTGAGTATTTATTCTCCACTTAGTTTCCTTCCCGTGGTAGAAGATCATGTTCTCCCAAAGCAAGCTCCATTACTTTGTTCCTTGTTACCAACAATGTTGTTATGTGGTCTGAAGGATTCTTATGTGCAATTGTCCACACCTTTTTCTTTGGTTCACCCATCCGAATTAAATGTATGGTTTTTCCTACACAAATGCTTAATGTTTGGTCTCCCCTCACCTTCACATATTTCTAGAGCTCCATCTCACCATGGAAGCCAGTGTCCTTGGCATTTCCTACTATCATTGTACCCAATTCATGGGTCTCTAAGTCCATTCCACCATGAAGAAGCTAGTGTTGATGGTCTCCCATGTTGGCTCACCACAGATCCCAAAATTGTGTTCAATATTGTAGCTTTTGTTCTATGTTCTTCATGTGATCAAGGTACATACATTATAGACGATGATTATATGATTTTTCTCTTGGTTACATGTCTTGGTGTCACAACCTGTATTTTTCTTGGACCACTGGCTTAAGTCAAGGAAATGACTGCACTGCCCTATTACATGTCCTAGTTTAGGCACATCATGTGAGGGCAAAGTTGTCTTTCAAGTTGAATCTCCTCTTGATTTCTGAATTTTTTTCTTCTAAAAAGAGTTTTAAGTGGTTTTTATCTCTCCTAGATTGGTCAGAACTTGGCAAATCAATAATTTCTTATCTCAGTGTCAGAAAACTAAGTGTAAGTAGTCACCAGAAAGCTTTTGAGACAAGCTACACCTCTAACCTATAATCAGACTACGTTTTCCAACCAAAATACCATATTTAATTAGGAATCATACACCAATGTTAATGAAGTACAATCAATTCATTATTATTCTACATACATGTTAATTAGGGTTGGATCAGGAATCAAGACATCAATAATACAACTCCTCCACCATAGGTGAGTGGTCATGCACACTGATTATAATTCTAGAGTTTTGGCTTTATATTATTGATTTATGTATTTATGATCACTCAATTAAAGTGTAATTATGTTATTACTGAGATATACTCATTAAAATCATGCACATGCTATTAGTTTATGTTTTCTACCGATTTGATGATCATACTTTCACTTGGAACACTATGAATCACTGCCATGCTAATTAATGAAGAAATATTGAAAATCATCTTTAAGTATAAGAAATCATGCTATGTTAATATAGTCCTCTCGATCATGTTATGTGAACCTTAAATAGCCTTATGTGAGCCTTAAGTGGCCTTATGAGCTCTGTGGGAGCATGTTAGCCTTATTCAACGTTATGTGAGCCTTAATTGGCCTTATGAGCACTGTGGGTGCATTAAGAGACATAGAGACTATATTAACTCAATTTAAAGTCCACACCATGAGGTAATCATGTCAATTTATTAAGTTTTTAAGTAATCATGATAACCATATTAAGTCACTATGTTTTTCAAGTTATTTCATGTCATTTCAATTATATGTTATTTTCAAGTAATAACTACTTAGTGCCACTCACATAGTTTTACATTGCTTTTCATGGCTAGGGATGAGATGTTCAAAGACAAGGAGAAGGAAAAGAAGTAGACCTCAAGGACATCAACTCAAGCTCAAGGGTAGTTACTCAATCCTACCTGGGGAGGTGCCATTCTAGATAGTTGTTTTTTCCTTTTAGTTATGTTATGTCAGAATTTCCTTCACTAACTTATTTCATGATTTAATTTGTATTATTTGATTATGGCATGTAATAAGGCACTCTGGTGGTTATATCTTTCTGTGGGTTTTGCTTGATTAATGATATCATTTCATGATTTTTCATGGTCTCTATTATATGAAAATGCTTCCTCAATGGTTTTGTGAGTATTAGAAAGGAGGTCTCATATGTTAATATACTACATAATATTTATAGAACTGCAAAAAAATACATGAAGCCACTTGTTTGATTAGTTTTTCTCACTAGCTTTGTAAAAAAAACTGATCGAGAGGCAAGAGAATCCGCATACTCACTACTCAAATATTTTTTGTCAATTTTTTATTTTTAAAAAATCATCAGGAATAAATTTCTTGAATAGCAGTTGCACACTCTCAAATATGGTGACCACCACTACGTATTTTGTTCCATAATTACTCTACAAAAAAGTACAATCACAACAACATTTTCATCATATTTAAAAGTAATAATAAAAGAAAAATTCTTGAATAACTGCAACAAATTCTTAGATATGATAATTTTCCAGCACAAATATGGCATCGGGATTAGTATGTAAGACCGAGCAAAGAAAACAACCAACTTGATTCTCCTATAGAAGTTACAAAAAATTAGACAAAGGAGAGTCACTGCACATGCTTTAAGAATTAAGTGAACTGGTTCACAATTGGAAACCATCCATGTAACTAGGAAATAGAAAAGAATTCTCAAGTTACTTGAATAGCATGTGAGAAAAGTAAAGCTGGTTGCTTGAATAGTTGTTATCCCTACCTTGAAATATTTTTTTCCATCAGAAGTAGATTGCCCAAGTAGCATTTTCACATTCTAAGATAGGGTAATTTTACCACCACATGTCTAGTTATAAAAATATCCTACTAGACTATAAAGACAATTGACATAGTTAGCCATCTGACAAAATGCAAACAATTGAGCAATGAGATAAGCAAACTAGATGCACAAGTATAAGCAAAATAAGTGGAATGAAGCGTCTTGAATGAAATCTAACAAAAAAATCTAAAGAAAATGACTCAAATAGATATTGTCACCGCTTTACTAAAAAATTAAAAGAGTATTGAAATAAGTATGTTGGAATAGTAGTTGCACACTCTAAGACAATCATTTGTCACCACGATCTAATAGCGCCCAACACCAACCCATATTATGGATTGAAAATATAATTGAAAAAAATTACTCAAGCTGCTAAAATTTTATATGAGCACACTAAAATATGATGATTGGTCCAAAAAAATTCTCAAACAATAAGAATAACAACTTAAAAAAATATGAAGGCATCCAGTCGAATTGTTGCTATCTTTTTTAAAAAAGATAAAGAAATTCATTGGAAGTAAACTATTTAAATAGTAGTTGCACGTTATAAGATACAATGATTTAACACTAACATATCAGGTACCGTGATTATTTTAATAGACCAAGTGAAGAAAACAACCAACTCGGTAAACTTGTCGAAAATCTAATAAGAATATGGACAAAAGAGATAAACACACTGGCTGCACTAGTAAAAAAAATAAAAAATCGACAGAAGTAGCTGGTCGAGTAATATTATTAACAGATCGAACCACACAGATAGACAACTGACTTCCTTTAACATATAAGGTCACAAAAAGTACGAATTTATTAACACACAAATAGTTTGTTGGATTGACTCCAAAATTTATCTCTGTCTAAAACTATCTCTAACAACATAGAGTTGATGAACATGCCCGTAGGATATTTTGAGCAGCACCACAGTAGCCAAAGTAGTGAAGGGCAAATTAACATACAACTCAAATAAAAGATGTGTATCAGCTTAACCAAATTTGACATGTTCAAAAATTAATAAATATCCATTTCGATGAGTAGCCATGATTGATTTGCTTAAAATGTAATAAATAGTTGATTAGATGAGCAACCACAATTGATTCAAACACTAGTTGTTCACAAGTAAGTAAACAAATAGGCCCATAAATACCGACATAGGTCTTCACATCAATGTAATTTGCGTGGACATGCAGTGGAAAAAGATTTACATACATTTAGAGTATTTATACTCCCCCTTGACATGAGCTGGGGCGTCACCATCCACATATGATTCTCAAGAGATGTGTTGCATTAAGAAGAAACTAGTTATCGCACATGCTTTGCACAT
Organism: Alisma plantago-aquatica; assembly: GCA_963693085.1. NCBI lineage: Eukaryota > Viridiplantae > Streptophyta > Magnoliopsida > Alismatales > Alismataceae > Alisma > Alisma plantago-aquatica. The sequence goes on from OY856413.1 coordinate 429,379,891, forward strand.
TAATTTTTCATAGACTCTATAAAAACCACTTATAACTTTTAGTGAAATTTATATTTGTATCTAAAAGTCTACTCATATCATGCATAATAAACTTTTTCAATTTGTATTTGTTGTAATATATAAAAAGAAAAGTTGTTATTTTTTATTTCACATATGAATTAGGTAATTATATGAAGAAAATAAAACTCAATTTTTCATTGAAGCAATTTGACTTACATATTTAATTTTTCTTTGAATAAAGAGATTTAAATTGTAAGAACTATTTTTACAAATGTTTTTATTGAACATGAAACCTCCTGTATTTATCATCCCAAATACAACTATGTTGACCTCTAAAATATTGTCACACTTGTTAATAATTAAAATCCTTTAAAAAAACTTATGAGGATGCATAAATGAATGTTGATGTTACACAATGATACACCATCTAATTTGTTGTGACATGCTATACATCCCTCCCTAGATATTTGTGTAAAAATGTGTGGACTAGTAGAATATTATGTTCAAAATAGATGATGGCTGGCAATATCAATTTATATTACTACCTCTTAAAGTGTCAACACAATTAAGATAAGGTGTGATACATGAAACATCTCCTCCACCAGTGATGATGTAACTAATGATTGGATTTCCTACTGTAAGCGTAAGTATGTAAACATGGCCATAACAACTATTGAATTTCTTGTTGGTGATGATGGATGTCATGTAAAGATCCTCTTCTCTTAAAATGTCTTTGTTTAGTAGACATACCATTTTCGTAGGAGTTTCATGGTTGAACAGATGACAATGAACATGTATTGGGTATGACTCCATTGTTGTGACTAGATGCTACAAGTTTATATTAATATTTATAACTGAGATCACAATATAGATCACATTCTGACATCATGGAGGTTTTTGGCTGACTTTCTTGGAATAAAGGACATGAATAGAGATATTTTGAAATTCAATATGACTAAATAGAAAATGGATTTGACTAAAACTTTTTCAACTCTTAACTTGTAATTTTAGATCAATATTACAACATATCATAAGAGAAAACTAATTATGTAAAATATTATATAACAAATAAAAATAAATGAAAAGACTGCATTTATAATGTTATTGAAGAACATCATGGAAAATAATCTTCGATATGCAACTTTAATTTTTTAAGATTGTGATGGATCGAGCCTTCTCATGGTGATGATAGAACCTGGAAGTATTTATGTTTACATTGAAATCAACAACCCTTCTCCACAAACCACTCATTCATGATCATTTATAGCATTTGTAATTTTGATTGTATAAAAAATAAATTCATACAACGGGAACAAACAAATGCTATAAGATTGAGTAATAAAAAATGACAATCTTACCACATAGGTCATACCATATAACATTTAGTCTATATTGGTAAAATACAATAAAAGGAGCATATATAATTAATTCACCGTGCAGGTTGGGAGATTTGTATATACAATGGCTTTGCAAAAATCAAACCAGAATAGAAACATCATTATTCGATGTCACATACTGCTATTTTTACATCTTGTTGAAAGAAATCGATTTCATTAGACGTGTTGAGATTGCCTAGCTTACAACATGTAGATAGATTGTATGAATACCCGTTTAAACAAAATAATGAACAACATAAAAGATTAGATAATTTACCTTGAGTTGAAAAGAGTCACATTGAATGAAAACGACATGAGGGTCAAATGATGGCTGGGAGGATACCAACAATTGATAAATCAAGAACTACTCATAGAATTATATCTACGGGGACACCCTATCCTTGATGTCATGGCCTTCGGAATGAATGTTCCAAGATCAAGATACATGGAAAATTACAGAATTCCGTGGAATGTACCTAGGGGTAGTGTCAATTCAGACATCATGAGAAGTATAGAACGCCAGCAAGTAGCCTAGGTACAAAAATTTCTAAGTATTTATCCACCAGGTGTTGATCGACCCAAGTTATTATAATCCATCCTTCTTTTCATAACCAAAAATGATCAAATTTGTAGACTTCCCATTTTAAAATTCAGTCCTTTCCTTGCATATCCTACCTGTGTATACTGCATGTACATAACAATAGTTCTTGAGGAAGGGAGTGCATGCATGCACGAGTTTGAAGAATTTTGGTACTGATCTCGCATAGAAATAGGGTGTCTAGTTGCTTCTAAGGAGGCTCGTTCCAATGCATGCCTAGGAAAAAGATGCTAGCGGATGATTAAATAGAGTAGGGAAATGGTACATCTACGTGGCAATGGGCATCTCTTATAGAAAGTCAAAGAAGTATCAGTTGGTCTTGATTTCCACCAAAAATTTCAGGCATCACATCTTTGTACTTGATGCAACTCGATAGTCCATAGGATCACTGTCATAACAGGTGACAATCAATTGGTCTGCATTCTCAGTCCACTTAACCCATGATTCATGTGTATGGCTCTATGGGAAGAATCGTGGTGGCCTTGGAAGTTGTCGAAGTGGATGGTCCCATCTATGAGGGATCATATATGCCGACGTCATAGTATCGTGCATGCAGATCTTGGGGACGGCTCCCCGTTAGCGATGTTGGTACAGGGGCTGTGCAGCCGCACACGGCCATGCCCTGATTTCTCCCGACATCAGAACTCCACCGTCCAGGTCTCAATCACACCCTCGTATCTCAGTTTAATTTTCTGAAAGAGATTCACCACAAAAGCGGTGCTAAAAGATTTTCTTGTGGTTAAAACCACTTCTGTGCCACAGACCTAAACTATTTCCCCGACTTCTACCCCTGTTGAAAAGTGAGGTATCAGTCCTGTCCTGGACTTCAACCAGCCTGGTTACGTAGAAGCCCTCCATGATGCAGTCGGTTTTCCCCATATTTTTATTATCGTCAAATATTAAAAATCCTCTCACTTTTCTCTCTCCGTATCCATTTATTTCAGCAACCAAGAATCTTATTCTAGTTGGGAATCATAGCATATCACGACGAAGTAGAAGGTGCAAGAGATGGCCTTGAGGGTGTCCTATAGATCCTAACATTCAGTCTTGTAGACCATACACGTCTACCATGAAAAACATAATAGTGGATGACCATGTAGAGTGGGCTAAACACAGGTTTATAGCATTTCAGGCATATTGCCAGCAGTCTAGCACAATATTGATAGTGATTAGACGCCATTCTAGAAGTAGTGGTTGGATATCAGAGATGTGGTTATGGGGGGCTGAATTTCTGACCGTCTTCCTGCCATGGTAGTAAGCTGCTTGCAAGGAGGATTCCTTTCGGTAATTGCAAGTGGTTTGCTTAAGAAGATAGCAAGACTGGCTGATTTGTGATCATCCGTGAACTACGAGATTAGGGATGCGAGACCAGCTAAAACAGAAAAGGAGACGCGCTAGTATGGTAGATATAGATATCCGTTTGAGGAGTCTAGGCGTCATCAAATTTGTGGAGGGTTTATCGGAAGGAACAATGATTTATGTCAATGTATATATTTGAGGAGTCCAACTAATTATGGGGATTGTGAAGACGGAGACAAGTGGTGATGCTTAATATGATAGAATAGTAGATGTAGTCTTAGAAATAGTCCCATATTGGTCGTGAACGAAGTAAAGAATCAAGCAGGCATCATGACAAATGAAGCATGCAGAGTGACAGAGCAATGACAGGTTGGTCACTTGCGCTTAGTTATAGGGTAGTAATAAAAACTGATTTCCACATTTATCCAAGAAAAACTCTCTCTCGGTATTATGATGCGGTGTGCCGTGTTTAAATACACCGCCTTTAAAAGTTCAACCACACATGTTGTACAAATAAACATATATCCTTGTCACTTTATTTAGGTATTGGGGGATCTTTTATATAGCCCGCCCCCTCAAAATAGATATACAAGGTTCCAAAATGGAGTCTGCAGCAATCTTGATGTCATTTACAAGATTATTAATCAATTATGGGGGCAATCATTCAGATCTAAGTCTTGAGAGTCCATTTAGCAAGACAAATCTGCTAAGTGATCCCCTTCTCGTTTCACATGCTTGATTGAGGTGTTGATAAGTTGAAGAAAAAAACATAGTGATTCTTGTACAAATTCTACAGTACTTTAAGGGAGGGGGACATTTTTCCTAGCCAGAGATGTGACTGAAGACTACGAGAGAATATGTTTCTAAAATGTCGTTTTGTCTCTCTATTTTGACCAAGTATGGTAATCCGATTTAGAATATATTTAAGCTCTCCATCATGGAGGATTAGTCCCATTCTACTTTGTAGTATTATTCATGATCCAATGTCCCTTGTAATTCTTGATAATGGGCCCCATATTAGTTGTATAGGTTTTACATGTTCACAACAACATCAACATTGAGTTTGAAAGTATTGGAGGGAAGAGGAGCCTTGAGCTGAGGCTTGTGAGAAGCATGGTTGTGGTTTTATTGACCCTTCTTAGTATTGTGTCCCTCTTGATTCCTGATAATGGCCTCAATACTAGTTGTATGGGTTTACGTGAACGATATTGCCATTGAGTTTAAAGTATTGGCAGGAAGAGGAACTTTGAGCTGAGGCTTGTGAGAAGTATGGTTGACATTTTGTGGCCTCTTCTTAGCAAAAGCACTGATAATAGTCAAGGATTCAGAATTAAAAGTATTAGCAGAAGAAGGAACCTTGAGTTGAGGCTTGTGAGAAGTATGTTTGTAGTTGTTTCGACTCTTCTTAGCTAAAGCACTAATAATAATCTAGGATTTAGTCTTGAAACTATTGGCAGAAGGAGGAACCTTGAGCTGAGGCTTGTGAGAAGTATGGTTTAGGTTGTGTCAACTCTTCTTAGCTGAAGAACGTTTATCTTAATTGACAAGGTGAGAGTATGTATTTGTTTAAAATGAATTTGTTTCTATGTTTCTAAGCATACTGACAAGCCACTACAAAGCAGTGTGCCAAGTAAAGTTTGCAGCAGGATCCTTTAGATTGTATCAGGTCCAGTGTCTTGTGTTGTTAAAACTGAAGACCAATAAGGCCTTTGTAGGAATGAAATGCCTTCAAAGGGGAGAATTGAGCTACATTCATGAAGGGAATGCATGCTAGTTTACACAGTGTAACCACATCTAGTGCAAGTATCATCACTACATAAATGTCTATTTAGTCCCATGCTATTAGTGAGAAATTTTTGTGTCATATAAACCATAAGAAAGTTTCTATCATTTTGGAATGTTTAGTTTTGTAGATACAAGTCCAATCCATGTTTGATAGCTTCTTTTTCGTGAATCAAAATAATATAAGTTGAATTGGTAGAGAAATAGGCATTGTCCTTATGATTCCAGGACCAATAATCTTCCCAATATAAACACAAGGGAAGCATGGGTTGAAGAATGCTCTAAATAATGGCTTTTTCCATCCAATAGAAGATAAAGGACATTTCCCAATAACCTTCTAAAATTAGCATGATATTTATCATTAGGTCAGAACATCTAAGAGAGTAGGACAATTGTGTATTAAAGTAGGCTTCATGCACCCAGGAAACCAAGCATATGACCAGACTGATAATACGACCATTAAAAACAACTGAGTGTTGTTGTATGCAATGATGTTATTGTGTTTTAGAATACTTTTCCATAATAGATATCTGTTCTTGTGAATCCATTATTAAGATATTTAGCCTCCATAAGATGTTTCCATTACACCTTCCTACTCCTCCAGTAATCCTAATCGATTTTCATGAGGAGAGATTCATTGGAATCATGTATATATTTGATGTTCAATTCTTCCTAATCAGTAAGAGAAATGACTTTTCCCATGATAAGAGTCTGATCTTAATCCTTTCACTAATACCACTCCAAATAAAGTTTTAGATTAGTTGATCAATTCTTTCACACACAGAGACATGTAGTTTTGTTGTTTTTATATTCATAGGTTTAGATTTAAGGATAGATTTAGTGAGGGTGACATGATTAAATAGTGAGAGGGTTTTGTTTAACCATCACTTCTTTTAATTTGGACCTTCATGTAGTCTCTAAGTAAGTGTTCTTGCTTTCTCTCTTGTGTAGTAGTGCTATACCCATGTCTATGACCAAGTTCTTAGTCATATGATTTCTCTTCCTTCTAAGAGAGAGAGAGAGAGATGTATTAGAAGAGAAGCAAATTTGTTTTTTTCCCTTCGGGTGTTGCTTACCAAAAATATCCTCAAACATTTTCATGCACTTCATCATAGTTCTAGCTTGAGAGATGGAAGCTTCACCAAAGAGGATGATGTCATCTACAAAAGAAATATGCATCTATTTGAGCTTAGATCTAGATAAGGCAATGGGCCTCCTATTCAAGTTAATTTTCATTTTCAGTAATGAGTTGGATGTACCTATCTAGGTTGAGGATGAGAATATACAGGATAAGGGACCCCCATATGACACCCGAAGAAAGTTTGAAGGGTTCAAGAAGCTCTCCATTCCAATCAATGGACACCGTCCCTTAGCTGATGATAGTCATGAATAAATTCCTAACTCATTTTATCATAAGTTTTATAACCATCATATTCTTCGTGTTGGCTTTACATTTCATCATATAGATGATCATTTCAACAATAATGATATTTCTAGATATATTCCTGAATGGAATGGATTTTTACTATAGAGGAGAAATCCAAATGTCTAGGTAAGGTTTAACACATTTGATAATAATTTTAGGAACTAATTTCAAGTAGATGTCTTTGATATAAGTGGGTGGCGATTGATTGCAAAACTAAAGATGAGGTGGTTTAGGAATAAGAAACATAGTGGAATAGCCATATCCTTATTCAACTTGTGATACATAAAGAGATTAATGATGGGCTGATAAAGAGAAAGCTTGATGTGAGGCCAATCTTATTGCAAAAGGAAGACATCAATGCCATCAGATCCTTGAGAGGGGCCATCATTTTTAGAGTGTGGTGTACTTCCTCTTTGTCAGGTATATTCCACACACTATCAATATTAGGGCAATCAAGGATTAAAAAGTTTCCTATAAAGCTTGTACAATGATGCATTTGAGTACCAACACGATAATTAATGAAGAGTTTTTTAAATGAAAATGTGCCAAAAAAAATTTACAACATCATTGTCTTCAATACAAATCTCATGACCATTCTTCAACTTGGTTATTATATTCCTCAATTTCTTATTTTAATGGTAGAGTGGAAGAATTTGTTATTTTCATATTCCAATGGAATCCATTCATAGTGAGATTTTTGTCTAAACATGTAAAGAGCTAGAATAATAACCCAACTCTCTACTAAAAGTATGGTACACAAAAACACCAATGTATAGAAGCAGAATTTTAAACTTTGAATAAATTCAATTGTATAAAGAGTACTTTACAAAATTTCCCAAAAGGGTGTACAAAACAACAAGATCATGGTAGAGGAAGACTAGAACCAAATAAACTTGTCTCCAAACAAAACAACATATTGTATAGGCAACTATAGCTAAGCCCAAGCTAGAAGGTTGAACTCCATATTTCTTAGCCTTAGACTGGTCCACCAAGCTTCCAATGCACACTCTGATCCTACACCTAGGTGGTTGGGATCACCCATCAAGAGAGAGGTAAAAGTATGTGTTAATAAAAAAGGAATAAGGACAATTAATAAAGTGCACATTGCATAATAAAATGATTCACTACACTAAGAGTTTCCAAGAGTATGAGGCAAGTAAAATAAATGAGAAATGGAAATATATCATAGTAAATCAATCCACAATAATCAACATAGCATGAATAATGTTATGACTCAAATCATACCAATGCAGGGTGAGGCACCTACCGGACCTACACCAAGAGGAGAGGGAAAATTCACATCCCAAACCTCAATAATGTGAGGGGAAATTCACATCCCTCAAAGATATGTAAAACGGGGAGAAAATCACTTTCCCCTGGGCTCATGCCCACTATGGGTGGTTTGTACTCATGTACACTATATTGTCATTTGGCCAAAAATACATCATGCTAAATCATTCACTTGGCAATAGTGAAAATATAAATAACATTGCATCATAGCAAATGGGGAATAAAACACATGAAGTAAACCACATAAAAGAGCCAACATTGGAAATAACAAGATTTAATTGTTTTAAGTATATGAGCCATCATAGGCAGGAGAATATTCAAATAAATAAATAGCCAAATAAAGGCAATAGAGAGATTACAAGGCTAGCAATTGCCTCATTAGGGAATTAACATTTGGGTAAAAGCCCAACTGAAGGATAGGCTAATTGCACATTCACATTCATAATTCATTCATAAATAAACTTCACATACATAAATAGGTTTCACATACCTTATTGTAGATTCATAAACTATCATTTCACCAATTAGAAGTGTTCCATGATCACATTATCCTAGTTACAAATTATAACCCATGCATTAGTATGTATTAAGGTATAAGGTATAAGGAAAATACCACTTTTAGATCTTTTGAGGAAACCTTTGATTTAGGACTTAAAACCTAGCCCAAAAGATCAGTTAGATGTCACTGATTAGGAAAACATATCTTATTACTCAATTTGGAGTTGAAAAGACTTAATTATCATTTATAGAACATTTAATATGAATAAGATGGCATTTAAAGAAAACATCAATAAAGGAATCAAAATCATAACTTGAAAACCAAATAATCGGATTCTTCATTAAAAATCCTTTCCAACGACTATTTATTTGCATTTTTATGACCATGGATCGATTTACTATGAATTAAGTAAAATTGACCAATCAGAATGCAAAGGAATGCCACATAGGCAGAAGAAATACGCAAAGGCCCTGCCACAGTGGATGGACCCACCCTGTCATGGGTCAATCAACTTTGGGCCAGTCAGTCGGTCCACGTCCACTTGGACTTCATCAAGGGCGTAAGAGAAAGGGGCAAATGACCATTATGCCCATGGTCTATAAATCAAAATAATTAAAAGAGCGTGGACATAAATGTCATACACTCATAATCGAGAATCTCGAGTGATAAATAAAATGAGGGCGGGAAATACCGATATTTCCCATGGTGATTTAATGACTCTATTATCAGGGCATGGCTACCTTGATCTTTACATGACCAGGTATCTCCAGCTCACATCAATGGTGAGGGAGCCGAGCCTGGGAGTAGAACCTCTATTGGAGGTCGTGATTTGCAGTTTGACTGACAAAATGGAAAACATCACAAGATTACTCGTGCTCAGATGATCTCAAAGAGCCTTCAGTCAGTGCCTGAGGCATGCCGTGACTCCAGTACTGGCCGGAGAAACCAGAGAGACAGGGGAACACCCTAAGAGACCAAAACTAAAGAAACGAAGAGGGAAAACCTCATATGAGGTATCAAAACACTTCTTGGACATTTGGCGGATTGAGTGATGGTGTTTGCAAGGTCTGAGGCACACCGGAAGCTCAAAATGACCAGGTGGGGGTAGATCTTTATGGCGGCCTATAGGATTAGGCCACCTGGGGCACCTCGGGACCAAAGGAGAGTATAGGAAGGAAGAAACGAGGCCAAAGAAGCTTACCGGGTATCCAATTGGTCAGTTAATGACCGGAGATGCGAGGGAGCGGCCAAGGTTGCCGGAGATGTACTTTGAGTAGGTCAGGGTGACTAAGGGCAGCCTAGGGCCAATTGAGCATGAAGGAGTGATGTGCGGGGGCTGAGGATGGTTTTCTCGACCTTAAGTAGGCAAGAGGGGAACTCAATCCTCCTTTGTAATCTCACCACAGAGAAGAGGCGATGAGCCCAAATGGGCATTTCATCCTTAGTGAAGGCGGGCAGACGAGTACACACTCGTTAGACGCATCTTGGAGAGACGAGTTCAGTGGTCGAGGAATCGCACAAAAAGGTGCACTGTGGAGGGAGAACGGGGTGGAGGAGCTGAGGGGGTCTGAGCCGCTTGGTGTCTGGAGGTGGAAGACGATTCCTAGGCCGTCAGATCAAGATCTAATGGGGGGTCAGTGCGTGATGCATATAACAAAGAGACCTTAGCGTGGCACATGAAATAAATGAAATAAATTCAAGTCGATTGATATCCTATAGTTACACTATATGGAAACTTGTAAAATCCATTTGGAGGGTCAAATAAAGTCCAAAATCCACCAAAATTTAACCATAGGTTAATTACAACTCCTAGATCAATGCTATGCATTTACTTTCTCGTTTTACACATATTTTGGCCCTTTAATTCTATACTTACTATTAATGCATATAAAATGAATGATTACTATAAAGAGTCTCTTAATGACATAAGTGAGTGAAATTCGAGACATATCAATATTAGGGGTCATATCTTATCATAATACCATATTTTCATGCATTAATATCATTTTTTAGGAGAGAGAAAGAAAAGGGTTAATTGCTCTCATACATTAACTCAAATACACATTATTACTCATATCTTTATCCAAAAAAGATATAAAAGATCTAAATTCACATTATCCACTTATATCTCTCATTAAAGGCCACATTGCATTATTAGTCCTCAATAATCACATTACGTGGGTTATTTGTGCAAAACCCCCTACATTATCATAAATGTGGGTAGATTGTGAATTACATCCTCAAGAATGGCTCAATTTCAATATTGAGGCCAAAGAAGACTCAAAAGGATGGGAATTTTATGAAAAAGGTCTAAAAGGACTAGAAAGAAAATAAAGCTTGAAATGGGTAAATTGTAAAGAGAACCCTGAGATTCAGTATGTTACAAAATGTGATCTCCTCTTCTCTAAGAATGTTAGAGTACTATTGTAAATCAATGATCTTGTTATCAATACCTACATTGTAACAAATGGACAATTGCATTCGGTAGAGCTTGAGATTCATAAGAATGAAATTCTCTTAACACATAATATTCTCCCTATCAGAAGTATCCTGATTTTTAGCCTTCTTCATAAAAATATCAACATTCTAACTGAAATTCAAGTAAGATCTCCAAGCATACATTAAAAGTTGTGGTATGTATCTCTCTCATGCCAAAAAGCATTAGTTTTCAAAAGTAAAGGAGACTAAGGTGTATAGGATGAAGAAGAAACCGAAATAGGGGCATGATCAAAATTTGATGTAGAGGAGAACCATGACCTTTCCACTTGGATAATCTTTAGGCCAGTCGTGACTTGCAACAACAAGATCAGGATTCTCCTGAAGGAGACTTCTTTTAAAAGTCTAAAGAGGATTGCTTGCACCATGATACATTAGATTGTAGTCATCAAGTGCTTGAGTAAAGTCATCGCACATGCTTATGTACTAAAGATCATTATACACTTTTTTCATGGGGACACAGATGGACATTAAAATATCCCACTTCCATCTATAGAAGGGAGCATGAATTAGACATATCAACAATATGTCACCATAAAAACTAAAAACTAATACAAGAGGTGTTCTCATAGGCAAAGTTAACTAGGAATTAGTTATTTACATGTCAATGCATAAATTTGTTGTGGAACATCATGATTTCAACACTACGATGTCATTTGCGCCACATGACCTGGATGCCACCAAAGAAACCATGAACTTGAAATCTGTGAGATTTTTTGAAGGCCAAGCTACCAATCATCTTAGAGACACAAATACCATTGATTATATGTTTGATGATATCAACCAAATTGACTCTATACTCCTTATTCTAGGCTTTCTAACATACCTTGGATATTCTAGCCGTTGATACCCTATATGTTCCATAACATGATGTTCGTTAATTAAACCTTTGGAGTATCCTCCGACCCATTTTCCATGGTTTTAGATTCCATCTCCAATGATTCATGGTGGGATCTCTTTCCTCATTTCCTTGACATCGATGCATTTTGACACCCCATTGCAACTAGTATCTTCATATTACACTTGTGAATCCCTATAGCACTATTTTTATTTATGATTCTTATAGCTTGAAAATTTCCTAATTTGAAGGAGAATTAGAAAAAGGATTCTTTTGTTGATTGCCCATGAGTTTTTTCCATTAGCGAGTTTATCACATATGAAGAATTTCAATTGTGTGAATGTTTCCATTGCCTTGAATTTGATTTCCTTTTAGATGAGGTTGCTGGGAAGATTCTAGTTTCCAACATTTGATGTTCCCAGAGGAATCTTTATGTTGAAGTTAGTTGTGCTTCTATTTAGTTTTTTGCCGTTCTACTTCCTTTGGTTCCAATCACATCCTATAAATATGTTCCTTGCTATTTTCTCCACATCAAAATCCAACACACATTCATGTTCATCCTCAAAATTTGAGAAGAATCATTTAGTTTGACATGTTGATGCTCCTCTTCTCCTATTGCTGATAAGGTTTTCTAAAGTTTCTAGCTAGAGGATAAGTTTGAATAGTTAGGGAGATATATTTAAGTGTGGGATGTTTTAGAGGAGACTTGTTTCAAAAGTATGTGAGAGTGTATCATGCACTTATCTTCAGTGTATCCTACCTTGCAACATTGAAGACATGTATGGGATGTTGTCATATTCCAAGTGATATTTCACCTTATTGATGAAGATCATCATTGTCTTACTTGTGTCTAAACCCGCTTCAATTTTAGAAAGAAAAACATGCTTATGAAAGTCAGGATTGAAATATACACAGATAGTTGATGAATGTATATCCATATTCATTACAATTTTGGACTAGGTTTACTCATTTCAAACTATTATTTCCTATGATTTTGCTTAGTTTGTTATTTTGTATTTATTATTAAATTATAGGATTCTTTAGAAATTCTCACTCTTATAGAGGGAAAACAACCACACCAACTCAAAAGCATGATCCTGATTTGTCCCTAATTCCATATCTCAAGTTAAAATAAAGTGGAGGACTAAAAGAAGCAAAATCAACATTTTCTAACAGGCCAACCAAGAGACTAGGTCACGTAGTTGGTCGGTTGGCCTGACCAGTCAGTGGAGCCTCCTAGCTATAGGGGGGTCACCTGACCCACCTTGCTTGTCATGTAGTTGGAATTATATATTGCGATTTCTATGTAAGTTAGTAATTGATAGAGTTTTTGGTGTCCCATCAGTAGGGAAACTCTCTTAATGAGTTTATCGACTCACCTATATCACATCACCCATAATAGTATTCATGTCGGTCAGTTCACCTTTGGATTGGTAGACCCAAAATGTCTCCATGAGGCATACTACATAGCGGGTCCTCCAACCCAAGTGGGTGAGTGGCATTCCAGCAAAAAACTCACTTAAAAGAAAGATATAACCAACCCATTCAATATAGGATTGGTGGGTCTTGGGCTAGCCATATATATTGAAAATCTATCCTATAACAATTAGAGGGCCATATACACCCTATTCCAAATCTATTTTTGGTACAAGAGTCAGAGAGAAGAAAAAGGAACATCATCCCCTTGAAGGAGATTGTTGGATGTGCTATTGCTAGAGCAGATAACTGCCCTTAGAGATCATTGGTTGCACACACCACCATCTTTGGTGACATGCTCTCTTCTCTCTTCCTTTTTAGTCATGCTTTATCCACAGATATGAGTGAGTAGATTCCATTGTTGGGGCGTGGGGGTAGCCCCATCACCCATTTTTTGTTCTAACATGTTATCAAATTTGTATCTCAGATAATTAGATTGTTCTTCATTTGTTATTTCTCTTTGAATTGATCACGTGAATTGCATATTTGATATAATCCTAAATGTAGAGATCACAAAGTTTAGGGTTAGATCATCGAATGAATGCATATAATTCTATATGAGATCACTGAAGGAGTTGTACATGATGATCCATGGGTAATGAGACCTCTATTCCATAGGTAATTGGATCCTTGTGCCAATTCATGTTGAGAAAGGAGGTAGATTCACATTCTCCTAGTCTAAGGTAGCCTTAACTAATGAGTTGTAATCATTAGAATGGTTATGTCGGTGATGGTGGTGAAATATATATGTCTTGGTGCTCTTTAAATTTTGTTTCGACTCTCTTTTAATCATTTTCATTACATTGTAATTATGAATCAATATATAGTTAATCAAACTCTTTCAACAATTAGAGTTAATTATTGTTGTAAATAAATAGTTTATGAGAAATTTCTTAATGAAGTTGTCCTTTGAGTTTGACCCTTTAAGCTATAATGTGATAGACTAGTCCACTTGTAGGTGAGTGATATTACACATAGGAAAAGGATTAAACCTAGGGTTAATCTACCTTAGGGAATTTCTTCTGTAATAAAACTCACATCAATTTTGGCATTGTTTTTGGGGACAATGGAATCATCTATGTACCTGGTCACTTTGAACAATCAAGAATTTTATTTTTCAACCGATCTAAATTAATATCTTCTTGAACTCTATTTTTAACATCCAAATGATCTTTACTTCTCTCATTTTAGGAACATGTGAAGATCAACTAACTTTGATCCCACATTTTCTACTTTCGACACCAAAGTAGAGGGCATATTTCACAGTTTAATCGACAACATCAATCAAGTATGGACGAGGAAGAGATACAACATACACTTATGGATGCTATTGCCGAGAAGCAATACCATTTCATAGTAAAATCTCAAGCAGATGTTAGGACAAAATTGGAGGCTACATAGGAGGAATCCTGTTTGGACGAAAGGGGAAAAGCTTAGGGAATTTTCTATCCCTAAGATTCAAATGTCCTAGTATGGGTCCAACTTATAAGATTTGAACCCAATGGCTCACATTATTTCAGATAAGTGCTTTTATAGACTGGATCAATGAAGATTTCCAAAGGCACCTACTGAATTTTATGGATATTTGTTCTATGAGCAAGTCAGTTGGTGTAAATGATGACATAATCCACCTATTCACTGATCAACAATGTAAAGAACTAGTGCAACTCACTTTCTGGAGATCCAATCACTACATGAGCTCAAGTGGGAAAAAGTTTCTCAAGAAGTCATACCCCACCATCCACCCCAATGACCTGTGACATCTAGGGTCAAATCACTTTGTTGTCACATGCTCCTTGAGAGTCATTTGCATAGTCTTGGGAACATTACAACCAACTTCTCCACAAATGCCAACACCATGGGATTCTTGAGAATCAGCTGACTGAAATATTCAATAGGGGTGTGGAAGACGATATCAAGAAGTTTCTAGATTCCTTGGGTAGAGGGTACCACTTTGACACTCCTTGAAGAATGTTGACTCTAGTAGCTGAAAGACAATTAAACTGGGGTAGGAAAATTGGAGGTGTAATTCTCAAGTTCACCATGGCAGAGAAAAAATCAGAATTAAAATCTATTTTTGATTCACTAAAGTTATTGTCTATGAAATAAGACAACTTGTAAAAGTCCTTCAATTCATATAAGAGAACAAGATCTATGCATCTCAAAAATATGTTAAAGCAACTACAATACTATGTGATGCATGCCATGGAGTTGGCCATTCTACTCTCAATTTCTAGTATCTATACAAGGTGCTTGTCAACAATGACCAAGCTCCAGTGGATGATGGACTGTACATGGGAAACCAATTTGAATATGTAAACTTCATTCACATCATTCATTCCAAGTCAAGGCTATTATAAACCCAACCAGGATAAACATCATAGTTTCTAGCATGGTAATCTGACTGGAGTAGGAAATGAATCACATGAGCATCTACCTCAAATGAACAATAAAGGTCATCACCCCCTCGATTCCAATTCAATCAAAAACAAAATTTTAGGAACCTACACAACTTTAGGTAAAATCTCTAGAACCATGGGTACAACCAAGGTCAACAATTTCATAATCCGACACAAGCACCATAGGCACAACCAACCAGTGCTCCTTCTACCAATAAGATCAGGTTCCTAATAATAGAGAAGATTCTACTGTCATGGTAGATGATGATCTCAAATCAGCAGGCTAATCAGAAGGCATAGTAGGCTCAACTCTTGGCTTCACTATGCCCTGCTGTAGTAGCCTTCACTGTGCAGTCGGAGAACAATCCTATACGTCTTGAGCAGCTCCAGTTTATTTTCACACATTTAGGAAACATTTATGAACCCCCACCAATGACACTAGCCATAGTTCCTATTGACTTCAATGATGATGGCATGGTGATGGTTGAAAAGGAACAAGTAGAGGACACCACAATTGGTATTGATGTAGGGAAGGAAAATGATGTGGATAAATCAAAGGTGTTGTACCCAACCCAAAAAATGCAATGGATCCTAAGATTTTGGAAACAACAAAAAATAAGTAGAAAATGATAAAATTGATAAAGCTCGGAGTCGCCACCTGATTTTATACATAAATCAAGTAAAAATGAAGTTGGTGTTTAAATCAACAAAAAAAAACCTGATTTTGACTCCACCCAAGGGATGATAAGAAACATATGCATTAATTCATAGAATGGATTTGTTGACCCTATTATGAGTGGGGAAGGTGTAAACACCCCATCTCTCTAGGTAATGGATTGCATCTTTTCTAGTCATCTCAGATATAGAACTACAGTGATCAAGGTTATTGTTACTGAAAACAACAATAAAAATGAAAAAAAGTGATTTTTATGTTGGTGGACTCTTGGGGATGAAAACAACACTAGCTTTCTCATTATAGCCCTAAAGGTCCTAGTGTTCAGATGTGGTGTGGTCCCAATCACCTCAGGACCTCCCATGACAGAGATACATCATTGGCAGTTAGGACCAATGTGTCAGAAGAGAGAGGGGAGATAGATAGATTCTGTAGAGCAATATTATATAGTTGAACTAGTGTGTAGATATGAACAACTATGAATATAATGGATTAAGAAAGCAACGATTACTGATATGGTTATAATAGAAAAAGTAGCAGTTGAACAACCTACCAACATTAGCAGAGTACTTGGTATTAGAGAAAGGATCCTCTAATCACATGCAAAATATAAACAAGGGGGATATTTGTTTCTATGGCTTCATGAGAGACAAGAGGGGCCTGGAATATGATGGGCTTGGGGGTCTATTTATAGGTGGACTTTAGGGTTCAGTTTCTATGGAGAATCTTTTGGAAGAGGCAGCAAATCAATGTGATGTGTCACATATGAGGGTGCATGGATCTAGGCAATCCACCACATGGCACATGGTGGATGGATCTGACCACCCAGTGTCCCGGATGACAAAAAAGTGATTTCTCATTTTCCCAATAAGTTTAAGAATGTACTGGAGAAACTAAGAGAAAACTTGCAAAGGAAGATGATTTAGGATGATCTCTCATATTTTTCTAAAAAAGGCAGTTAATAAAGGAATATTTTATTTTAGACAATTCAATTGCGTGATTTGTTAGATATAACTTATTTAAATTAGAATTAAAGGACAAATTGCACTTCTAGTCTAAAAGACGGTTTCTTTGTAGCCCAAATTGAGCGAGAGTGGGCAAAAAATGGTGAATTAAATAGGTGAAAAAATATGGGAAATTGTGAAAATTTGGGAAATGTGATGAACTCCATCATAATCTAGAGAACTAATATCTTAGCATGATTTTATGCTGTGGTAAAAATGGGGTGTCAACAATTTGCTACTCCCAAGAAAAGGTTTGAGATAAGAGTAAGAATCACAAGCTTGAGCCAAATCTGACCCCCATTTTTGTTCATAGAAGGCCAAAAAGGTTGGACTCATCAAAGATGTTCTAAGAAACTTTGTGGAGAGCGGAAAGCATAGCTGATGTCATTTCCTTATAGGGATGAATTAGTGAGGAAAATATTGGGTATAGATGATTTCTCTAGAGGAAGGGAAGCCTATAACTTAGGCAATTTCCTATATCTGACCAATCATTCATTCCCCTAGAGTTCTTATGAGCCTCAAGAGGTTTATTGTAAAGATTGGGACCTGATAGGGGATATACTCTTCACTTAATAGATAAACAAAACCATCCTAGTCCATAAAGTGAAGGAAAGGAGGAATTTCATGATTTCTTATATATTATAGAGCAATATAAAGAATAAGCAACAAAAAAAACTATTATAAAGTTACATGATCATTCATATACAATTGTTCCCCACCATAAAAGGTTTCATGACATAATAAAAAGGTATACACCAGGGCCAATTGAAAAGGAAAACCCAACTATTCCAAGCTATCCTTAAGACTTTGTCCTGTACATGATCTTCTCGAGTCCTTTTCCTCTAATGTACCTACACCTGGGTGGAAGGGAACATCACCCAGAACATAGGAAATAAGGTATAGGTCAGCAAAGGCTGAATATGTACATATAATAAACACTTTAGGCATTATATTAGGTTAAAAGTACAACAAGTGATGTTCCCAAAAGAAAGGGCTATTTGCAATTAGGTAATTCAAGAGAAATATAACAAGAGAAACGAGGCATATTAAAATTTAGATTACAAGCATGCCAATAAAAATTTCTTTCCATAATAGTTGTCACAATATCAATATAAAATAATCAATTCTGCATGCATAACAATGTAGACTAAATATACCTAAAACAAGGCCATAAAACCATAGGATCATGGCCTAAAAAGAAATAAGGGTGGAAACGCACACCCCGAGTGAAATATGTGCACCCTATATAAGTATGGTTGTACATAAGTACCACTATTCTTGATATTCTAGTTAAACATGTTGCATGCATAATTAGAGTGGCATGACTAGCATTCTAGTCAATTTCACATAGAATGACAATCATATCATGAGGGATCTGATGACCCATTATAAAAGAGTAATTCAACAAGCACATGAATTTAAATGAAACCAAATCAAGAAGTATGAATGTCAAATAATTGATTTTCAAGTAGAATTGATATTCAAGAGATGCCTTATTAAAATATTTTAGGTTCAAGTCAAATATTGCACAAAATAAATAGAGGATGTACATACCTTGTCTTCGCAACTAATTGTTCACTCAATTTATCTACTTGGTCTCCAAGGTCGAGTATTCATACTAAGAACATATTATGTATGTTAGTCAAATCAGAGCTAACATGTTTATAGATTCCTATGGCAGATTTTTATATTGCTTTCATCCATGTCCCCATCACCTAATGACACATTAGGGTTTTTAATATTATAAAGTAGATATGTGATCCATTGTACATCTACTTTAGTTCCAAGATTCATTTTTAGTCGCATAAGTTTATCCATATTCAAGTGTGTGTGGATAATAATACACATTCCAATTCAACTTTTGTGATATCATTCTCTTTATAGTAGGTGAACCCATTATACTCTTAACATCATAATTGGCAAATTATTGGTAGGTATGAAACTTTATATCTAGTTATTGAATATGCCATGAATACAAGCATGCATTATATGGGTGATCCTAATATAGCCTAAATCGACATGCCATCCATACTTAGGGTCATAAAGCAACCTTCTTAGTAATATTGTTTCTCTCTATTCAAATACATTCTACATAGAGCAACCTAGATAGATGTGTTTCCCATACCAATAAGCATCTCTAATCATCATATAAGTAAAATTTGATAAATACAATTTTAGTACCATCAAATGTATAAGTAAATCTAGCATGAATGCATACACAACAACCATTAGGATGATAACTCAATTAGGTTAGATTAATATCTTGCCCATATTGTAACCTAACATGCTCTATTTATTATATAGTCATATTTGGGCTGAAACTATATTAATTGTTCTCCTAAAATTTTGATATTACAATCATCGTATTTTATTGATATTAATAACTCTACTATATATATGATCTAGTCAATATTAGGGTACCCAATAAAGTGATTCGATTATACTACCAACTTGGTGTTATACTCCTGAACACATAGATTTTCATCTAAGACTAGTCAACACATTGGCATCATATTACATCAATTAAGTGTTTCATGTTTAGTCACATTTATACATTACAATAGGTACTTTCTACTATAATATAATTGGATATCATATTAAACAGACCTTCCATATTATCATCAAGTTAGTCCCTAAATATTATAGTGTAAAATCCCCATCTGTCTTACTTAACAAGTTCTACACAATTGAAACACTAAACAAATTACAAATCTTCAATTTGTTGATCGACTAGTCCGGTAGGATCAACTCCTTGTGTGTTGAAACCCATTTGTGGAAAATTTGGTGGGAATCCCATCGTTGGCCTCCCTAGACAAAGCCATATGTGATCAGGTACTGACTTGCTGAGATGATCATCATGGCCTGCTAGCATGGTTCTCATAAGGAGACATTGGATGTTCACTCCAATGTAAAGCTGATATTGGGAATGAAAATTGTATTGCCCATGTGCTGAAGAATACTAGGTGAAGAGCATTCTTCTCCACCAGGTTTTAGGAGTTCGGAAGGAAGTATCTAGAGTGGGTAGATAAATGTTTGTTGTAGGAATTGTAGGTGCATGGTGAATGATGTTTTGGTTGTAGGTTTTGTAGAATGTTAGAAAGGTAAATAGGCGATGAAGGGCATGTAATGGAGGTGGTAGAAGGAAGGAGGATGCCGATCCATGTCCTACTGAAGGTGGTGCTTATGTTGATGAAGGAAAAACATGGCACCATTATTTAGGACATCAAAAAATCCTTTGTTGATCACTACAATAGACAACATGATGTTGTAGGGTGGAAGTGATGATGGTAGGCAATGGTGCTTGTTGCTGTCAAGGGTTTGTGGATCTGCAAAACCATTATCTGTCATGGATTATGGAGGTTGACGATGCTTCTAGGTTGGTCTGTCAATTGCAGCAGTGGCTTGAGGAGGAAGATAGAGAGAGATAATCATTGTTGTAAGTGGTAGGAGAGGGTCTGCAAGAGTTTGTAGTGATGGTTGGGACATCATAGTGAGTAGTCAAATTATGCAGGGCATATGGGGCTACTGCTTCTTGACACCATCATCGGGGAAAATTGAAGACTGGCCACTTCTTTTCGCCATGACTGTGGGGCCCTAGGGGGAGGGAGGCAGGGTGGAGATGAAAATAAGGGGAAGGTACGACCATTGATGACTACCCATGTGTTGGAAACAACTTGCACAATGAGAAGAAAAACACAAGGAAGGAGCAGAGATGGTTCTAATGCTGATGGAGGTCGTGGTTAGGGTAGGAGGATGGGAAAGGAAGGAATATGAAGAGGAAGAGGGAGAGGACAAGTGGGATTGGCTAGGGTTACAAAACAAGATGTGAGGAATATATGGAGAGAAAGGCATGAGGTAAGGAAGAAGGACATTGCCTCTCAGGGAGTGTTGGCAGCTGCTACTTCATCACTGTAGGTGTAGGTTGGAGGTGAGGAGGAGAAGGGTGTGGCTGGGTTAATGGAGAGGTAGGGGATGGAGAGGAGAGGAGATGGTGAATAGGCACAAGTAAGGATCAAGCGGGGAAGCAGTCTTCAGTTGCCTGGTTTCTGGTCATTGCACAGTTGATAGGTCAGTGCGAGATTGCGGCTAGGGAAGCGAAAGATGCAGTCACGCTGGTCTTCTATCGTGTGACCATGGGGTAAGCAATAAATGGTTGGCAAATAAATGTAAATATAATTTTATCCAACAAGCTTAAGTGATATTGAACCTGTGTTTTCCTAATTGAATTGGGGTGCAAACATGGTCCGATTAACTTGGGATTTCGTAGGGAGCTAATTAAGGTGCAAGAGACACAATTCTTGAATAAAATTTGCCTTTTGTTGGCAATAAGTGTTCAATTTAATTAGTTGTATGTTAGATTTTTATTTAGTGTATCCCTTACTTTCCTTTGCCCAAGTTAATTATTGAAATTTGTATTTCTCTAGCTTCCTCAACTAATCACTAATAAAGCTTATATATAGACTTAAATAGGAATACGCCCAATAATTGGTATATTTATGATTAATTAATCTACCCTCAAATATCTAATATGGAGGTTAACATTATCACAAAAAGGCATATGTGTGTAATATTATTGTAAGGGGAAGATCGTACTAAAAGAGGAAGTATTAACTATAGGGTCTACATTTGGGTATGTTACACTTATCGGCCACAAAAGTGACTCTCATCACTGGTTTAGTTCTTAAAGCAACACATATCTGATTCAACCATTAACTCATGCCTTAGTTAGAAAAAGTTGAATTTGGAAAGGTGCATGTGATATGTGGTTTGTCAAAGATATTAAGATCAAAAGTATGTAGTCATTGATAATTGTGGAAACTGCTTGAATGTCAAGATCTTGAAAAGTAATCATCGTGTCTTCTATTTCTACACATTTTTGTTTTTAGTTTTTTTTTCTCATTTTTTTTTCAAATGGAGGAGCGCATCAAATTAGGTTTAGGATTATGACCCTAGAAAGGTAATATCGGGTGATTTTTCCTATCAGAAATAGATCTTTGATTGCTTAATATTGAACATTAGGGTGTCAAATGAATTCCTAGTTAAGGTGACCTTTATGTACAATGACTATGTTGCTTAATTTTTCAATTCCCAAGAGAACGTGTCATCTTGTAGGATAAGTTCATACGAAGAGTGTTAAAAAAGTTGACATCAGGCGTCAGGTGATCCTCCAACGTTAAGGTAGCCTTCATGATGTGTTCCTCCACTGGTCCATCATCTATCCCCTAGATTGTCAACGAACGATTATCCATGACTTTCTAGTTCTCACATGTTTTGATTCGCTTTCTTTTGAACTACATCTCCACTGATCGTCAAATATGAGAATGATAGCGTATGTGATCATCTGAAAGATCCTACTAGATGTAGGGATAAAAAATCTTGATATATGTTCAGGACATGGTTGGTGTAATCTTAGGTTATGATCTTGGCCTTAAAAAGATTTGGAAATATGATCATAGGATTGGCTCAATTCAAGGTCATGATCCAAGACCAAAGATTGATTTGGAAATGAAGGCACAATTAGTTCAATTATAGGTCATGAGCTAGGATCATAGATTGGAGTATCAGACATATATCCAGATTTAGAACATTTACAATTCTCAAAAGTGCTCAAGACAGATAAGGATGGGCATTGGACAAACTTTTGAGTTTAAGGTAGCCTTCATGACTAGTGACTATATTGGTCACATGTTTAATGCTTAGAGCATCATCTAGATGTTTGAAAAGTGTCAAGTTTCTTGTTTGGATCTTTAAAAGCTCCTCGTTGGTAGTTCTAGCTCTTTAGATATGCTCAAGATGGATAAGATTGGGAACCAGATCAATACCCTGAGTAAATGTAGTGGGTTAATTATTTGTTCCTCGAGACATGTACAATCCTCATAGGATAGAGTTCATGGGAAGAATGCTAAAAAAGGTTTACATCGAGCATTCAGTAATTATCCATCATTAAGGAGGCCTCCACAACTTTTTCCTCTACTAGTCTCTCATTTTCCCCCTAGAATGACTATGAATAATTGTCCACGGCTCTCTAGTTTTCACTTAATTTGATCAACCCTGATTTGAACTACATCCCCACTAGGAATGGTTTGGTCTTGAAGTGATATCGAGTCAGATTAGATTTGAAGATATAAATATCTTGTTGAGGTCTTAAAAGAGTATTAATGGATATGTTAATGAAATCATATGATAATTTGAAAGGATCCTACCAGATGTAGGAATCAATAGAGTATCATCATGTCATTTGAAGAGTTCCAAGTTGCTTGTTGGGACCTTCAAAAGCATAGTCTCAGCTATTTGTATATCTACAAGAGTGTTGAAGATGGATAAGTTGGGTATTAGACAAGTTTCTAGATTTAAGGTGACCTTCACGGCCAATGACTGGATCTGTTAGTTGTCCGATCTATAGAACATCTCCTACATACTGATGAGGTTGATAATATTGATAGAAATGGTCAAATTTATATGATTGGGCTCTTAGAAAATTTCTCAATTTAAGGTGGCTTTCATGACTAGTAACTTTATCAAGAAATTTTCTATTCCTCAAAGCCTTACTTATTTTTTAAAGGTGCTCAAGATAGATAAGGTTGGGTACTAGACAAGTTTTCTAGATTTAAGGTGGCCTTTATGAACAGTAAACGTATAGAACAACTATCTTCTCCCTATATCTTGAATACAAGATGGTTCAACATGATAAGAGTGGGATTTGTGTGCTATATGTAGGTCTTTGATCGAGGTTGCTATCAATTGATAGGGCTTTTGCAAGGAGTGACTTATTGAATATAAGGCTTTTCTGGGTGTGCCTACCTGAATGTAGGATTTGAGCTCAAGGAGATACCTATTTAGTACAAGTCTTGAATGTGGATGCCTATTTATAATATGACTTTATTCAAAGGCATCTACTAGATGTAGGGTTTAGACTGGAGGAAATGCCCATTTGGGATGGGGCTCGGACAAAGGCGCACATCGAATATAGGGATTAGATTGGAGGAAATTCCCATTTGGGATAGGGCATGTGGAGGTGCATACTTGAATGTAGGGCTTTCAAAAAAGGTACCTATATAAGAGTGGGGATTAGAATAGAAGAAATTCCTAGTTGAGATAGGGATTCCAGAGATGCCTACTTGAACGTAGGGCTTTAAAGAAAGGAACCTATATGAGAGTATGTCTTTTAAAGGGACAGTGCATGGAAGGGGAATAAACCCAGTGCCTAATAATATCTCATAGGGGAATAAAACCCAAATAACCAAAGTATTACATTACTCTAGGGATACTAAATCACAAAGCGTGCATAAATGTATGTGCAAGTGAAAGTATGGTCATATGAAACAATAAGATGAGAATAACCAACTAATATCATGTGGAGTTAGAGGACCCATAACCAGATGTCCAATCATGTCTATAAATGAGATGCAACTTAAGATCATGAAGTCCATCATAAGAAGATTGGAGAAAGTACTCAAATTAGGGTTTTCACATGGATTATAATGAAGAAGGTACAAATGAGAGTCCAATAATAATATACATCAAATTAGATAAACAAGATCAATAAAGGAATATTAGTACTCAAATGAGGCAACCTCTCAAGAGTGAGCGAGAGAGAGAGAGAAAATAGTGTGTAGGGCATATCTCCAAAGGACCAAGAGAGGATATAAAAATTGGGTGATTTCTAATTATAGAATAATAGGGATGAAACATACCTTAGATAGGTCTATATAAGTTCAAAGTCATTCCTAGGTCCAAGACAATGTATCCAAAGCACGTATTAAACATGTATGTAGAATTAGGTTTTCATTTACATTAATTGTATAAACCAAATTTCCTTTTTCTCTTGTTGAATTTGGTTATAACCACATCATCTTGTAGATTATATTTTTTTGAGTTTGTAAAATATTTTACTCTATTTTTATGACTTATATATTATTAGTTATGAATTTTATAAAATCTAACAAATTAGATAAATCCGTAAAAATCCATATTTATTAATTGAATTTAGGTGATGGAGTTAATACCGTTGGACAAAGAAAAATATCAAGATTTCAAAACATATTTTATCTTATTTTTAGGAGTTACAGATAATGTACTATGAATTTCACAAGAAATGGGCAATTAGAAAATCGATAAAGCCATGTATATGATATTATCCATTTTATAAAAGCTAAGGTAACACGGCCCAATCAAAGATGGATGTTTTGCTCGGGCTTACAGTCAGTGAGGCACATAACTAAGTTAAACAAAAAAGACCAATTTGTCCATACCCAATGTGATTAAATAAAAATGAAATCTAGGCCATAACAAGGATTCTAGTATCTTGATTGCTCAAAACCAACACATCAATGAGAAAGTTGTACACTCTAGGCATCCATTTGATCTTACGATCTCACTTGTCCATGGAAACTCACAAAGAAACACCTTTGGACCTTGCTGTCGTGACAGTGATGGTACAAACAACCTCAAGGTTAGACCTTGTGATGCATATAAAACCAAAGGGGATCCTTTATCATGGATGGAAGGAAGAAGGAACAAAGGAAACCAAGCAAGGATTAACAAAGTAGTAAAAAGACTCTAGACAAGTTTGTGAGGATCTGAAGAAGTTTTAAGCACAAAACTACTACAAAAAGTTGAATAACTTGTAAAATTACACATTCAGAACAACAATAGAAGAAAGAAAGGGGAAACAAAGCATTACCATGAATCAAACACAAGTTGTATTCCATTACCTTCAGATGAATCCCATTGAGTTCCTTGGACTCTCAAGAGGTATCTTTAAGCACATCTATTGCCATATGGGGTCCTCGACACCCTCCCAAGCGGAGGCGGGGTGCAAGAGACCGATGCCAGAGGACCAGAATTAAGGAGTAAGATGTAGGGAAAATGGTAGACAAAAGATACATGATACAAATCCACATGGGTCTTTTGAAGGCAAATAAAAGTTTTTACAGAGGTGCAAAAAACCATGATGGTAAGAAAATGGAAAGGGAGAGTAGAATAGGAGACAAATAGGGGAACACAGAGCAAGTGAAGTGACACGTGTGAGGGGGTGCAAAAACCTAACAAATATATAACCTCTAGATTCAGAGAAAGGTGAGGAAGGTGAGGGAGAAAAAATGGATCGACATGGAGGGGTGGGGGGAAGCAAGAGAAAATCAGGGGCGAGAACAACGACTGCTATGTAGCAGTGAGCGACTGGTTTCCTTTTGGAGACCAAGGAAGGTGACAAAATAGAGATTGAAAGATTAAAATCCAACACCCCATAAATAGTCTAATTTTTGTCAAGTAAAAGGAAAACTAGTGTGACATATGAATTCAGAAAACCATATTGAATCAAAGTGTAAAATGGAAATCAATGTAAATAGCAATTACGCTTCTTTTCTAAACCAACAGACGGCTCAAACAATACTAAAATAAATCCTAGATCGATGCCTAGGATAAATAAAATATGTAGATTCTAATTTTTTCATTAACTTTTACTTTTAAAGACATCTAATATTTTATTTAACACTTTCAAATTATATCATATATTTTATTTTCTTAATTAGTTTGAGGCATCTAGAGACACAAAAGAAGTGAAATTTAGCGTACAAGTAAACTTAAACATGAGGAAAATGATTTTACCATTAATTTTCCAATTTGTGGTCATTTAATATATTATTTAAAATTTTGGCTTTAATATACATTCTCTCTCCTAATTTACACTAGGATACATAAGTTGTCCAATTAATGTGAAAATTCAACATAAAATAATTTTTGTATGTTGAATTCAATTTTCGGGTATCTACTACTTTTGAAGTCATTTAGCAATTTATTTAACACTTTTGGCTTTTATTCTTATTTTATTTTCCAAATATAATTACGATAATTATATCATTATGCATGAAATTCCCATATTTCACTTGTTAACCTATCTAGGCCATTAACTTCACTTTAATCTTAGGTGATTGTACATGAGCATTCCCATTATCAATTTAATACATGTATTTAGCATACTATTCCTCTTTTTTTAAAAAATTGGCCATTCTATTCATCCCATGGCCTGGGATCGATCCTGGGATCTCTCACTAGCAAACTGAGTGTCTAACCATCTTGGTGTCTTCTGTTAGACATACTATTCCTCTTATTTACCCATCATATGTTTATAACACTTTTCATGAATTTCGTTACATTTTGGCACATAATTAAATTATTAGGTAAATGTGTTTTAATCTTTATCCTTATTTGGTTAAATCTGACAAACCCGTCTCACTAACCTTCTAATAATGGAATAGGATAGCATTCTAGGTTATGGTTTTTTATAAGACTTATTTCTTTTCCCTACATTTGTGCATGTACAATTAATTAAAATTAGATCATAGGTACTTCTTTACCACCATAATTTTATTGGGTTTGTATTTCCACTCTGAGTGCACATTTTGACTCATATTGTGTATATTGTGCGTCCCTTTCCATCCAAATTAGGCTCGAGATTTTATGGGTCTTATCCCTTTTAATACTAGTCTAATTATTTTACCATGCACTATTTTTTATTTTGATATTATGTTGTGATATTCATTAAGTCAAGAAATTCTTTTCTTATTATCTTCTTAACATGTTCTTTTTTAGATGCATATGTATATCTATTTTCCCTCTTGAATTGTGACTTGGTTCTCACATTGATTTTGGGCTCATCTTTGATTAATATTTCAGCATTTCTCAAATTGTTTTTTCCCATTATGCTACTATATGTATAAAAAAAAATCTCTGATTTTATTGATGTTTTCTTAAACTAAATGACAATAAAAGTATCTATGAAATTTGGTGGAGAAAACCCTACAATTAGTTAAAACATACAACTTGAACCCTAAATTAATGTATAAAGTGATGACTAAGAACATGTGTCTTGTACTAAAGGTTTTGTGGAGCTACCGTCTTCTCTCCATTATGTTGTGGAGAGTTGTACCTAGTGACTTACTAGATGTTCATGTGAGGTTTAGGGTTGTTAGGTTAGAACCCCATGATCTTATATTCAACTCTTATTACTAAGATCATATGGTTGGAGGCATGATGTAGGTGTATCATAAATAGGCCCCCATGTTTGATCTAAAAGACAAATACCAATGGTTTTGATTAGTTTGAATTATCAGGATAAACCTTATTAAGGGGTTCAGAATAGTTTATTGGTTGTATAAGTATGCTTAAATTTTGATGACAAAATCCTCTTCAAGGGTGGACTGTTGCCACATATGGAAGCCTTACCTCCTAGCCCTTATCTTAGGGTTAGTATGACTTTGGACTTAGTTCAAGAATAAACTCCCAAAGATGGTATGAGCTATACCCTTCTAGGCATTAATGGGATTAATATGTAAGTGGTTGAATGAAATATGTATAAATATCTAAAATAACTGGAAACACACTTAAAATAAATATTATGAATCATATAATGTGCAAGATATGTCCTTTGCCATTAATATAATGGAAATAATAAGTATTTAATGCTAAAATGATTAATATTGAATAATAAAATATAATTGAATTTTTCAAAATAAATCTTATATCATATAACATGAACAACTCATGCACTTAAAACAAGCAAATAAAGTGTAATTTGTAAATCAACGTACCAAGGTATGGCAATCCATGTAATAGTATGCGGCAATCTTTAGATATACACTTAACATAAATTAATACGGTGTAGTTCAGATCCATGTAACAATGTATGACAAGCTTCATATAATGAATAATATATATACATGTGAATATATTAATGTGTTCCCAACCCTCAATAAGGTAACCAATTAAGCTGATAGTGATGTAAAAAAGATTAAGCATATCCATATAACAAGACTGAGGAGAAACCTTTTAATAGTCATAAAAAGAATATAAAGGATAATGGAGATGGTTTGTTTTAATTTGAAAGATAAACATCTTTAAAAAATGAAAACTTGAACTAAAATATAAATAGTTGCATGGCAATTCATTCATCCTGTTGTCAAGGGTTTCAAACTTGTGACCTCTTGGTCATACAACATAAACTTTACCACTAGGGTGCCACTACATTGGCATGGAAAGTAAGTTATATATTCAATAATTTCTAAAATGAGACAAATCACCCCCAAGTAAGTAAAATTGATGTAAAATATCTTAAAAGGACTAATGTGATGATGTACATAAATGGAATATAAATTGTGAATAAATCAACTATATGTACTTGTAACGCTCTGAACGAGTATGATGGGAATAGCTGGAGATACAAAATAATGAAAACCATCAGATGGAAATGTTATCATAAAAGAAACCAAACCCAATATATTTATAGGCATCGTTACATAAGGAAATAACATCATAAATTTTGAATGTATTAATTAATTACATGTACCATGTCATAAGTGGAAAGTAGTAAGGGAATTCATATTTTCCCTTCTTAGTTGTCTTTGGAGGAAGATATTCATATTATAGGAAGAGTTAAAATAATTGAGAAACTAAGTTATTTAGAGAAAATTGTAAATAATTACAATTGAGTACAAATAGAATGAAATTGAGGAAATTAAGAAAATATAATATATGGTATACTTCCCTCATCAGTGGATAATCCCAAAAATATCGTAACATTAAATATAATAACTCAAGATATACTATAATAATATTGATTTTTATATTGAAAAAACATACATATATATGAAATAATCCACAACACAATCTAAAAAAGTAATGCCAAGTTTATGTTTGTAATGTATTAATTAGTCTAGTTGCCAAATTCTGATAAATTGGATAACACTAATTGACATAAACATATTACAAAATAATTTAACAAGATAATGTTAAAATGACACAAATAAATCAAATGACATATTCAACATTTCTAAAAGTAGAAAATATTTGTATATTCATATTAGACATGCTCAAAATATTTTGGACATTGGATTTTAAGTAAATTAGATAATCCTAGATCATATAAATTAAATAGAAAATAAGGTATAATTGAATTTATACATATGATAATTATTTGATGATTGTGATTCTTTTCCTAAATCATCATAATTTACCCACACAGCACACGAATATTTCCCCCTTTCCCATATTTCACTATTATGAATACAATTCATATATATTTATTTGACATATGATGGTAGAGTCATCATTTACCACAAATTATATCATAATCATACATTTCCAAATGATCCTCTCTCTTATCTCTTCCTTGTATATTAGTTTCCTTACTATTTGTATGTTAAAAACATTTTGGAAAATATTTTCTTGAGCGGTTGGACAAGAGATCTATCTACCACCAAGAAGCATCAGACACACACATACACACACACACACACACACACATATATATATATATATATATATATATATATATATATATATATATATATATATATATATCTTTGTATGTATATGTATATATATGCTTCGCCCCCAAGAACCTATAAAGAATAAACTTAATCCAAAACCCTCCAATTCCTTCTCAGATCATAGGAAACCATCTTGACAACCTCCTCTATATCATAAATAAGTATGATGATTGTTCTCCTTTTTTGTTGATACCCTTGCCAACCAAATGGTCTAAAACAATCTACAACTACCAGAAAACTTTTCTATCCCTTGAAAGTCCCCTTTTTTCACATGTTCTAGCTTGTTGTAGTTACTTTAGATATATTTTGTGTTGAATTTGGCGACTGAAAGAGGACACAAACAACTTATAACATTCCGTCAGAATATTTATTCATTGCAAGTTTCCCCTGAAATAAGGAAATATTCTATTTCCTCTTCTTCCCTTTTCTCTTCTAGATTTCTATGTTGAGAGCACTAGTTTTAGGTTTAATGGTGGACTGTCTGGTCATACATCCCCACATTTTAGCATACAATTTTAGTTGTGTTATTTATAAGCTTGAAATCATACTACATGGTATATTCATCTTTTGGATTGGACTTTTGTCTATGAATATAGATAAATCCACTAATGTAAATAATATATAGCTAATTACTACAAGATAATAAAATATATTTAGACATTTTGTTTCATAGTGTAATGATTTTCTCTACTCAATGACAATATTTTCACCATTAAATCCTAATATATTAACAATGTGATTTTTAAAGGTTTTTTCTAATTGAACTTGATTTATAAAATTCATATCTTATTTTTATAAGTCACAAAAATTGATCTGAGGTATGTTTTGGAATCGTGATTTATCTTCTTTCAATAATGTAAGTTTTGTCACTCAAATTTAATATATTAATCATGTAATCTTAAGGGATTTTCTCATTGATCGAATCTTGTAAAACTCATATCTAAATGTTGGTACGTGACAAAAACAAATAAACATTGAATGGAATCATTCAAATATCATGCACATGATGTTACAATTTTAGTGAGATAAATCAATAATTATAAAAGGATTTTTTCTAGAATTTAATAAATACATATAATTAACCATTGTGATATTTCATTTGTCAATTAGGTGATATGCAACCTTGATGTGAAACTTGGGTTAAACCTAGATATATCTAGACTATAATTGAGGTACATTGCATCTCCTAAATTCTATATTGAGCGATTCATCTTATTTCTCTCTCCTAATGTATGCTGCATTCTACTATCCATATTGAGAAATTGGCCTATGTTTCTCTCTCTTGGTCTTTTTGGAACTTAAAACCCTAAACTTCTTAATGAAGCTATTTTATTGAATACTTCTTATTTGAAAGATCCCTTTTGTTACTAGATTCCCTTCTGCCATTGAATTTATTGAATCTTCTTATACAGGTCCTCTGTCCCCACTTGATATTCAAAGGATGTTCTCATCCCTCATATGTTGAACTAAACTTGATTATTCTTTCACTATGCATCATGTGGTGAGTACTAGTATAATTTAACGTATGTGAATTATTGTGTAGAAGTGTAAAAATCTACACTTGATGATGTAGAGGTGATATTTTATGTAAGTGAAATTATTAATACAGAAATGACAATGTTCTTACTCGCCCGATAGTCCTGGTGTGTGTGTGATTTCCTACCAACATGTTTATATTGTAATAGTATTTTCACATGTGAAACACATAGATGCATTTCTTCTATTTATCATTCTTTTACTAGAAGATAGAATAAAGTAATTTCTTGCCTCTACATCTATGCATGTACAACAGAATAAAATTATTTAGAGTAATGACACCATTATACCACCATAATATTATTGGGTGCACCTTTCCACTCATATTATATATATCGGGAGTGCCTTTCCTATCAACTTAGGCTTGAGACTATACAAGCCTTAGCCTTGCTTAAATAATATTAGTCTAATTGTTTAGCAGCTACTGTTTATGATTATGATATTGATTATGACAGTAATCCTTTTATCATTATCTTATTAAAATGTTCTTTTGAGATCTATCTGGATGTCCTTTTCCCTATTGATAAGTAAAGTCTTGATAAAGTTTATGAATTTTTTTTACCTTAATATTTCTCAATTCTTATTTATATGAACAAATCGACATTGTTATGCTGACAACATCCACTTTTTCTTTTCTTATGGGGTATGCTTACAACCCCTTAGGTGAAGAATGTGGGAGATTGGATATGATCACCCAAACTTGGATAAGTAGAGGTGAATCTTGGGAGACAAGCTTGAGATAGATTGAACATTTGTATGTGTAGTGAAGAAGTTGTTTATTACATATATACTCTAAATGTTAGATAGATATGCAATCTTGTAAAATTTAATACAGTCTTGATGTATTAGTCTGTTGTTATTCATGTATACTATTCTTTTGAGAAACAAATTACACTTATCCGAACATGCTTGTTAGTGTGTTTGAATTATATGGTCTTATTCCTCAAATTGAGTAAGGAATGGATCCTCTCATGGGTCCCACTCCTTATAGTGGCCACAATGATATAATACAACATATGGCATGAATCCCTTTACTGCAATATTAGAAGAAAGTAAACACCAAATGGTACTAAATCAAATTTGTCAAATGATATTGTCTGGATTGAACACAAGAATCCATGCAAAACTAACAACATACGGGGACAAAGATATATGATAATGTCCAACCAAATAAATATTGATAATAGCATAAATATCATCCAATAACTCATCCTTGACTACAATAGTGACCCCCACATAAAGCTAAGGAAGTGTTGTGCACAAAAGGCCATAACATGCTAAGACTTTACTTTATAGAAGGGCAAAGTACATCTTCAACCATACTAAGTGATGGCTACAAGTAGAGACAATAAAAGCTCTGAGGTTTTGTAAGGATTTAGACCTCGAAAGGGATCCACTCCTTACTTAATTGAGGAATAACCTGATGTAGTCAAAACACACTAATAAGTATGATGGATTATGAGTATTTTTTATTTGTTAAACTAATGGTATACAAGCAAAATCAATTTACAACACTAGAAAATCACAAATATTACATTATATCAAAGTACTATTTTGAAATTGTTACTCAATCAAATAGGGTGGCATGGCATAAATGAGAAACTACAAATGTTAATTATACAAAAGGAGGCGGTTGTTTAGGGAACTCTAACCATCTCAATATATCCTCCAAGATCTTCTTAATGAAAATGTCCCACTTGAGCCATCTTCTACTAACACAACTATATCTATTGGGCAACACCTAGAAAGAGGAAATAAAAGAAAGTATGTGTCAGTATCAACTATGTAAAAAAATATTTATTTAGTTAATAGGAAAACCTAAACAAATAGAAAGTTTCCAAACAAAAGGGATATGTATATGTGGGTAGTTTAAGAGGAAGTACATTCAAGATAATATCAATGATAAGAGATGAGACATTCATATCGTAACAAGTGATCCATAAATAAGTATTCTTGGCTTTACAATTTATTTCAACAACAATGCATGTTTATTACAATAAATACTAGCATAATATAAAAAGTAAGGTTGGAATCCATTTATTTCAAACTAAGTATAGGAGTAATAAAAACTCAATGTGAAATAAAATATACCGTTATAGGGGGAATGAAACCTGAGTGCATGAGGAATAAAGCCTTAGTGCTTGGAAGGGAAATAAAACCCAATGCCTAAAATATCACATGTGGTAGGGAAATAAAACCTAATGCCCGAATAGGGAAATAAAATCCAATGCCAATAAATGTGTTGTATCTACTTCAAGTTATAAGTAGTCAAATCCCTCATCCAAAGCATAACATATAATGGAATAAGATTAATCCAAATAGAAGTCCTGAAAAGGGATGAGAACATCCATTGCATAACATGTGTGGTAAGAGGTCTCATCGATAATTTTTTCATAAAGTTTTAGTAACAAATCAGTGAGTAGGTCTCAAAATAAAAGGATTTCCAAAAGGTTGTAAGATTTAAGAAAAGTATCAATGTGACGACCCCCTCCAAACATTATCCTCGATTAAGGGCAGACTGAGAGGGCAAGGATCATCATATAAATTTCTAGATGCATTTAAGTAATAACTAACATAATCAATAATTTCATCCACAAAATTTGTTTCATATCAAAAAGATGTTAAATGCTACTCAAAGGAGTTGCATCGATTTTCAAAAGGAAGACATTACATGAGAGGAAACATCAAAACTAATTATCTATCTAATAATTTTGGCGACTCTAGATTATTGATATTTGATGCATTCATCTGGATCTCCATATATTAATTTTTTAACTAATTTAGTTATCCTAAAACACAAAGAAATAAATATACATTTAGCATATTTCTATATTATGTACATGGGTGAAAACAATTTGTGCATATATGGATAACAACATATATTACATAACAATCAGTTGATTGTAATGTTAAACTTGGTATTTTAAATCTAATATTCTAACCCATATTATGCATTCAACCACAAGTGTATTCATTTTTTTTCATCATTGGACTTACACGAATCACTCTTGGAAGGTTAATACTGGGTCATTTAAGATAGTATTCATACATGATATGCAAAGGTCATTATTATAATTGTAATAGGATTGAAATAAACATTAAAATAGTTTAGACATGTATGCAACCATTTGGAAAACCATATGGAAATCATCAGAAACCCAATATGAATGATTATTAATAATATAACATGTCTCTTCTTAATGAATAAACCATGCAATATAAGTACATGCACTTCAATTTATATGTAATCAAAACTATCAAACCTAGACCCAAACAATCAATCATTATGAAAATATGCATAACACTAAGATGTCACCATTGTATTAGTATGAATAGAAAATGGCCTAATCTAGGTCCTACAAGTCATAGTATTGGGTTGTACTTTGGTTTGGTTTCAAAATCTTAATTCTCATGTAAAATGTCTAATGAATTAGAAACACCACATTATCATCAATGTATCCCTAAACTTGTAATTCTCATGAGATTCCATTATCATTCAATATTATCATATTACATTAGAGGAGAATGATTCAATAAGTTAAACGTACTAATTATCAAAATTAGGGTTTGCACATAGTGATTACCTTATATACATGCATTAAAACATAAATTTTGAAATAAAAGCATAATTAGGCCTTGAATCTATTTATTTGGAATCTGAATGATTTTGTGATCAATTTGGTATATAGTTTCACTATAATTAGAGATACATTTTATTGTGTAGATTTATTGCAATATAAACATATATGGACAGATGGGACAATGACACTTTCATATTTAAAAACCTTTTCTAAACACCCCCTCCCAATGTCCTTTTCAAGGGGAAAAGACCTCATTGCCCATGTGATGTGAATTGAAATACAACACACTCAGGGATAATGGAGTCATTGGTGTGGATGCGGGCTAGTGATTTAAGAGTGTCTAGAAGATGTTATCACCCCTATGTAGTAAACTCAATGTGTCACAAATTTTAAGGAAAATATATCCATTAGTCCAAATGATTGTTCCTTCCTCATAAAGCAGATCCATCTCACAATGGAGGGTCAGATCAGTAGTTGACTTCCTTCTCCTAGCTATGGGAAAGCCGCATGATGATCCAACTATCTTCATAGGATCTTGCCAGACTCAACCCCCTTTTGTTTCATTGAAGATGACTGAGACGGGGAGAATGACAATAGATCTGCATGGGTAAGAACAGGGTCATGAACCAAATGACATGATCATGGAACTTACCTAGGTTGCACGAAAGTATTGAATGAAGACTGTGGATCCTCCGTGAAGCTTGTAAGATTCTCATCAACACAGGGGTTTACTTTCTTCTATTTGATGATGGCCACCTTGTTGGAGGAGAGGAAAAATTCTTGGAGGGATAAGCAATCCTTCTCCCCCACAAGAAAAGTTGAGGATGCTCTTCTCGACTTCTGTCTATATTTCTTCCATAGGGAATTTCCTAAAGATGGAGTAGGTTTGCTCTTAATTCTGGTCAACAACAAGGATAACTAGGAAGGTGGTGGGTATTTCATAACTAAAGGGAGAAATTGGGACACATGATAGTGTCTTGGAGATACCCATGGTGAACGCATGGGCCCACTGCCCTAGGCTCTAGTAGAGTTTCAGGAATGATGACTGGACCCACATTAGCCTTAATTGCGCACTTTTTCCTCACTCACGTGCAAGTCAGGGTCAACTTCCCGATTGGTCACCCGTCCTAGTACTACTCCAAGATGAGCACACTTAACTATGGAGTTGTTTAGTGATGGGCTTCCGGGAAAGGAGGTGCACCTTGGTGATATGGGTAGTCCAATCATTCCTTTTAAGATCATGTTATCTGAGGCCTAAAATCTTGGGACATTACAATCTCCCCCACTCGGACTCTTGATTTCCTCATCAAGACTCAACTATATGGCCTCATAATATTTCCCCATTTCAGTGCAGACCCAACATGGCCCATGGACACCCAACTCAGGATCACAAAATAGCAGCACACAGGTGGCTACATCACCATAGATAGCCCTTTCTTGTATGCTTGGACCATACGGCTCAAGACTAGCATGCC
Source organism: Alisma plantago-aquatica (assembly GCA_963693085.1). Lineage (NCBI taxonomy): Eukaryota > Viridiplantae > Streptophyta > Magnoliopsida > Alismatales > Alismataceae > Alisma > Alisma plantago-aquatica. Next base: position 429,416,967 of record OY856413.1, read on the forward strand.
ACATGCCCATGTGGGCCCCACCTACTGGAGGAGAATTGGCTCTGATACCATTTGTAATGCCTGGGCCCATTGCCCTAGGCTCTAGTAGAGTTTTAGGAATGATGAGTGTACCCACATACCACCACTAGCCTTAACTGTGTGCTTTTTCCTCACTCACGCACAATCCAGGGTCAACTTCCTGACTGGACACCCATCCTAGTACTACTCCAAGATGAACACGCTTAAATATGGAGTTATTTAGTGATGGGGTCCCAGAAAAAGAGGTGCACCTTGGTGATATGGGTAGTCCAATCATTCCTTTTAAGATCATGTTATCCGAGGCCTGAAATCCTGGGACGTTACTCATGGACTTCTATGAGTACTTGGGTCATGAAGACTGACAATGATGACAAGACCTAGAAGTCTGGATAACTAGGATTCTACAAATTATCTTAAAACTAGGAGAAATTGGCGACTTCAATGCCTGCAAAAGATGATGGGTGTGGATTGTGGGGAAACCAATGGTCTAGAATGAGATAGAGTGACCAAGGATGGAGGGGATTCCTATTTGTGGTATCGGTACAAAGATCGGGGAAGGGAGGAGAGCTCTCTGCTCTCGTTTCTGTCTATGTCAAAGAGTCCATATCTAGATAGAGTCTCTCCTTTTAGGGTTTTCAATTTTCCTTTTAATTAAAAATACAATTCCTACAATTAATTTTTAGGTCCCGTCATATCCTTACTTTATCTTGAAGTTTGGGATAATGCTTTCTTAGCTATTATACTCCAATGGGAAAAAGATCAAGCCTTTACCAATCTATTAATTAGATAAAATTTTGTTTGCAAGCATTAACTCACTTGGAATCTTATGAAATTTCTTTTACGATCCCATAATTCCTTTATCCACAAACAAAAATTATCATTGATATTTATTATGGGAACAAAATACTGAATTTGTATCCCAAGGACCTATTTATAATCTCAAAAGTAGTTCAAATGGGATTAGATTGGATTATAGGGACCATGGTTCGAACCTAGGCCCTTTAGTGAATCCAAAAGCTGAAATTCCTTCTAAATTATATATTTCAGGCTTGAAACACCATAGTACCTGAATTGGAATCTTATATAAACTTTTTGTTCAACATTACTCTATTTACTTGAATTGAAGATTCGATCTAAGTTTGTATCTGAAAAGCATAAACCCAAGTCATATCATGTCACCCATTACTCTAATTGGTGTTTGACTCATATTCCTCAATTGAATATAAAACTTCCAAAATTTGAGATTGTCACATTTACCCCACCTTGAAAAGGAATTTTGTCCCCAAAATTAGAAACCAATCAGGTTAAGGTGAATGGAAACTATATTAGCCTCATTCCATATAGGGGTATCCTTTTGTCTTGGAATCATATTAGCGAGATATTTATTAATAACTTCCATTGAGGTGAAAATTATCCATATGGATAGGTTGGAAACCAAATTCATTTAAAAGGGAGTTACTCATCCTCAATCCTTGCAACATATTATCCCTTGGTGATCAAATTTTCACTCATGTCTCAAAAATATCAACCATTTTTTAACTATATCCACAAATTGGTGTGGTAGAACCTTTGTACCTTCATTTAAAGTAGTAACACTTTTCTCAAAATATTCCTATACATCTAGCATTTATGTGTGTCAAAGTTGGATACCTAAAATCTTAAACCTATACTAAAATGAAATAAACATTTGGTTGTAGTTCAAACACAAAGTTCCATTTGATCTCATGTGTAGAGATGGTGCATCCACAACATTTCTTAATGATCTAGAATTAGGTTGAGTAATCATTAAAAAAATCATCAAACTGGAACATCTTAAAACTTCAATGAGTTTTCTTAAATGTCATTAACCTAAGAACAAAAGTGCTTTTGTTAGAGCTCTTGAGCTTGCACAATTTCATTTAGGGTTTTATTTAGACCTTTATTACTAAGTTATTGTATTCTTTATGTCCACCTTGTTGGGTTTTTAGGAGCACAAAATGTAGCAGTATAGAGTTTAGGAGCAAGATCCATCTAATGCAACAAAACCATATTAGGATCTACAAGTTTATACCTTATTGTGGAAGAGGTTCCAAAAATTAAACTTGTAATTCTTGGTGTAGATATGTACCCTCAAATCTATGTATCGTTCTAACCTTTCCAAATGAGAAATTAGAAACTATTTCTAGTGTCTGTAGAACTTTGGAAATTCCCTCAGAATGTGTGTATAAAACTAAATTTTGTATGATGAATTGTAGGAATGCGACGGTTGACCTACAAATGTAGTTTTAAGGTTTGATCTTGAGGTTGCTTCTAGTGGATCATGTCATTCCATTGTGAATATTTGTGGTGGTAGCTGCTATTCTACCTTGAAGACCTTCTCCTTGATTCAAGTGTTGATGGTGAATCTTCTTATCCTGAATGAATTCACTATGGAACCCATCTCTATGGTATCCATGCAAGTTATCAAAGACATCCCAAAGTTCCTAGTATCCTCCTCTCTCTATGTAAGTTCCTATTAGGGTTTCTTAAACCCTTAGAGGAACAATGACAAGATATGATTTTGTGTCCTAATAGCCTCCTCTCAACATATGGAGTGATGAGGTTAGGATTTCCTATCGACTCCCTTGTCAAATGAGGGATTTTGCCACTCACTTGGTCTATGAAATGCAACTCCCTATACTTGGTGTGTATGAACTTCCTCTTCTATAAGGAATAGGTCCCTAAATTATGGAAACTTATTTCTTAATCTTGGGTCTATATTTTACTTAGGTCCTCAAAAACTTATTTTTAGGTCTGTGTATTTATTTAACAATTACAATAAGGTATAAGCTAGCCTTTCTTCAAGCTATCTTTGAGTGTGTAACCCTGTAGGCACCATAATATGCTGGCAATGGATTCCCTCATCAATATATGATCCATAGTTAATGATTGATTTCTGGATACACATCATTGGTACCACGTAGTAGGATTAGTCGTGCTAGACTAAACCATCAAAGATCAGTATTACATGTTGTATATTCCCTTTGTCACAAGTATCTAGATCAAATGAGACACATGGACACGTAATCCTCATTACATTCAACCAGACTTCTTTGATCTTTTAGTATACTAGCAATATACATACGAGCTAAGTATTACTTATGTGCATACACATGGCCATCTGACTCTAGTCTCACTTATCAAGGGGCCTTGGATTTTTCTCCCATTATATGGGAGGGACGAATTCCTTTTACATCACTCACAATGAGTATCCTAACTCTCATCACAATCAATCAATACCTTTATGGCAACCTTCTTCATAATCATTTTGGGTAGTGTCAAAGCATGACAATCGTCACATCACCATTGTAGTGACTTTAGGTCATAAGACTACAACACCACTTCAAATTTGAGTGTTGATTATGACTAACATACAATGGTCCATGAATCACTCTTAAGGTAAGTGTATCCAATATCCAATGCCTATGACCCATAAGACAGGTGATCAGTCACCACACATAATTATCTTGGGTGCATTATTTTTTTTTGGTCGGTCAAAAAGCGTGTTACTGTATTACCAAAACTTTGGGCACAATGTACCCCATTACAGCAAGAACATAAAATCTTGATTCCAACAGGCTGGTAATCAAGGCCAAAAGAACAATCAACCTGAAACTGTGCATAAGGCAGAAAACCTAAACAACTCGACCTGTGACATGAAGTCTTAAACAAAGCCAAGCCCTCAAAAGCATGAAAACCACCCACAAAGAAAGAGAACAAGGACTCTGCAGACGGACCACATCCCAACAGACCCAGGAATATAGGGTCTCAGCACCAACACACAAAATCAAAGCTTCAAATAACCAGACACATACTAGGTCCAAAACCATCATCAGGTGGAAACACGAACACAGTTGCAGCCAGTTCTTGGTTAGCTCCAGCGTGATGCACAAAAGCTTGCTCCACCACAACACCCGAAAGGTGTTGTAGCAGCAGCCATCAAGGCTTAAAGCCCTATATGCACAGGGTCAAAACAACAAGCACCTAGCAGGTGACACCTTCAGACAGAGAAGAACCAGCAGTCCACCTAAAATAGCAACCAATCTTCATCCTATCAGGAGCACTTACAATCGAATCACCCACAAATGTGTGTTACTAGATAGGACTTCAACCAGCCACGTTGATCCAAGTGACCCAGAAGACGACTCAGCCTGAACGGTCCACTGCTTGGCCACCTATTCAAAAGAACAGAACCAACCAACTCCTTCCAAGGTAGTTGCTCGTCAACACCATAGATGTGTTCTGGCACCCAGTGAAGAGTGGGGAAGTCAGAGAAAACCAACCCCAAACAGCCCCTAGCTGAAGCTCCAAGGAGCACAACCCCTCATACTCGCCAATCAGCAGTTGCATTGCAGGCGTCCGAGCAACCACCAGTAGAACAGCTGCCTGAGAGGAAGACCGCTGCCCCTGTTTGCACGGAAGCAACCCGGCGAGCACCTTATGGGCGTCCGACTAAGGGAGAGCAAAGGACTGCCACCCGAAGACCAGAGCACCTGGGGAGCCGCGCCAAATCAGCTGAAGATCGGATCACATGAAGAAGAAACCAGAAGGAACCTCTCGGACACCGACGCAAGTCGCACGAGCCGGATATTGACGCCAGTCAATCTCACGATGAGGCGCTAGTGGAACCACTTCGAGACGCCAGTCAACCTCTTGGGTGCATTATTGTTGTTCAATCCATAATTGTACTTGAATAGGAACATTTAAGAATATTGTTCATAACATCCATTATGGTCTAATGTTCAAGTCATGTACTTTAAATCCAATGGCTAGGTATTATTATTCAAAGGATATTTCTTGTGTACATTAATATTGCAGTAACTAAATGTGCATCAACAAATTGAAATTCCCTTTATGAATGAAATCAAAAGTACAAAATACGCCTATAGCCATCATCTAATGATTGGCTTATAGATCATATACACCAATATGTTGATACTTCTTAGGTATCTAATAACAAGTGATCTAACATGACCTTCATGATTATATTACAATGACACCTTTGTAAAGGGATTATCAATATGTCTCCATGTTGATACATGCTAATCTTCACATCCCCTCTCTCAACAATTTCTCGCATGAGATGGAAGTGACAAAGAATATGCTTGAAAAGTTGATGAGATCTGGGTTCCTTAGCTTGCTCAATAGCCCCATTGTTATCATAATATAGCTCTATTGTGCCAGCCATTCTAGGAACAATTCTAAGTCCCTCGACAAACTTCTTAATCCATACATCTTTTCTCTTGAGATTTTGGGGACGAAATCCCTGTTAGGGGTTGATAATTGTAACATCCCTGACCTGGGTTATGCCATAAACCTGGAATTTTTTCTTAAGTAAGTTATTCATAAATTTGTTTTAATCTTTTGAAAAGTAATTAAGACTCTCCTTGAGTTTAGTTTTCAAGTTTGAGCTTATTTGCAAACTACTTGTGCATTATATGATAGCTTGGGTGTAAATTGAAATTTACCCAAGATGAGGGGTTATATTGATATATGTCACATTTTGAACATTCTTCAAGTGCTTTATAATCATAAGAGATAGAATGATGCTAAGGGGTGGCTTGTGGAAAGCCTAAATTCCAAGTTAGAGCTTGTTTAAATAATGCTTGTGCCATGTGTACCGATTTTGGTGCAATTTGCAATTTACCCAAAATGTAGGGTTGATATGCAAAATACCACCTCTAGAGTGTCCTACTCTCTCTTGGCATCATCTATAGGAGAGATAAATAAATAGGCACCATTTTTGAATCATTTTTGAGTGATGGTATTCTTAGTGATGAAAAGACCAAGAAGAGTTGTATAGTTGAAATCCTAATTGAGTTGTAGAGCTTATATGGGAGTGCCTATCGGACAAGGAGCCATAAAGGATGTCCCATATCGTTTTTTCAACTCTTGGACTTTATCATGATGGGTTAAGAACCTCAAGGAGGTGATGGATATCAACTTACAACTTTCCTTAGAAAAAGTGTATCGGTTTGTGAATAAAGTGATGTTGAGTTGACATATCTTGCTCTACAAGATAACTAAGGGACAAAATCTTATCCCTAGATTATCCTCAAGAGTATTTTATGTCAATATAAATATGTGTGCATGCATGGACCGTGTCAACCATGCATGGACATGTGGCACCTAGTAGTGCAAAATGATGACACCTCTTATACACTCACCACCATGAGCCTCAATTATATATACCACTCCTTTCACCTACTAGTGAATCTTTTCAAACCTTATCACCCTCTTTCTCTTAGATATCATGAATAGAGTTGAGGACCAAGGAGGAGCTCGAGCAATTAAGATTAAGGTGAAGCCACGGTCACCCTCTTTCTTTTCTTCTTCACCAAGTTCTTAACTATGGTGATTCATTGCATGTAGAGGAGTTGTGAATGAGTCTTAGATCTGTGATAAGTTCATCTTCAACCTTGGGAAAGTGAAGCTTAGGATCTTGTAGCTTTTAAGTTGTTCTTGAGGTGGGTTATATAACTTGAACCCAATCATGTTATTATTCACCTTCAATCTTTCTATTCTTGATGATCTACATACAATTTTGAGTTGTCTTGAATAATTGATGAATCCATGAGTTCTAATAGTGACATAGGAATGTTGTCCATGAACTAGATCAGTAAGGAATGAATTCTAGAGCTTGATGATGATGCCATCATCATGGCACAAACCGATATCAGGTTGAAGCACCTCTAACCCGATATGGTGATGAAACCCAATATGGTGATATGAAACCCGATATACCTTGGAACCCCCCACCCCTATCGGTTTGTACTCTTGGGTTGGTTAAGACAAATCACTTATCTAGGCTTTCACTTAACTTATGGTGAAGGATAGACTAACACCATGAAGGTTTGAAGAGTTATGAACAGTAAGATCTAACCTGACATGTCAAAACCCTAATTTTTGGCAACCTGATATGAGTGACACACACACCTTATGCACGGTATGGTAATGAACACACACCTCATGCATGACATGGTGATCAAGGATACACCTCATGCATGATATGGTGACGAACCTACACCTCTTGGGCGATATGGAAGCACACATACACCTCTTGGGCGATATGGAAGCATACATACACCTCTTGGGTGATATGGAAGCATACATACACCTCTTGGGTGATATGGAAGCATACATACACCTTTTGGGTGATATGGAAGCACACATACACCTCTTGGGTGATATGTAAGCACACATACACCTCTTGGGAGATATGGAAGCAAGCACACACCTCTTACACGATATGGTGGAAGCACCTCAATCCAATATACTTGATGGAGTAACACATGAAGTGTGTTATGTCAAATGATAATTTAATAGGTATAGAGTTTAATCAGAATATGGCCCATGATAGAGATGAATGGAAACGAAGGATCCATGTAGCCGACCCCAACATAGTTGGGATTGAGGCTTAGATGATGATGATGATGATGATGATAGAGTTTAATGCATTTTTATATGCATAGGCCAATGTACCTTGGGAAAAGGATTGAGCCAACTTAATAAAGTATGATGAAATATATATCCTAGTGAGGATGAGAAAGAAACTCATACTTTATGTGATAATCATTTAATGAGCATACATTGATACTCCTAATATGTGTGGAGCTATGAATCAGGGTTTTGATTCTTGATAATATGAACTTAAACCTTAATTTTCTTGAAACCCTAATTGGCTTGAAACCCTAATTGGTTTGAAACCCTAATTGGCTTGATACCCTAATCGGGTTGAAAGGGAAACCCTAACCCTAATAATGGGAAGGTTGTATTTATCTTGTATTGCATGGTGAGGTTATGTACTTGATATTGTTTTTATTATGAAATACTAACCATGCATGTATCATGAGGTTATGAGCATAGCTAGGTATGAGCTATGATGTTTCATATGATATACATTAAATGGTCCTTGTGAGCCATGTGAAATACTTGTGCAATAAGTATAATGTATACATGGTCTGAGGACCTCGAGGTAATAGTTACCTGATAAGAGGTAACAATGTTCACTGATGAACTAAGGGTTTGAATAGCCAGATCTAGCAATTATGATTATGATAATGCTAAGGGATGAGAATTCCCAGTAATGTGATAAGGGACTGAGATCTCGAGTGTTATGCATTCAAATGTATTCCAATGATTATGAAAGTACTTGATAAATGTATTACACCTTTCTTTGTAGCATATGTTATAATTTATGCTTGTAACTTGATTGATGCTAAAAGATATTGTAATACACCTAATTAATCAAATGGAACCTTATCATGTAGTTTCCCAGGCCATAGATCCATTTGGTGTCAGGATTTGCTCAATGGTGAAATGAGTTTGACTCGGAGTGCATATTTTTGAATATGTGGGGGTGAAGGATGAACATATCCTTACATCCAGATGGGGATTGATGTGTTATCTCCCTGATGAATGCCAAGGTTGTCGTGTGATCTCCCTCATGAAAATGTATTGGGGATTGATGTGATATCTCTCTGAAGAAAGTGCATGCTATGGATATAGCTCTTTAGCAAAGATGCCACTATACTTCGGCAAGCTAGTTGCAGTTTGACATGGTGTCACTATCAGTGGTCTCGTACTGACTGAGACAGGTGAGATCTTGGCAGCCGACTCTTCCATTGACCTTGTATGGTACCGATTTCGACTAAGCAGTGGTCGGTTGGAGCATGAGTGATATACCTCATCTCCTCTGGGAATAAGTGTGATTGTAAATATGTAATCAGCTGTTTAGCGTATCTACTTAAGGATTTAATACAGAAACATTGGTTGATGTTACATTACTTTTATACATATCAGATTGATAGATGTTATACATGTTCTTCATATTCCTTATAAAGCAAATAGATGATCTATATCTCTATCATGGATAGTTGAACTTCTTAAACAATGCTATTGCTTTAAACTATAATTAAACAATGACTAAACATGCTTATTTCTATAATAGATCCTCTGCTTAGTTTTATGCTATTTAACTGTGATAATAATATTGTTGGTAGATATTTATATCTCTTACTGGGACTTGTGTCTCACCCCGTTGATCCCAACATTTTAGGTGGACGTAGACGAGGAGGTAGAGATCGTACTGCAGAGGAAGGGCAATAGAAACAGGGAAAACAGTAACAACTCAGGTTGATTGTGTTGTCATTCGTGTCTTGTAGATAGAAGTCCTATGGTTGTCTCTGTACTCTCAAGTCCTTGGGAGTTAGTATGTAATGGTTTTATAAACAATATGAGATTTTGGCGTGTATGTCTCAAGGTTTTATGTTTCTTCAGTACGTGTTTTGGTAAAGCAACTGGTGTATGTTATCCTCGATATGAGATGGTACAATGTATGTACAATATGAACCATGATGTATATATTACTATGGTTTTTTTGATAAAGAGTTTCTTGGTAGTGAATCTCTTTGCAAAATGGTTTTAAATTTTTAGTGATTTTTGTAAATCTGCTGCTAATGTTATTCCACATAATTACACTTTTGTGGTGGCTCGGTGGTCGGGTCATCACAACTGGAACTTGTTTGAAACATTTAGACACTAGTCACCTCTTATAGGTCAAGACATTTCCATCCATTCCAGCCTTCTTCTCAAGATAGATTTACACCCAATGGATTTTACCCCTTCCTGTGGTACCAATGAGGTCCATACCTTGTTGGTATACATGGAGACCATTTTAGATCTCATGGCCTCAAACCATTTACCAGATTATGGTCTCTCTATAGCTTCCTTGTAGGTGGCTGGCTCATCTTCATCTATTACCAACACCTCACCATCTTGATTCATGACAAATCCAAATTTGTCTAGCTCATGGCGTGTCCTATTGCATCTATGAGGTTCTTGTGTTTTGAAAGGGAGTTTTCTGTGTCACGATAACTTGTGATGACTCGTCATGTTTTTCTCCGGGTTCATTGTCATTTTTGGAATCTCAAACTCCTTCAAATTACATTTTTGTTGATAACACCAATTTTTGTGATGTTTTAGACTGTTTTTCTATTATCAAAACTGCCCTTTTCTGCTATTTTCCTCTCTTTTATTAGCATTTCGCAATAATTGGCCAAGCAATGCTCTTAATCTAATTTTTCCATCCTTTGTAGCGTTTTTCCTCATTTTGGTGCAATAAGGCCGTCCCGGCCTACAAAATAAGTCCAAGTCTGTTTCTGCCTTCCTGACGCCCGATACAACCTCTGCCCGACAGGGTGGAGCGACACAATGACGCACAACAAAAGGATGCCGCGCAAGAAGGAGCAGATGGACGACACGCCTTCTACCCGACAGGGAGCCCAGCTCGCCCTGACAACCCAGCTTGTCGGGTGACACAGCCACCCGTCGGCAGGCGCGCCGTCCATCACGTGACTGATAGCCGACACTCCTACGCCGAGCAATACCTGTATCGGTTGTCCAACGACCCGCGCATAAGGGAGCCATGTGGTGCTTCAAGCACCATAACTTCTCCCAACCAGCTGCCTATAAATAGTAGCTACAGGAAGCCGAAAAGACAGTTCAGATACTTCAGAATTTGGACAGTTGGGAGCTTTGAGTGATCTTCAGAGGAAACTGCGAGAGCAGGAGTATTGTGCCCCAGTGCTCGCACTGGGCGACACTAGGTGAGCTCTTCCTCGTCCCGAGAGGGAGGGGATAGTTCACTTAGAACCATCTCGGGCGACATTGCGGGCCGATATCGGCCAACGATGACGAGCGACACAAGTGCCCGACAGTAGGACGCGTCACTCCATGCCCGACACGATATCGAACCCGATACGCTTCGCCTGTCATGCGTGCCGCCCGAGAGGGTGTGTCGCCCGACTTGAGCGTATCAGCCAGGTCCTTGAACGATACAGTCGGCCACCGCGGTGTGCCACTCGAGAGAGTGTGTTTCCTGACACTGTTGTATCGGGCTAGGCCCCTGTCCGGTATCGGGCGGGAGAGCCGCTGTAGTCGGTCGCCCTTCTACATCAAGAAGGCGACATCTATCTTTAATTCCGTTATTTAATTCCTTTCTTACGCAATGTATTAAGACCCTTAATGTGTATGGAAATAGAAAAGCTTAATTACTTGCTGCTCTATGCTTGGTGCAATATATTGGATGACTGCTATGTTTGATATCTGAACTCTAGCTTGCATGTTTGGATCGCGTTTCTCTTAGCTACTGAATCGTGTTTTCCCGTCGCAATAGCTTCGAGAGTTGTGTTGTGGCTCTAGTGTTTGGTCCGATTCTGGAGTACGAGAGTGCCTGGAACGGAGTTGTTTCCGTAACATTCCTCTCTAACTTAAAGTCTGACAACCTCGAGAGGGGTGTTGACGCTTGGTTAGAAGTACCCACTCTGAGAGGAGGGGTGCAGGGTGTTACTACTATCGCTTGTTTTGCCGTAGTCTTATCCTTCACATCTTGCCCTAGCTCTAGTATTATCTTTCTGTTTCTGTTGCATTAAAACCCCTAAAAACTGCTAAATGACTAAAACCTTAAATCTCTCTTGTAGCTCCAGTTGGAGATAGTTTCGTTTGTTTTATTTGTGACATCTTACTGATTCCCTTTTGGGAATTTATATCTCTTTATACCCACCGGAGTGTAGCGTGTCGATTCTGGGTTCTCAACACTACCCCCCTTGTTCCTGTGTTCGACCCCGTATATCTACTTTGACCTCGTAAACAAAGTTGCGGGGGCCTAGAAGAATTCGGGTTTATAAATGTAAAAGCTTGACTACCTCAAATCCGCCTCCACTTTTGGACGCGCGATTTAGGCCGGTCAACTTTTTGGCGCCATTGCCGGGGACAAGGCGAAAATGGTACTGTAGACGAATCCAAATCCACTAACTACACTCCTATGGCTCAAGCTTATAAATGAGTTTGACAACACTCTTTTTCTTTTTCTTTTTCCTTACTATTATTCTTTGCTTAAAATTAATAATTCAATTCTCTAAACTTGAATTTTCATGCTATTTCAGGCACTCTGAAGAACAGTGATCTGTTCCACTGAGGACCAACTCCAACCGTCATGCCGCCTCGCGTGGAGCCATCCATTTCTGGAGACGAACGCCAAGGGGGGAGTCCTGAATCACCTCCACCAGATGGCAATGACCGCTATGGCGGCAATGATTAGCATGAAGATCAAGAATCGGAGCATTCCGAGGAAGGCCACCCCCATGTCAGGCGTCGCCACTGTTAGCGACACAGGCGACACCACAACCAAGAGCAATGTCGCAAGGCTAGCGACAGTGACGACTCTGAGGAGGACGAGAAGACGTTGAGGGAGTTGGCATCAACAAAAGTCAACAACTCCAGATGTCCCGTCATCACCCCGCGATTCAACGCAACCAATTTTGAGCTTAAGCCTTCTGTGATCTCTATGATCCAGAACAAAAGCTTCAGGGGAAGTTCGAAAAATGACAACCCCTACCACCACCTCGATGCCTTCAAGAACATATGTGACACGATAAAGATGCGGGGGTCCCCCAGGAGGTTATATACTGCAAAGGATTCATCTTCTCACTGGAGGACAAAGCACTGTCCTGGTACCTCAGGTTACCCCACCGGTCCTTGAACGGATGGGGGGCATTAGCTGAAGCATTTGTAAATAAGTTTTACCCCACCGAGAGGACGGTCAGAACTCGGCAGAAAATAACCTCCTTAATGCAAAAGCCGAATGAAAGCCTCCATGATGCCTGGGAGCGATTCCAGGAGTATCAGAGGGATTGCCCCCATCATAATTACAAGAAGGGCTTCCTCGTCACCACCTTCTATAATGGCCTGACTCCCGATGAAAGGGTGTCACTGAACGCGGCAGTAGGCAGTGACTTCCTTGGGAAGAAACCAAGCAAGTCCGAAAGGATCATCAAGAATATGGTCGAGCTGATGGTCGGCGCTGATTTTGATAGATGTGACAGAGGATAGGCGAAAAGGGTCGGTGAAGGGTCCTCTCTTGAGTCCAAGGCCCTAGAGACCATCACTTCTCAGATTCAGAAAATAGCCTTGGATGTAAAGCAGCTGAGGGAATCCGGCGTGAAGGGGAAGAAGCAGGTGGAAAAAGTAATGAAATGTGTAACATGTGGAGAAGGCGGCCATGGGGTAGATAATTGCATCTACACCTGACCGGAAGCATCAAGCGACACTGAGTCTGAGGTCGAAGAGACTGAAAAAGTCTCTTTTGTAAATTTCAAAAGACCATACCACCCTGGTTTCAGCTATGGCAACAAAGAGGCAGCTGAGAATTCTCATCAGCTGCATAACTCCACTAGGCCGCCCCAAGCTTTTGAGAAGAGGGGAGGGCCAAGTCAATACATAAAAAACACCCCCTTCCAGCCGAACAAAGGAGGCTTCCAGGGGCAAGCTAAGTATCAAGGATCAGCCAGAGAGCAAGGACAGAACAAGGCTTCGAACCAAGCAGATGTGGTGGGACAGTTGTTTGATTTTGTGAAGAAGTAGGACACCGTTAATAACCAACTAGCGCAAAGTGCGATGTCCAATTCAGGCATTTTGAACTCGTTGCAGGTACAGTTGGCAGACATGCAGACACATCAACGCCAAATCGACCAGCAACTAGCTCAGCTCGCCGAGATCGTAAAGAACCCATCGGGGAAGATCTCGTCCAACACTGAACCAGCCCAGAGATCGGGACAGTAACTGCAGAGAAAAAGGACGAAGAAGAAGCCAAAGACGTCCAACCGAGGATGGAAAACTCAGCGCTTCTCGAGAGGCAACCCGGGCTGTTTTTAAATTCCTAGTATAGGGTGCATTTACTTTCAAGCAAAATGAACATTATGAACATTATGGCATGTAATAAGGCCTGAGTTAGCGCATGCGCCACATGTGCTGACCCTTATGGGTCACCGCCTTAGTTTTATTGACCGGGATGGGTAATACCATCTGAGGCCGGGATCTTAGTCTTCGGCCAATGATGTTTTACTCATCGACCGCTTTTAAACTGCTTTGTTTTCACGATGTATCGGATAGCAACCCAACCGGTTCTATGTATGTGCCCATATCGGGCAAGGGAATTTCGGGGGTCGCAAGGGTTGTGCCGACGGATGGACTTGCCTGTTTTACTAGTTGCCCTGACGGCCGACACGCGCCCCGGATTTACCTGTTTCACCCCGGTTGAGTTTGCTATTTATAGGGGCGAGTTTTTACCGTGTCGGGCTCCTTGCCTTACTATTTTCTCGCTCCCGTATCGTGCTAAAACCTTGTGCTTTTGCTCCTGTGTCTTGCAAGACTGCCCTACTCTCGTGTCGTGCGGAAGTACAGATCACAACAAGGTAATGGCCGACATACCCTATCGCCCGGCAGACCGTGCCGCCCGACACGTTTTCCTCTTTAAGCGAGTAGCTTATCGACCTTGCGGGTTTTGTGCTGAGCAGCCTTGTATCGCCCGATATGGATGTCGCGCAACGTACCTTTTAATCATGTCTGCCTGATACGCCATGACGGGCGATATCCGTGTTGCTCATCTTTGCCCCGCCTCGCCTGCTTCGCTGTCGGGCGACACACCGCCTTCTTCTCGAATAGCTGTATCGGGTATCTCATGTTATCGCCCGTATCGCCCGACAGGCCTGACGCGTATGTCCTTGGTCTTATCGCGTGGTGAGAGTCACCCACACCGCATATCGGGCACGAGACTTCACTTCTGAAAACCTCGTATCGCCCGATACGGGGGTGTGGGAACCTCGCGCTTTCAGTTTAAATATAGTGTCATCATATTTGATTAATCAAGGAGTTTGTTTATTCATTTACAGAGATGGCCCGTATCAAATCAACGGCTGTCCCTGTTGATGCACAAGGAAGAAGGATCTACCCCGCGACTACCGCAGAAGCACCAACTACCGGGCAGAAACGCCCAAACCCAGGACCAGCCGGGGCGTCGACATTAGAGAAGAGGGCTAGAGTTGGAGAGGCGGCGACTCCAATCCCAACACCTACATCTCTAGCAGCAGCGAAACTCCCAGAATTCTTGTCGGGGAGTTTCGAACCAAGAGACGATGAGCACGCTCGCCGATATGCTGAGCTGGTGACCAAGCTCTACCGACCGAGCAGGTTCTGCCATAGAGCCTCGTTCGCTGAGCTAGGAATCGTGAAGAGGCTGAAGGGCGTACTGGCTGCGGCAGGGCTGAAGAAGATCTGTTTCAGCCGGTCTTCTTCGTACACTAAGCTGACGATGGAGTTTATGTCTTCTCTCCGCTGGGTGAAGAATTCTATAGTGGAGAGAGAAGAATTTGGCGGGCCAGACAGACTCCAGGCCCGACTCTACAATTCGGAGTACACCATCTCCGAGAAGCTCTTGAATAAGATCTTCTCCTCCAACGAGGAGGAGAAGATCCTGATGGACAATGGTGAGAGGATCACCGAGGGAGACGGGTTCAATCTCGTGCAGCTTTGGGGAAAGCTTACCGGAGAATCTTCATTCAAACCAGAGAGAAAGGTCGTGACGGTGCACTCCTACTTCTGGAGGATAGTGCACAAGCTGGTGGCATGCTTGCTGTTCAGCAAGAACGAGTCCAGCAGCATCTACACAGAAGAGCTCCACGTCATGTGGCACATAATGGAGGGCCGAGTGATCAACCTCGGTCGGTTTTTGCTGAATAGGCTGCACCCAATGAAGGAAGCCACCAAGGAGTACTGCATGGGCGGCATTGTCAATCTCATCGCAGTAGGACTCGGGTACCTAAGCGAGCCGCGCAGCCATTCAAGGACGTAAGGCGACGAGGTGTTTGACACCAAGTACTTGATAAGGACCAACATCGTCAACGAGGGAGGGGAGGAACTTCTTCTACAAGTTTTTGAGGACATATATCCTCCTCCCCCTCCCTCACTGCGCCGACTACGACGTAGAGAAACTGATCTTCACCACCGCCGAGATTGAAACCATAGCAAATAACACAGCTTTCAGGGCCCCAGAGAGGCCCGCCCCAGAGCTACTGACGACAACCGCTGAAAGAGTTGTCACCACTCTGACCGTACCAGCCACCGCCATAGCATGGACAGTAGCAGCTGAGAAAGTGTCGGTGATCTCTGAAGTCACCGGGATAGAAACTACGGGATCTTCCGCGGAAGAGACGGCCGCAGTTCCCGACACTGTATCGAGACCTGCAGAGGTGGAAGGAGAATTTCAGCAGGGCAACAACAATGGGATGTTTGACGAGATCATGAGAGAACTCAAAAGAACATCAACACCGCCGCTGAAGTCCCCTCCTGCAGTAGTCGAGGAGATCGCTGATAGTTCAGAGGTGGAACAGAGTCCACCCTCACTACGGTCATCCCCACCCAGACGAGAAGGCAAGGCGGCAGCTCCTTAAAAAGTGTCGACGCCCCCACCTGGGGACGTCTGGATCGCGTATGATTTTTATAGATTCTACCTCTCCTGGTGGACCATCGCGTGAACAAGACGTCGCGAGGACGAAAGGGAGACCCACCCAAGCTCCTCCATCACTCGGAAAGATGCTCGGGCACAAGCTCGATAATTTGCGGGAGGTAACGGATATCAACTCTGACGTTTGTATTTCCCTAACCCGCAAATTTGCGTCTCTCCAAAACAGGCTGGATAGCCAAGAAAGAGAGTTGCTGACTCTAGCGAGCCTGCCCGGCGGACTAGAAGCGCTGAATGCAACAATGCAGCAAGTTCTCCAATGACTAGACATGCTCGAGGAGAGAATGGACAGAAGTGACGACCATCCGTGCCGAAGGCAGCCAAGACGGTCGTCGTCACCTCCCAGCCAGGGCTCTCATCCCTCTTCATCAGGTTCCCCCTCGGGAACAACATCGTCCTCCTCCTCTAGCAGACGATCCTCAACGCCCAAGGAGGGGACGCAACAAGGATCAACAGAAGGAACTCCCGGCAGACAGGAGAGCTCCTTAGGATTGGAAAACGCAAACATCTCCGTCCCCCTGGATAAAGTCGAGAACGAAAACGTAGATATCAGCATCGGGGGAGACTCTTCCGAAGAGTCCGAGGGAGAAAAGGGGGATTTCTACACAGTCAATAAAAGACATCTACCCCGAGGGAGACGCTCGATGGCGGACAGATTTCGTGAGCCATCTGAGATACCCTCATTCGAGATGGCCGATTTTGACAGACAAGCCATCTGATGTCTGATGATCAGAGACCAAAAGCTGCTGAATAAGGTCTTACGATCGCAGGAAGATGAAGATGACATCGTCTGGACTGACAGCTACCTTTCGTTGCGGCGGAAGGATCTTCGCGGCATGTTCTGCACGCCGGTCGTGGTCGGTAAGAGGCTATTCAGGGTCCTGGAGAATGCACTAATAGAGAGTATCAGCGGTAGGACAGTCGGAGAGCAGTATACACAACCACCCCGACCTTGGCAAGAAGGTTGATGAAGGGAGATCAAGACTCCCGTGTGGTGGCCGACATGCTGCAGCACATCGAAGTGCATAGGTCGAACCTAGTTTTGGCCCCATACAAGCACCGGAACGTGTGGTTTCTATGTTTAGCAGACCTCAGAAACTACGACGTCCGGTTGCTGTGCTGCAGCAACACCGAAGTGCCACGCTCCGGGGGTGTTTTCTGCCGCCCGGAGGACGCGAAGCTGAGACTCTTGCCGCTGCGCCTGCAACGAGCCATAAAGCGTGGAAGCCAACGTCACCAAGGACCTTGGAACTTCTTCACTATCCGAGACCTCCCCGCACAGATAGAAGAGGGGAGTGGAAACAACGCTATAGCCATCCTAGGTGCAATTGAGGTGCTCAACACTTTTGGAAACTTGGGAGTCCTCAAAGGCACGTCCTTCTATCAACGCCGGAGCATTTACTCCATGCTCCTAATTAAGGACAAGCGCTATTTCCGGGACGCAGGGGTATCGGAGCAGCTGCTGAACAGTGACCTGGAAGAAAGCTCTTCTCAGTTCAATAGCTCCTCAGAAAAAGAAGAGGAAGTGGCGACCGTCATACATGGGGCAGGCAAGCAGTTGGTAGTCCTGAAGAAAGTGCACGGGACGGAGGACACTGCTTTGCTTGAAGCTTCAGAAGGGCTGATCACAAATTTCGACTGCTTCTCGTGTGCAACTCTCACACAGGAGCAGGTCAGCATTATCCAGAAGAAGTTGGCTAATTCAACCCCATCAGTTGTTGCCTTTCAGGCAGGCGATGTCGTAGTCCTGGTTGATGATCTAAGGGACATGGTGAAGGAAGGAGGGTGCTTAGCTGTAACTATTGCAACTGCTTACATCCAGTACATACAGCCAAAGCTAGAACAAGCATATATTGCCCATCCTATGTTGTTCAATGACATATGCCTCGCCGATGAAATAGGAGCGAAGAAAATATTTCTACAGAAATTGGCGAGTGGAGTTCCCCGTGAGATCTTCCTCCCGGTTCTACATTACCACCATTGGACGCTCCTAGCAGTTTACACCCGGGAATGAGCAGGAATTTTCTACAACAGCTCAGATGGCAACAAGAACCATCCCCTGTCGTGTACTTCTGAACCTTTGTCATCCGTCGAGCGCTTCGTCTGAAAATACTATGACGAGGTGGCAAAGATGATCCAACCATTCCTGGATACGCAAGCAAGCAAGTGGCACGAGCTCCAGTTCTGCCACCGCAGTCCGCAGCAACTTCCTTTATCCAACGACTGTGGCATCTACGTCCTGGAATGGATAGCAAACAAAGAAAAGCCTGACCAGCTCCACCACACCTTCTATCACAGCAGAAGGGGGGAATATGTGTGGGAGCTTCTGTCTGACGCAGGCGCAACCTCACTGGAATAAACATTACCTCACCTTATCTACTTCACGACTCTGGGACAGAGTGTGGAGTAAGTTGAGGGGGGTACCATGTACCAGTGAGGGAGGTACAAAATTTTGAAAATTCAAACTCAATTTATTTATGATTTTGTCTTAAATTCGTTATTCATTTGTTCTTTGTGTACATATATATGTTCATACCAAAGTTTCGAAAATTCTTTTTGTTTATATATCATCTCCATGCATTTGTAAAAAAATCGCTATAATAGTAAAAACCTATTGTGACTGCTTGCAAAGTTAGTTTTCTTTGTGCTTAACGAGATACAAGTTCCGTTATATCTTTCTGATAATGCTGCTTCAAACGAACAAAAGATTACGTTTTTCCACACCAAAAACTTCGAAAAATATAATAATCTCGCAAACAGCTAAGAGATGAGTATGGAGAAGGAAAAAACTGCCCAAACAGCAGAAATCTCTTTGTTTCCCCTTTACCCAACGAAAACCCCAAAAAGAAGAGAGAATCCTTATGTGTGTGAATAAAAGCATGAGAGTTGTGCCCAATAAAAGAAAAGAAAAAAAAAATATATATACACACTTGTTTTTCAAAAGTACCCATCTTTAGGCATGGTAGATCCGGGGCAATGGTACGTAGGATGTGAAATCACTGCTCTAAAGCCAACTGGCTTGGACTGCAGGGACCACTTGCCCGTTAACGGACCCTTACCTGGATGGACTGATGGAAAACAAGATGAAAAACCCAAAAAGCCTTAGCCTACCCTTTACTCAACTTTCTGCCCTGAAAATAAAGTTGTTTGGTGTGGAAGCTAACTTCGGAATCATACACTAAAGTCTCACTGAAGCTGTAGAGAAAAATTTTACTGAAATAATAAGGCAGGAAATGCAAGGTCTTTTGTTCATAATGAGACAACATTATCTCCAAAGGCATTACTATACTTGCTTTACCTCTTGGCCTAAAAGCATACCAAGCAAGAAGAAGCATCACAAAATAAAGTTTAAATATTGATTGAGGACAATCAAAATGCTAAGTTTGGGGGAGTTGATAACACCAATTTTTGTGATGTTTTAGACTGTTTTTCTGTTATCAAAACTGCCCTTTTCTGCTATTTTCCTCTCTTTTATTAGCATTTTCGCAATAATTAGCCAAGCAATGCTCTTAATCTAATTTTTCAATCCTTTGCAGAGTTTTTCCTCATTTTGGTGCAATAAGGCCGTCCCGGCCTACAAAATAAGTCCAAGTCTATTTCTGCCTTCCTGACCCCGATACAACCTCTGCCCGACAGGGTGGAGCGACACAATGACGCACAACAAAAGGATGCCGCACAAGAAGGACCAGATGGACGACACGCCTTCTACCCGACAGGGAGCCCATCTCGCCCCGACAACCTAGCTTGTCGCGCGACACAGCTACCCGCCAGCAGGCGCGCCGTCCATCACGTGACCGATAGCCGACACTCCTGCGCCGAGCAATACCTGTATTGGTCGTCCAACGACCCGCGCATAAGGGAGCCACGTGGCGCTTCGAGCACCATAACTTCTCCCAACCAGCTGCCTATAAATAGCAGCTACAGGAAGCCGAAAAGACAGTTCAGATACTTCGGAATTCAGACAGTTGGGAGCTTTGAGTGATCTTCGGAGGAAACTGCGAGAGCAGAAGTATCGTGCCCCAGTGCTCATGTTGGGCGACACTAGGTGAGCTCTTCCTTGTCCCGAGAGGGAGGGGATAGTTCACTTAGAACCGTCCCGGGCAACATTGCGAGCCGATATCGGCCAACGATGACGAGCGACACAAGTGTCCGACAGTAGGATGTGTCGCTCCATGCCCAACACGATATTGAACCTGATACGCTTCGCCCGTAATGCGTGCCTCCCGAGAGGGTGTGTCGCCCGACTTGAGCGTATCGGCCAGGTCCTTGAACGATACAGTCGGCCGCCGTGGTGTGCCGCTCGAGAGAGTGTGTCGCCCGACACCGTTGTATCGGGCTAGGCCCCTGTCCGGTATCGGGCGGGAGAGCCGCTATAGTCTGTCGCCCTTCTACATCAAGAAGGCGACATCTATCTTTAATTTCGTTATTTAATTCCTTTCTTACGCAATGTATTAAGACCCTTAATGTGTATGGAAATAGAAAAGCTTAATTACTTGCTGCTCTATGCTTGGTGCGATATATTGGATGACTGCTATGTTTGATATCTGAACTCTAGATTGCATGTTTGGATCGCGTTTCGCTTAGCTACCGAATCGTGTTTTCCCGTCACAACAGCTTCGAGAGTCGTGTTGTGGCTCTAGTGTTTGGTCCGATTCTGGAGTACGAGAGCGCCTAGAACAGAGTTGTTTCCGTAACATTCATCTCTAACTTAAAGTCTGACAACCTCGAGAGGGGTGTTGACGCTTGGTTAGAAGTACCCACTCTGAGAGGAGGGGTGCAGGGTGTTACGGCTGCCGCTTGTTTTGCCGTAGTCTTATCCTTCACATCTTGCCCTAGCTCTAGTATTATCTTTCTGTTTCTGTTGCATGAAAACCCCTAAAAACTGC
Source organism: Alisma plantago-aquatica (assembly GCA_963693085.1). Taxonomy (NCBI): domain Eukaryota; kingdom Viridiplantae; phylum Streptophyta; class Magnoliopsida; order Alismatales; family Alismataceae; genus Alisma; species Alisma plantago-aquatica. The sequence goes on from OY856413.1 coordinate 429,438,246, forward strand.
TAAATGACTAAAACCTTAAATCTCTCTTGTAGCTCCAGTTGGAGATAGTTTCCTTTGTTTTATTTGTGACATCTTGCTGATTCCCTTTTGGGAATTTATATCTCTTTATACTCACCAGAGTGTAGCGTGTCGATTCTGGGTTCTCAACACTACCCCCCTTGTCCCTGTGTTCGACCCCGTATATCTACTTCGACCCCGTAAACAAAGTTGCGGGGGCCTAGAAGGATTCGGGTTTATAAATGTAAAAGCTCGACTACCTCAAACTCCTTCAAATTACATTTTTGTCCCATTTGTATTTCTAGAGATGAACTCCTTCTCAAAGAAGGTACTAGTTCTAGTAACAAATAAATTCTTTCTAAGAAGGAATACAAAAATAATATCCTTTTTTTTCGTCAGGGTACCCCACAAATATCATTTTTTAATTTTGGTCCCAATTTCTTAGGAAATGGGTGCTTCACATTATATTCATGAACCCAAACCTTTATGTTATGTTGCTCCTAGTGGAGTTAATTATGACACAAAACACACTCCTTAAGAAGGACCTCAAACTCTTAGCTCAAAACTTCACCACCTCGATCAGATCAAAGCATCTTGATATTCTTGACAAGTTGGTCATATACTTCATTGTTGAATACCTTGAACTTCTCAAAGGATTCTGATTTGTTTTCATGAGATACACATATACATATGTAATAAAATCGTCAATAAATGTAACAAAATAGATTCCCTCCTCTAGCTATTGAACTAAAAGAACCATGCACATTAATATGTATGAGTTCTAAAAGTTCAATTGTGCTCTCACTATTTCTAATAAAAGGCACCTTTTCCATGTTGCCCAACAAACATAATTCACATGTCTTGAGATATTAATAAACAAATGAGTCTAAGTATCCATTGTTATTGAGTCTAGAAATGTGCTCCTCTTTTATATGGCCCAAGCAATAATGTCAGAGGTATGTCAAGTTTGAGTCATGAATTTGAAGCCACTTGGTATTTACATTATAAACATGCGTCTCTAGATCTAATATATATAAATTCCATAAGACACAAGAGCACTACCCTAAAGATATCATAAAAAATATAGAGAAAACTCCATTCTTTTTAGGAATGAAACAAAAATAATATTACTATTTATGGTAGGTTAGTGATAGCAATTTTTTAATTCTATTACAAGTCATAAGGAGAGATCAACTATATGTTCCTACAGATGCATCAACAACCTTTTCCCCTTTGGTGACTCATACTCCCACATCTCCCTTCGTAAGTGATCTAGATTTATTCAAATATTGCACATTACAACATTTTTGAGATTCACATCTATATCCAATGCTCATGATGAATAAGTAGATAAGTTAATCCCAATAACATATTTATTTCAGGTGGATATCTCTATCCCCTTTGAATTATTAAGTTCCTGTAAGTAGAGCTGGCGATTTCTCTTCCAGTGTTTAGGATTATGACAATGGTGACAATTTCTATCCTTGGCCACAATTCCTTTTGGCTTCAAAGAAGAAAATTAGGACTTAGGATACCAACATTTCTTTGACTTTTTCTTTCCCTTAGTCTTTCCAATCTTTGCAAATGACCATACACATTGATCTAGTCTTGAACTTCTTAATGTTGAGCTCATTCACAATATGTTGAGTAATTCTAGTAGTGGCTTAACCATTTCATTCAAGTTGAAGTTCATGACAACGTTTTATACAATTTAGGCAACCATTGTGTGATCAAATTTGTGTCCAACACTTGGACCATGGGAAAACCCACTATCTTTAGGTTCTTCACATACCCAAATACCTTGAGAACATAGGACCAATTATATCTCCCTCTGCTAGCTTGATATTATATAATGCCATTAATAAGCATACCTCTCTTATCTAACTTGGCCCTCAATCAATCCTTTGATATGCTCAATAATTTCAAAGGCCTCCATGTTTTCATGATACCTCTATAAGACAATCACCATGGATGATAGTATGAGCCATGCCACATCAATGGAATTATCAGAATACATTGTATGAATCCCTTTATCCTTTAGCACATTGGGAGTAGGCTCTTTGGGAAAATCATGATCGAGTACATCAAAACTACACTCATACTTGATAAAAATCCTCAAGTTTTGGTACCAAACCACAAATTTGTCCCACTTATCTTGTCCTTATGAAGTGCCAATCACAAAAAAGTTATTGTTATTTTCCAAGTGATCTACAAAGAATAACAAATAGGAATTCAATATTGAGTTGAAATGTCTTTGCATATAATTAGGCCTTTAACTAAATGTGTATGCTCAGTATTTTCTTGGTATTCATAACCCTCAATGTTAATCTAGAAAGTAACAATAAATAACTTTCTAGTGGGCCAAGGTCCATATTTCATTGAATAAAGAGTCAACTTTGGTTGACTGTTCACAGTTCAATTATTTAGGTAGGAAAATTTTGTCAATTGCATCACATGCAGCCCATTGATGGTTGAGGAAAAACATTGTTAAATTCCATCATATGAAATATACTTTTGTGTGCCTCTAGGTTCCTAATCCCAATAAGGTTACTTAATTAAGACAAACCCAACTACTAATATCGATAAAACCATGTACCATACGTTGGAATACCCAAACACTTATGTTACACCTCATCAAGATGAACAATGCACCTCACTTTGGTGGGCCCACATAAATTGATCAAGGCCTTGATGTGTATGCTATGTTGGCAAGCATCTTAATCTTAATGGTTATGAGGGATGTGGTATAATACACATACATGTCCAATCACCGCATATGTATAATATATCATATATATCAATAAGAACCACAAGGATAAATATAAAAATTTGATGAATATGGTCTCCTAGCACAACCTTTCCAATATAATGGAAAGATTGAGGACATCTAAGGTAAACTGCATCACATGCATAAACAAAAGACAAGAAACCTTTATTGTTGGATTCTTTACTCACAAGTGACCACCATGGATGATCCATCAACGTTGATGATTGTTGTACGTTCTTCCTTCTTCATGCCCACCATGGATATCACATATCATGTACTATCGTAAACTATTTCATCATGTGTAAAGAAACTTTAAATTTCATCTGAGGGAATTAGGTGGGAAATGCTACATTTGGAATTAGTAGAGAAGGTACAACATACAAGTTGTATTAAGAATTATAAACAATAAACCACAAGTAATAAACAAAACCACAATTAGGGGTTGGCCATAATCATGCATCACACACCAAATTTTTTTTTAGGAGTCACTATGGATTTATATATATATATATATATATATATATATATATATATATATATTATCATATAATAATATGATCCCGGTGATATTAATCATGACATTCCCATTAATTAGATCTGCAATTAATCAATTTTATCATATGAAATACTTGCATTATCATCATATAACAAAAAAACTTAATTCTTAATAAGAAAATCTCATAAATAAAGTCAGATGTAGCTCTGATATCACTATAGGGTTCTCAAGAGTAGAAAATACAATACAAATTTTTTGCCAAGAATTCTCTGAGCATGATCTGTCTAATGCAACAAAATCATATTATAGTTCAGAAGTTTATACCTTATTGTGGAATAAGTTCCTATGATTCAACTTGTAATGCTTGGTGAATGTCTAAAAATTTCCTTGGAAGGCATGCAAAAACTAATTTTCTCTGTTAGATCACAATAATTAGTGCTTTACCTTTTGTTTTGGATCATCTGGTTTAGTCGGCGATTGTCAGAGATTCCAAGGTCTGATCTTGAGATTTCTTCTAGTATATTGTGATTTATTTTTCATGAACGCCTCTAGCGAAAAACCATCACTCTATTGTGGAGACCTTCTCCTTGATTAGCATGTTATGATGAAGCTTCTTGTCTAGAATAAATTCACTATGGGAACTCATCTCCATGGTATCCATGTGAGAACTCAAAGATGAACTAGAGTTGGTAGTCTCATCCTTCTCACTTTCTAAGTTGCTTAGGATTCCCAAACCTTGGAGGAAACAATGATAATATATGAATGGTTCCTTGATGGCCTCCTCTCATATCATATATAGAGAGGAGTAGAGAGATTAGGGTTTCCCAGACCCTATTTGGTCAGGCTATGGACTTCCTCACAGAATGTGGGATTTTGACACTCACTAGGTATGCATAACACAATATTCTGCCAGACATGGTGTGTACAAACTTCTTCTTCTATGAGGAACAAGTCCCTACTTTTTGGAAACTTATTTCTTAAGTATGGATCCATATTTTTATCCAGGTCCCAAAAAAAACTTACTTTCAGGTGCCTATATTTACTGTATTTGACCCTGTAGGTACAATATTTTATTTAGGTAATAATTACAATAAGGTCCAAATTAGCATTTCTTCAAGATCTCTACGTGTTTCACCTTGTAGGCACCATACTATGCTCACAATGGATTCACTAATCAATATTATGATCCATAAGAAATGAGAGAAATCTAGCTACGGATCATTTCTATCCAATTGGTAGGTTTAGTCAGACAAGACTAAACCATAAAAAACCAATGTTACCATGTTGTATAATCCTTATGTCATTGATATCTATATTGAACTAGAGGTACAGACATGTCATCCTCATTACATTCAATCTAAGTTCCTGGATACTTAATAAGACTAGCAAGATAGGTTTGATCTTAGTATCATATATCGACTCACATGAACATGGTCATGCATTTCTCTAGTGTCACTTATTAAGAGGCTATGGATATTTCTCCTGTCATATGGGGGGGAAGATTCCTTCTACTGACAATGTACATCATGGCCATGCATTTCTCTAGTCTCACTGATCAAGAGGCCTTGGATTTCGCTCCCATTATATGGGAGGGACAAACTTATTCTACATCACTCACAATGTGTATCACGATTCTCATCACACCCAACTACTACCATTATGGAAACCTTCTTTCAGATCATGTTGGACAATGTTACTGAATGGTGATTGTCATGTCACCATAGTACTATCACATTTGGGACCAGATTATGACTATCATATGATGGTCCAAGAATCACTTTCAAGATAGGTACTAGTACAATTGTTCTCTAACTTGTACCTATGTGTCTAACTTGGTATCCAATACATATGACCCATGAGACATGGTCAACATTCACCACAAATACTAGTCTCACATGCATTACTATTTTATAATCCACAATAATATTGACTAGGAGCATTTAAGATTGTTGTTCTAAACATCCATTTTGATTCATGTTCAAGTCTCACACTTCAAGTTCCATGGCTTTGAACCAATCATTCTAAGGAAATTATTTATGTTCATTAATATCACAATGATCAAAAGTGCATCAACAGGTTAAAACTTCCTTAATTAATCAAATCAAAAGTTCATAATATCCCTATAGACATCATCTAATGATTGGCTTATAGGGCATGTACACCAACACACATCTCATGCATCATTAGCATTGGTAATTTCTTATGTTGTCTAAGGTATAAGTAACCTTAGAGTGATCCTCTCTTGATTTGAAGAGCCTCATGTACTTATGGAGTGCCTTTTTGACCCCTCGGTCCTCATGTACTTATGGAGTGCCCATCTCCACACCCATGGTCCTTATGTACTTATATATGGTTGTCTCTAGACCCCATGTAGCCTTATGTGCTTATGAGGTAGTTTTATCGATACCCCTTGTGTCTCATATGCCAAGGCATATGGGAGGGGAGATAGAGGGGTAAAAGATGATGGTTTAAAAGGTTTGAGAGAGGTCCAAATATATACACTATTCATGAGGCTGGCTATTTGTGGAGAATTTTGTAGTAGTGGTCTATGAAGAGTCAAACATGAGAGACTACATGGGATTCTAATATGAATTGTTGTTAGGGACTGTGGTGTCACTTCCACATGATGAAGAAGGATGGACAAAGGATTACTTAGAAAGACATGAGGTTTACCTAGTACTTTGTTGGGAACCTAAGGAAAAGAACTACTTGCATGGTTGGAATGATGGTATAAAGGAAGATTAGGTCCAATCAAGGGGTTCAATATGTTGTTTATGTATGACCAGAGAGCCAATCATATGATGATTGTAATGACATATCATGTAAATGATTTGATTATCAATAAAAGGTAAGCTTCCAATTTATTTGTTTAATTCAATTATGAGATAATGATGTAATAGTATAAATGTCTAGAGAATTATATTACTCAATGACGTATGTATTCAATTATTAGACTTGAAAAATGAGATCATACAGATGTTAAGAGTACATATACATATTCTCATTATGTCCCTGATCAATTATTATTTTGGAAGGTTGATAGACAACAATAACACATAAGATCAGAGTGTGAGTTAGTTTATGACTGAGTCTCATTGGTTATGATATGGCTATATCAAACCAAGTACACAAATACATGTTAGAGAACAATGTATCAGACAGACCCACTATGAGACTGACACATGGAAGCCATCTTCATGGAAGTCAAAGTCAGATCTCATAGTGATGGTGGTGGTTGTGGTTCTTAGACCTAAAATCACTACACTCAAACACATGTCGTTGGGTACACTTTGACATCATTGAATGCATTCCTGAAACATGGGCTATTATAATGGTGATGATCGGGTGACTTTGACACATGGGGATTGAGTGTGAGTGATAGACATGGGATTTTTTCTCCTACTGGAGTGTGATGTCCCAAGCCTCTTGATTAGTGAGATTGAGAAAAGCATGGTCGTGCACATGTGAGTCGATATTTGATATTGAGTTTACATATATCTCAGGAAGTCTGCTCTTGGTTCACGAAAAGGATTGAATAATAATGAGGGTGACTTCTCCACGTCTCTAGTTCAATCTGGACATCAGTGACAAAGGAACTATACAAACAGTACAACACCATACACAGATTGTAGGTTGAAGTTGTTCCCCAACTTTTCCATTTACTCGGGTAGAAATGATGTGCAACTAGGCACCCCTCTTTGCTTGTGATGTCATAAGTTGTTATGGACACTCACTGCCAATGTTATATGGGACCTATAGGGTCACACACATAGGTCTTGACCTAGAAGAGGATTCAAATTTCAAATGACAGTCGAATTAAGGGCTAAAGTGTTTAAGAATTTGATTTAGGCAACAAATAGGATTACAACACTACCAAATGCCCATCTCGAGTGTTGAGACGACAGTCTAGAGTGCCAAATGGCCATCTCAAGTATTGAGACAGGTGTTTGGGTGTCAGGCATGGTTGTAAGTTGAAATTGGAAATGAAATGAATCGACCTGACCAAACAGGCTTGATTTGGATCACTAGACAATTGTGTAGGTGAACTTAGATGTTCGTCTCACATGGGAGAGATGGTTAGTTTGGTCGGGGAAGGTTCTAGATGATTCCATATTCAGTTCACTTGAGCAATACTTGTTGCATAAGGAAATCAATGTCTAACATTTATGGTTATTGATTTTCCAAATTCTTGTGCAACTGGAAACCACAAAATGACCATCTCACATGTGAGACGGCCGTCTGGCTCAGCAAAATGGTTATTTCAGATGATGTAGTTTGCAAAGATTTTAGAGTTATTGTGAAAATTTGAGTTTTTCCAGTCCTTTCCACTCCCACACATTAATACCATATTGGATAGCAACTGGGAACTTTGACCCTGGACTCTAATAGAAATAGAGGGGTATTAGGGGCTTCCCAAAGCACAACAAAAACAACTGACAATCAGTTCCTCTGATAATTTTTGTCCTCTCTAGTTGTGGTAACCATGAGAGTCCAGGTAAGTCCTACCCATCCAGGGAGGGATAGCCACGGGAGAGAACAACTAAGAGTTGTTGTTGTAGGAGAGCAAGTTGTGACTAGTACACCAACAGGAGGGACAACTCCTTCATGTTCATTCTAGTAGGATGACAAGAGTTCTAGATGGTCCATGTGGACTATCATAGAGGTGAGAGGTTGTTGTCTGTCACTCAGAGAACAATGTCAACCAGCAGTCTGTGAGAAGAGGAGCTCCTAAAGATGATGTTTGTGGCTGCAATCTTTGGTGTGACTAGGAGGAGTTGCAGTAGTCCTACTACCTGAGGTGTAGATCAGAAGGCGCAGTAGTCAGACGAGTTCCAGTGCAACAAGGAGCTGCACAATCACTATCTAAGATAGTTGCAAATCAACGATGATGAGGAGATGCCGCTAGACTTGCTCCAGGACCAGGTATATCCTTGAAACCATCCTTCCTGCGTGATAGTTATTGATGCAATCTACTATTTATGGGGAATATGGTAGATATAATTTTTAATTCTTCTGCCTACTCTATACCATATTTCCCCATAGTGGTATCACAACCAACATCAATTTATTATATTACATGATAATCTATATGACCAGACTTTAGTTTTGTCATTCTATTATTGTGTGTGATGCGAATAATATCTTGTCAAATCTAAACACCACGATGATCCCAAACTACTACTACTACACACACACACACACACATACACACACACACACATATATATATATATATGCAATTTACATGTGTCACCCTAAAAGTAGTTTTGATGGTGGATGTGTAGCATGGTTATGGCCAATAATCCCTATCTATGCATGGTTGTATGTGGTTGGTTTATCCCTTTTATCTCGCTCTACCTACCGAGCCTCTATCCCATCTTCCCAATATAAAGTTAATTCTCTTCTACCTTTGCTCCCCTCGAATGTAACTTGAGGTTTCCTTATAATCATTTAAAGTAGGATATTTTACTTTCATGTTATGACAAAAATGAAGGCGTGTCGAAGATGAGTTAACCGACTAAAGGACCTTAGAGGACATGGTGGACAAGCCGAACTGATCACCTGGTGGGCCCAATCGATTAGCTGGAGGAGCTGGTTGATGGTGGACAGAAGGACCAGATGACTAGTGAGACGACCTAACAATCGGCTAGGAGGCGAGGCAATCAGTTCAAGGGTTGAGCCGATCGGTTCAAGGTTTGAACCGATCAATGTAGATTGAAAAGCACATATATTCATCAACAACAAGTTTCTCCATGCGATGTAGACCTAGATGACCGTAATTCCTTGTGACTCTAAGGGATTACATTAGGACTGGCCATAACCATCACTTTCGTTTATTGCATGTTTTTATTGTGGGATATAGAATGTATTTGATACATACTATATATGTGGTGATTGGATAAAGTATATGTATATACTTATAAAACAAACTCCCTCAATTAAATCTTAAGTCTTAGATGCTTTTCATAAAGCAGCACACATGAAAAGCTTGATCGACCAAGCATGGGCACGCCCTAGTGTGGTGCATCGTCTATCTCATGGAAGTGTGATGATAGATAAGTAGGTCTACCCTAGCAGCGTGCATAGTCTATTGTGTTGCCTTATGGGTCAGGCTTAGCTAGGTGATCTTAATTCGAATAAGAACCTAGAGGCATGTAGATGATTATGGCAAGGAGTTGCGCATATCATCTATCAAGAGTTGCATATGATGCAATTGGCAAAAGTTACCTACCTGATAGAATCAAGTTGTGGGTGACATCCCTAGCTGGCTCATGATTTGGATGAAACTAGGATCTTGTCCTACTAGAATATTTTACACTGCAATATTCTGAATTGATATTGAGGGCTATCAATTTGAACAAAATAGTGGAAGTGATAATTAATTAATGACCTAATTAATATTGACTTTTCAATCAAATAAAATAAAAAGGGGTTTTTGACAAATGCAAGTTTTCTCTTATAGAATGAAATGACAAACAAATTTGTATTGCAATTGGACGAATTAAATGAGATTTATTTCCATAACTGGTTCAAGATCTTGAGAAGTGTTCTGCATGATCCTGAAATACTAGTGCCAGTATCCACTCCAAATTTGCCTAAGACTAACATGGAGGCTTCTTTGAAGCATGCCAATGATGTTGTGAACATCAAGAGCCTTATGTTGGGATCTATGAACTATGAGTTACATAAACAACTTGATAAGCATGAAAGGTATAATGTCTCCAAGGCTCTATTTGAGTGCAAATTGGAAAAAGGATATCTTGTAGAGCCTCATGTACTCAATATGATTGTGCATATGAAGCAACTCGAGAGACTGGAATTTCCTTTAGGTCAAGAGTTGGCCACATATATGATTTTGCAATAAATGCCTAAATCATATAGCTAGTTTATCAAGTGTTACCACTTGAGTAACATGGTTAGACCACTGTCAGAGTTGCTTGACATCTTGATAGGTGTCAAACCACAAATGAAGAAGGACAAATCCGTGATGTTGATAAGCAAAGTTGGGTCCAAGGACAAAGGCAAGGCCAAGAAGAGTTTTGTGGCTAAGCTAAGGTCCAAGTCTTCAACACTCAAAATTTGGAGATGAATAAGGGAACCTAGGAAGAAAGGGATTGAGATCTCTACTTCTGGTGTATAAGTTATTGAGGTTAACTTCACTAATTCCTCATCATGGGTACTAGATATTGGATGTGGATCGCACATTTTCTCAAATGTGAAGGATCTGAAAAGAAGTAGACCTTTAGTGAAAGGTGCGGTTGAACTGTGTGTTGCAAATGGCGTAAGAGTTGCGGCTAGTGCAGTTGGAACCTATGAGTTATCTCTGCCAAGTGGACTTGTTATAGAGTTAGAGAATTGCTATTACATACTTTCCATTAATAGGAACATCATATATGTATCTTGTTTGGATAAGAACGGATTCAAATTTCTAATAAAGAATGGAAGGTGTTATATTCGTAAAGATGAGATCTTTTATGGCAGTGCCCCTATGTCTTATGGTTTATACTTGATAGATCTAGAGACAAGTGTATATAATGTAAATACCAAAAGACAAAAACTCAATGACTCAAACTGAACATAGCTTTGGCATTGTCGCCTGGGGCACATAAATGAGAAACGCATATCCAGACTCCATAAGGATGGTTATATGGAATCTTGTGATCTTGAATTAATAGATATATGTGAATATTGTTTGTTGGGAAAAATGACCAAGACTCCTTTTACTGGAAAGAGTCAAAGGTCTTGTGATCTATTAGGACTCATACATACTGGTGTATGTGGCCCTTTTAGAATAGATGCTAGAGGTGGGTACAAGTACTTCATTACCTTTATTGATGACTTCAATAGGTATGGCTATGTCTACCTGATGAGACACAAGTTGGAAACTCTTGAAAAGTTTAGAGAGCTTATGCATGAAGTAAAGAACCAACTTGGAAAAAGTATTAAGGCACTTCATTTTGATCGAGATGGATAGTACTTAAGATGAGAGTTTGAGGACCTTTTGAGAGCCCATGGGATTATATCTAAGGTGGACTCCACCTGGAACACCACAACATAATGGTTGTGTGATCCATGATGAGTTTTGTTGATCATCTGAAAATCTTCTGGGGTTTTGTTCTAAAAATTGTCATGTTTACACTTAACTGTGTACCATCTAAATCGATTCAAAAGACACCATATGAGATATGGTATGGGAAACGTCCCTATGTGTCTTTTATGAAGATTTGGGGATGTGAAGCTTATGTTAGAAAAAAAATTTCCTGAAAAGCTTGGCCCTAAGTCTGATAAATATTATTTTGTTGGATATCCCAAAGAGATAAGGGGATACTACTTATTCCACCCAACTGACAACAAGATAGTTGTTGCCAAAAATGTTGTATTTCTTGAAATTGAATTCATTTCCAAAGGAATCAATGGGAGGAAAGTGGAACTTGAAGAAGTTTGAGACCAACAAGAGAACATATAATCAATAGATGAAACAAAGGAATTTAGAGAATCACGAATTGTTGAGGAGAGTCAAATTCATTAGGTTACAGAGGAACTTCATAGATCTAAAAGGTCACACCTTGAACCTGAGAGATTTGGATATCTTATGACTCAAGAAGGGAGTGAATTGGTCATAGACGATGAGCCAATATCCTATAAAGATGCTATAGAGGGACCAGAGTCTGAGAAATGGCTTGAGGCCATGAGATATGAGATGGAATCCATGTATACCAACAAAGCATGAATTTTGGTGGATCCACCTGAAGGAGAAAAACCCATAGGGTGTAAGTGGGTCTTCAAGAATAAGATCAACATGGATGGAAAAGTTCAAACCTATAAGGGAAGATTGGTTGCAAAGGGTTTCAGACAAGTTCAAGGTATTGACTATGATGAAACCTTTTCTCTAGTGGCCATGGTTAAATACATCAGGATCATGCTTTCTATTGTAGTTTATCATGACTATGAGATTTGGAAAATTGATGTTAGAACCACATTCCTTAATAGGAATCTTGTAGAGAATGTGTATATGACACAACCTGAGTAGTTTATAGATCCAAAGTTTGCAAATAGAGTTTATAAGCTACAAAGGTCAATCTATAGATTGAAGTAAGCATCTCAGAGCTAGAATATTCATTTTGATGAGACAGTCAAAGGGTTTGGCTTTTCTCAAAATGAAGATGAACCTTATGTGTACAAGAAAGTTAGTGGGAGCATAGTGACATTTCTCATATTGTATGTAGGTGACATACTATTGATGGGGAATGACATCCCTACTTTAAAAAAGGTAAATACATGGTTAGGAAATACATTCTTTATGAAAGACTTGGGAGAAGCATCCTAAATCTTGGGGATAAAGATCTATAGAGATAGATATAGAAGACTTTTTAGACTAATTCAGAGCACATACATTGACAAAGTGTTGAAGCATTTAAGAATGGAGAACTCAAAGAGAGGAAACCTTCTACGCATCATGGTGTCCCCATCTCTAGAGCTCAATGTCCCAATTCTTATGAAGAAAGGGAACACATGAGTGTGATTCCATATGCCTCGGTAATTGGATCAATCATGTATGGAATGTTATGCACACGTCCAGACATCTTGTATGCCTTGAACATGATGAGAAGATATCAGTCATATCCAGGTGATGCTCACTGGATAGACATGAAGAACATCCTCAAGTACTTGAGAAGGACTAAGGACTAGTTCTTAGTCTATGGCAAAGAGGAAGAGTTGGTGGTAAAAGGTTACACTGATGCAAGCTTTCAAACTGATCAAGATGATTACGAATTGCAATTAGGATTTGTGTTTTGCGTCAACAATAGAGATATGAGCTTGAAGAGTTCCAAGAAAGAAATAGTTGCCGATTCTACAACAGAGTCTGAGTATACTATTGCATCAAGTGCAGCAAAGGAGGCTATATGGATCAAGAAGTTCATCACAGAATTTGGGGTCGTTCCTAGCATTAGTGAGGCAATCAAGCTATATTGTGACAACAATGGAGCTATTGTGCAAGCTAAGGAACCCAGATCACATCAGTACTCAAAGCATATACAAAGGCAGTATCATCTCATACGAGAAGTCGTGCAGTGAGGAGATGTAAAGATTTGCAAAATACCAACTGAGAACAACATTGTTGATCCCTTAACTAAAGCACTTTCACAACACAAGCATGATAATCATGTAAGGTCACTCAGAATAAGATTTGTGGGTGATTGTCTCTAAGTGCAAGTGAGAGTCTGTTGGTTATGTATGCCCAGAGAGACAATCATGTGATGATTGTAATGGCATATCATGTAAATGATTTGATTGTTAATAAAAGGCAAGCTTCCAATTTATTCTATTTAATTCGGTTATGAGATAATGATGTAAAACTATAAATGTCTAGAGAATTATATTACTCAATGACATATGTCTTCAGATATTAGACTTGAGAAATGAGATCATACAGATGTTAAGAGTACATATACATATTCTCATTATGTCCCTGATCAATTGTTATTTTGGAAGGTTGATAGACAACAATAACACATAAGATCAGAGTGTGAGTTGGTTTATGACTGAGTCTCATTGGTCATGATATGGTTATATCAAACCAATCACACAAATACATGTTAGAGAACAGTGTATCAGACAGACCCACAGTGAGACTGACACATGGAAGCCATCTTCATGGAAGTCATAGTTAGATCTCACAGTGATGGTGGTGGTTGAGGTTCTTAGACCTAAAATCACTACACTCAACACATGTCGTTGGGTACATTTTGACATCATCAAATATAGTCTTGAAACACAGGTTGTTATAACGGTGATGATTGGGTGGCTTTGACACATGGAGATTGACTGTGAGTGATAGACATGGGATTTGTCCCTCCTACTAGAGTGTGATGTCCTAGGCCTCTTAACTAGAGAGATTGAGAAAAGCATGGCCATGCACATGTGAGTCAATATGTGATATTGAGCCTACATATATCTCAGACAGTCTGCTCTTGGTTTAAGAAAAGGATTGAATAATAATGAGGGTCATTTCTCCATGCCTCTAGTTCAATCTGGACATCAGCGGCAAAGGAACTATACAAACCCTACAACACCATACACAGATTGTGGGTTGAAGTTGTTCCCCAACTTTTCCATTTACTTAGATAGCAATGATGTGCGACTAGGCACCCCTCTTTGCTTGTGATGTCATAAGTTGTCATGGACAGTCACTACCAATGTAATATGGGACCTATAGGGTCACACACATAGGTCTTGACCTAGAAGAGGAGTTCAGATCTCAAGTGCTAAAGTGTTTAGGAGTTTGATTCAGGCAATAAATAGGCTGACAACACTGCCAAACACCCATTTCAAGTGTTGAGATGGTTGTCTGGAGTGCCAAACTGACATCTCAAGTGTTGAGATGGACATCTAGGTGTCAAGCATAGTTGTGAGTTGAAAATGTCAATGGAATGAACTGACCCAACCAAATAGGCTCGATTCAGATCACCAGACAACTGTATGGGTGAATTGAGACGGTCATCTCACATGGGCGATATGGTTTAGTTAAGTCGGGGAAGGTTCTAGATGCTTCCCTATTTGTTTCTCTTGAGCAATACTGGTTGCACAAGGAAATCAATGTCTAACATTGATGGTAATTGATTTTCTAAATTCATGTACAACTGAAAATAACAAAAAAACTGTCTCACGTGCAAGTCGACCACCTGGCTCAGCCAAACGGCTGTTTCAGCTACCACAGTTTGCAAAGTTTCCAGAATTATTATGAAAATTTGAGTTCTTTTGGTCCTTTCCACCCCCGCACATTAATCCCGTATTGAATAGAAACTTGGAACCTTGGCCCTGGCCTCTACTAGAAATAGAGGGCTACTAGGGGCTTCTTAGAGAACAATACAGACAACTGAGAATCATTTCCTGCGACAAATGTTGTCCTCTCTTGTTGTGGTAACCATGAGAGCCAAGGCAAGTCCTACCCATCCATGGAGGGATAGACACGTGAGAGAACAACTGAGAGTTGTTGTTGTGAGAGAGCAATCTGGTGAATAGTACACCAACAGGAGGGACAACTCCTTCCTAATTGTTCTAACAGGATGACAAGAGTTATAGATGATCCATGTGGGCTACCATAGCGGTGAGAGGCTATTGTCTGTCACTCAGAGGATAACATCAGCCAACAGTCTGTGATAAGGAGTTGCTGAAGAAGATGACATTCATGGTTGTAGTATCTGGTGTGACCAAGGGGAGTTGCAGTAGTTATACTTCCTGAGGTGCAGATCAGAGGGCATAACACTCATACGAGTCCCAATGCAACAAGGAGTTGCACATATACCGTCCAAGACAGTTACACATCAACGACGATGAGGAGATGTTACTAGACTTGCTCCAGGACCAGGTATATCCTCAAAACCATCCTTCCTGTATTATAGTTATTGACGTGATCTACAGTTTATGGGGAATATGGTAGATATAATTTTTAATTCTGCTGCCTTCTCTGTACCATATTTCCCAGCATAAGGGACAAAATGTGAAGAGGTTTTTTTGGTGAAACAAAACATGAAGAGTTATAGGTTTAAGAGTGTTTAGGAATGTGATTAGGAGAGAAGGAGGATGAACATGTCTCAAGAAGGGACAAATATTTGAAAAGTGTGTAGCGCCTCGACAAGCATATCAAAATTGTGGATATTCATAGTTTGTGTTGTTGGTGTCCTATTATATTACAATGACGACATTTGTATATGCATTTATAATGTGTTGTTTACTAATAACCACCATCCATACAAGTGATATATAGAATTATAGACTTTATCATGAAAGGAGGAAACTATTTATCATTAGAATTAGACTCTGAAAAGTTGTATATATACATGTGACCATGTTCTTCATAAATTTTATTTCATTGTACTGTGTCACAGTTGTTGTAGATGAAGTAGTGACCGAATCCATTTGTGTATCATTAGATGCATTAGACTGCTTAGAGGATCCACCATTGTCCTCTTCTTCCTTATGTTGTAGTTTAAGAGGTGTGATCTATTGTGTCACATGTGGATCGTGGTTGTTATTTTGATTCTCATGTCTATTATCGAGGAGGGCATGTGTGAGTATGTTGTGAAGGTGTGGACCAATGAATAGAGATTTATTTATATTATCATTGAAAGTTAGTGGCGGAGGCAAAGGGTGGGCATGTTCATCAAGCACACAAAAGGGATATATTTTAGTCTCATGGAGAATGGAGCTCTGAGATCTAATCATGGATTAGGCCAAGCTCATTCATGAGCGTGTTACAATTCCAAAAAGATTGTAAGCAACATTATTCATCAAATTGTAATAATAGATGACAATGGAGACTTTTTAGGGTCAATGTGATCCAACCAGGGTTGTATTTGTAAACCAAGTATCTCCATGATCTAGGAAGTGTGATTGTGGAGGAGGTGATATCATCTACCCGCACCTTGACTTTGTTGCTAGAGAAAGCCATATCTATGAGGGTATGTCAACGGTGCTTCTTCTTTAGTAATCTAGAATATAGAACATGATATTTGTTGTGCTTTGTTGTGGTGCTATAAAAATTAAGAATATTAAGCTTAATATCTATCTAGGAGTGTCTGGAAGCAAAAAAATTTTGACACATGAAAAATCCTCCCATTCTCATCGTAGTTTGTATGGATGGCTATGATGCCAATAGTTTGTCAATGTGATTTTAGTCCTACCGTATGTGTAGTATTTTCTCCCATGTGAGGCAAATTTTGGAATCTATCTAGTATTTAGGATCTATGAATGTGATGGTCTTGTTGTTTCTAAGTCTTTATGCACACATGTGTGGTGTATCTGCTATCGTGATGTAGTTTCACCCAAGGTGTTGTAGAACCTTCTAGACTAAGGAATGTCAAACCATTCACCCATTTCCATGTCTTCTCATTCATCAACTTCTTATATTAAATCCAACCTCTGTAGTAGTCAATGATGTAGACACTAGGACAAATTGTTGGGAAATTGGGGCAATAGATAAGCCAACAGAAACTAAAAAATTTAATGCATGATTCCCTAATCAGCAAGATCTTGTCAACAATGTTGTATCTAGAAAGGAAGGTTTGTAAGGTTATACCTGGTCTAGACAGTGTTCCTCTAAGACCTGGAGAAATTCCAACAACAATACCCTTATATTAGAGTGTTCCTTTCTTCAAGTTGCATCTAGACAGTGTCAGTAGTAGCCTCTGGGTTGATCACCATAGACAATAGTTTGACCTCATCCTCCTAACAGCATGAAATGACCTCTGTGCGTCTATAGTATTCCATGTAGACCACTGGGAACTCCATGTCATGCTGCCAGAGGCAATGGGAAGGAATTGTACCTTTAAACGTCAATGTACTAGAACCAATTTTCTCTCCTACAATTGTCTCTCACTTGTTAACCCTCCCTTTTATGGGTAGGACTTGCTCAAGCTCTCTATTGTTACCACAACTAGAGAGGAAAAAAATTATTAGAGCTTATTGTTGTGTCTGGAAAGCCCCAATATCCCTCTATTTATATGAGGGTCAGGGTCAGGGTTTCTAGTCATTCTGGGAGTCAACAAGAAGGAATTCACAAATGTTTTGGAAACTACAAATGGTGAACCGATCGGTTCATTGTCCGACTAGTCGATTGATAGGGTGAACCGGTCAGCTCATATGTTGAACTAGCCAGTTCAATAGTATTCATGTTTTGAGTCACTTTGGTATTCAATGAATGATTAATACAAAACATGACATCATCATGAATCCTTGATCTAATTGAAATGACCATTGAGTCGGGTGGTTCATCACATGAACCATCCATTTGTGACCATGAATTGGTCTATTCACTTAGTGAACTAGTCTGTTCATGCTCTAGTTCAGGCATTTGTCAACCGATATTGTTTCCAAATGACCTGACACTCCAACCGTTCAATTTCCAACACTTGCACTAATCGGTTCAGAGTCCAATCAGTCAATTTTTAACCTCAATTGTTTAACTGAATACCTAAACACTTTTAGTAATCAAGTTAAACATCATTTATTAATAAAATCCTATTCCAAGTTCACACACTCTATAGGTCCCAAGTTATGTTTGTACTGAATGTCCATAACCAACTTATGACATCACAAGCAATGAACGATATCTAGTAACACATCATTACTACCCAAGCAATTTGGAAAGTTGCAGAACAACTTTAACCTACAATCTTTGATTAGTGTTCCAATATTTGTATAGTTCCTTATTCTTTAATCTCTGAATTGAACTCAAGGCATGGAATCGTCATCCTATTCAACATTCAATCTGTGTTCCTTGAACTACAATAGACTGTCTGAGATGCATGTGAGTTCACATATCATATATTGAGTCACATGAGTGTGGCCATACATTTCTCAGTCTAGCTTATCAAGTGACCTAGATATCAATCTCCAGTAGGAGGAACAAATCCCATCTACTTCATTCACACTCAATCCCCAAGTGTCACAATGCATCTGAGCATCATCTTTAAGGCAAACATTATTCAAGGTGTTACATTGGATGATCTCTAAATACAATGAACAACATGTGATGAGTGTAGTGACTTCAGGTCTAAGAATTAGAGGCAAGTTTTATAACTTGCTCCACGTTTATTGCTTACCATAAGCTTTCTAGATCATGTTCTTGCTTGAAAATGATGATCCATGCACTAAAAAGCCATGCTTGACTTGGATTTCGATTTTTATAATGTTCCCTATTCTAATTTCAGTTATAGATGAACTTGTGATCATGTGTACGTTATTACTAAGGTATAATATGACTTGGATCAGGTTGGTTTGACAACCTATGGTGCTAAGCACCTATCAGCCAATGGTCAATTTTAGGGTTTTAAGTTGATTTCTTCTAAAAACCCATGACCCGATGATGGTACCATTGCAACAACCCTATGGTGCTATCTTCATGACAATTTATGGTGGTAACCAAGGGTTTCAACTGACATTCACCCCTTAGGTCATGTTTTGGCCTAATTAGAAGCCTAGTGATTAACAACTAGGTACCCTAATGATGTTATCAATCAATGGTGATATTAGTTTGATATTTGATGTTGATTAATGAATATAGTGTTGATCTAACAACCTATGGTGACTTAATGGTCACTAATGATGGTGGATCAGGTCTCCAAAACCTATGGTGAGTTAACCATATAGTTGTAGCATCAATTAAGCCTTAGACCAATGGTTTCTTGGGTAACTTGATGCAATGGTCGGACCTATATTGTACTTGATGGTTTTAATATATGAACTTGACCCAATGGTCAAGATATAATATTTATTCCGGAATGACACTCGACAACAAAAAACCATCTCTAGGGTTCATCACCTAAATTTTTCCTTGCTGCTACGGTTCTACTGCCATTAATGTCGATCACCTAAAAAGATGTGGTGACCCACGAGCTGAAACCCATTCCCAGTACGGGATATAACTCTCTCTAATAGATATTGATTAAATTAGATTAAACATTAAATAACTGAGCAGTTGAAGTATTTAATAGTCATTTGAGTTGATTGAATAGTTCAAGCTTGCTAAATAGATTAAGAAAATAAGCTTAGGAACAAGTATGATTATCAATGGATATACAGATAATAGATAAATCCTTTTCTTCTATCAGATATCAACTTAGATTTCATAAGATTGCATCTAATAACAATCATTATCATTAGTCTGACTATCATCATATGCCTTGCTAATAGTATAAGAAATCTTATAGCATAGATATCTCTAACATCCTGAACATGTCTAGCAGCATAAGTATAGCTAACATAGTTAGCATGTCTATCTAGTTGAACATATCTACATCATAAGTAGAACTAACATCAAAGAACAATTATCTGTTTAAGAATGATTAGTAGTTTAAGCATTTCTCATTACAGAGGAATGGCTAGTAGTATTAGACATTGCTAGAAACACAATCTTAACTATCAGTGTCAGTATATTTGACAACATAAACATGTTTATAACATGATCACATCTACATCATAAGAACATCTATCATCTCTTATTTTAATATAAATTACCTCTATTGTAAGAAGAGCAAACAAGGGTTATCATCTAATGTGAGACATTGTGTATAACCCTAAATAGATATGCTACACAATTGTATTACATCTTTTATTAAGCCCTCAGGAATTTGAGGATACCACTCTAAATCCAACTGACCAATGTTAAGTCAAGATTACTTCCATATAAGATCTAGGGAAGATCTAGACTCCAAGATCTTCTCCACCCCCAGTCAGTACGGGTCCGCCATAATGACACATAAGGTCAATCTGCTAACAACCTAGTATGTCCTTGGTAAAGGTCATGACACTAGTAAAGGAGGTAGGTACACATACCCTACCATCCGAGGTACAACAGTAGTTGTCCTCCAATCTCATCACATATATAATCACTGAGACACAACCACAACCATTCTCAAACTAAGGGCTATGTATTACCACAATCATCCTCCCTACACACTTGGATTCAGGATGACAAACACCCCCATACTCAATAATATGCACTATGAGTTTCCCTTAGGAATACTCATTTCACCATCTGGTAAGTCTGGCACTCAAATGTATCTATGGCACGAACCACTACATGATTAGAATGTCACTTGATTAGTTAATTTCATTTGGGTGAATTAAGGCTGCATCAAACAAGTGGACTTACAAAGCCTTATTCATCTCTAGCAGTCATTAACATATAACAACTTTAGAAGATATAAAACATAAGAAACTTATTGATCCCCATCTCATCATCACATGGTACTATTCACTTGACATTCATGAGAATACACTTGTCATCATACTGTTACATGATACAAATCATTATCCCAACATCACATGGTATGAATCCGTGTCAACATAAGAGGATTAAACCTCATTCAGGGCTCAACCATGCTCAAATGCCATTAATACCATCATATCATTTCTTGCAAGTTCATCGTTATCTTTCCATGCCTTATTGCACGGCTCGACATGCATCACCATTCATGTGATACTCAGGCTTAGCATGATATTACATTAAAGAATAACATATGTTCACATGATAGCATTGTAGGATTATCTTAGCACTAAGATCATTCCTTTATTATATCAACTTATAAGGAAGCTATATAATTGACCATCATCGCACTGACAGTGTACAAATTTAGTATAATAAAACATAGATAATGAAACTATGATGACCACAAATTAAACACAATAGAGTTTCAATCAAGCATTGGCAAGGATATTCTATTTTTATATCAATCATTTAAGAAAGGATAATAGGATTAATCACCATTCTCTACTTTCATTAGGGTTAGGTTTAGAAAGGTAGGTTACGTTAAAGTTATATTTAAGCATTCACTCACAAACCTTAACCCATAGCATCCCCATATAATCTTAGATGCATAGCGTACAACATCATCATCACATTCCATACCATTCTCAAGTATGGATTGATGCATTACTCAGAAGATACCACTAGATTATAGTATACCAGTGTTCCACAACAATAGGAGAGTACTCCATTGTTCTATTATTCCACTTAGGAAGGATGATCATAGTTAAGCATTATCACTTGAGTTCATTAGGATTAAGTGTATCAAGCTATAACCCATCATGATTATATAACAACACAATATTTTCATTGTTCATTCTACTCATATGAGGGAAAAGGTAAGACTACCTCATTAATGGAAAACCTCCATTAGTTGCAACCTCATTCAACCCATATCACCATACCACAAAATCACCCAGAACCGTTGGATGTTGACAAGGTAAGACCATTGGTTATATTCATAAATAAACACCTTAAACAAACCATTTGTAAAGAGTCACCATTTAACCCTAGACATCCCTTATTTAATAACATAAAGGGGCACTATAGGTTATGGGGTTTAAACCCATCATTGGTGTTACATTTTAAGTAAGCCATTATCTCAACCATCAAGTTCCTTAAATTGATCGCATAAGGAAAACCATTAAATTCATATTATCAGAAATCACATGTAATACTATAGGTTTCAATCCAAACCATTGTATATTGAAGCATCCACTCTCAACCATTGGATCAAGTCCATTATTCAAAACAATAAGATGGAGAAGTTTTAGATCCTAAACATTGGATCGGGTTCATATTTCAAAACCATCCATTGGAGTATAAGTCTAACCATTAGATCAACTGAACCAAGAAACCATTGGTTTTGGGCTTAATTGAAGCTAACCACATCTAAAACCTTGACTCACCATCGATTGTGGTGACTTCATCCACCATCAGTTGTGGCACATGGTGTCACCATCGGTTGATAGGATGATCACTACTATCATCCTTCACCATTGGTTGTTGCATTGATGTCACCATTGGTTGATATCTTCATTGGGGTACTTAGTGAGTGATCATTAAGCTTATTATTGAGCCAAAACCTGACCTAAGGTGTGACTATTTTCTGTCACCATCGATTGACACCCTTATTCACCACCATCGGTTGTCAATGTAGAACCCACCAATTGTTGCATGGCATCACCATCGGTTGTGTGGTAGTGAAGGAAAAAGCTTGAATACCCTAATTTGGGCCATCGATTGTTAGGTGCTTAGCACCATCGGTTGTGTGGTAGTGAAGGAAAAAGCTTGAATACCCTAATTTGGACCATCGATTGTTAGGTGCTTAGCACCATCGGTTGTGGTATCAACATGTCCTAGATCATCCTCTACCTTTGTTACACCCCGATCTTACAATTACCATTAATCATGAGATTAGGGCATAAATTGAGGATTTAACATAATACAAAGATCACCCTTAACTTTTTCTTCTTTTTCAAACTCATTGTTTTCTCGCATTGAACCACATAAACTAACTTTACA
This sequence comes from Alisma plantago-aquatica, assembly GCA_963693085.1. Classification (NCBI taxonomy): domain Eukaryota; kingdom Viridiplantae; phylum Streptophyta; class Magnoliopsida; order Alismatales; family Alismataceae; genus Alisma; species Alisma plantago-aquatica. Next base: position 429,461,340 of record OY856413.1, read on the forward strand.
AGGGAATCTAAACATTGATTTCTTTAATATGATCTCAACATAAGCGATACACATCCATACATTCATTCTCAGGTACATACGACAAGATAATCAGATACATTCTCTCTTATTAAGGAAACAAAGATACAAAACATTACTTACAACACTCTCACATCTATATTAGGACCTAGAGTGACAGGGACCGACTGAACTTAACTAAACTCATACTTAACTCATGTAGTAGATCTAATCTGATGCTTTGACCTTCTTCAAGTCCACGTGGTTTCCCTAAAAATTGTGAGTAGAGGGGTGAGCTTACTCGCTCAGTGAATGAGTACTTCAAAGAAACAGTCTAAAGCACTGATATAATTATAGATATACCATTGAGCAACTAATATCAATTATAATAGTAGTGAGATTTAAAGAGATTGATCATTGACAATCATAAATATGGAAGGATACTCTAGATATCAACAAGAGTAAATCAATATATGAGCATTCTTGATTAATTTCAACGAGAACTAATAATTCAAAAACATATAAAGAATAATTGCTGGGAAACTGTACTCGAATCTTTCTTAGCCTTTCTTACTTATAAGAAACTCTTTAAATCTATATGAACATATTTTAGCTTATGCCCTGTTCATATGCAGTGTACTCTACATATGAAGACTCATAGCAAACTACGATCTCACCGTACAAGACTTAGCTGACACCCCGAGATAGCTAAGTCTGACTACTCTCCTGGTCTACAATAGGGAAACTAGCTCTCTGCCTCGACACTCCTATTGTGTCGTAAATTGGACTACTCCTCTAACCTGAGCATACAAGCAGAGAGTCAAGCCACCTATTGGCTTTTCTGTACTCTAGTGCCACCAGGACTTCTGGTTGATGTTGGACACACTTTTTTGTACTCTAGTTCCACTAGGACTTCTGGTTGATGTTGGACACTGCAAACTATGATTTAAGGAGACTTCCACTAGGGATTCATCCCCCGTACCACCTATTGATACGTTCCGACCCCCGTATACTGGATGCACCACCAGGGTTAGGTCATTTCATCCCTAAGGCGCAGACCTCTTATAGGGATTCTATGGTGTTCAGGGCTCTTAAGTCTATTATTTTATTTTTCTTGGAAAGCTCTTACTATATTGTATCTTTTCCGTTACTTATACTTGACTCTGGTATATCTATGGTACCATGTCTATTTATTTGAAGTTTATAACACAACATGTATATCATCCTTAACTTGGCAGCGCAGTATATTCAAACACTGTAATATACTAAGAAATCAACATACTATACATGCAGGCATACTAAAATACTTAAATAAACATAATGCATGTCCATTTGGCACTTATACACTAGAATCATGCAATTAAACATCTTAATATACTAATAAGAGCTAATTACTTGCCATACGAGTAATCGTCATTTGCACCCATAAATTATTTGCACTTTCTTGGAAAATGTATACATCGACCCAAATCCTGGGTTGTGCATCTCATACTAATAACATGTAATCAAAATGCTTAATTCATTGAACACCCTATACTTAGGGTTTCATTTACCTCATTCACTTATCACATGGCTCTCATAAGGATTTAATATGTCATAAACATCCACTAAATACAGATTGCTTTAAACAAGTCATATACAATCAACATATGTATGAAATACTCGAATTGAGCTAAATTAGGATTTTCCATGCCATTCATTGAGATATTATGAATCAAGAATAACATTGCATAAATAAAGTCTATGATGCCAAGAAAAACACTTCAAATGGATTTCACCATATTTATTCACAAATTTCCAACTTTCACTCATATAGGGCTTCACCCTCTTTACGAAGATATCAAGCAAACACTATTCACATCACATGAAATCCAAAATAGTATCTGACATATATGTACTACGCATTCAGATAAACAATCATTCATAACCAAGGGGATCTAGATAAACAAATTTCTCTATTTAATTATACAGCAATTTCAGTCACAGACAAATTCCCTATATTTTAGTTTACTCTGATAACCTTTGTGAATACTTAGGGAATTCTCATTAGGATGTATTGTATACATTTATAATATGAATTTATCATCTGAAATTCAAACAAACAGAGGAAGAATCCATTTCATATCATTTTGCAACAACTTAGATCAAATAGACAATTCAAGGTTTGTAGTTGCATACTAAGCAATTAAAGATTATGGATGATTTAACCAATTTTCATGCAATATAATGTTTAAAGGAAGTTCCCACTCACCCTAAGGTGTGAAAACACCTTAAAAATGCAGCTCATCCCTGAAAATCTCGATCTCATATTAAATACCTAGCAATTCACCAGATTCTTCTTCCTTTCAACTCGGAAACCCTAAAAATGAGGAATTATGAAGAAAGAGTGAGAAAAGGGAAAGTTTTGACACCATTTTAGATCAAATCAGAGGAGGGATGGAATCTTGACATGTGAGATAAGATTCACCATGAAACTATATCCAAATAAGCTAAACTTACATGATTTCATCATTCCTCAGACCGCAAAACCCTAGGTCAGCATCTCCATCAATTTCTCCTCTCAAACCCTAACTCTCCCTCTCTCTCTAGGATTTCGTTTCTCTAGATTGAATCATGAATTATGAGAGCTCCTTGTGTGTTAGGTTGACCATATAGAGAAATTGAGTTGCTTGGGTCAATTGCACATTGACCCCTCACTATACTTTCTCTTATTTTAGCTGAATTTTTTGTCATAAAAATATTACTATAATTCATCTACTGATAAGGACTAAATGCATCCAAAAATATGAAAATTTTACATTTTGTTTATGATTGAGTTTCAGATCTCCAGTTAAAATTTTAGATCATTTGGATTTACGAATAAATAACTAAAAATAAAACACTACACTGCTAAAAAGCACTCTGTCAGCATTTTGGTCGAAGTATAGTTTGACCGAGAACCACATTCAAAGAACATTTAAATATTCTGAAAATTTTCTCCAATATGAATGATTTAGTTATCCATATCATATCTAAATTCAATTAAATACAAAATTTGTAGAAAATATGAAAAATCATTTACCACATTGCTATCCTGATCAAATTCCATATTCATGTACTATCAAAACCCTAATTTTTTCCGATTAGGGTTTACATTTCTCAAACCCTAATTCTTCAAACTAAAATCATAGCTCGAGTTTGTTATTATGTTTGAAACATCACAATTGATCTACTATCATTAATCAAGTCTAAACTATGTTCAATCTAATCAAGCATGTAATCATTCAGGTAAACCCTAGTTTACCAATTAAGCACAAATATGGTCATTACAATTCTCACCCCCTTAAAAAGGTTTCTCCCTCAAAACATAAATATGCAAGCAAAGTACTTTCAAGGTTTATTTTAAGCTTCTTATATCTTTTTTTTTCGGTAAAAACTTTGTTGCTATAATGTGTCCAAAAAACTTTGGGTACAAGGGAGCACCCCTAATTACAAACTCGGGTGAATAAACACCAAATAAAAAAGAAAAAACTAAGACCAGAGCATACGAGTGCTAAGGAGCCCGATTAACAACTTACCAGAACAAGAGAAAGAAGGAATATAGAGGCTAGTTAACCTTAAGATACCAGAATGACTAGAAGAAGTGACCTAAACTACTCAAGACATCAACTATCGTGAAAACCACCCTCAGAAATTGTGATGCCTAGGATAGTCGGAAGACATCATTAGCCAGACCTGGAGTCTATGCAGCCAGTAGGCTTGAATCTATCAATCAATTGCCCTGATCATAAAGTTTCAAGCCAGATGAATATCAAAACCACTAGGATTTTAGTCTCTGATCAGAAGATCATGCAAAGGCTCACACAATGATCACATCAGTACTAGCAATATCCTCATCCGCTGAAAGTGTACCTATTGATCATCTACAACCCTTCACATATCACCACTAAACCAGAGTTTAGTTCCTTATGGTAAAACAGACAACAAGCAAGAGACCAAACAGCTAGGATCAGTCACAAGAAAGAAGATAATTTAACCCCCTTCCTGTTTCTTCCTGGTTGTCTTCTTTTTCCTATTGGACCATTGTTCCTCATACTCCAATGATTCATCTATAACTTGAACCAAATCATCTTTATAATTTGAGTCCCCAATGGATCCATCGACTTCCTCGAGAAGGTTGGCTCTACTAACCTGATAATCAATTGAAAAGCCACAGCTTTCCCAGATTTTTTGGACCTTCCAAGATTCAGAATCACCTCTATTGAAGTTCAACTCCCAGTCCAAGTTGATACTGCCCATGTTACAAACCGGTGAGGACCCGAACATGTCGGGCTCTGCTTGGAAACCATGGGGTTCATTGGACAGAGGAGGGGGATCAGAGGCGCTTCTATTGAGAAAAACCTCTTCAATCTGGTGTTCAATAGCCTTCAGCAGGATGTCATCAGAGGCAGCGTGAGAGTTGGCTTCACCGGTTTTGTCCCGGACTGTCTTCTCCTGACCAGAATCAACTAGTGAACATTCCTTCTTAGAGGCATTCTTGCAAACACCTTCGCTCTTACCAAACCTCACCTGTAGATCATTGTCTGGAGGGGGTTTCCTAGCTTTTTGGGAACATGAGGATTACCGATGGCCATACCTCTTGTAGCATGAGCATATCAGAGGTTTTGATATGGATTCTACTTTTAGTTGCTTGACAACAGTATCCACCACTGCTTTCGTAGACTTTGGCAGGGTAGAGTCACTGCAGATCTCAATGTAGGCATAAGTTGATCCCATACATCCCACTGTAACAGAGTTATCGTCAAAGTCAATAGGTTTCCCAAGGGTACTGGCAACTCTATCAATTCTATCACGAGACCAAGGAAAGCCTGTGTTTTCAATTTTCACCCAGATGGGAACCCGCGAGAAAGAAAGGGGTGGAAGAGGAATCCCCGACCGCCATGAATTCGCCACAATAAGGGATCCATCCATAAACCATGGAGCCTCGTCCAAGACCCTATCCCGCTCGCTCGGTGATGGTAGCCTCACAACATAGCCCTCCCGCTCCTCTGAGAAGATCTTAACAGGGCCACTGGGTTTCCACTGTCTCCGAATCCAACCAGATAGTTGTTCCTGGAATGGCTTCCTCCCAACAAATCAGATCGAAACAAACTCTCTCCAATCCGGAATGGAGATGTCCTGACTAGAAAGCGAGGCACACCTCTCACCTTCGATAAGGACTGGCTCAATAAAATCAATCGATGTGAACCCCACGACCTCTCGATCATGTCTACTGGACAAAATCCAATCGGCAACCTGGGATATAGAGGACTCTACATCCGCTTGATTTTTTGGGGGAGATTTCTGAGCTCCGCTTGAGGAAGCTTCAGCTGACGCCACCGCCTCCTTGTGATGTGTCTCCTTAGATGGTCCAGAGGGTTTGTTTAAGTTGCCTCCATCTCCAGTCCTCTCCGATTGATGAACTGGAGGAGTTGTGGTCGATTCTGTGGCACCCTGTTCCTCGCCTCTTCGGCCACTAAGGATTCGCCTGTGGCCTCGCCCTCGTCCACCTCTCCCTCGAGCCATTCCTCTGGAATCCAATAAGTTACAGCTTCTGATATCTTACATGTCATTATATTCTTATATTTCATACTTGAATGCAGTTTTCAACATTAAGTCCTTCATTTCTTTTCTAATCACAACATGTTTGAAATAGTTATCAATGATAACAAACAAATTCTCTATTCCACAATCAATCATAGAGTAGATAGAGAAGCAACCATTTCAATATTTTCATACTCTTGAGGTGTTACCTCAACATTGATAATCTGATCCAACCATCTCAATTCATACGGCTCAATATGTACTATTGTTTTATATTACCTCTAAGTCACAAAAGAGAGTTCACCATGTTCTTTTGAATTTTATTATTGTTCTACTCAAATAGCAAAACGGTCTTGAGTTGGAAGACTAGACTCAACAGCAATTGTACAATACTACTCACAGCATCCCCATTGCATCATGGATGCATAAGGTGAAGCATTACCATCACATTCCATATTATTCTCAAGTATGAACCCACGCATAATTCAAGGTGTAACCATCAGGTTATAGCATACTAAGGTTTCAACAATAGTAATAGAGTACTCCATGATTGTATTAGTCATTCAAGGACTATTCATACCCAATTACCATCTCTTAGTTATATTAAATCTAGGTATAACAAGCTATACCTCATTAGGGTTACATATCAATACAATACGGTTATCATCCGTTCTATTCATATGAGTGAATAGGTAAAACTACCTTATTCAGGGTAACCCTCCATTTGTTTTATCATCATTTGACCCATATCACTATACCACAATTGTACAATACTAAGATGGATTACTGGTATGAATGACTGCAACTATTAGACACCTTTAATTAACATATTGCTTGCACATGTACACTGAAATCATACGTAGAACCAATTTACATCCCTTACTATACCTTCAAAAAATTATACTTCTAAAAACAAATTCACATATTACTAGAAGCCATTGTTTTCCCTTATCTCTCTCCTCATTCACTACTACTTACTTTTTGCTACTTATCCTTCTCATTTTAATCATGTAGATTAAACATCCCTAAAATTGAAACATACAAGGTACAAATAGATTATTCATCATTCTTGCTATCACTATAAGAATTTATCTAACATTTGTTACATTTCAAATTTATATCTTACTCTTTACTCTGAATCATTTCCATATTGTTTATCTACCTTTCAGATTAGCTATCTTTAAACCCTAGATTACTATCAGTGCTAGTTTACTTCTCATAGTGAAAATATCATGATCTTGTTTTATAGAGATGCTAGTATTCAAGGTCAAATCACTAGTGATATCCCTTGAACTACTACAACTCTAAACATTCTAGGGTTCGGTCCTCATTAGTAACATGATATTATTATGATATGACTTTACTCCCTTAATTTGAAATCCAAACTTTGGATCTCACAAGTTTTACTAAAGTCTTCCTTATCTTCTCAATTGAATTTCCTTTCTCTTACTTGGCCATTCATATAGATTACATTCTCAATTTACCCTGCTAGGGTTTCATCATCATATTGTATGTCATTATTACATTCACTAGATGTCTCTACCATGGTGGTTATGCATCATATATGATTCATTTTCTTATCACTTCATTCCCACATTGCTCTCATTAAGGAAGATATGAAAGAGAAGATGATTCTGAGACTTAGAATTCTTATCTTCAAACATTCCCTTAATAAATTTGTCGTATGTAGGTTTAATTAGTTATCAACAAGGATACTTGACTAATTAGCACTTTCTTGAATATCGCAACCTCTTTCTTTTATAATCTATATTACTCCATTATGTTTGAAACCCTTCTTTACTTTCCATAATCCCCTTACCATATACTACTATTCCACATGTCATCTTTAACTTCTAGTTTTCTCTTATGATCATGTTGCTTCTTTTATGTGTATGATCATGTATACCATGTTGCATATATTTCCTTTTATCCTTCTACTAATGTGAAGTTGAAATTCTAAATCAATAATCTCTCTACTGGTTTCACCTCATGTTTAATACATTACATATCCTTCACTTTAAATCAAACGGCTCATGCATGTGTCAAACTTAGTTTCTCTTTCAATCAATTTTTTCCTTCCTGAATATAGTCTACCTTTGTATGACTTATTCATTTATTTAGCTACACTTATGTTCTTCTTTTAGAAACTAGTTTGTTGTTCTATAGAGACTTAGAATCCAAAGGTAGTAAGGATGAATGTATTAAACTTATTAATAAAGGTATACATTCCATGCTCTCAATTATATCATAACCCTAATTCCTTAATCAAGCTCATTATTTCCAACATTTCTCTTTGTTTCAACTAAGTTTCTTGTCCTAGTTTTATGATTTACATGCTCATCTAGTTCTCTTCACTTTAACTCTTCTAAAGACTCTTCACTTCTATGTACTTATCGTATACTTAACTCTTTTCTTCTATTTTCCCTTTGCTTTGGAGTACATAAAAACATTGTACTCAGTTATATAATCCATTCCTCATGATTGATTCTTACTATCTATGCCCCTTACATACTTTTCTCATATCTTTTCCATATTTCATATTTAGAATTCATACAATACTAATAATTAAACTTAATTTGAACCTTATGTCGTGTTCCTTTATTCCCAATTAAGGGTTTCTCATATGAGGCCCAAAAGTTGGATCTCAGATATCAGTTCCAACTGATTCTTAGTTATCCCAGTCTTTCCCTTATACCTCAAAATCTTAGAGTATATACATTCATACTAGAATTTGGATCTAATCTATCCAGAACTTACTCTTGTTATATTACTAATAGGAGTCATTAGATCCTAGTAATGCATCCTGCCAGCCAGACCAGGCCGAACTTGTAGTCCTGAAGCCAAGAGCTACTCAGGATTACTCAACTCTTATTCATCTCAAATGTGTGGAAGAAAACTTATCCACTTAGAAAATCTCATTCAAAGATCATTTCTAGTCTACTTGATACAAAGAATGTAATCAATAAATGCTACAACTGCATAGTGTACAACAAATCTTAAAGACCCATATATATTTCAAAATACTGAATATCTGAATTCAAACATATAAGAGATTTTCTATTCATCTCCAATAAAACAACAATATGAAATGAAAATTCTATCTCATTTTATATTTATGCTCTTAATTCATGTTACTTATCTTGTTCCTAACCCTAATATTTCTAGGATTCCTCTCTAGACCATCCTTCCATTGTATACCTGGCTAGGGTATACATGAAAGAATAGACATAGTAGCCTGATACTGGTTGATCCAAGTACTCAGATACCGGGCCAGGATATCCAAATACTCAAATCCCTAGAGCTAGCATCATAACATCTCCTATTTGCCACACTTATGACTCTAACTTACTAACTTAATGGTCCCTGACAACTCAACCTAAGCTCTGATACCAAATTTGTTACACCCCAATCTCACAATTACCATTAATCATGAGATTAGGGAATAAATTGAGGATTTAACGTAATACAAAGATCACCCTTAACTTTTTCTTCTTTTTCAAACTCTTTGTTTTCTTGCATTGAACCACATAAACTAACTTTACAAGGGAATCTAAACATTGATTTCTTTAATATGATCTCAACATAAACGATACACATCCATACATTCATTCTCAGGTACATACGACATGATAATCAGATACATTCTCTCTTATTAAGGAAACAAAGATACAAAACATTACTTACAACACTCTCACATCTATACTAGGACCTAGAGTGATAGGGACCAACTAAACTTAACTAATCTCATACTTAACTCATGTGGTATATCTACTCTGATGCTTTGACCTTCTTCAAGTCCACATGGTTTCCCTAAAAATTGTGAGTAGAGGGGTGAGCCTACTCGCTTAGTGAATGAGTACTTCAAAGAAACAGTCTAAAGAACTAATATAATTACATATATACTTTTGAGCAACTGATATCAATTATAATAGCAGTGAGCTTTAAAGAGATTGATCATGGACAATCATAAATATGGCAGGATACTCTAGATATCAACAAGAGTAAATCAATATATGAGCATGCTTGATTAATTTCAATGAGAACTAATAATTTAGAAACATACAAAGAATAATTGTTGGGAAACTGTACTCGAATCTTTCTTAGCCTTTCTTACTTATAAGAATCTCTTTAAACCTATATGAACATATTTTAGCTTATGCCCTGATCATATGTAGCGTACTCTACATATGAAGACTCGTATCAAACTACGATCTCACCATACAAGACTTAGCCGACACCCCGGGATAGCTAAGTCTGACTACTCTCCTGGTCTTCAACAGGGAAACTGGCTCTCTGGCCTCAACACTCCTATTGTTCCATAAACTGGACTCCTCCTCTAACCTGATCACACAGGTAGAGAGTCAAGCCACCTATTAGCTTTTCTGTACTCTAGTACCACCAGGACTTCTGGTTGATGTTGGACACACTTTTCTGTACTCTAGTGCCACCAAGACTTCTGGTTGATGTTGGACACTGCAAACTATAGTTTAAGGAGACTTCCACTAGGGCTTCGTCCCCCGTACCACCTGTTGGTATGTTCCGACCCCCATATATTGTATGCACCGCCAAGGTTAGGTTGTTTCATCCCTAAGGTGCAGACCTCTCATAGGGATTCTACGATGTTCAGGGCTCTTAAGTCTATTATTTTATTTTTCTTGGAAAGATCTTACTATATTGTATATTTTCCGTTACTTATACTTGACTCTAGTATCTCTATGGTACAATGTCTATTTATTTGAAGTTTATAACACAACATGTATATCATCCTTAACTTGGCAGAGCAGTATATTCAAACATTGTAATATATTGAGAAATCAACATACTATACACGCAGGCAGACTGAAATACTTAAATAAATATAATGCATATCAATTTGGAACTTATACACTAAAATCATGCAATTAAACATCTTAATATACTGATAAGATCTAATTACTTGGCATATGAGTAATCATCATTTGCACCGATAAATTATTTGCACTTTCTTGGAAAGCATGCACATCGACCCAATTCCTGAGTTGTACATCTCATACTGAGAACATGGTAATCAAAATGCTTAATTCATTGAACACCCTATCCTTAGGGTTTCATTTACCTCATTCACTTATCACATGGCTCTCATAAGGATTTAATATGTCATAAACATCCACTAAATACAAATTGCTCTAAACAAGTCATATACAATCAACATATGTATGAAATCCTCAAATTGAGATAAATTAGGGTTTTCCATGCCATTCATTGATATATTATGAATTAAGAACAACATTGCATAAATAGAGTCTATGATGCCAAGAAAAACACTTCAAATGGATTTCACCATATTTATTCACAAATTTCCAACTTTCCACTCATATAGGGCTTCATCCTCTTTACAAAGATATCAAGCAAACACTATTCACATCACATGAAATCCAAAATAGTATCTGACATATATGTACTACACATTCATATAAACAATTATTCATAACCAAGGGGATCCAATTAAACAAATTTCTCTATTTAATTATACAATAATTTCAGTCACAAACAAATTTCCTATATTTCAGTTTACTCTTATAACCTTTGCGAATACTTAGGGAATTCTCATTAGGATGTATTTTATACATTTCTAATATGAATTTATCATCTGAAATTCAAACAAATAGAGGAAGAATCCATTTCATATCATTTTGCAACAACTTAGATCAAACAGACAATTCAAGGTTTGTAGTCGCATACTAAGCAATTAAAGATTATGGATGATTTAACTAATTTTTGTGCAATATATTGTTTAAAGGAAGTTCCCACTCACCCTAAGGTGTGAAAACACCTTAAAAATGCATCTCATCCCTGAAAATCTCGATCTCATATCAAATCCCTAGCAATTCACCCGATTCTTCTTCCTTTCAACTCGGAAACCCTAAAAATGAGGGATTATGAAGAAAGAGTGAGAAAAGGGAAAGTTTTGACACCATTTCAGATCAAATCAGAGGAGGGATGGAATCTTGACATGTGAGAGAATATTCACCATGAAACTATATCCAAAGAAGCTAAACTTACATGATTTCATCATTCCTCGGACCGCAAAACCCTAGGTCAGCATCTCCATTAATTTATCCTCTCAAACCCCAACTCTCCCTTTCTCTCTAGGATTTCGTTTCTCTAGATTGAATCACGAATTATGAGAGATCCTTGTGTGTTAGGTTGACCATATAGAGCAATTGAGTTGCTTGGGTCAATTGCACATTGACCCCTCACTATATTTTCTCTTATTTCAGCTGAATTTTCTGTCATAAAAATGTTATTGTAATTCGTCTACTGATAAGGGCTAAATGCATACAAAAATTATGACAATTTTAAATGTTGTTTATAATTTAGTTTCTGATATCTAGTTAAAATTTTAGATCATTTGGAGCTATCAATTAATAATTAAAAATAAAACACTACACTACTAAAAAGTACTCTGTCAGCATTTTGGTCGAAGTATGGTTCGACTGAGAACCACATTCAAAGAACACTCAAATATTCTGAAAATTTTCTCCAATATGCACGATTGAGTTATCCATATCATACCCAAAATTCAATTAAATACAAAATTTGTAGAAAATATGAAAAAGCATTTACCATGTTGTTATCCTTATCAAATTCCATATTCATGTACTATCAAAACCCTAATTTTTTCCGATTAGGGTTTACATTTCTCAAACCCTAATTCTTCAAACTAAAATCATAGTTAGAGTTTCTTCTTAGGTTTGAAACATCACAATTGATCTACTATCATTAATCAAGTCTAAACGATGTTAAATCTAATCAAGTATGTAATCATTCAGGTAAACCCTAGTTTACCAATTAAGCACAAATGTGGTCATTACAACCTTAGAAAGGATGTACACCTGTTTATAGGTTCGTCTAGGACTGGAAAAAAAATAGGGAACACCATAAAATTTTGAAATCTCAAGCAAGTTTAGCTTCTTAAGGATTAAATTACCATTTTTAAGCAAAAACAAGAGCTAACAAGCTTATAGTAAGCAACATAAGTGAAGAGGGTTATAAAACTCACCTCTACTGAGAATAATAGAGTTTTTGTAGTAAGAAACTCAAGAAAAAAGGCAATAAATCCCAAGTTTTAGATCTAAACTCGGCCAAGTAGGTACTTTTCTCCACAAAGAAGCAAAACCCTAGAAGAAGAAGCAAGAAGGTAGATTCTTGAGTTCTGGAGAAACTTATACCGTGGAACAACAAGGTTCAAACATGTATAAAGGTAGGAGGAAGAATAATAGAGAAAGAAATGGAGGAAAGAAGGGGATACTTACTTGTTTAGGTCAAGATCACCAAGAAGGAGCTTTAGAAACCCTAAAGGAAGCAAATTGTACCCCTAGATGCTTCTACCAAGAAGATCCTATAACGACCTTGAGTTTCTCTCCTCCGACTATGCACATAGTGACTCATAATGTACTGACTTCTTTCAATGACCCACATCATCATCAAGTTATTTTTTGGGAATGACATGTTGGTCAATTGATGAGTGTTGATGGCTAAATTGCAATTTTGAACTCAATTGTGCAATGTTGAGTTCTTATTTATCTTTGAGGATGGATTTAAAATTTTGAAATTACTAAACATAATGATCATGATCTCAATCCCTTTTCATTTAGAAGGATAATGAAAAATGTGATCCAATCATGAATATTTCACCCAAATCTGGTATTCGAGGAGAAAGTTATGACAATTTGAAATATGCTACCTTTCTTGCCTTTTTATTGCCCTTTTTCTCTTTTTTCTCCCTTGATGGGCCTCGGCCATTGATCTTCTCTTGGGACAGCCCATGCACACCTAGACAACTTGCTGCTTCCATAAAGGCACCTGAGACCATTTATCCGATGGTCAAAATCAACCCCGCCCAGATCGGACAACACACGACCGTTTTCAACCTTGGAATAGTGCACTACAGTGCCCAAGGGTGTTGGGTCAAGTTGGTGGCATGTCGCCATAGTGTGTTTTGAAGACTTTTAAGGCTGACAAATTCTTCCTCTCATCCTCCTAACCTCAACGATACCTTTCTTGATAGGTATGGGCTTTAGATAGGGGTATGGGACACCCCTCCAGTCATGGTCGACCACCAGTGCCTCGACCGCAGTGAATGGGGCCACCAACACCTCCTAGAGATTTCTTTTTAAGAAGTTCAACTCCGAAATGTATTTCTCTTCATTTTCCACCACTTTTCCCCTTTGTGCACACATTGTATCACCCTCGGTACTCTCCGTCTCCTTCTTGAAGCTCACTGATGCCGCTACTTTTCTATGGTGGTCTTCTCACCCTAGCCCCCTCCCCATGACGACCTTTTTATCCCAGTGGATCCACGTTGGCATGAAGAGGTCGGTCAACCTCCTATCATCCTTCGGGAGTGTCCCTAGAATGAATCCAACCACCAACACTGCCATGATCTGGCAAGCTGTAGCGCGTAGCAGTGACTTGATGTGCGAGCGGGCTGGGCAGGCGAGTCACGTAGGCAAGGAGTCAGATCGTGTGGGTCCGCCTGACTACTAGCCTCCCTATCTCTTTGTCTCACATTTGATTAGTCAATAGATGATTAAGGGATCATGCCATGATGCCTCACTGGACCAGATCTAGCTGCCCAATCAGGGTGTGCCACATCACCTCTCGCTCCAAGGGTATAATATCTCCCCCCTCTCTCTTGTGTGCATAAATGTACCCAATCTTGCAAAATTTATAGAAAATTATTCGTAGCTCAAAATGGGACATATTATACATGGAAATTGATCTACTTGACTAGATCTATCAAATGAACCTTGTTTCCAAGTCTAATTCTATTCGTAGCTATTATTATGTTGAAAATGGAACCAAATACATATCTTTTACATGATTAATGATGTTTAATGCTCAAACACGATCATACCTTGACTCAACTTGAATATTATGACCCTGATTAGTTACATATGCTATCTTGTACTATTGAAATTGAACTTGATCATGCTTATCCCTATGAATGACTCTAGTTCATGATATGGACCATGAAATGTGTATCATTTGAACTCTAATGATAAGGATCATTATTGTGATGCTCAACTTGATTATATGAACTCCAAATCGTTATGTTTGATCTTGATCAGTAATGTTACATGCTTTCATCACCTAAATGGCTTATGAATCACTCTTGTTCACTATTATGACTAAGTGACCTAAAGATGACTTTGAAATGTGACCTAATGTGCATGTTGTTGATCTAACCTTACATACATGTCACCCTAATGGTCACCCATGCTATTTGATATATTCAAATCAGTAACTTGTTGATATGTATGACACAAAATCAAGATTGAACTCATGTCTACTCTAATGATGATAATCTTGCATGAAAATAACTAAATATGACTTAAATGGATGATATGATGATTAAGACTTAAGTCATACTCAATCTTATGATTTTTCCTATTAATATGATGAAACTTATGCTTTGAAATCCCTGATCTTGCTAAGGATGTTTCACCCTAAGTCAAAATGATATGTGATAAAGTATGTAGCTTGATGATGAATACTCCATGAACTTTGGAGATGTCGAAAATGAATCATTGAGAAATATGGAACTTAGATTCGGTGAAACATCCACCCTTGATGAATATGTTTAAGATGACCTAAGTCTTGTGATGTTAATCTAGTCAGACTTTCTTGTAATGTCAGGATCTCTTTGGTGGACTCTTTTCAAAGATCTAATCATGTTCTATAATTCTAGTTTGCTCATATCAAGGTATGCTTTATCCTCCTATTGGCCAGAATAGCAGTATTGAAATTGCTTGTATGTATGAAATATAAGATGCTTTTCTTATAATATTTGTTTGAGCTATTGTTCCCTATGACTACTATGTTTTGGTCTTGATTACATATGTTGAACAAACTTGAAAACATAATGATAGATGTCCATTATACAACCTTGTGTACCTTTCTGTATTTTCGGGGTAAGGACACAAGGCTGGGTGTCTGATTCAGCCCTATTTTAGGGCTTCATCTTGTGTCATATTATGCTTCAATCACATCTACAATTGTTAGATTATATGCTATTTCCCTCAATATGTGTTATACTATCAAATGCACTTAATAATGGTTTTTCATTTTTTATAGGTACTTTGGCCACTACTTGATGGAATGGAGAGAAGATGGTAAAAATCTAGGGTTTCCCTAGGCTTGGAGGAGCCTAAAATGAGGCCCAAACCACTCCCAACCTACCACTAGTGGACAAAGATACATTGAAGCAAAGATATCCAAGAAAATCCAAAGAAATAAGTCAAAGTGCTGATCTAGAGACCAACATGGCTGTGGTACCACAGAACGGCTGTGCTAGCACACTTGCAATCAACAAAGCCATCTCCAAGAAAAGCTAGAATCACCACGGCCATGCCACACAGAATGGTCATGGTGAACTCAGCTATGCCACCTTGCATGGTCATGTGATGGCAGAGGCAGAATGGTCGTGGAGCCAAGAATGGGCTGTGCATTTCAACCCACCACGGCTGTGGTGCCATAGCCATGCTACCCTAGCCCTACCACGGCCGTGCCACCTTCAGTACAAAATCCACCAAGTCCCTGTCATTTCTACCCATTTCTCACCACAGTCATTCCCATCCACCACGACGGTTCTCACCCCTCCCCACCACGATCGTGGTGACCACCATGGTCGTGGTACCTAGAAAAACCTAGCTACTTTTACACTGCATTTCCCATACTACCCCTACTTGACCTAGTGATTCCCCCACACCTATATATACCTAGGTGGCGGCTCCGGCATGAGGTCATCTACCTTATACCACCTATTAGCTTCCTATTTTCACCCCTTAGTCATTCCACTCCATTTCCACCTCCAATCCACTCAATTTCACCATTTCCACCACCAAAACCCTAGTTTCTTCTTGTTTTCACCCATTTTCACCAGAATCCCATGCCATTGCACCTTGGAGGAGAGAGGAGGACACCCTACAACATATGAAGTGGACGAATTCTTCATTTACACTGAGCTACATGGCTTCTTATACCTCTTTCTCCATTCTTTTTGTACTTTGCATTGTTATGAGTAGCTAGGCCCCTTGGGTGGGATGTTTGGGGTGTAAAATGCTACTTTAGTACCATGTTGGGGAACAATGATATGTAAGCATTATAATTTCATGTGCTAATAATTATGTTCTAATTCTATCTCTTTTTTGGATGACGTGGGAACCACCCCCAAGGAAGCACCACGATTGTGACCCCCCTGGCAGCGTAAACCCCCGGCTTTCCCCAACTACCCGCACATCGGGGTCAACAAGGTAAACTCACGCAGAGGCCGAGGTACGTGACAGGACCAAAGATCGTTGAAGCTGCACAACCGGGGATTTGAACCTGGGTCCCTACTCTGGGGATCCCGAGCCTTCTCCACCGAGCTACAACCCCCTCGGCATTCTATTTCTATCTCATTATGCATGAATTACTTGTTGGTTTGTGCTTGAAATCAATTAGGAATTTAGGAAAATTGCTTATATGTGTGAATTTTGGGATTTGCTCCTAGGTCCAATTCTTGGATTCCTAGCTAGCTACCCATCATCCTACATTATAATCAATTATCCTAACCCTATTTGAGAGATCTAAGTAGATCGTTTAGATGAATTTTGGTGTTCTTAGCATGGAGCTTTCTCGAGGCTAGAATGTGAGTGATGGGAGGCCCAAAACCTCACTTCCACTCCCATTACTAACCTCATCCCCTAATCATCCTAAGATCATCTAAACTATAAACCTAGACTTTTATAGACTCTAATTGAATTACACCTAAACCCTAACCCAATTGAGCCTCACAAGGGTAGTAGGGGGTGTTAGGGACTAGTTCCCCTATACACAACCTAGCATATCCATGGCCAGTTAGTAGCTTAGGATAATTTAGTAGACTCTAACTTGTTGTTTGTCATGATAATCTAAATGGAATTGTAATGTTCATATGTCACTCCCAACTTAATTGATGAGTGCATCCCCCGAACAGCCCACATCTCCCTTAATTGCTTTAAAACCCCAGTTTCCATCTTGCTTAGCTAGTGTTAGCTTAATTAGCTCTTTTCTTGCTTAGATAGCTTCTTTCCCTGTTCGTTCTTTGTTCTTGATGGTTTAGGTGTTTAATTGCTCTTTTTCCTTGTTTTCTAGCTTAGTCTAGTGTAGACCTTCCCTTGCTTGCCTTAGAGTAGATTGTTCCATTTCTTGATTGCCTTGTCTTTTCTTGCTTAGTAGAATTAACTGTCTAGGATTAACTTAGGTTTTTTCTTATTTGCTTTCATTTACTTGCTTTCTTGATCAACTTAGTTTAATAATCAAATCAACCTTTAAACCCTTCAACCCTCGACTCCACAGTAGGAACCTAACACCAAAACCTAACCTAGCTCTAATGCCCCTTTCTCTCCCTATGGATCAACCCTATACTTGCCACCTTACCTATACTATGACATGACCACATGCGCTTGTGGGTTAGAATTTTAGTAGAAGTAGGTCGTTTGAGTTTAGGCCCATTATAAATTTTGAAAGTTTAATCCACCGTGTGCTTCTGTCTACTGGGTTGCATATATTCAAACTCCAATTGAGTAGTGTGTAACACCATTAGCAGAGGTGCACCCGTCTCCTACTTAAGTTGTCATGTTAGGGAAGACCATGATAATACAAGGGTTAGCTCTTGGTAATGTCCTTGAGGTCCCTTACCAATAGGGTTACTCTTGACATTTAGTCTTGAAGTCCCTCATGTTGAAATAGGGTAGCTAATCTTGAGCACCCTCACAGACCCCTTCCTTTGAGAAGCTGGTCAAAGGCATTATCATATTGTTGGTATAATGGAAATGAACATAAAACATGCTAGCATGTTAATAAGAAAGTCTTTAATCATGCTATTGCTTCATTCTTGTTATTTACTTTATGCATTTGCCAAGCAATATATGTTCTTAAACTTGCAATTTTATATGTTTTCCAACGCACTCAGCACAGTTGTGCTGGTGTGTACCCATTTTATTATTTTAGGTAATAGATACACTATGAATCTCTAATGATGATCAATTCATCTGCACTTATGATAATCATTTCGTACTTTGATGATATATAATGACATGCAAATGGAATTTGAATGGTTGATATATGGGACCTAAGATCTTATGCCAGGTATTAGTTTAGCATTCTTTTATGCTTTCTTGTCTCATACCTTAGTTGTTGTTTGTGGTTTTATTCATGCATATGTTATGTAATCTATCCTATGGATGGACGCTCGAGTCCTCTCGGCTTTGGCTTTCTAGCCACTAGGATTGAGGATTTGGGTAACAAACGGTTCTGTGATAGATCCACACCTTCTTCTTCCTTAGACATGTCCTCTGTAGAAGAAAAGAGGAAATACGAGGCTCTTAGTAGAGGGAAGTGGTAGAGAGAAAAAGTTTCATTTGGGTGATTAAGGATAGTTATATAAAATTTTAGGATAAAGAAAAAGAAAAACTTGAGGTGTCCTAGTAGCTCTCCATGTGTCCATGGTCTTAAACTATTAAGGATATACAAGAAGCCACACAAGTAGCTTCCCCACCATTCATGGAGACCTGATTTGCCACTGTTTGTTGGTTTTCCAAGCCAAACAAATAAATCCTTGGTTGATAGCTCCTAAAGGTAGCTCATCCATAAAGGGGTAAACCCTAAAATACCCTTGAAGAAAACACATCCAAACCAAGGTTCAAATCAGAGCCCAATGGCTCAACAATCTCAAGAATGATAAGATAACATCTAAGGAACATAATGGATGTGACAAATTACAAGTAAACCTCATATCTGGATAAATTTTGTAAAAGTCCAAAATGTGCATAAAATTGCATAACTTGCACAAACAGTGTCAAATTGGACCAAATGTGAAACTTAAGCTTGTATTATGATTCCAAAGCATATCATAAGGTTAGATTATGGTTCTAAGTATTCAATTATGATAATTAAGCATGTTCAACCATTTAAGCAAGGTTAGGGGTCTCACAAGTATACTAATAGAAAGAGGACTAGGGTTGAGAACTCTTCCCAACCTCCTACAGTAAGGTGTTAACCATCATGAATGGGAGGACGACTATGGGAGGAAGTTGAGGAGTCCCCCAACTCCTAGAGTTCCCATCAATAGATGGGCATGTAGTAGTTTCATAAGTTGAAGGAGTGTATGACATCATTGATGGAGGATTGTGGTGAAGTCACCAATTGACAAAATGTAGAACTCCCATTGGAAGGCCAATGTAGTATATCAAATCAAAGCTTCCCTTAATAGTTGAAAGCATGTTTTTCATAGGTTTTTATATGATCAAGTTCTATTGGTAGACATAAGTAGAGTTTCTTTGGTAGGCATATGACAGTAGGTCCATTGGAGGTTATCCATGTCAATTTTTTGTTGAAGGATGAGTAGGGAGATTGCATTAATTGATGACTCAAGTTATTGATGCACCTAGGTCACATCGGGCCAAAAGTATTTATAATTGCCATTTTGGGCACACTCTTGATAGTTGATCCGTAAGAACACAAAATAGAATATAGTATAGACAATGCGGTAAGTCAAAGTTCATCCACATGGAGACTGGGGAAACTAAAGACAGGTATGTCATACTAGGTTCCTAAAGTGGAGCTTAGGGGTTTTAGGGTTTGAATTTGAGCTTATGTGACACATAAGATCCTACTACGACGCCATTCTAACTTTTCTCTACTACCATATTTTTTTAGGACCTCCTTTTTAATACTCACACAACTATAGAGGAAGCATTTTCACATAATGAAGATCATGACAAGTCATGAAATGATATTATTAACCAAAAAAAATCTTTAGAACAAAAGAGATAACCAACAGAGTGCCTTATTAGATGCCATAAACAAGTACTACAAGTTCAATTGTAAATGAATGAAGGAAACTCCAATACAATATAACTAAAAGGAAAGGATAACTATCTAGAATGGCACCCCACCAGGTTTGGATCCACTAGCTATCCTTGATCTTGAGTTGATGTCCTTGAGGTCTACTTATTTTCCTTCTCCTCATTTGTGGACATCTCATCTCCAACCATGCAAAGCAACATATGTGAGTGGCATTGAGTAGTTATTATTTGAAAATAACATATAATTGAAACGACATGAAATAACTTGAAAAACTTAGTGACTTAACATGGTTGTCGTGATTACTTGAAAACTTAATAAATTGACATGATTACCTAATGGTGTCGACTTTAACTTGAGTTATTATAGTCTCCCTCCCTCTCTCTCCCTCTTAATGCACCCACAATGCTCATAAGGCCAATTAAGGCTCACATAAGGTCAGTTAAGGCTAACATAATGCTCCCACATATCTCATAAAGCCATTTAAGGCTCACATAAGGCTAGTTAAGGCTCACATAACACGATCGAGAGGACTATATAAACATAGCATGATTTCTTATACTTGACCATGATTTCCATTATTTCTTGATTAATTAGCATGGCAGTGATTCATAGTGTTCCAAGTGAAATCATGATCATCAAATCAGTTGAAAACATAATTCAAAGCATGTGCATGATTTTCATGAGTATAGATGAATAATAACATAATTGCACTTTAATTGAGTGATCATAAATACATAAATGAATAATATAAACCCAAAATCCTAGAATTATACTCAGTGTGCAAGACCACTCACATGGAGTTGAGGAGTTATATTAATTATCATGTTTGTAGCATAATAATGAATTAATAGTACTTCATTAACATTGGTGTATGATTCCTAATTAAATATGGGAATTAGGTTGGAAAATGTAGTATGATTATAGGTAGAGGTGTAGCTTGTCTCAAAAGCTTTTTGATGACTTCTTACGCTAATTTTTTGACATCAGGTTAAAAGCTTACAAATTTGCTAAGTTCTAACTAATCAGGGAGTGACAGAAACCACTTTTAAGTCTTTCTGGAAAAAAAATCAAGAGGGCATTCAACTTAAAAGACAACTTTTCCCTTGCATGATGCGCCTAAACTAGGACATGTGACAGGGTGGTGTAGTCATTTCCTTGACTTAAACCAACAATCCAATCAAAATATAGGTAATGACACCAAGACATGTAACCAAGGGCAAAATCATTTAATCGTCGTCTATAATGTTTGTACCCTGATCACACAAAGAACATGGGATAAAATCTACAATCTTGAAAAAAAAATTGTGATCTATGGCAAGCCAACATGGGAGACCATGAGCACTGGCTTCTTCATGGTTGAATAGACTCGGAGACCCCTGAACTAGGTACAATGATAGTAAAAAATGCCAATGACACTAGCCACCATGGCAAGATGGAGTTGTCCAATGCGTCCTGTAATCATTGGGGTGATGGTCCTGATTGTTGTGGCCATGGTGGTGATGGTGTTGGTGGTAATGTTGTCCACTATGGGAGTTCTTCTTCCTAGCCTTGCTTGGGTGATCTTCAAGCTCCAAAGTAATATGAAGGGCATCCTACATCATCTTGTAGCCTCACCCAGAAAGCGAGTAGTTGATATCATCCTTCAGACCTCAAATGAACTTCTTGGCTCATTTCAGCTCAATCATCTCGACTCTTTACTTATGGAGGATGCAAAAATTCATTGAGTTCTAGGTAATAGCCATGTCACCACACTGAAGCTGGTAGAGGAACTCTAACTCCTCTTGTCCATCATCAATTCTGCCACATAGTGGCTCTTAAAAGCCTCTACAAACTCTTCCCATCTAAGGAACTCTTTATCTAGGTCTCTGGCATCATGAAAGTTCTCCCACTAGACACAAGATGATCCTCTCAGCATGTGCATCCTGAACCTAACATGGGACTCTTCATAGCAGTCCAAACTGTGAAAGAAATGGTCCATGTTGCAGATCCATCCCACAACATCTAGCTCTTCTTCTCCCACGAATGTATCAAGCTTCATGTTGAGGAAGTCCATTAAGGTGCCTTCATTCCTCCTCTGATGACGACCTCCATCTCATCCTCCCATTGCATTGGATAAAGCTCTGACCAACACATTGTACAAGAGGGAAGGGTCAATTCCATTGTGATCTCCTCATTCTCAAAGTCATGCTCACTCTCTCCACTAGAGTGAGGGGGTGGCATTCCATGCTCAGGGCAATGCTTAGGGGCCATCTAGAATAGGAAAGGAGACTTTCATAAGCATGTGGCATGAAACATAAGATCCTACTATTATGTCCATTCTAATGTTCTTTGATACTATTTTTGTCATGACCTCCTTTTTAATACTCACACATCCAAAGAGGAAGCATTTTCACATAATGGAGATCATGGATTTTTTTTAAATGATATCATAAACAAAGCAAAATCCATAGAATAAAAGAGATAACCATCAGAGTGTCTTATTACATGCCGTAAACAAGTACTACAAGTCCAACCATATAAGAGTTCAATGAAGGAAACTCCAACATAACATAACTAAAAGGAAAAAATAACTATCTAGAATGGCACCCCACCTGATAGGATCTATTAACTACCCTTGATCTTGAGTTGACGTCCTTGAGGTCTACTTCTTTTCCTTCTCTTCAAACATCTCGTCCCCGACCATGCAAAGTAACGTAAAATCATGTGAACGACACTGGGTAGTTACTATTTCAAAATAACATACAATTGAAATGACGTGAACTAACATGAAAAATATAGTAACTTAACATGGTTATCATGATTACTTGAAAAATTAATAAATTGCCATGATTACCTAATGGTGTGGACTTTATTTTAAGCTAATATAGACTATCTCTCTCTTACTGCACCCACAGTGTTCATAAGGCTAATTAAAGCTCACATAAGGCTAGTTGCTAACATAATGCTCCCACATAGCTCATAAGGCCGGTTAAGGCAAACATAATGCTCCCACAGATCTCATAAGGTTGGTTAAGGTCCACATAACATGATCGAGAGGGTTATATTAACATAGCATCATTTCTTATACTTAAATATGTTTTTCATGATTTCTTGATTAATTAGCATGGCAATGATTCATAGTGTTCCAAAAGAAAGAATAATCATCAAACCAGTAGAAAACATTATTCATAGCATGTGCATGATTTTCATGAGTACAACTAAGTACTAACATACTTGCACTTGAATTGAGTGATCATAAATACATAAATGAATAATGTAAACCCAAAACCCTAGAATTATACTCAATAGGAATGACCACTCACATGGAGTAGAGGTGTTATATTATTGATGTCCAGATTCCTGATCCAACCTTAATTATCATGTATGTAGAACTATAATGAATTAATTGTACTACATTAACATTGGTGTATGATTCCTAATTAAATATGGGAGTTAAATTGGAAAACATAGTATGATTATAGGTAGAGGTGTATCTTGTCTCAAAAGCTTTCTGATGATTGCTTACACTTAATTTTTTGACATTAGGCTAAAAAGTTATGAATTTGCTAAGTTCTGACCAATTAGGGAGCGATAAAAACCACTTAAAATTCTTTCTAAAAAATCAAAAATAAAAAATTAAGAAGAGATTCAACTTGAAAGACAACTTTGCCCTCACATGATGCACCTAAACTAGGACCTATGATAGGGTGGTGCAGTCATTTCCTTGACTTAAACCAGCAGTCCAAGCAAAATACATGCCATAACAATGAGAATGTAACCAAGGGCAAAATTATTTAATCATCCTCTATAATGTCGGTACCCTGGTCACATGAAGAACATGGGACAAAAGCTATGATCTTGAACACTTGTTTGTGATATGTGCCGAGCCAACATGGGAGACCATGAACACTGGCTTCTTCATGGTTGAACGGATTGGGTACAATGATTATCAAAAACTCCAAGGACACTAGATGTCATGGCAAGATGGACTTGTATAAATATATGAATGTGAGGGGAGATCAAACACCAGACGTTTGTGTAGGAAAACCATCCATTGCATTCGGATGGGTGAACCAAAGACAAAGGTGTGGACAGTCACACATAAGAATCCTTCAGAAAACATAACAATGTTGTTTTTTAGATGGAATAGAGTAATGGAGATCACTTCGGGAGAACATGATCTTCTACCACGAGAAGGAAACTGAGTGCAGAATAAAGACTTGGGGTGGTCTATCAAAGTTAGGGAAATATTTTTGAATCCTTACTATAATCATGGTGGTCGGTCGATGAGCAGACATTGCATCCATGACGGTGAGGTTCATGGGTAAGTCATAAGAAAGTTCCGCGACATATACTGGGTATTGGGAAGATATACCAATGTACATAGATGCTTGCCATGTGAGGAATTTGAATGGGGTGGACAAAGGTGCTAGGCCAAGCTTGTTGATGTCGTCGGGGATGATTGAGTCTGTGGCGGCTCGTTAGCTAGATTTGACTAAAATTGGTGCTTCAGGAGGATATACTCCGATCTCATGATCCATTATGGGTTTCTAGCATCTAGTACGATGGCATCTGGCAACTTGTGGTGGTGGCTGCATCAGCTGGGGAAGAAGGTGAAAAGGGTACTATAGGGAGAGGCATTAGAGTCTATTTTATATATCATTGGGGAGAGGCATTAGGGTCTATTTTATATATCATTGGACTTGTGTTGATCTCTTGATTCTGTTGGTACCAAGATAAAAGCAAACCATTGAGGGAAGAGGGTGTTATCATTGGGCGACGAGTTTGGGTTCTATTCCCTCCTCTGTGCGAACTCTATGTGAGGTAGGGGACGAGTCCCCTTCCTTCAAATCTTCATCCGACAGTTCTCAAGGAGCCAGATTCTTTTGAGCTACACGTGATAGGTTGTATTAAGCCTATTATCCTGAACTTTAGTAAAGTTACAATAATAGTGTCTATTATTGAATGATTAGGTCACAAATTAACATTATTTCTCCCTTTCTTCTTAATACCTTTTGAAGAATTTAGGATTATCCAAATCTAACAAAATTTGACGGATTTAATAATTCAACCATGAGGAATTCAAATATTTCATTAGATTTTAAAATGAATTAGAGACACATGTGTTTTGCATTATTTTCTACTTAAGGTAATTAATGCATTAATAGCCACTGAAGAAAGGAATTTTTGTTACTAGAATTCGAGAGTAGCTCTAATATTTTATCATCTAATCATATATAAATCAAGGGGATACATGACTATGCATGTAGGATCAAAATGTCATTCAAATCCTAATTAGTCATCATTGATTAATCATGTCTAGGTTTTGGGTATTAGTTGATGTCAATTTAAATAAATGTTGATATATTATGTATATGATCTATTCAGGGTTTAAATAATATCTTGGTATTGTATTAACTTATTTGGGGCATACTAAATAATCATGGTCTCAACTTAATGGGACAAGTAAAAGTCAAATTTAATCAACTTAGGGTTTCACCTTTACTAAACATAGAGGGCTTTTTGGGACTTAAATATTTAATCATTTGAATTTCTATTTTAAAATTTTGAGGGTTGTTACAGCCTACCCACCTTATTCAAATTTCTCCCTCAAATTTTTCATGTCATATCAAGGTACTAACCACCTTAGGGTTTCACACATATGTAAACTAACTCATTATCTGGTCATAATGTTTTATAAGCCAACACTAACATAATCATGATATGGTATTAACATGGATTACCATTGCATTATATATAACATGACTAGTAAAACTAATGAGGGCACGAGTCACTGATATTACATGAAAATGAAACCTTACCTTCATCATCCATCATAGAGAAAATCCTAGCTTTCCTCTTCTTTGGGGGACCTGGGTTAGGGTTCTGACCTGCACCCTTCTTTGCGGATAACCTAGGGCAGTTGTCCTTAAAGTGCCCTTCTCCTTCATAGAAGAAGCAAACACCTAAGCCCAATTTGTATGGTCCTGCATGGGACTTGCCACACTTGGGACATGATTCCCTTTCTTGAGGATCCTCTGGGGCCTTGTGCTTCCTATGATCATTGGGGTTTTGGTCTTGATTGTTGTGTCCATGGTGGTGATATTGTTGGTGGTGATGTTGTCTACTATGGGAGTTCTTCTTCCAATCGCTTCCTGAGTGATCTCCAAAGCAACATCAAGGGCATCATGCATCATCTTGTGGCCTCACCCAGAAAGCAAGTAGATGAGATCATCCTTAAGACCTCAAATGAACTTATTAGCTTGCTTCATCTCAGTCATCTCAACTCCCTACTTTGGAGGATGCAAAACTTCATGGAGTATTGGGTAAAGGTCATGTCACCACATCGTTGTAGGTAGAGGAAGTCTAACTCCTTGTCCATCTTTACTTCTGACACATAGTGGCTCTTGAAAGCCTCCACAAACTCCTACCATGTAAGAAACTCTTCATCTGGGTCTCTGGCGTCAGGGAAGTTCTCCCACCAGACATGAGCCAGTCCTTTAAACATGTGTGTCTAGTGCGTTTCTACCAATGGTGTTACACACTATTCAATTGGAGTTTGAATAGATGCAACCCCGTGAACAGATACACACAGTGGATTCACTTTCAAAATTTATAAAGACCTAACTTAACATACTCTCAAAAACCAACACACTACACCCGCAAGCACATGGGGTCGTGTTGTAGTATATGAGGGCGGCAAGTATATGATCGATCCACAGGGAGAAAAGGGGGCACTAGAGCTAGGTTAGTTTTTGGGCTAGGTTCCTACTACAGAGTCTAGGGTTTAAGGGTTTGAAAGTTGTTTTGGTTGATTACACTAAGTTGAGAAAGAAAGCAAGTAAAGGAAAGAAAACAAGAACAAAACCTATGTTAATCCTAGACAGTTAATTCTACTCAGCAAGAAAAGACAAGGAAAGGCAAGAAAAGAACAATCTACACTAAGGAAAGCAAGGAAAGATCTACACTACACTAAGTTAGCAAATAGGGAAAAAGAGTAATTAAATATCTAAACTAACAAGAGAAAAGCAAGAACAAGGCAAAAAGCTAACTAAGCAAGTAAAGAGCTAACTAAGCTAACACTAGCTAAGAAAGAAGGAAATTAGGCTTTTAAAACAATTAAGGGAAATGTGGGATGTTTAGGGGATGCACTTATCAATTAGGTTGGGGTGATATGTAAATATTGTGATTTCATTTAGATTATCAAAGCAAATAATAAGCTAGAGTCTAATGAATTATCCTAAACTACTAACTGGCCATGGATATGCTAGGTTGTGTATAGGGGAACTAGTCCCTAACACCCCCTACTACCCTTGCGAGGCTCAATTGGGTTAGGGTTTATGTGTAATTCAATTATAGTCTAAACAATCCTAGGTTTCTAGGTTAGATGATCTTAGGATGATTAGGGTTTGAGATTAGTAATGGGAGTGAAAGTGAGGTTTTAGGCCTCCCATCACCCACATTCTAGCCTTGAGAAAAATCCATACCAAGTACACTAAATCCATCATATATCTACTTAGATATCTCAACTAGGGTTAGGATAATTGATTATCATGTAGGAAGATGGGTGGGTAGCTAGGGATCCATTAATTGGACCTAGGAGCAAATCCCAAAATTCACACATATGAGCAAGCAATTCCCCTAAATTTCTAGGTGATTCAAGCGCAAACCAACAAGCAATTCATGTAGAGTGACATAGAAATAGAACATAATCATTAGCATGTTTATATATCATTTCCCCCCAA
Source organism: Alisma plantago-aquatica (assembly GCA_963693085.1). Taxonomy (NCBI): domain Eukaryota; kingdom Viridiplantae; phylum Streptophyta; class Magnoliopsida; order Alismatales; family Alismataceae; genus Alisma; species Alisma plantago-aquatica. Next base: position 429,489,497 of record OY856413.1, read on the forward strand.
CATGGTATCAAAGTAACATTTTTGACCCCAAACAGCCCACCCAAGGGGCCTAGCTACTCATGGAAATGTAAAATAAAAAAAGAATGGAGAAATAGATAGAAGAAGACATGGAGATCAATGTAGATGGAGCAATCTCCTCTTCAACTACTGCAAGACATCCTTCTCCTTCCTAGAAGGTGCAAGGGGCGTGGAATGGTAGTGGGAAGTGGCAAAAACACCTAGAAACTAGGGTTTTGGTGGTGGAAATGGTGAAATAGAGTGGAATGGAGGTGGAAATTGAGTAGAATGGGTGGAATGTGAAAATGGGGAGCTAGGAGGTGGTAGAAGGTAGATGACCTCGTGCTCCAGCCACCACCTAGGTATATAGGTGTGGGGGAAGCAATAGGTCAAATAGGGGTAAAGTGGGAAATGCAGTGCAAAATTAGTTAGGTTTTTGTGAGTAACACGATCGTGGTAGTCACCACGGTCATGGTGGGAAGGGGTGAGAATGGTTGTGGTGGAGTGGAACGACCGAGGTGAGAAATGGAGAAAAATCACAGTAACTTGGTCAAATTTGTACATGGAGTAGCAGGACCGTGGTGGGGCTAGGGTAACACGGCCGTAGTGGTCACCACAGTCATGGTGGCTTGGAAAACACAACCCTTTCTTAGATCCACAACCATTTTGCTTCAGCCATCACATAGTCATGCTAGGTTGCACGACCATTCTGGGTCAGTCCACCATGACCATTCTGAGTGGCACGGCTGTGGTGATTTATGCTTTGCTTCAATGTGACTCTGTTGACTTTGGATGAGCCAACACGACCATTTTGAGGTACCACGGTCGTGGTGGTCTCTGTTGCGGCACTTTGACTTGATTCTTTGTTCATTCTTGGACATCTATGATTTAATGGAGCTTTGGACACTAGGGGTACGTTGAGAGAGCCTCAGACTTCACTTTAGGCCTCTCCAAGGGTAGAGAAACCCTAGGATCACTCCTTATCTCTCTATTCCATCCAAGCATGGTCCAAATGCCTGGAAAACATGCAAATAATGTCTATAAGTTCATTTTACACAAATATGCACATTAGGGGAAACAACATGTAATCTAACATGTATAGATGTGATTGAAATACAATATGACACAAGATGAAGCCCTAAAATAGGGCTGAATCAGCGTCCCAAACCTAAAGTGGGACTCTTTGGAACAGTCCAAGTTGTGGAAGCAATGCTCCATGTTGCAGATCCACATCTCAATCTTACTGACAACATCGAGCTCTTTGTCTCCCGTGAATGTCTCAAGCTTCACCTTGAGGAATTCTATCAAGGTGACTTCATTCATCCTCCGATGATGACCTCATCTCGTCCTCCCTTTGAATTAGAGAAAGATCTAACCAACACATTGTATGAGAGGGGAATGTCTGCTCCATGTGGGATCTCCTCATTCTCAAAGTCATGCTCACTCTCTCTGCCAGAGTGAGGGTGTGACTTTTCATGCTCAAGGCAACACTTAGGGGCCATTAGGAATAGGAAAGGAGACTTCCATAAGCATGTTGCATGACACATAAGATCCTACTATGGTGGCCATTCTAGGTTTTCTCTAATACCATTTTTATCATGACCTCCTTTTCAATACTCACACAACCATTGATGAAGAATTTTCACATGATTGAGATCATGACAAACTGTGAAATGATATCATTAACCACACAAAATCCATAGAATAAAGGAGATAACCACCAGAGTGCCTTATTAATGCCATAAACAAGTACTACAAGTCCAATCATAAAAGAGTTTAGTGAAGGAAACTCCAACATAACATAACTAAAAGGAAGATAACTATCAAAAATGGCACCCCACTAGGTAGGATCTAGTAACCGCCCTTAAGCTTGAGTAGACGTCCTTGAGGTCTACTTCTTTTCCTTCTCCTCGTCTGTGACATCTCATCCCCAACCAAGCAAAATAATGTAAAATCATGTGAATGGGAATGAGTATTTATTACTTGAAAATAAATATAATTTAAATGGCATGAAATAACTTGAAAAACATAGTGACTTAACATGGTTATCATGATTACTTAAAAACTTAATAAGTTTCCATGATTACCTAATGGCATGGACTTTAATTTGAGTTAATATAGTCTCTCTCTCTATCTTAATGCACCCAAAATACTCATAAGGCCAATTAAGGCTCACATAAGTCCAATTGAGGTTAACATAATGCTCCTACAGAGCTCATAAGGCCGACTAAGGCTCACATAACATGATCAAGAGGACTATATTAACATTGCATGATTTCTTATTCTTAAACATGATTTTCATGATTTCTTGATTAATTAGCATGGTAGTGATTCATATGGTTCCAATTGAAAGAGTGATCATCAAATCGGTAGAAAACATAAATTCATAGCATATGCACAATTTTCATGAATATAACTGAGTCATAACATAATTACACTTTAATTGAATAATCATAAATACATAAATGAATAACGTAAACCCAAAACCCTAGAATTATACTTACTATGGATGACCACTATACCTAGAGTTGAGGAGTTATATTCTAATTTCTAATCCAACCCTAATCATCTTGTATGTAGCATAATAATGAATTAATTATACTTCATTAACATTGATGTATGATTCCTAATTAAATATGGGAATTAGGTTGGAAAACATAGTATGATTATAGGTCAGAGATGTAGTAGTTTGTCTCAAAATATTTTTGATGATTGCTTACACTTAATTTTCTAATTTCAGGATAAAAAGTTATGAATTTGCTAAGTTCTGACCAATCAAGGAGCGATAAAAACCACTTAAAGTTTTTTTGGAAAAAATCACAAATCAAGAGGAGATTCAATTTGAAAGACAACTTTGCCCTTGTATGATGTTCCTAAAATAGGACCTATGACAGGGCGGTGCAGTCATTTCCTTGACTTAAACTAGCGGTCCAAGAAAAATACAAGTCGTAACACTGAGACATGCAACCAAGGACAAAATCATAATCATCGTATATAATGTCTGTACCCTGATCACACAAAGAACATGGGACGAGAGCTACAATCTTGAACACTAGTTTGCGATTTGTGGCGAGCCAGCACAGGAGATCATGAGCATTGGTTTTTTTTATGGTTGAACGGACTAAGAGACCCCTGAATTGGGTACAGATAATCGGAAATGCCAAGTACACTGGCCACCATGGCGAGATGGAGCTATAGAAATATGTGAAGGTGAGGGGAGACTAAACACCAGCCGTTTGTTCAGGGAAAACCATCCATTGAATTCCGATGGGCGAAACAAAGACAAAAGTGTGGACAGTCACACATAAGAATCCTTCAGACCACATAACAATGTTGTTATTTACAAGGAACAGAGTAATGGAGCTCACTTCAGGAGAACATGATCTTCTACTATGGGAAGGAAATTGGGTGGATAGTAAAGACTTGAAGTGGTCTACCGAAGTTAGGGAAAGGTTTCTGAAGCCTTACCATAACCATGGTGGCCGGTCAACGAGCAGCCATTACATTCATGGAAATGAGGTTCATGGGTAAGCCATAAGAAAGTGTTGCAACATACATTGGGTGTTGGGAAGATATACCAGTGTACATAGATGCTTGCATGTGAGGAATTTGAATGGGATGGTCGGAGGTGCTAGGCCGAGCTCGTTGATGCCTTCAGGAATGCTTGAGTCTGCAACTACTCATTGGCTAGATTCAAATGAAATAAGTTCTTGAGGAGGATTTTCCTGATTTTAGGATCACTTATGGGTTGCTAGCATCTAGTGCGATGGCATCTAGCGACATGTGGTGGCGGAAACGTCAGTTGGGGAGGAAGGCAAAAAGGGTGTTTTCACATGAAGATGCATTAGGGTTTGTTTTATAGATTGTCGGACTCAGATTGATCTCCTGATTCTGTTGGTGCCAAGATAAAAGAAAACCATTGAGGGAAGAGGGTGTTATAGCTGGGCAACGGGTTTGAGTTCTATTCCCTCCTCCTCTCAGACTCAGTGTGAGGTAGGGGACGAGACCCTTCCCTTCAGATCTTCATCCTATGACTCTAAAAAAGCCGGATTCTTTTGAGGTGCGCGTGATAGACAATGTTAAGCCTATTATCCTAAACTTTAGTAAAGTTATGGTAAAGTTATGATAATCGTGTGTCTTATTAAACGATTAGGTCACAAATTAATATTATCTCTCCCTTTCTTCTTAATACCTTTTGAAGCATTTAGGATTATCCAAATCTAATGAATTTGATGGATTTGATAATTCAACCATGATGAATACAAATATCCCATTAGATTTTTATTATGAATTAGGGACACATGTTTTTTACACTATTTTCTACTTGAGGTAATTTACTAAAGTTTGAGAAAAGCTCTAATCTTTTTATTATCTAATCATATATAAATTAGGAGGATACATTTCTATGCATTAGGGCCAAAACATCATTCAAATCCTAACTAGTCATCATTGCATAATTAGGGTTAAATTTTGTGCATTAGTTGATGTCAATTTAAATAAGTATTGATATATTATGTATATGGTCTATTCAGGGTTTAAATAATATATTGGTGTTGTATTAACTTATTTTGGGCATACTAAATAATTATGGTATCAAATAAATAAGAAAGTGAAAGTCAAATAATTAGGGTTTTACCTTTACTAAACATAGATAATTTTGGAACTTAAATATTTAATCAGTTTTATTTCTACTTTAAAATTTTGAGGGTCGTTACATAACCACAACCCACGTGCTTACAATATTCACAAGATCGTTAGAATATTCCATGTAATTATCAGTCCGTAGACATCAGATAGCTTCAAGTCTGAAGTTAGATAATGTGTATATTTTAGGTTCAACTGTGGAGTCCGATAAATAGATAGTGTGTATCTCTGTTCTTTAGCAAATGGCACGCGCGACACAGAGATCGAATAAACGAGTCTATCGAATAAACGAGTCCACAGGTCCAGGGGACGCGTAACAAACAATGCAGAGAGTGTCGTGAGGTTCGAGCCTAACTATCGGTATCAGAAATTTCCGCGAAACAGTTCGCTGCTTGTTAGCCGCTGTGACTCTTCGGCCATCACCACCGCCATAGCGCGTCCTGCAAATATCTAACGCTCACCGTCCGGGACCGCAGCTGCAAACGCGGTAATTAGTGCTCCTCGCTCTTCTACGCCGATCGGAAAGAAGGTGTGCTATGGGGACGTCCCAGTTTCTGTTCTTCTCGTGCATCGATCAGGCAAGCGTCGGGATCGTGGAGCGTTGGGGCCGCTTCCAGCAGCTGGCTGCCCCAGGTTTTCACTGCTTCAACCCTTTTGCTGGGGAGTGGCTCGCCGGCGTCCTCTCCACCCGTATCTGCTCTTTAGAAGTCCGTGTTGAGACCAAGACAAAGGTAGAATTCTCTGTAATCATCCCCCTTCCCACACAGTCTTTCACAGTAAGTTGTGGCTGTGGATTGAACCAGAAGAGCAAGATCGCAGGCCGTGGAACTCAGTTTGGCATTTTTTTTTAAAATTTTCACCGTGTATGCTTGCATAGCTGCCAATTTCAGAAAGTGCACATGAGGGCGTTTCTTTCTAGTTAGGTTCACTGCATGCTGGGTGAGACTTACTCGCGTTCTAATATGCCGGCGGATACTAGATTGACACTTGCTGGCTACGTCTAGTTAACAGTCTCTCACCCTTACTACTTTTTGTTGGTAACTATCACACTATCATAGTATCATCTACTGAAAGTGCATGCATTGTTTATGGATTTGTGTTATATAACAATGGAAAATAATTGCATAGAAAGTCAACCCAAAGTGATCAATTTGGATCTGCAGAAGATCTAGGCAATCAATTCTTCTACTTACAGGATTTAAAATGTCGCCCTACCTGTCTTAAAAACGCAGTACTTAGCAAGACAGAGCTTGGAAAATCAGATTAGCTCCGATTAGGCTGCAAGGAAATCATCTTAGTAAATTAGGAGTTCTTCTTTCTAGATATATAAAGGGTCGTTGATAAAAAAAATGATATATATAGGGTCATACCAAATTCTTATAATGCAATGCTCTTTAACTTGCGAGTACAAAACTACTATAATATCTGCAGATTGTTCTGGCAGTTCAGAAATATCTTATCTTCAGGAAGAAATTTTATGAACTTGCTTGAACAAACTTTAAGGCTTCTCCTAGCTAATAAGCCTTCGCCAGTAGAACCTGGATTTATGTCACAGTGAGTGACTAGTCAGTAGAGTGCATTAGAATGCACAAGATGGTTATAATCATGAAGAGAGACTATATGAATCAAAGATTCGACTCCTGTACCAAAGCTAGGCGTCTATATGATATGACATGTGTAACATGTTTGTCGTTTTTAAATGTTTGATACTTACAATGATACTTCTCGATTCGTATCCCGCTCTTTCCTTCTCTGAGGTGAAAACTCCTGAATTTTCTCTCTCACTAGATTGGTCATATATCTGTTGGTCATGCATAAAACAAGGCAACAGTGAATTTTGTAAGTATGTATGACAATCTTCTAAATGTCAAATGATAGACAAAACTCTACCAAAATATTGCAAGATCGGTTAATAATTTAGTACAAAATATAGCATCCTAAATGCATGTTGTTGATGGTATATCGTATTGAGATAAAACGGAATATCTGATGTCTGACATGTGTGTTTGATATATGTGGATATGTTTTTTTTAGCCTTTGAATATGCGAAGATTGACTTGGAAATAAAAATCCTTTGCATTTGTTCTTTTCTTAATAAAGGTACTGTTATACTTAAAGATATTATGTTTCCATGTCCAAGATTTTGAAAACTTACCATGCTATGTGCTTGTATCCATTCCTAGTGGTTTATGCATCCTGGCAGGAATTAAGTTTTTTGAGCCTAGGATACAGTTTTAATATACATGAGATATGGTTTCCTTTTTTGCCTTTCCTGTTAGTTTTGAGCTACCCATATCAGTAGTACTTCAGTTTAAGTAGTTTGACTTGTGACTTTCTGAGTTCCTATCTTCTACTGATGCGGAATGTATGTGCTTATGTTGTTGCAGGACAATGTCTTTGTTCAGCTTGTCTGTTCAATTCTATACAGAGTGGTCAAAGAGAATGCAGATGATGCATTTTATGAGTTACAAAATCCACGCGAGCAAATACAGGCTTATGTTTTTGATGGTATAAATTTTCTCCACATTCATTTTTCTTCTTCTTCATATTGTACTTGCTCAATTATTTCTGCTCTTTTCATTGATACTAGTGGTCCGAGCTCATGTTCCAAGGATGAATTTAGATGATCTGTTTGAACAAAAAGGTGATGTTGGCAAAGCAGTTCAAGAAGAGCTGGAAAAGGTAATTGAGTCAACTTTAGATAATTTATTGGCTCCTTAAAACTCGTATGTAAGTAATGGGGGTTGCATAGTAGGTTTGTCTTTTGATCTTGTTCTTCCTTGGAAGTCCTAAAGTGACATCAACAGGAATGGTTTGTCCTTTAGAAAAGGAAGCAGGGAATCTATTATGGAAGGGATCACGGCAATAATGTTTTTGTAACTTATAATTATATGGTGTCTTCTTTTCCCGTATTTTGTATATGTAGGTACATTTCTAGGAAAGAGACTTCAGTTTCAATTGTTTTGCATAGTTTAATAATAGACAGTTTTAATTGACAGGTTCCTTTTTAAACTCAGTATGTTTTGGAGTGACAACTTAGTTCTAAAGCTTCTTTTAGAACTCTTCTTTTGGTAGAAAGCATAAGTAATAATACTAATCAGCATCAAGAGAATGCAATTACACTAATATAACCCATTAACATTGAATTGTGTTAAGGAAAACTCCCTAGGGATAAAGATGTAATTTTGTAATGAAAGCAATCCTCATTACTACAAACACCTTACTACAATAGCCATTATGTCATTCCAATTTATTGTTATTAAAATAGAAGTAATTTCATTCTTTCACTTACTAAATAAACAAATTTATGAAATTTGAGTCCAATAATGAAGACTCTGAGATTCAACGACTGGAATGGTGTTTGAACTTATAGATGTTTCATGTAAAGAAGTTTAGGAAGCACAAACATAGGTGAGAAAGCATTTGATGTAGCTAGGTATGTGAGTGTAGGGTATGTGTATAGATATATAAAATGGTTAATCAAAAATCCATGCATGCACCATACCTAAACCCATATTGACGAATTCACGATTCTGCAATTTTTCGGCTTGTTTGAAAGTTCATAGTTCAAGTTTTTTTCCTCAAAAAAAAAAATCTAAGTTTGGTCAAATATTCTGGAAAAAAATGAGATTAGGTTGGCGATGTATACTGTATGTATGCATGTGCATGTGGTTATATTATGTGTGTGTGTCTATTTATGACAACATGTATGCATGCATGCATGTATGTGATATTGTTATATATGCATGCAAATGTACATATCTAAACGAGCATGTGTAAACAAAGTGTAAGACTCCATCAAATGTGGAACACACTATTGTTTTGCAAGATAAGAGAGAGCAACCCTCTATAGTTTTAGTGAGGAGAGGGAGGTGTGAAATATGTGATGTTGGGTTGGGTCAAGATTAACAAGTCATAAGCGAACCACTAAACTTGTTAAAAATATAGAAAGGGGTCTAAATATGTTTATATCAAAAAAATGGGGAACTATTTAAGTTTGTGAAAAAATGTGAAAAACCACGAAAATTGTAGAAACTTGGGAAAGTGACTAACTTGCATTTAATTCATGGGACAGTGTTTGACGAATCATGAAATCGAAAAGCATGAAAAAACATGACTTCTTCCAAAAACACGGATTTTGTTATTATGCATATACTCTCCCAATACAACACAAACACCCTCCAACAATCATCAACTAGGTTACTCTTGTCACCCACTATGTTACCTGCCTAATCACACCCCGAAGCCTACCCTCACGCCCCTAGCCTTCCGATACGCCAACCCCAACCCCTCTTCCGCTACCGCCCCTCTTATAATCCCAACCCCACCTCTGCTTTCCCTTCTCTCTCACATGAATCCCTTCTCCACTTCCCTTGCCATTAGCCGAGTGGACCATGACTTCCTTAAATCCAGCCACAACAACTAGGAAGACACAACACCTTAGTGACCTCCTTCCCCTCTAGCCTTCTTGCAAGCCATCATCACCTGCACATCACCTCCCCCTATCCCGCAGAACCCCTAGTTCTCCCCCTCTTATCCCACTTCCACTCCTACACACACCCTGCTAAATAATTATTCTCCACCAGCTCCGTCCACTCACCACAGACCTCCTCTGCATGCGCTTCCCTACCCTGGATCGTGGCCATTTTGCCACTGCTCCCCATGTAGAATATCCTCTGGTTATGAATACCAAGCTCCAGAATCGTGTGGCTTTAGATGCAACTCTAAAGCCCGATTTTTTGTAGTTTTGTTCATTGTTCAGGAAAGCGGTATGCAGTGTACGGGCGGAGGGGGTATTGCATAGAGTATATGCAGTATGCGGGAGTATATACATGAGTATATGCGGTTTTAGATTTTTTTCTTTTAATAAACTAATTATGTATACAATGATATATCGAGATCATAAATAGAAGTATAAATATATACATTAGGCACTAATATATATTTACATATAAACATACAAATATGCATGTATGATATGCTTATATATGTATATATGTCTATATATGGAATGTGTTTGTAATATATGTACAAATATTAAAATGTATGTATATATGTAGATTTGAATAAATAAAAATGTATACATATATGTCCAAATATGTGTTTGTAATTATGTAGGTATAGCATATATGTATGTATACATACGAAATTGTCAAAATGTATTCATATAAATGTACAAATGTGTGAAGAAATTGTTGTGCGTATTACAATGTATACTTATAAATAAATGACCATATATTTAATATGTAATGAAATGTGTGTGTATATGTATGCATGTATGTATGAAATGTGTGGACATAAGTTGTGGGCTTTTCAAAAAGCGGAGTTTAATCGGCCAAACGGGAGTATATGCGGCCCATGACCGCTTAATGGACCAATTAGTAATATGCGGTGCGGTAGGGTGATTGAATAGACATAAGCGGGAGTATATGCGGTCGTGCGGACCGATTTCCCGAACAGTGGTTTTGTTTAGATTATGTATCTTCTAGTGATGAATTCTCTTTAGCAACAATTGATACTGCACAAGACCTGCATAGTAAACCAAATTATGTCTACAAAAATGTGAGGTTTGTACCAAGAATAAAATTCTGAATCACAATGAATTACAAGTAGAAGTTCTCTCTACCAACTCTCAAGGATGGGCGTGCAATGTCAATTCATATGAATGCCTCTATGTTCAACTTTCATAGGGAAATTTAGCCATTGCATGAAAATGCTGGCAGTCTAAGAAGCACGGACACGGACACAGACACGGACACGGATATGGACACGGACACGGACATGGACACGGGACACCGCAATTTTCAGAAATATAGGACACAGACACTCGGCGTTGGACACGACAATATATGTACATATATACATACATACATTTACATAATTATATACAGTTAAAGACATATATATGTATATAATTTATTTGTAAACGCAACAAACTCCATAATTCATAACAACAAGCAGAAACAACGATCACCATGATATCCACTTGTATATTCACATTTGTATTCGAACCCACTATGTTGATGCTATAAAATTTAGCATACAAAATGATATATTAAAATCAAAAGGAAGAAGAGGGAAGGAGTTCCTAGAAAGGGAAGGAAGTTGCTTTCAATGGCTGCTCTAGGTGTTGGCAGCTCCTGCTGCAAATGGCTCACAAAAGGCTGTTGTTTATGGTGGCTTTAGCTCCTAGTGGTTGCTGATGCAAAGGCTGCTAGTAGCAGCTCCATCTCTTTATGGTGGCTGCTTGCAGCAACTTCAGGGCCTAGCTGCTACTTGCAACAACTGCTGCTAGAAGCGGTTTCATACGTTCTTTACGGGAACAACAATTAGAGGGTGAGGCTTGTTGGTCACCTCTCGAGGGAAGGGATGAAGGTTTTGGTGAGGAGTTGGGGTTTGGTTGAGGAGTCTACGGGGTTGGGTCTTATTTTCTCTTTTATTTTAGTTAGATCTTATGTGGGTTGGGCTGGCCGTGTCCACTAGGCGTCCTAGATGTGTCCACGCTGTGTCCAGGTTGCAAATAAAAAAATGACACTGGACACGTTGGAGGAGTATCTGCCGCGTGTCCACATGTGTCCAAGGCGTGTCCGGGTTGGACACGTGTCAGACACGGACACGGCAGCCTCCGGGAAGTGTCCGTGCTTCCTAGCTGGCAGTGAATCCCCTTTGGTGCCTCTCAAGTACTTCTTGACAAGATTGATATTACATTGATCACTTTTAGTACAAAGGTTCTACCAATTGATGATTATGATTCAGTTGTGCATAATCTTGGCGATGATAACTCATACACTTGCTTTGGCTACACTTCAAGATAAAATATCTAGTTTCAAATTCAATGACTGTGTTCAAAGAGTTGTCTACTTGTACATGAGATATCATTAGTTCAATGCCAACAGTGGTGTCAACCCTTCGGATTGGGTGCTTGAGTACTTTTTTCATATTTGTGGGGAATTAGAAATTAGTAGCATGTCTGATACTCAGGAGTGTCTTGACCTCATTCTTCTTAGGCCACCTCCACAATCTCTAGACAAAATTTGTGAGCTTGTTCCTTATGCACAATATCATATTAGTAAGGCTACTATACAGACACTCATGGCGTTCTTTCGTAATCTCTTGCACCATTACCTTGTTCCTTGGCGTGATGCTACGTGACTCACTGATAATAAGCTCTAGAGACTGCTCTACTTCCTTAGGATCAGGTTGTTGCTCTGACTAGTCGGAGCCGAGTTTTTTGCAGCGGAGGAGAGATGGTGTAGGAAGAGTGTAGTCTTTGACATAGTCGTTTGAATAACATATATCGTGTTTTATTAATCATCTTTTGTTATAGGAGTTATTTGATATTTCTCCAGTTTGGTTTTGTAAAGCCTGTGGCTTAGTTCTGCATGGGTTGTCTAGTTAGTTGGTCTAAAACGTCTAGATGTAGGCTTTGTAAGCCTTTTTGGAGGGTATACTTGATGATTGAATCTTTTGAATACAATTAAATTTCCTTTCTTAGTTTTATCCAATTAGTTTAGATTTTGATCATTAGATTCCCCATCAATAAGTCTCAAATTCGTGTTGGATATGCCATCTGAACTAGTAATCTTTGAGGAAGCTATTTAACAATAGTTTCATATATGTGAAAGAGCAAAAATGTCCTCTCTACAATAAGTAGGGGCCTCCCTATCATAATCACTATATCAATCTAGCCCACTAGAGGACCCAGTTTGAGGATTTTCAATCTAACCCACTAGTCAAGGATGGTTTTGAGAACAATGCATAGAACTTGATTCCCACTTTATGTTATTGAAAAAAAACTCTTACTCGATCAACAACTTTTGTGTTAGTTGTGTTAACTTTACTAAGCATAGAGTAGCAACTGGCTCTTATTCAGGTGCTAATATCCACATTAATTTTTTGGTTTAGCTTAGAACATATGTAGATTTGGATATGACACAAGTTATAGATGTAACGGTGATGGAGATACTCCATGAGGCATAAAGTTGATAACTGCAAGTAGCGTTTGGGACTCATTTGACTTGAATAAAGCATTCACCAAGAAGGTGTTCCCTCATAAAAATGTCGATGAAGAAAAAAAATGAAGTTTTGTAAAGAGGTGGACTATAGAGCCTGTACAAAGCCTTTCCGTGCCTGAATAACCCTAGCAATGCACAATTGAATTTGAATTTAGCTTCCTTTTGACATAATTCTAACTGATGAGTGATGACATAAATCCAATTGATGAGCAAAAGATGAAAACATGAGGACATGAGGGAAGAGGGACATTGTACTAGTGCTTTCTCGGACAAAGGAAGTAAACTAAAGATGAAAAACTATTAATTCTATAAGTAGCGGTGGGAACAATCTCCCTGACTTCTTTAGGAATATTCATATATTAAAGGGGAGTGTGTGCAATCTAATGATATGGCTCTGACATTCAATAATTCCATTTTCTATGGAATTTGAGGGCAAGAAGATCAGTGAATGACTTCAATAAGTCATTGATGAAAGGTGGAATAGAAATATCCTTGCATTGTCACATAAAGAGTTTAAATTGTCTTGCCAATTAGTTGTTACTTTGGGAACATAATGAATTGAATGTGTTGAAGTATAAAGACATGTTTTGTGTATCGACTAAAACGGTACATTGAGAATGTTCATCAACAAAGGTAAGTGCATTCATGCCCCATGTTTCTCGTAACATGACGACGGGAACAGCATACATCATTATCTAGCAAATAAAGACGTAAACCAGTTGGCCTTTAGGCTCCAGAAGATTGGTGGAATGGAAATATTCTCCCATTGTCACATAAAGAGTTTAAATTGTCTTTCCAATTAGTTGTTGATTTGGGAACATAATGAATTGAATGTAAAGAAGTTTAAAGACATGTTTCGTGTATCAAGTAAAGCGGTACATCGAGAATGTTCATCAATAGAGGTAAGTAAATTCATACCCCATGTTTTCTCGTAATATGACGGGGACAACATACATCATTATCTAGCAAATGAAAGACATACAATTGGCCTTTTGGATCCAAACCTAAAACTAGAGTGTTGGTGTTCCCCTAATTGACACAATCCACACTTTCAATTTACAACCCTACATAATTGTAGACTTTAACATTTTTTCTCTATGAAAGATGAACAAGTGATTCAACATGATAATGCTGAAGGCTTGCATGGTGAAGCTGGTACAAAACCTTGGAATTGCACAATAAGATGTTGCAATTCAAGGTGTTAAATTAACCTTCACCAGTTGGCTTCCCCATCTCCAAACCTTACACAACCCAAGTTTCAAAAGAGAATCTAGCAATGGCTTCAAGAGAATAGATAAGGTTACATATAAAACAAGTTTGTAAGGGAAACTAATTGTACACACAAAAGATATAAAAGACATATCAGGAGATATGATCATTGCTCCTCCACCTTGAACCTGATTAAGAGTCATGTGCTAGGGAGATATTAGGCATAGATTGATGACTTATATATAACAATCAATATGATAACAATAAATATCACTAGAATCTAACATATAAAGTGGAAAGAAAGTTTTGACAAGTATTTAATCTATCGTGATAAGTAGGATATGGAAGTTGTCGCTCTACCCATGGAGGATGAAGTTGCCACACAACCTTATATGTCCCTTATTAAGGTAATTGAATGCAACATGTTTCATTCCTTTCATCATTAGCTTTGTTGTCTTTATATCTTAAACAACTAGGAAATCAAGAAAAATTGCAACGACTTCAAGGTATTTGGTCAGCTTGCATTCACGGATAAGTGTAATGGTAAAAGAGCTGAACTAGAGTAACATATCAACTCGGGTGACTGCTCCTCTACATGAGACCTTAAACTCTCGTCTTCTATGTGAGACATAGACTGAAGATCATGTCTTAAGAAGGTAGAATGATGGATTGTGTATTGAGTCAATTGGGTCTATCATCCCATATACATGTGATACAAACAATCACCATAGTCTAAAAATACAACACGTTGAGAGAGCTTTGAATAAGTATTGTATCTATGAGCAGATTGTATAATCCTTATTCTTTATCGAATACCTTATGAGAGTTGTGTTCTCGCAGACGCCTACATATGCGGTACAACTATTGCTCCAAATTGCACATGGCTAACCAGCCTAGTATGGTGGCTCTGACCACATATGGGGCATGTTAGAAAGTATCATTAGCCTATTTAGTTAATAGGTTAATTCTCAACCAGATCTGTCTGTCGTCTCTTCCCCGAGGTTCTTTTCCCAGTCATTTGTAGGTAGTGTTCATCTGAGCGACCATCTAACATTGTTTGTCCCAGAGAACTCCTTCGTCGTTGCACCAAAAAAGAAAGACATAGCAATAAGGGAGCCATCGTCATCCCCCAATCCTCGTTCCCTGGATGACGCTAATGCCCGTCCAGATCGGGCCGTGGTCTAGCAAGGTGTTCCCTGTGACCAAGGTTTTAAAGTGCGTGAGGCGCATCGAGGTGTTTTCGTCTGAGCGAGGCAAGGCGTAAGCCTCAGATTGTACTGAGGCGTACATATAAATATATATGTATATAAATGTGTACAATATATATGTATATACATATATATATACATTTATATTTATATACAATCTCATATCTATACATGAATACATATATGTACATATAGTTATATATACATATATATATATATATATATATATATATATATATATATATATATATATATATATATATATATATATATATAGACACGTATTGTCATTTCTACATACATAAAAATAGAAACACATTCATATCATTTATATATATACAAACTATTACAAGTACACACACATATAAATATAGATCTGTACATACATAGTTATAAGTACACATGTATATATACATGCAAGTATGTGTGTATACATGCAACATACAATGATGTAAGTATATAACATGTCTATAGTTGTAAATAGACATAAACACACACATATATATGTATGCATTTGCATATATATATACAATTATGGGTTAGTTTGCCTCCTATTAAGCCCAAAATAGTTAAAAAAGTCGCTCTTTAGATGTACAGTATGAGGCTTATGCCTCGGAAATGCCTCTGCACCTCGAGCGCCTCGATACACCTCTCACTTACTGAGGTGCACACCTCTCATTGGCATACTGAGGCTTAAGCCTCGAGGCGTATCGAAGGCTGCCTCGCCTCAAGGCGTACACCTCCAAAGCCTCGAAGCACGTTTTTTAAAACCATGTCTGTGACTATTGTCATCCTAAAAGCCTCCACCAATTTGTAGACATCTTTCTCTAGACACTGCAAATTCGGTCTATAGATCTGTTTGTGGTCTTGCAAAGGGATGTTGTTGCCTCAGATTAGCATAAGCCAATGTCACAAGTGACAATGCTAATATTTGTTACCCTGCGGTGCGTCTTCTTGGGGTTGTCTTCTCTTGGACGACGTCAATTCTCGTCCAGATTGTGCATCAGTGGTCGCAGACACGACGTCGCAGTCCAGAAGTCGTTTTGATGACGCATGATTTCACTCAGATCACAAGTTACACGACGTGTCAGATTCTAAATCATGTTGACAGAAGTCTGTTTCACGCCTACATGACGTGTCAGATTTCCAACATGGCGTGTTGACGGAAATCTGTTTCACAGCTTCGACATTCTACACGGCGTGTTGCTGGGAGCCAGTCATTTTCGAACAACAAAGTTACACGTCGTGTCAGGCCTTCACACGACATGTCAAAAGCAGTCTGTCTACTTCCAGTTCAAGTTATTACAGGGTTTAGGGATAATCAGGCTCGAACTGATGTCCCCTAAAGGTCTTTCTCTCCTCCAATACCAAATGATTATTGGATCCTGTGTTCTTATACCTCTCCATTTTCGGGTCAAGAAAAGATCCATTTAATTTGTCAATTCGGATCTTCTGATCGTTTCCTTTTGCATATTCATTCTAGTTATCAGTTTCTCTTCTCTACATACTACAACTCTCGTTTTACATTTTCCTTTCCCACCCTTCTGCCCATCATGCATGTCCCTCTTTCCACGTATGGGGGGGTGTCATATGTCACTTTTCCACGCCACCTAGTCATTCTCTTTATATTTGGTGTGCGGCGGGGGGATATATAGGAGAGAGAGTATGAAGAGAGCATATGAGGAGAGAGGTGAGAGATGATATATTCTAGGCTAATATATTCATGGAGCTTTGTATTCTTTAGCACGTTTGCTCTTTCGATGTCTTTGTGGCGCGTCATTCCCACTAAGCATCGCTTTACATGTGGGTCTGCGAATTCCAGTTGGCCACCACTTTTAGATAGCGTTGAAGGATCTCAATTGTAGAATTGACACCAAGTCTTTCACATTCATACCGCATTATGTACGCCACGACAAGAGTTTGTTGTGCTAATTCTAACCTCTTGTTCCCTGGTGTTAATGATGTTTCAGTTGACCATTCTCATTGCAAGCTCATGAGATAGATGGTTGCTTCTTCACATCAGACTTCTCAAAAGCTCGTCATCTTCTAGCTAACATATTCTGTATCTCCAAGGATTCATCTATATTTATCTTCACCGAGCTACTTCCGCTGCATCTGTTGGGATGGCTATTCTGCTGATCTACTTGGGTTCCTCCTTGATGGCGACATTCATTCCTATCAAGCCCTCGAGATTCATGCTCCAGATTTATGGAACCAGTATGACAACCATCAACACCTCATCCGGTTTGTGCCCGTGCCACATTATGCACGCTTGTGATCTTTTGAGCTAATTTCAGTTGGCTACACTTTTCAGAAGATTTAAAGGCATCTCTATTGCTACATCGACACTGTCTCCACGTTCATGCCATGTTATCTACATGGAATGTGTTGATTGTGCACTTATACCACTCACACATTCCTCTCCAGTAAATATGGTGTAGTCATGGTACCTTTCATTGTCGGCTCTAGTCTGATTGTGGCAAGATTTTGATGTGGCGTTTGGATTCCATTTATTAGATGTTCTTCATTCCAGATGCACTTTAAAAGACCTTCTCCAAACTCGAGTATTTCCAGCCTGTAAAATATCACTCATAAAGAGGTATCTTCATATGTTTTTAGTTGGGAAGTATTGTTTTTTTTTGGGGGGGGGGGTTAACAATGTTTGTATGAGTGACATTGTTATCATCTAATCGAGTCTTGTAAGTCCAAGCTAGGACATGAGTTTCATCCATGTCCAGTTTGAGGGGGAGTTTAGAAAATATTATCAGCCTATTTAGTTAATAGGTTAATTAGTTAATGGGCTTAGGTATCTTGGCCCATATAGCCTTACTTGAGTTCTAAGTATGTAATGTGTAACACCCGGGCCCACTGCCCAAGGCTCTAGTAGAGTTTCAGGAATGACGACTGGCCCCACAGACCACCACTAGCCTTAACTGCGTGCTTTATCCTCATGCACGTGCAAGCCGGGGTCAACTTCCCGACTGGTCACCCATCCTAGTACTACTCCAAGCTGAGCACGCTTAACTATGGAGTTCTTTAGTGATGGGCTCCCGGAAAAGGAGGTGCACCTTGGTGATATGGATAGTCCAATCATTCCTTTTAAGATCAACTTATCTGAGGCCTCAAATCCTGGGATGTTACAATCTCCCCCACTTAGAATCTTGACGTCCTCGTCAAGGCTCAACTATATGGCCCCATAATCTGACCCCATTTCAGTGAAGGCCCACAATAGCCCATGGACACCCAGCTCCCGATCACGGAATACCAGCACAAGGGCGGCTCCATCTCGTCTCTGCGGATAGCCCTTTGCAACTTTCCTGGACCGCACGGCTCAAGACTGGCATGACATGGCCATGTGGGCCCCACCTACTGGAGGGGTTTATGGCTCTGATACCATTTGTAACACCCGGGCCCACTGCCCAAGGCTCTAGTAGAGTTTCAGGAATGACGACTGGCCCCACAGACCACCACTAGCCTTAACTGCGTGCTTTATCCTCATGCACGTGCAAGCCGGGGTCAACTTCCTGACTGGTCACCCATCCTAGTACTACTCCAAGCTGAGCACGCTTAACTATGGAGTTCTTTAGTGATGGGCTCCCGGAAAAGGAGGTGCACCTTGGTGATATGGGTAGTCCAATCATTCCTTTTAAGATCAACTTATCTGAGGCCTCAAATCCTGGGATGTTACATAATGTTTCCCCCTTTTCTCCTATATATATGGCAGGGGTGTGCCATCTAATATAACAACACAACACAAGTGAGTTTTCCCCTCACACTTTTCAACTAGGCCATATGTGGTGCATAAAGCGTCTTTTTTTGGTCTACATGTGCATCTTCTATCAACTAACTTGTTTAGTTATTTATTAAACCACAAACATACACACAAACACAGAGTAAAAGAGAAAGATAGTCGGGATAAAATACACACATATACACACACACACCGTACACTTAAGTGCCGTTTGCATACCAAGACAATTTTTCCAAAAATTCAAATCGTTCATAATTGTTGTTATAACATATAGACTACATGCAAGATTTGATTTCATTTGGATGCTTATAGGTCACTCGTTTAAGAACAACAAAATAGACGTGCATAACTAATTTTAAGCGCATCATCTTTGACGTCTTTAGATGACTGAACTACAAGCGTCCTAATTAACTCAAATTTATACAAAGTCTGTTCATAAGATAATTTAGAGATCAATGGTTTGGATTATCAAAGAGAATGTCACATGATGAAAAATGACTCGTGTATTGGGTCTCTAGCACACTCATATAGTCATATATACATATATATACATAATGTATGCGCATCTATATGTATATGTTTAGATATTGATACAGATAACTGTTACATTTTACACTTAAAATGTATAATTTATGCCCATATAATACTAAATTTGCTAAAAATCCTAAACTTCATATGCCCCTGCATAATTCCACATATATTGTATGCTGTACCTTGAACATATTGTATGTCGTACCTTGGCCGAAGCATACCACATAGCACATACTACTTTGTATAATACATGGAGAGGTTAGCTGCCTGTTTTACACAAAGTCCAGACGCTCCTTAGTTGATAAATAGATGTTCCAATCAGGACGATTGATTGTTAACTCATAAAATGAGCAACTCACATGTCCTTGTCTGTTTTCACTATCCATTTAGAAAATGTAGAATGAGGACAAAAAACCTAGGGGCACAAATACGGTTCTAGAAAGAAGGGATAGACCTGAATGCCCACACGGCAGATAGCCACTTCCAAAAATATCGGACAAACACTGCACTACGCTAAATATGTGTGACGGGAATTCATTGATGGATATGTAGTATACACGTATGTTTTTATGGTTTTATCAAATTATAAGTATAGAAATGGGCCCCAATTTAATGCTGTAGATGTATGTCTTCTTGCTGGTCTTGTTATTTTTTCTAATTATGTTTCTAGCTGATGTTCAGCCTATCATTGATCCGAACCCACCAAACCGATTTGCTTTACAAGGTACTGTCCAAGCAACAAATAATAGATGCAAAACTTATAACATGACAGCTTTTGTAGTGCTTAAATGTCCCTTTGGTTATACAGCCTAGGTATGACGTGGGTGAATATATTCATTTCATTTTTTACTTTAGTGTCTTTAAACCTAGTAAGGGGTCAAGAGGAAGTTATAGTCAAAGATTTGCAAGGGAGACCTACATTCTATTTAACTTTTGTCATTTTTTTGCAAAATTAGGATATGGCTGGACATGGATTAGGCATTAGGGATGGTGAAATCCCCCAACACCCCATATACCCCACGGGGACCGAACGTGACTAACCCAATTATAATGGGTTTAATGAGTCTTAATCGCTAGTTGGGTCTTCATGGTGATAAGAACGCAGAACCCAATTTTCAACTAAAGACCCACTGAAACCCACGAAAACTCACTAATCCCTAATCCCCGCCCTTAAAAATTACAAGACACAACCGCTGCTCCCGTTGCACGTGCTGCTGCGGCACGACGTCCCCGCATTTCTGACCAGAAACAATGGCTTCTACTCTGTGACGTGGAAGCCCCCCCGACGGCTGGAGGCACTGGCCGGGCTCCTCTGATGCAGGGAGATCGTCAAGGTGACTCCCACGTGCCCTTCTTCACGCCCAGTCTCACCATCGCGCCGTGCCCTCTGCCATGATCGCCGTTGAATCCCACACTTTTCCGCTTGTCGTGAGCTCGCCTCGCAAGCACAGTCTCGAACCTGCGCAACTGCATCAACCACACTACGGATGTCCCCACCAACGAGCAACATCTCATCCACGTCGGTTGTCAGCTCTGCAACTACTCCCTCCTCCGTCCCCGACGGTGCCGTGATCCACCTCCCCTACCGCCTCTGCAGCACAAACTGCCCTCGGTCATCGCTCGTCGCCGACGAGATCACCTCCGCGGTGATCACCTTCCGGGACTCCACACGCCACTAGCCGTACAACCTTGACGCGCTCACCAAGGTCTTCATCTCATTCATCCCACCCGACGGGATCGTCCACCACGTCGAGGCCTTCAACGCCTCCGGAGCCTCCGTGGCGAATGTATTGCTCTACGCCACCTGTAAAGACCACCACCGCGCGTCCGCGGAAACAACTTGTGGTTGGGAGTCGAGGTCGTTCTTCTCGGCCAAGGTGAGATGGTCCCGAGGATGCCGGATGCAAGGGGCAGGAACCCCACGACGGCTAAGACGGCTCTGGTCCACGATCCCTAGGCGGACTGCATGGCCATAGTTGGTGAAAAAAAAGGCCGCCAGTGTTAATTGGTAGTTGCTTTTAAGGCGTACTTTGGTATCGGTTGGCGAAGGAAAAAGAGAGGAGAGGAAATCTTTTTTGCTGGAAAAGAAAAGTGCCTAACTAATAGATTTGTTCAGTATGGGTTAAAATGGGTCCCCATCATTCACATGGGTGGGTATGGGTTTCCAATGTTATCTATTTTCCTTAAATGGGGCGGGTTGGGTTGGGTTAAATCTTCAATGGGTATTGTGGGTATGGGTATGGGTTATTCATACCCGCCCAATTGCCATCCCTATTAGGCATAGATAGGTGCCCCCAACATATTTTGAGCAAGGAATTAAATGCCGATACCGACAACTTATCGATGGCGTGGAAATAGATATTTACAGGTATACCGACGGAAATATCGACAGATGCAATCCTGGACTTATCGACGCCTAAATGAACGAATTAAATCATGAAATTTTACAGGCGTGGTCTCAACACCTAGATGCAACGTTTTATGCAATAAAATTCTATATTGGGTATGTTGGGGGGGGTCAATCATGTGGGAGGTAAGGAATCAATCCTGTTTTTTTGAGATTTCGATGAAGGATTTCGATGACAAAATATAAGAATTAAGATCTGAAATTTTAGTAGCACAATCCATAAACGCATGTTTACACACTTATGCAATAATATTCAACTTACAACAAACATATAACAACATAGTAAATTACTAAGTACTAACTCACATCAGTTGTATGTTGAGTGGCGCGCCGGCTGCTGATAAGGATATTGTTGTTCTACATATTGCTCCCATGTCATCAAAGCTCTATACGATTTGTTGTATGTGACAACTTGCTCCTCATATACTTCAGGATTCACATACCGCATCATCCCAATCTTTGGAAAATGTTCTTGTAAATCTTTGAGATATTGAGCCTTGTTTGCTGAATTCCTGGGAGGCTGAGAAGAAGCGGGAGGAGGTGCGGGTGCCCTTGCTTGAGGAGCTGGAGGTTGAGGAAAAGGAGGTTGTAATGGAACTCCGGCAATAGGATAAATTGTAGTATGCCCACCACTCCATGTTTGCCCGAAATCACCAGAGTATGCTTCGGTGTTCACCCGAAAGCATCCATAAGGGCTACGGACAGAGTATGCTTCATGATATCCCATACCAGGTCCAAGTTCTAATTGTAACCTTGGTTGTGGGCCTTGTGGTTCAACTTGATATCCAGAATACCTATGTTGAGAAGTCTGAGATGGGTATGGAAGTGTCTGCCCAAATAACATATCTCCAAATGAATGTTCTTGAGATTGAGATTGAGAGTCAGATATACTCAATGCATCCATTGATTCAGCAACATCAGAATGATAATCACTTGGACTCCGGTATTGTGGTTGTGGTTGTGGATTAGATGGGTAGGAGTAGGGGTAGGGGCTTGGAGTTGTGGGCATTGCGGCATTTGGTGGAGGTGCACCACTGTAATCTTTCCCAGTTCGAGTTTTTCTTCTTTGATAATTTTTTTCAGGCATGGGATATTCTTGTTGTTGTGGAGGTGCACCCCTAGTAACATAAGGCCGATCATCATGTTGAGGATCCACAGCTGGAGGATATTCTGGAGAGCGTTGACTTTGATTACCACCATCATTATCATTGTCACTATCATCAGACTTAGATTTAGAACCAGCTGAAGAAGAAGAATTTGAGCTACCTAACTGCTCTTGTACTCTTCTATCTATTTCCATATCAACATTTACATGTGCAGCTTCAGGCTCAAGTCTTTCAGGCGGATTATCAAGAATAATATCATCACCGTTGTTTGGCTCAAATTGATCTTCTATGTATGGATCTGGACGCCCATCTAAATTATCAAGAACAGGACGACCTATCTCATTCATCCATTCCTCTAAAGGATTTTCTGAATCTTCCTCCAGCCCTCTACGTCTGTCAGTGCTGAAAGTGTATGCGGTGTCAATGGGATCGTGGACAACAGCAAAATCCACTTCCCTATAGTTGGCATCTCGTATTGCTCTAGCCCTCAACCGCATGTTGTAGTGAACGTAGACAAGGTCCCTCAACCTGTTTGCCCCAAGCTTGTTCCTTCTCTTTGAGTGTATCAGATTGAATGTGCTCCAATTTCTTTCACAACCCCCTGCAGATGTTGTTTGAGCAAGGAGACGAACAGCCACTTTTCTTAAATGGGGGGCACCTGTTCCATTCCAAACCCACCACTCACAAGGATCACCTGCCTCACGATCAGAAACCGCATTTGGATGTCCAAAACATCCAGTGCCTTCACGGAAATGGCGCAACTGCAAAAAAAAACATCATTTACGATATTTAGATGATGAAATCAAAGTGATGACTAATGAGTAATGACTAATGAGACATTAAGAATGTAAGTAATATAGTTATCTTATACCTCATCCAGTACTAGCAATCGCTCTTCTGGAGAGGTAATGAACTTGTTGGTGACATCTCTCACTGCAGTCATTAGAGTCGGATTCAATCCAAGCGTTCGTGAGTATTGAAACCTCGGATTCAAATAGTAAGCTGTCACAAATATAAATAAGGAAATTAGAATGACATTTTAATAGGTAGACTATGAGTTAGACAAATAACTCAGAAGTTAGAAACTTAGAACATAATTGATTGAGATATATACCTGCTTTATGCAATGGATGCAAAAGCATATTTGTCCAACGAGACTCATAAATTCTGATGTATTGCTCATTGGACTTAGGAGCTGCTTCTTTGATGCGGTCCACCATTGAGGTCATTGCATCATATAAAAAAGGCATTGTTGCAGTTTTGTCACCATCTACCAGCCTCAATACCTTGACAATTGGTTCCATTATTCGCAACACCCTAGTAACCTTATCCCAAAAAGGTCTGCTGGCAATCAACTGCTCAATTCTACTGCCAACTGGGGTATTGTGCTCCTTCATGGAGGTCCACTCCACTCCATTGAAGAGCCTCCTAAGTCCATCCTTTTTGGACTTTAATGATTGTAAGGCAAGAAAGTTTGTTGCAAATCTAGTTGCACCTGTTCTAATCAAATCACCTCCACAATACTCACGTCGCCTCATTGCATTCAATAGAAAAGAATGGTTGTAGATGAATCCTGTGATCAACCTACCATCAATGATAACAAATTTAATGAATTCAATTGAGCCAATGTCCTTGAGAATGAGATCTATGCAGTGGGCAGCACATGGTGTCCAGTATATGGGATATTTCTTCATTAAACTGTCCCCGGCCTTCTTGAAGGCAGAACCATTATCAGTAACTATCTGCACCACATTTTCCACACCAACCTGCTTCATGTATGTCTTCATTAGTTTCTTTATGAACCTGTGGTTCCTGACCTCACCTGAAGCATCAACAGAGTCCAAAAAAATTGTGGATCCACGACAATGTGCAAGAAAGTTGATAATTTGTCTTCTGTTGCCACTAGTCCACCCGTCACACATAAGTGTGACACCATATTCAGCCCACATTTTTTTGGCCTGAAATCCAGACTTGTAGATCCTTCTTCTCTAGGGGAAGATACTTGTTCATTAATTCATATGAAGTGGGGGCCTTGACGCCCCTCCCAGAATCCCCTATCACATCTACCATATGTTGCAGATACGGTTCAGTTGCAACATGTGCAGGTATACCATGAGCAAAGAAGAACTTACCCACTGCCTTGCCGACCTTATCTTTTGCACCAGTGAACATTGCTTTAATGCCTTTTTGCCTAGCTTCAGGCCTCCTAACCCCTGGCTCATCAACATGCCTCAATCTCGTACTAGCAGAACGGAAAAGTGTATCAATGCCACCTTTCTTCCTTTTTCCATGACCAGCTTTGTCTTCATCATCATCTACATCAACAACAGGAATGCGTGCAGTACCACTGCCTCCACCTGCACCAGATGGCCCATACCTCCTTGTAATTCGATCTGCCTCCTCTCTTTCCCACTCATCTCTGCGGGAATCTCTAAGGGCACGCCTATACGCACGACGTGAATAAGTTGTGTCACAATCAGGAGGATATGCAATGTCATCATCTGATTCTGCAGAAGAACCTGTGCCCCTAACATTGAATAATGTATCTGTGTAACCCCTGTCAGCCTCCTTCATCTTTTGTTGTTTGTGTTTCTTTGCACCCAT
The DNA here is from genome assembly GCA_963693085.1 of Alisma plantago-aquatica. Taxonomy (NCBI): domain Eukaryota; kingdom Viridiplantae; phylum Streptophyta; class Magnoliopsida; order Alismatales; family Alismataceae; genus Alisma; species Alisma plantago-aquatica. The sequence continues at coordinate 429,514,969 of OY856413.1, forward strand.
AATATTTCTAAAATCATCCCTAACACTTTGGGGACACCTTGTGCACATTGCCACATTTTTGTCACCGCCAGTAATGTGACGTTTGAATCTAGTAATCCCCCCTCCACCAATTGTCTTGTTGCAGTAATTGCAAACTATCTTTGCCCTATTGCCTTCAAGAGGCGTGCAGTAATTCCATGCAAAATCCATCACATTCTTAGCTCCACCAACATTACCAGCCCCAGAACCCTCACCATCGCTTGAAGACATCTTCTCTGTTAATATATCTTCACTTTGTATTTATTTCTTATTTTATATTACTGCTGTACCTACATGTAAATTTCCCTTTACTATAAATAGAGAAGAGAACCCTATTGGGTTGCTCACGTTGCATACGTGCAACAACACCACAGCCGCCTCTCCTTTTACATGGTATCAAGAGCAGGTTAGGCTTCCGCAGCCGCCGGCCCTCCCACCCAGCACCGCCCCCCCCCCTCCTCTCTCTCCCTCCCGCCGCCCCTCTCCTTCAGCCGCCGGGCGCCGGCCACCTCTCCCGCCGCCGGCCGCCGCCGCAGCCAGCAGCAGCGGCTGCTGCACCTTGCCGCCGGCGTGCGGCAGGGGCGCGGGCCTTCCGTGCGGCGCCGCTGATCCTCGGTGGCTCGTCTCATGCTGCCGTAGATCCCGTCGCACCGCTCTACAGGCTCCGTCTACGTCTCCGGGCTCTTTTTCAGCCTTTTCGGTTTCTTTTTCGGGCGCCGCTCTTGCTGCTCCGGGATCTCCGGTTGATACAACGGCCTTCTAAAGTCCTACCCGGGGGTCTCGTCTCTTCCAGTGTGGCTTCCTAATCACATCTCCTTCATGTGTGATTAGGAACCTCTCGGTTGAAGGCTGTTGATGCGTCAGTAGCGCATCCTCTTTCCAGTTTCGGTCGTGACGTGTATCTCTCCGTCACGGGACGTGTATCTATCCGTCCACTCAGCCTTCTGTGTGACGTGTATCACTCCGTCACCCATATCCCTGTTGCATCATGGAGAACAAGACCTATTATGAGGTCTCGCCTATTCCTATCAAGCTCAATGGGAAGAACTTTCTGCTTTGGATGAATGCGGTTCATACTGTCTTGGAATCGAGGGACCGCGCCAAGTTTGTTGATTCTGCGCCTCTCACGAGCACTGACAAAGACTATGCCGAGTGGAAACGACTTGACAGCCTTGTGAAGACTTGGCTGTGGGGTAGCATGGAATCGTCTATTGCTTCGAGGTTCATGTTCTACTCCACTGCTAAGGAGATTTGGGATGCTGTTAAGCAGCACTATGCTCAGGAGAAAAATGCTCTTCGCCAGTTTATGATCTATGATCGTCTGTTTGCAGAGAAACAGGGTGATCGATCCCTTGAAGAGTATTTTGGTGTGATTCAGTCTATTTCCCAGGAGTTGAGCTACTATCATCCCGTGACGGTTGCTGCGCAGATTAAAGACAGAGATGATCTTGTCACTGCCAAATTCCTCTCCGGCCTTAGCTCTTCTTTTGGTTCAGCACGCAGTGTGATTCTTGCATCTGACAGATTACCGAGCCTTGCGGAGGCCTTCTCTAGGATTCAACAGTCCACCTTTGAATCTGTTGATCCTTCTCCGGTTGTTCCTTCTGGAGATTCTCATGCCTCCATTGCTGCAGCAGTTCGCGGAGGACGACCTGCATCTACTACAGCTGACAGACCTGGCTTTGGCAGAGGACGTGGGTCTCGTCCTCGATGTACTTTCTGTGAAAGACCGGGGCACACTGTTGACAAATGCTGGAAGAAACATGGGCGACCTGCCGCCCCACCTGTTGGAGCTGCCAACTGTGCTACTTCTGACTCTACACCTGCGAGCTCGACTTCTTCTGGCATTACACTTACTCAGGAGGAGTATGACCGGTTTATTCAGGCTACTCAACATTGGAGTGTGGGCGCCTCTTCTGCTTCTTCAGCGCATCTTGCCTCTACCGCGGGTAATCAGGCTACATCCTTTATGGCTTCTGGATCCGCAACTCCCTGGGTGGTTGACTCTGGTGCCTCCCAGCACATGACTGGTATGAGGCGACTGCTCCGCACTTTTGACTCATATATTCCTCACCCATCTGTTACCTTGGCAGATGGGTCTGTGAGGAAGGTGGTGGCTAGTGGTTCTGTGTCCCTTACTCCAGATATTGATTTGAAATCTGTTCATTTTGTGCCTGAATTTCCTTTCAATTTACTTTCTGTTGCCAAGTTGATTGACACTATGAACTGCACAGTAACATTTGGGCCTTCTTGCTTTGTCTTACAGGATCTCAAGAGTTTGAAGATGATTGGTGGGGGGCCTAGGAAAGGTGATCTCTACCTCTTTCCTGGTGATTATCTACCTCGTCATCCACCTCCTGCTCCAGTTTCCTCCGCCATGCTGAGTGGTTCCCCCTTGCTATGGCATTGCAGATATGGCCATCCATCCTTAGACAGCTTGAAGAAATTGGAACCCGATCTTGCTCATGTGTCTTCTTTAGAGTGTCAGTCCTGTCAGTTGGGCAAACATCATCGGTTGTCCTATCCTGTCTGTGTCAATAATCGGGCTTCTAGCCCGTTTGAGTTGGTTCACAGTGATGTATGGGGTCCTGTTAAAAACCAAAGTTATAATGGTTTTAGTTATTTCATTTCCTTTGTTGATGATTACTCTCGCATGACATGGATTTATCTGTTGAAAAGTCGGGAGTCTGTGCTTTCCATTATCAAACATTTTCATAAACAAATTCAAGTTCAATTTAACTGCAATATCAAAATTTTTCAATCTGATAATGCTCTTGAGTATGTTCAGAAAGCAATGAATGAGTTTTGCAGTTTGGTTGGTATGATTCATCACACTTCTTGTCCTCATACTCCTATGCAGAATGGTGTTGCTGAACGTAAAAATCGCCATCTTTTGGATATCACTAGGTCTATCATGTTTGCATCCAATGTGCCTAAACGTTTCTGGTCTGAGGCTCTTCTCACTGCCTGTTTTTTGATTAATCGGCAGCCCTCTTCTGTTTTGAATGGGCGCACTCCTTTTTCTGTTTTACGCCCTATGGACACACCGTTTCATGTTCCGCTTCGGGTTTTTGGCTGTACATCCTTTGTTCATAATTTTGATCCCAAACAAGACAAACTCTCTCCTCGGTCCTTGAAAACCTTGTTTCTTGGTTACTCTGGTACGAGTAAAGGTTACAAGTGTTATTGCCCCAGTTTGCGTCGTATGTTTGTCTCTAAGGATGTCACCTTTCATGAAACCAGCCCGTATTTTGCACATGCTATGAGCAAGGGGGAGCAATTAAGTGAGGGAGTGCCACCCACAATTCCAAGTGAGGGAGTGCCACCTATCATTGTTGAAGACATATCGCCTGATTCACCTACCATTCAACCCTATACCCAAGTTTATCATAGGCGAGGTAGACCGGATCCAGATGAGGTAGCGGCACAAGTCCATGAGCCTCCTTCCCCATCTTCTACTCAAGAGATTCCTGCAGCGGCTTCTGATCTTGACCTTCCTATTGCTGTCCGGAAAGGTATACGATCATGTACTATTCGACATCCCATATCCAATGTATGTTGTTTGTCGCACTTATCTACACAGGCTCGTGCATTTGCTGTTGGGATGGATTCTGTTCAAATACCAAGGAACCACTTAGAGGCTATGAAGGACAGTGGCTGGAGGCAGGCCATGCAGGTGGAAATTTCTGCTCTGGTTGATAATGGCACATGGGATCTGGTTTCCTTACCTGCGGGCAAGAAAGTTGTGGGCTGCAGATGGGTCTTCACAGTCAAACACAATCCTGATGGTTCGATTGAGCGGTTGAAGGCCAGATTGGTAGCCAAGGGCTACACACAGACATATGGAGTGGACTTCTTTGAGACTTTTTCTCCGGTTGCTCGTCTCAATTCTGTACGGATCCTTATCTCTCTGGCTACTACTTTTGATTGGCCTCTTTTCCAGCTGGATGTCAAGAACGCCTTTCTTCACGGGGTTCTTCAGGAAGAGGTGTATATGGAGCAACCACCAGGTTTTGTTGCTCAGGGGGAGTGTCAGCAGGTCTGCAAATTGAAGAAGGCTATCTATGGGTTAAAACAATCTCCTCGGGCTTGGTTTGACAGGTTCAGTGCTGTTGTTTTACAGATGGGCTTCTCTCGTTCTATGACTGATCACTCTCTATTTTATTCAAATTCTTCTGGTGGGTCCATAATTATTGCTGTCTATGTTGATGATATTGTGATTACTGGCAGTGATTCTACAGGCATATCACGTGTGAAAGAAGGACTACAACATCATTTTCACACAAAGGACCTTGGGAAACTGAGATATTTTCTAGGGATTGAGGTGCTTAGATCCCATGCAGGTATCAATCTCTCCCAGAGAAAGTATGTGCTTGACTTACTACAGGAAACGGGTATGACTGATTCTAAGCCTGTATCCACTCCTATGGATTATCACATCAAGGAGGTGGAAGATGATATTGCATATTCAGATCCAGGTCACTACAGGAGAATAGTTGGGAAGCTGATTTACCTAACTGTCACAAGACCTGATATTTCTTTTGCTGTTGGAGTAGTAAGTCAACACATGTGTACACCACGACAGTCACATTGGACAGCTGTATGCAGGATTCTGAGATATCTGAAAAGTGCTCCTGGAAAGGGGATCACTTATTATAAACCCAAGAGTCCTCTATCTTCCTTGACTCTTACAGGCTATGCAGATGCAGATTGGGCTGGTAATCAAGTTGATAGACGATCTACATCTGGCTACTGCACCTTTCTTGGTGATCATCTGATTACCTGGAAGAGCAAGAAACAACAAGTGGTGGCACGATCTAGTACTGAGGCTGAGTATCGTGCTATGGCACATGCATGTTGTGAATTACAATGGGTCAAATCTGTCTTATCTGAGTTGAAGATTTTGATTCAAACTCCCATGATTCTCAAGTGTGACAATCAATCTGCTATACATATTGCCAGGAATCCTGTTTTTCATGAGCGCACAAAGCATATAGAGGTTGACTGTCATTTCATCAGAGATCAGATACAGAATGGCAATGTGGTGACGTCATATGTTAAGTCTGAAGATCAACTTGCTGATATCTTGACAAAGCCATTAGGTCCAGCAGTGTTCCAGAATTTATGCGGCAAGCTGGGCATCCACAATGTGTACACTCCAGCTTGAGGGGGAGTGTTAATATATCTTCACTTTGTATTTATTTCTTATTTTATATTACTGCTGTACCTACATGTAAATTTCCCTTTGCTATAAATAGAGAAGAGAACCCTATTGGGTTGCTCACGTTGCATACGTGCAACAACACCACAGCCGCCTCTCCTTTTACATTCTCAAAAGTCAAAAGTGGACACTGTCACACTGCAAAAAGACAAAGACAAATAAAAATTAGGTGTATGAAATCTATAACCCATTAAGTTGCAAGAAATTAATCTATTTTATGTATTATAGAATCAAACACAACACTTTTAGGTGTATAAATGTTAAATGTATTTATAGAATCAAACACAATATTTTTTAAGATTTTTATTAACAAGAAAAAAGGCTTAAATAAAAAATTTAAGTCTGAAATTAATTTTAAAATTATAAAATCTAATAATTATCTAGTATTAAGTCAAGTGATGTATTACAACTTTACTCATTCCATCTTACATAACACTAACGCATACATTTCTGTAGAAAAAAAAAATGATTTTTTTTTATTTTCAGCATTTTAAATAAATGAAAAAACGAAAAATATAAATATTTTTACTATATTTTTGTTTGTATTTGTTCACATTGCTATTTGGTACAACTTCTTCTACTAAACCTAAGTTAGATACCTACTATTTCTAGTACTTATTGTATTATTACGAATTTAATATTAATTAGTGAAATTATATGATAATACTAATTAAAAGTAGTAGATCTAGTTATACATTAGTAGATCTACATATAATATTCATAGATCTAATGTTAAATAGCATTAATCCTAAGTTTTTTGAAGTAGATCTAAGATTTGGGTGTATTTAGAGATTTTTGGAGAGATTTTATGGTGAAAATAGATGGAAATAGATAGGAGATGGGTTGGAAATGATGAAGAATGCAAGAAATCAAGAAAACATACCTTGATTACAGTTGATTTGAGCTCCAACGAAGAAAATCACCCCAAATGTGTTTTTCTTTCACTCCAACAGCAGCAGCAACAACGCGCTCGCAAATGCCGGCATACCGGGGCGGTATACCGCCGATATCGCCAATAAGTGGGACATTTTACACTGAACCCCCTCCTTACCGCCGAAAACCGGTCGGTTTTACCGGTAAACCCACCGGTTTACCGAAATTTGCGGGAGCAGCGATAGAAATGCTTAAACCGATGCCAGGTTGGGTCGATATCGGTATACCGAGCGGTATACCGACGATATCTTCGGTATCTTCTTCCTTGATTTTGAGGTGTGTCCTAGTTGTCTGTGTTGGACTTGGAATATCCTGGGAAGTTCCATGCTTCCTAGGTATAACAATAGTAATGCAAAAGAAAGAAAAAAAACCTTGCCATGTTACAAAAAGTTGAAGTGATTTATGACTCTGTCATAAATAAAGGACTTGCAAATCTTGGACTACCACTGGATGCCGTCTTTGGGACCACTGGAGGCGGCTTGTTTGGATGTGAGAAGGTATATGTGACATATGAGATGTAACAGAGAAAAATGAGATGGATTAGACATTGTCAAGTGCTCTCTCATTTATCTAGGCATGGGGTCTAATACTATGTTCAGAATTATGATCCAATTAAGGATCATGAGGGTTTCATTCAAATTTTGGACCATCATCACAGGTTGATAAGCCTAAACTTGCCAATTTTTTTATACCCTTGGATTGTAATTCATACGAAAAAACTGTTCTAGCTATAATAAAAGAAAGGGCAGGATTGTGAATGAAAATCCTTGGCATGAAACAGAAATGCTATATATAATGTAAGGAAATCATGTTGTTAATTTGAACAGGACAGACATAAAAAGAGGAGGTTTTACTTGTCGATTTTTTTATACCCTTGGATTGTAATTCATATGAAAAAACTGTTCAAGCTATAATAAAAGAAAGGGCAGAATTGTGAATGAGATCCTTGGCATGAAACAGAAATGCTATATATAATGTAAGGAAATCGTATTGTTAATTTAAACAGGACAGACATAAAAAAAGGAGGTTTTAGGGTGCATGGATATTCTGTAAATCCTACGTCCACACTTCTTACATTGAAATTCTGAGCCTCTTTCCTACCATGTCAAAATATATATACAACGTCTTCTCATTGGACTCTTGTTTTTTCTCATTCACAATCTCCTCTGCCGTTCCTGATTCCTCCCCACTCTCCTATATGCTAATGCACTAAGTGCGATGATATGTCAATATTATATTCCCAATCATTAGAAATTGATATTTTCTATCATTGGGGGTTTATGTTGGTTGTTACATTTCAGTAATTTTATAGACTTGATAGTGGATTTTTGTGTCAATTGTTTCATTCGGCTTGTTAATTTTTGTTTGTGTGTATTATAGTTTTTCCGTATTGTTATGGTTAGGTATGGTATGAGCTCTTGATCTAATATATCGTGCTATTTTCTGGAATAACCCTTACTATAGGTAATGGGAGCTTATGGATATAGCATTGAGCAAATATTGATGGTTGATATCATCCCAGATCCGTCTGTTCGTAGGGCTATGAATGAGATAAACGCAGGTATGAATGCGTGTTTTTGGGCCGAGGCCTCAATTTCATTAAGGGCAGGTTTGGTTGAACATAAATCTAACTCACTGAAATCAAATGTCTCGATTTTAAGCGGCCTTTTTATTTGGTTCTGTTGTGAAATGAAACTCTCGGAATTGCAACACACAGCTATAGGCAACTTTTGCACAAAATCACAACATTAGTACTGCACCTGACAAGGGCACAGTCTGGTGCAAAAGCAACCTGAACTATTAACTGCCACTCTGAGCTGACAGATTTGCTGTAAACCTGTGTCCAAAAATTACCAACCAAATAGGAGCTAACAAATTCAACGATTACCAATGGTGTCCTACCAAATACATTCCATTTTAGTTGAAATTAGTGACATAATCTTATTGTTCTCTAAATCAGAGTCTGTGGTCCCACTACGCCCTGCCAAACAGGCCCAAGCAAAGAAGGAACTTACTGAAAAAGAACCTTTATGTAACAGATATACTAAGGCACCTCGTAGATGTTTGTGGATCTGTTGTCAAAAAATATGTTAGCCCTGTCTAGTGCAAAGGATTTTTTTTGAGAAGATATATGACAGAAGGGAGGAATATATTTTACAGAATGTATTTATACTGTAAAGCACACACATGCAATAAATTTGCTACTCCATGCTCGCTCGCAGTAAGCTTTGCTTGTGCATCTTGCAACGTATCTAACAGTTAAAAAATTATGCTGTAGCTTTATCTAGGGATAACGAATGAAATATACTCTCTTCAAGTGCACTTATCATTATCCTGCTTATTGTGTACTGCAGCTCAAAGAATGCAACGTGCTAGTGAATACAAGGGAGAGGCAGAGAAGATTCTTCTGGTTAAGAAAGCCGAGGCTGAAGCGGAAGCAAAGTGGCTCGGTGGGGTTGGTGTGGCTAGGCAACGACAAGCAATCACAGAGGGCCTCAGAGATAACATATTGAACTTCTCTCACACTGTTTCAGGAACCTCTGCTAAGGAGGTCATGGACTTGATAATGGTGACTCAGTACTTCGATACCATTAAAGATCTTGGCAATTCGTCCAAGAACACCACGGTCTTTATACCTCATGGGCCTGGCCATGTCAGAGATATAAGTGAACAACTGCGCAATGGAGTGATGGAGGCAGCCAGCTCTGGAATGTAGATGACCTACGGGATTCATACTTTGCTGCTCTGCGCACACGTCTTTGTACATAATCAGTAAATAAGCATGACTTAAGTAACACAAGAATTCATTTACCGTGCATAGCTATAATCCAAGTCAACTATAGGATTATGTTTTCTGCGTAGGTTTTTCTTTTCTGAACACTAGTATTGTCCTGTCTTAATGTTTGGATGGTTCTAAAGTCGGGGAATTTTTCTTTCAAATACCGTCATGTAGACTAAAACTGAGAATGGTGTGGGCGTTTTATCTTTACATACTTTTTGTGGCAGTACAACTTTGCTGTACCTTCATGGCCCTTGCCACGGGAAAGTTTCTAGTGAACCTATGCAATGAACGGGAGCGACCACCATCTCTATTTATGGTGCACTCTGATTCTGTTTATCTGCTGCTGAGTTTTGTGTAGCAACACACTGAACATCTTGGCATATATTTTGAGCACGGTATGGGTTAGGTCTAAAATCAGAAGTACAATGGCAAGTTGTGAAGATATGATGTTTGTGTGACTGGTCGCTGATATATTAAGTTCAATTATCTTTTCTTCAATGACATTTTTCTGTTCTGGGTATAATTTTATCTTTGATTGCAGGCTATTGGGAAGTTAATTGCAATTAGGGTATCAAAAGCATAGTTTAAATTTTTACGATTCTAGCATGAAGTTCTTCTCTGTTCAGTATTTAAAAACCAGTAATTAAAACTACAGAGTATAAAGACGAGTCATTAAAATTACGGAATTTAAATAAATTTGGGTTCATAACCTTTTTTGTCGTTGAAACTGTGTTAGAAATGACCTAGAAATTGCTTAAAAATCGAACGAAAAAAAGTGACACAAAATGGGATGTTCGCCATGCACGGCATTGGCTTTCTATGAGACGGGACAGAATGGCCAAGCGTGTGGATCAGTAGCGGAGCAGATCGCCTGTCTCGCTAGACCATTCAGCCCTAAGTGGCTAGATCATTAGACATATAAGGTAGGCTGATATTTCTTTGTTCACTCCCTTTGGCACAATGGTGTATCTATTATGCAATTCTGATTAGGATAATCTCAAGACTTCTGTCACCTTCCAGAGCATAAAGGTCCTTAACAATGGGATAGAACATTGTGCCCTGTGGGCCTTAGCTGATGATATTATTGCGGTGACCATAATTGGCCGGTCATTCCTTCTAGATCACTGGAGTGAATCTAGGTTTCTTTCACATTTGATCGTGTTGTCTTAGGTAATGGCTAAGGGCCAGTTTGGTGGGGAGTAGTTGCAGTTTATTACAAATAGATGTCCACTTTTCAGTTTTGTATTTTATTTGGTAGGGTGTTTTCGAGCGTAGTTGGTTGAATGTGATTTACATCCACAATTGCCCGGAAAAACGCAGCATTGGTACCGCGCTGATATCAGAGGTGATCAGATGTAGTTTTACTCTTCCGGATACTTTACAGCTATTATGAGGGCCATTCCTACTGGAAAGATGTTGCAGGCACGGCCTTTCTCGCTCCCTCACCAAGGTTGCTGTACTAAACTAGCCCTAAGTTGGACATTTATGTGAGGATTCAAATCAAACAATACAGTGTCATAAGAATGAGATATGGATACATCAGACAATGGAAGTATCATTAGTTCACAAGTATGTAGGCATTCTTGTGAAGAGCAACCCAAATATAGATGGAGCTTAGGTCTCAACTGACATGAACTTTTTGCGTGGTAAAGCAAGGGGGACAATCTAGAGGGAGAGATGGTTCTCTCTCTTGGATCCTCCAAGCAACTTGATTCTCCTTTTTGTGTCCTTGCTTATAGTGTTTCCTTGTTTCATCTTTTCACGCAACACATGAGCAACAATCCTTGGTTGGTGGAATGGATGTGGACATGTGGCAGGAAGGTGGATGAAAGGAGTTGAGTGGGTAGTGTAGATATTGTCGAGTATGATAGAGGTGAGATCCCTAGTTCTAGGTGGAGAGTGACAAGAAATGGGTTGAAAATGGGATCTAGAGGTGTGGAATGAAGGAGCCAGCGAAAGCCGCTGGTAGACAATATGGAACCCCCTCTCATGATGATTGGGGTTGTATTTACATGTTGGAGTGGTTAGGAGTACTTCTTAGGATTTCATGATGGTAATGTTGGTATGTATGGCCAGAGAACCAATCATATGATGATTGTAATGACATAACTTGTAAATGATTTGATTATTAATATATGAAAGCTTCCAATTTATTTTGTTTATTCAATTTGAGATAGTGAAATTACATAATAAATGTCTAGAGAATGATATTACTCAATGACGTATGTCTTCAAGTACGTGACTTGGAAGAATAAGATCATACAGATGTTAAGAGTATATACATTCTCATTATGTCCCTGATCAGTTGTTATTGTGGAAGGTAGATAGACAAAAATAACACATAAGATCAGAGTGTGAGTTGGTCGATGACATAATCTCATTAGTCATGATATGGCGACATCAAACCAAGCACCCATATACATGTTAGAGAACAGTGAATTAGACAGACCCACCATGAGACTGACACAAACCATTACCATGGTAGTCATAGTCAACTCTCATAGTGATGGTGGTGTTTGTGGCTCTTCAACCTAAAATCACTACACTCATCACATATTGTTTGATATGTTTTGACATCATCAAACGCATGCATGAAACATAGGTTGTCATAAAGGTGATGATTGGGTGACTGTGACACATGGGGACTGACCGTGAGTGATAAAGGTGGGATTTGTCCCTCCTATGGGAGTATGATATCCAAGACCACTTGAGTTAGTGAGATAGAGAAATACATGGCCATGTACGTGTGAGTCAACACATGATATTAAGCTTACACATATCTCATACAATTTGCTATAGTAAGAAACATAGATTTAATGTTGAAGAGGATGACAGATCCATGCCTTGAGTTCCATCTAGATATCAATGACAAAGAAAATATACAAACATTATAATACCATACACATATTATAGGTTGAAGTTGTCCTCCAACTTTCCATTTACTTGAGTAGCAATGATGTGTGACTAGGCACCTCTCATTGCTTGTGATATCATAAGTTGTTATGGACATTCACTGCCAATGTAATATGGGACCTATAGGGTCACACACATAGGAACTCATCTAGAAGAGGAGGTTGATCTTGAATGATGATTGGATTGATTCCTAAAGTATTTATGTATTCAATTCATGCAAGAAATCAGCTGAGTGGACTGCCAGACAATCAGTTCAAGTGTTGAGACAACATTTGGAGTGTCATGCTGATTGTATTGTACATTGGCTGGAATTCAGCCCGAATTGGGTTGCCAGACGCCCGTCTCGCTTGCATGAGATGACTGTTTCATGTGGTGCGAGACGACTGTCTCGTCTGCACCAAACGACCGGTTTGGGGATGCAATTCGATTGCATCAAGATTGGTGTTGATGTCATGTTATGCATCAATTAGAATTGAATTTCCAAAACATGTAAAAAACTGGGAAACTACGAAACGACCATCTTGTAGTTATAAAAATTCAAGATCTTCTGGTCCCTTCCACTCCCGCATAGACTGGGAACCCTGGACCTAATCCCGACTATAAATAGAGGGGTATTGGGGGCTAACTAGAGCACAACATAGACAATTAAGAATTAGTTGCTCTGACAATTGTCGTCCTCTCTGGTTGTGGTAACCAAGAGAGCCCAAGCAACTCCTACCCGACTAGGGAGGGATAGCTACGGGAGAGAACAACCGATGATCATTGTTGTGGGAGAGCAGGTTGATGACTAGTACACTAACGGCAGGGACAACTCCTTCTTGTCTCTTCTAGTAGGATGACGGGAGTTCTAGTTGGTCCGTGTGGACTTCTCTAGAGGTGAGGTGGCCTTTGCCCGTCGCTAAGGAGGACAACATCAACCAGCAATCTGTGACAAGATGAACTACTACAGACGACGATGTTCGAGTCTATTGTCCGTAGAGGAGTAGTCAGACGAGTCCCAATGCAACCATGAGATGCACAGACACCATTCAAGATAGAGTGTGCATCTACATCGACTAGGATTATTGTTGGACTTGCTCTAGGACCTGGTATATCTTCGTGGAACCATCCTTTTCATTGTATATTTATTGACGTGATCCGCTGGTTAATGGAAAATATGTCAGTAATTTTTTTTGTTTCTGCTGCTATCTGATCCCGCATTTCCCTACAGTGGTATCAGAGCCACGCCAATTAATTATGTTTTGGGATAATCGATATGACCAGATTTTTAGTTTTATCATGTTTATTTATTGCATATGATGTGAATATTAAACTAGTTGATGTGCACATCCGACTAATCACCACATAAGAACACACACACACACATATACATATATATATATATATATATATATATATATATATATATATATATATATATATATATATATATATATATATGCAAATTACACGCGTCAATCTAAAAATGAGTTTTTATGGTGGATGTGTAGCGTGGTTATGGCCAATACCCATTATCTTCCCGTGGTGGTTGTGTGTTTGATATCTCGGTCTATGAATCGAGCCTCTCTCTTATCTTTCCAATGTAAAAGTATTATTCTCTTCTACCTTTGCTCCCATAGAATGTAAATCGAGGTTTCTCTATAATCATGTAATAGTATGATAGTTTACTTTCTTATTACGATGAAGAAGAAGATGCTTCACACTATGCCATCCAACCGTTAAGAGGAGAACCAACTGGCTGGAGGACCGAGGAAGACGAGTCGACCCGATCAACTGGCAGACCCGACCGATCGAATGGAGGATCTAAAAGATGGTGGAACTGATGAACAAATGACCGATGTGAAGACCAACCGACCGACTAGGAGGCAAGATGACCGGTTCAAGGTTTCAACTGATCGACCCGGATTGACAAGCACATATCTTCCTCAACAACATGTTTCTACATGTGATGTAGACCCTAGGTTGTGGTAATCCTTGTGGCTCCAAGGAATTATATTAGAATGTCCATAACCATCACTTTTTGTTTATTTCATCTTTTCATTGTGGGTTATAGCATGTATAAGATACATATTATATATATGTGGTAATTGGTTAATGTATACGTATTATACAAAATCCCTTAATATAATATTAAATTTGAGATGCCTTCCATAAGCATCACAAATGAAAATCTTGATCGACCAAGCGTAGTTTATACCAAAGCATGGTGCACCGTCTATCTCGTGGAATTGTGATGGTAGGCACATAGATCTGCCAAAGCAGGGTACATATCCTATTGTTTTGGCTTTTGGGTTAGATTTAACTGGTGATAGCTTGGTTAGACCAGGCACCAGAGGCATAAAGATGATTATGGAAAAGAGTTACACATATCATCTTTCTAAGAGTTGCATACAGATGCAATTGGCAAGTTTGGCCTACCTAAATAATCAAGTTGTGGGTGATCAGCCAAAGCTGAGTCATGACAATGAAATATGGATCTTGGCCCAGTAGAAGATTGTACACTACAATCTTACGAATTGGTAGTAAGGGCTATCAATTTGAACAAAATAGTGGGAGTGATAGTTAATTAAAGACCTAATTAATATCAACTTTCAAATAAAACCAAATTAAAAAGTTTTTTGACAAATGAAAATTTTCCCTTGTAGAATCAAATGGAAAACACCCAATCATCACAATCGGATGAATGAAACGTGATTTATTTCCATAACTGGTTCAGGACCTTGATAAGTATTCTGCATGATCCTGGAACACTAGTGTGAGTATCCTTTCCATATTTGCCCAAGACTAACATGGATGCTTCTTTGAAGCATGGCAATGATGTTATAAACATCAAGAACCTTATACTGGGCTGTATGAACTATGAGTTGCATAAACAACATGATAAGCATGAAAGGTATATTGTCTCTAAGGTGCTATTTTAGTGCAAAATGACAAAGGGAGACCCAATAGAACCTCATGTGCTCAATATGATTGGGCATACGAAGCATCTTGAAAGATAGGGATTTCCTTTAGGTTAAGAGTTGGCCATGAATATGATTTTGCAATCGTTGCCTAAATCATATAATAGTTTATAGAGTGTTATCACTTGACAAACATGTCTAGACCACTGTCAGAGTTGCTTGAAATCTTGATAAGTGTTGAAGCACAAATGAAGATGGAAAAATTCGTGAGGATGATCACTGGAATTGAGTCCAAGGATAAAGGCAAAAACAAGAAGCATTTTTTGGCTAAGCAAAAGTCCAAGTCTTCTGCATTCAAAATAAGGAGAAGGATAAGGGAACCTAGGAAGATGAAGAAAGGGATTGAGATATCTACTTATGGTACACACATTATTGAGGTTAACTTTACTACATAATCATCAAGGTACTAGACACCAGATGTGGATCACACATTTGCTCAAATGTGAAGGATCTAAAAAGAAGTAGAACTTTAGAGAAAGGTGAGGTAGAACTTGTTGGTATGTATGCCCATAGAGAAAGTCATGTGATGATTGTAATGGGATACTTTGTAAATGATTTGAATAATAATAAAGGAAATTTCTGATCTATATGTTTTAACTATTTCTGAGATGATAGTGTAACATGATAGATGTCTAAATAATTGTTTTACTCAATGACGTATGCTTTTGGGTTGAGGACCTGAACAATGAGATCATATGGATGTTAAGAGTATACATTCTTGTTTAGTCCCTAGTCGGTTGTTATTGTAGAAATAACCATAGACATCAATAACAAGTGTACCAGACAAACCCACCCTGAGAGTGACACATGGAACCATGATTTGGTAGTCACAATCAGCTCTCACAGTGATGGTGGTGAATTGATTCTTCGACCTGAAATCACTACACTCAACACGTGTCATTGGGTATACTTTGACATCATTAAACACAGTCCTGAAACATGGGTTGTTATAAAGGTGATGATTGGGTGACTTTGACACATGGGGCTTTTGAGGGGTGAGTGATAGATATGGGATTTGTCCCTCCTAAGGGAGTTTAATGTCCATGGCCACTTGATGAGTAGGATTGAGAAAGGAATGCACATGCATGTGTGAATCCATATGTGATATTGATGTCACACACATCTCACCCAGTCTGCTCTGAGATTGAGGAAATGGATGAACGTTGAAAGGATGACTGTACCATGCCTTGAGTTCATTCAAGACATTAGTGATAAAGGAATTTTACGTCCACTGTAACACCATTCACGGATTGTAGGATTGAAAGTTGTTCTCCAACTTTCTATTTCACTTGGGTAGCACTGATGTGTGACTAGGCACCGCTCTTTGCTTGTGAAGTCATAAGTGTTATGGACTTTCATTGCCAATGTGAAATGGACCTGCAGGGTCACACACATAGGATTTAACCTGGAAGAGGAGTTTTTCCACAAATGATGTTTAGATTGATTACTAAAGGAGTTTAGTAGTTCAATTAAACACTCAGTTGATTGATAGCTCAAAATCATAGTGTTCAAGGTGTTGGACCAATTGATTAGAGTACCAGACTGATTGAAACTGTGATTGACTAATTTTGCACAATCTGCACT
This sequence comes from Alisma plantago-aquatica, assembly GCA_963693085.1. Taxonomy (NCBI): domain Eukaryota; kingdom Viridiplantae; phylum Streptophyta; class Magnoliopsida; order Alismatales; family Alismataceae; genus Alisma; species Alisma plantago-aquatica. The sequence goes on from OY856413.1 coordinate 429,531,380, forward strand.
TCCAACCGATCAACTCATGAGATGAACCGATCTGCTTAGGTTGGTGAACTGATCGGCTCAACTAGTGAGACGATCGTCTCAACTGGTGAGACGATCGGCTCATGTATCAGTGAGACGATCGACTCAATTGTTGAACTGATCGGCTCATGTGACCAACAGAGATCGTTTGGAAAGTTGATTTTGCAAATACAATTTGTTTCACTTGTACAAATTTGATTTGGACAAGGATTAATATTTGATTAATCAGAAACAAATATGAAAGTCAATTTGAGTTGGACCAAGACCACGAACTGATCGACTCATGTGATGAACCGATCGGTTCAGGAGTCCCAAATGACCGGTTCAGGTGTGAACCGATCATTTGAGGTCACCAAACGATCGTTTCAGGGTTGAAACGATCGGTTCAATTGGCACAGTTGGTTGTTTTGTGGAAAATCTCGAACCCTTCTACTCCTGCTTTAATCCCGCATTGCCCGGGATAGAGAACCATGTCCCATGACCCTCCTATATATATAGGGGTATTGGGGCCTTCTCAAAGCACAACTCAGAATACCAGTTGCTCTGCAAAGTTGTCGTTCTACCTGGTTTTGGTAACCGAGAGAGCCCGAGTTAATGCTACCTGATAAGGGAGGCACAACAAGGGAAAGACAACTGCAGAAAGACAACTAGTTGTAGGAGAGTGTGTCGGTGAATAGTACGCCGACATGAGGGTGTGCCTCCTTTTGATTCTTTCTGGGACAAGGAGATCGGAGTTCCAGACAGTCTGTGTGGACGACTGCAGAGGCGGGAGACTTCTGCCGCTCGGAGGACAACTGTCAATCCTGACAGTCCCGGTGAGACCAGGAGCTGCACAGTCACCATCCAAGATTGGAGGTGAAGACCGCACAAGCCGTGAGGTAACGTCTCCGAGCAAGCCTCGGGACAAGGTACGCCTCCACAAACCATCCTTCCTATTGTATAGACGTTGACACGATTCCTTTATTCTGGGTTTGGGAGAAGAAATTTTTTGTTTCCGCTGCCTTCTCTGTCTCCCCTAAAACCCAACAGTGGTATGAGAGCCACGTCAACTGCTCTATGCTTTAGGATTATCGATATGATCGATTTTGGTTTGTCGCCTTTATTTATTGCATACAATGTGAATAAAAATTGGCTTTATGCATGTCCAATCCTAAATCCACAAATCCCAATGTACATATATGATATGTAATATAAATGCACTCGATATGCGTCACCCTTAAACGAGTTTTGTGGTGGATGTATAGCATGGTTATGGACAATAAACCCTATGTTTGTGTGTGCTTGGTTGTATGTGGTTGGTTGCATCTCGGTCTATGCACCGATTCCCTATCTCCTATTCCTGATGTAACTCGAGATAACTCGAGATTTCTTTCCTACCTTTGCTCCCCCCGAATGTAACTTGGGCTTTCCTTTTTCAAATGTAAAATATGATAGAATTTTATTTCCAATTATGTCAAAGAACGGCTGACATCTTGATGACCGATTCGAGGAGTGAGACGAGCGGGTGGCGATCTGAGGAGATGCATGATGACCAGTGAACCGATCGGCTGGTGGCACCCAACCGACCAACCTGATGGCAAGCAGATCAATCATGGAGATGAGTTGATCAAACCCAGAAAGGTAAAGCACATAGTTCATCTTGTACAGGTTGCATGTGATGTGGACCTAGATGATCGTGATTCCTCTTGGCTCGAGGAATCACATTAGGATGGCCATAATCATTGCTTTTATTGTTTCACATGTTTTCTGTGGGATATAGCATGTATATGATACTTACTATATTGTGGTGATTGGATATGTATATGTACCTATAAAAAACAAATTCCTCATATAAATATTAAGTCTTTTACGCCTTCAATTAGCAACACACATGAAAAACTTGATCGACCAAGCGTAGGTTACGCCAAAGCGTGGTGCACCGTCTATCTCGTGGAAGTGTGAAGGGTAAGCATGTAGGTTCTGCCAAAGCAGGGTGCATGTTTACCGTGTCGGCTTTTGGGTTAGACTTAACTGGTGATTCTTAGAGCATCTAAGCCCAGAGGCAATGAATGTTAATGGCAAGGTGTTGCGCATGTTCATTCATTAAGAGTTTCATATGATGCAATTGGCATGATGGCCTACATAAATAGTCAAGTTATGGGCGATCAACCAAAGCTGAATCATGACTTGATGAAATACAGATCTTGACCCACTAGGAGATTGTACGCTGCAATCTTCCGAATTGATGGCGAGGGCTGTCAATTTGAATCAAAATACAGGTCTCACATTTGTTCAAATGTGAAGGATCTTAAAAGAAGTATGCCTTTGGGGAAGGCGAGGCTGAACTACGTGTTGCCAATGGGGCAAGAGTTGCCGCCAGTGCCGTGGGAACCTATGAGTTAACTCTACCTAGTGTGCTAATAATAGAGTTGAAGAACTACTATTATGTACCTGCCATAAATAGGAATATCATTTCCGTCTCTTGTTTGGACAAGGATGGTTTTGAATTTCTTATTAAGAATGGAAAGTGTTATATTTCAAAAGATGGGATCTTTTATGATAGTGCCCCAATGTCTTATGGTCTATACTTGATAGATCTAGAGATAAGTGTATACAACATAAACACTAAAAGGCAAAAACTCAACCACTCAAACAAGACGTAACTTTGGCATTGTCGTCTAGGGCACATAAATGAGAAGTGCATTTCTAGACTCCATAAAGATGGTTATCTAGACTCTTTTGATTATGAATCAATAGAGACATGTGAATCTTATTTGTTGGGCAAGATGACCAAGACTCCCTTTTCAGGTAAAGGTGAGAGAGCTAGTGATCTATTAGGACTCATACATACTGATGTATGTGGGCCTTTTAGAACTAATGCCAGAGGTGGGTATCAGTACTTCATTACCTTTATTAATGACTTCAGTAGGTATGGCTATGTGTACATGATGAAACATAAGTCAGAAACCCTTGAAAGGTTCAAGGATTTCATGAATGAAGTACAGAACCAACTTAGTAAAAGTATTAAAGCACTTCGATCTGATCGAGGTGGAGAATACTTAAGCCAAGAGTTTGAGGACCTTCTACGAGCCCGTGGTATCGTATCACAATGGACTTCGCTTGGAACACCACAGCTTAACGGTGTGTCTGAAAGAAGGAATCACACTTTATTGGATATGGTGCGATCAATGATGAGTTTTGCTAATCTTCTGATTTCCTTCTGGGGTTAAGCTCTTGAAACCGCCGCGTTTACACTTAATCGAGTACCATCTAAATCGGTTCAAAAGACACCATATGAGATATGGATTGGGAAGCATCCCAATATGTCTTTTATGAGGATTTGGGGGTGTGAGGCTTACGTCAGGAAAATGTTTCCTGATAAGCTTGGACCCAAGTCCGATAAATGTTATTTTGTTGGATACCCCAAGGAAATGAGGGGACACTATTTATACCACCCAAGTGACAACAAAGTGTTTGTTGCCAGGGATGCTGTGTTCCTAGAAAAGGAATTTATTTCCAGAGGAAACAGTGGGAGGAAAATAGATCTTGAAGAGGTTCAAGCCCAACAAGAAAACATTGAACCAATAGATGTACAAGAGGAACATAGAGATTCACAAGGTGTTGTGGAATCTTAGTCTCCTCAAGTAACACAAGGACCTCGTAGATCTAGTAGGACACACCTTGAACCTGAGAGGTTTGGATACCTTGTGACTCAGGAAGGCGGTGAGTTGATCATAGATGATGATCCAACTACCTATCAAGAGGCTATGGAGGGACCAGATTCTGAGAAATGGCCTGAGGCCATGTAATCCGAGATGGAATCCATGTACTCCAACAAAGTATGGACTTTGGTGGAACCACCCGAAGGGGTAAAACCCATAAGGTGCAAGTGGGTTTTCAAGAAGAAGACTGACATGGATGGCAATGTGCAAACTTATAAAGGCAGATTGGTTGCAAAGGGTTTTTGACAAGTTCAAGGTGTTGACTATGACGAAACTTTTTCTCCAGTTGCCATGATTAAGTTCATCAGGATTATGCTTGCTATTGCAGCTTACTATGACTATGAGATTTGACAAATGGATGTTAAAACCACATTCCTTAATGGGAATATAAATGAGGATGTGTACATGACACAACCTGAAGGTTTTGTAGATCCAAAGAATGCCAATAAAGTCTGTAATCTACAAAGGTCAATCTATGGATTGAAGCAAGCATCTCGGAGTTGGAATCTTTGATTTGATGAAAAAGTCAAAGTGTTTGGCTTTATTCAAAATGAAGATGAACCTTGTGTGTACAAGAAGGTTAGTGGGAGCACAACCACATTCCTCATATTGTATGTGGATGACATACTATTGATGGGGAATGATGTCTCAGCCTTAGAGAAGGTAAAGACTTGGCTTGGGAATACTTTCTTAATGAAGGACTTAGGAGAAGCATCCTACATTCTAGGAATTACGATCTATAGAGATAGATCTAAAAGGCTTCTCGGACTAAGTCAAAGCACGTACGTTAACAAAGTGCTGAAGCGGTTCAGCATGGAGAACTCAAAGAGAGGCAACATCCCCATGCTACATGGAGTCACCATCTCTAGAGCTCAATGTCCCCAATCTTGTAAAGAGAGGGAGCGTATGAATGGGATCCCATATGCATCAGCCATCAGATCCATCATGTATGCTATGTTGTGCACACACCCAGATGTCTCGTATGCCCTCAGCACGACGAGCAGGTACCAGTCAGATCCCGGGGATGCTCACTGGACAGCTGTAAAGAACATCCTCAAGTACTTGCGAAGGACTAAGGATAAGTTCATTGTATACGGTGGTGAGGAAGAACTGGTTGTAAAGGGTTACACCGATGTGACCTTCCAAACTGACAAAGATGATTACAGATCACAATCAGGATTTGTATTTTCCCTAAACAATGGAGCTGTGAGCTGGAAGAGTTCCAAGTAAGAAACAGTTGCCGATTCTACTACAGAGGCTGAGTATATTGTTGCTTCACATGCAGCAAAGGAGGCTGTGTGGATCAGGAAGTTCATCTCTGAACTTGGTGTAGATCCCAGTAGTTGTGATGCAATTGAGCTTTATTGTGACAATAATGGAGCTATTGCTTAAGCTAAGGAGCCCAGATCAAATCACTGGTCCAAGCAAATACTGTGGCACTTCCATCTCATACGAGAGATCGTACAACGAGGAGATGTGAAGATTTGCAAAGTACCAACTGAAGACAACATAGCCGATCCACTGACTAAGGCCCTTTCTCAGTAGAAGCATGATGGTCATGCAAGGTCACAAGGACTGAGGTTCCTAGGTGACTGGCTCTAAGTGCAAGTCAGAGTCTGTTGGTATGTATGCCCATAGAGCAAGTCATGTGATGATTGTAATGGGATACTTTGTAAATGATTTGAATAATAATAAAGGCAATTTCTGATCTATATGTTTTAACTGTTTCTGAGATGATAGTGTAACATGATAGATGTCTATAGAATTGTTTTACTCAATGACGTATGCTTTTGGGTTGAGGACCTGAACGATGAGATCATACAGATGTTAAGAGTATACATTCTTGTTTAGTCCCTAGTCGGTTGTTATTGTGGAAATAACCATAGACATCAATAACACTAAAGACTAGATTGTGTGTTGGCTGATGATAGAATCTCATTAGTCATGATATAGTGATATCAAACCAAACACATAGGTACTTGTTAGAGAACAAGTGTACCTGACAGACCCACCGTGAGAGTGACACATGGAACCATGATTTGGTAGTCACAATCAACTCTCACAGTGATGGTGGTGAATGTGATTCTTCGACCTGAAATCACTACACTCAACACATGTTGTTGGGTATACTTTGACATCATCAAATGCAGTCCTGAAACATGGGTTGTTATAAAGGTGATGATTGGGTGACTTTGACACATGGGGATTTTGAGGGGTGAGTGATAAATATGGGATTTGTCCCTCCTAAGGGAGTTTAATGTCCATGGCCACTTGATGAGTAGGATTGAGAAAGGCATGCACATGCATGTGTGAATCAATATGTGATATTGATGTCACACACATTTCACCCAGTCTGCTCTGAGATCAAGGAAATGGATGAACGTTGAAAGGATGACTGTACCATACCTTGAGTTCATTCAGGACATTAGTGACAAAGGAATTATACATTCACTGTAACACCATTAACGAATTGTAGGATTGAAAGTTGTTCTCCAACTTTCTATTTCACTTGGGTAGAACTGATGTGTGACTAGGCATCACTCTTTGCTTGTGAAGTCATAAGTGTTATGGACTTTCATTGCCAATGTGAAATGGACATGCAGGGTCACACACATAGGATTTAACCTGGAAGAGGAGTTTTTCCACAAATGATGTTTAGATTGATTACTAAAAGAGTTTAGTAGTTCAATTAAACACTCAGTTGATTGATAGCTCAAAATCATAGTGTTCAAGGTGTTGGATCAATTGATTAGAGTATCAGATTGATTAAAACTATGATTGACTGATTTTGCACAATCTGCACTTCCAATTGATCGGCTCATGAGATGAACCGATCGGCTCAGGTTGGTGAACCGATCAGCTCAACTGGTGAGACGATCGTCTCATGTATGAGTGAGACGATCAACTCAACTGTTGAACTGATCTGCTCATGTGACCAACATAGATCATTTGGAAAGTCGATTTTGCAGATATAATTTGTTTCACTTGTACAAATTCGATTTGGACAAGGATTAATATTTGATTAATCGGAAACAAATATGAAAGTCAATTTGAGTTGGACCAGGACCACGAACGGATTGACTCATATGATGAACCGACCGACTCAGGGGTCCCAAACGATCGATTCAGGTGTGAACCGATCAGTTGAGGTCACCAAACGATCGTTTCAGGGTTGAAACGATCAGTTTAGCTGGCGCAGTTGGTTGTTTTGTGGAAAATCTTGAACCCTTCTACTCCTGCTTTAATCCCACATTGCCCAAGATAGAGAACCCTGTCCCATGAGCCTTATATATGTATGGGTATTGGGGGCTTCTCAAAGCACAACTCAGAACACCAGTTGCTCTGCAAAGTTGTCGTTCTCTCTGGTTTTGGTAACCGAGAGAGCCCGAGCAAGTGCTATCCGATAAGGGAGGCACATCAAGGGAAAGACAACTGGTTGCAGGAGAGTGTGTCAGTGACTAGTACGCTGACAAGAGGGTGCGAATCCTTCTGATTCCTTGTGGGATAAGGAGATCGGAGTTCCAGGCAGTCCGTGTAGATGACTGCAGAGGCAGGAGACTTCTGCCGCTCGGAGGACAGTTGTCAATCCCGACAGTCCCGGTGAGACCAGGAGCTGCACAGACACCGTACAAGACTGGAGGTGAAGACCGTGCAAGTCGCGAGGTAACGTCGCCGAGCAAGCCTCGGGACACGGTACGCCTCCACAAACCATCCTTCCTATTGTATAAACGTTGACGCGATTCCTTTATTTTGGGTTTGGGAGAAGAAAATTTTTGTTTCCGCTGCCTTCTCTGTCTCCCCTAAAACCCAACAGAACTGTGAGTTGCAAATGGCGTAAGAGTTGCAGCCAACACAGTTGGAACCTATAAGTTATCTCTTCCAAGTTGGCTAGTAATAGAGTTAAAGATATGCTTTATATACCTACCAGTAATAGGAACATCATATCTATATCTTGTTTGGACAAGAATGGATTTGAGTTCCTTATAAAGAGTGGAAGATGTTCTATTAGTAAAGATGAGATCTTTTATGGAAGCGCCCCAATGTCTTATGGTCTATACTTGATATATCTAGAGACAAGCATATATAACGTAAATACCAAAATACAAAAATTCAATGACTCAAACCAAACATACCTTTGGCATTGTCATCTAGGGCGCATAAATGAGAAACACATATCCATACTCCATACATATTATTATCTAGATTATTTTAATTTTGAATCAATAGAGACATATGAATCTTGTTTGTTGGGCAAGATGACTAAGAATCCCTTCACTGGAAATAGTGAGAGGGCTAGTAGTCTATTAGGACTCATACATACTGATGTATGTGGTTCTTTTAGAACAACTGCTAAAGGGGGGTATCAGTACTTCATTACCTTTACTGATGATTTTAGTAGATATTTCTATGTTTACCTGATGAAACATATATAAGTCAGAATCTCTTGAAAAGTTTAGAGAGTTCATGAATGAAGTACAGAACCAACTTGGTAAAAGTATTAAGGCGCTTCATGCCGATCGAGGTGGAGAATACTTGAACCAAGAGTTTGAGGACCTTCTGTGAGCCCGTGGTATTATATGATAATGGATTCCTCTTGGAACACCACAACATAATGATGTATCGAAAAGAAGAAATCACGCATAACTAGATATGGTGTGCTCTATGATGAGTTTTGTTGATCTTCTAACTTCCTTATGTGGGTATGATCTTGAAACCGCCGCATTTACACTTAACCGAGTACCGTCAAAATTGGTTCAAAAGACACCATATGAGATATGGACTAGGAAGAGTCCCAAAATGTCTTTCATGAGGATCTAGGGGTGTGAATCTTATGTCACAAAAATGTTTCCTAAAATGGCCCTAGATCTGATAAATGTTACTTTGTTGGATATCCCAAAGAAACCAAGGGATACTACTTGTATAACCCAACTGACAACAAAGTGTTTGTTGCCAGAGAAACTACATTCCTTGAAAAGCAATTCATTGCCAAAGGAATCACTGGGATGAAGATAAAACTTGAAGAGGTTCAAGACCAAGAAGAGAACATTGAACTGGTAGATGTATAAGAGAAACAAAGAGAATCATAAAATGTTGTAGAAACTCAAATTCCTCAAGTAACACGTGAACCTTGTAGATCTAGTTGGACATGCCTATCTAGAAGCTATTGAGGGACCAGAGTCTGAGAACTGGCTTGAGGCCATGACATCTAAGATGGAATCCATGTATGCCAACAAGGTATGACCCTTGGTGGAACCACCTGAAGGGGTAAAACCTGTAGGGTGCAAGTGAGTTTTTAAGAAGAAGACATACATGGATGTAAAGGCACAAACCTAAAGGGTAGATTGGTTGCAAAGGGTTTCAGACAAGTCCAAGGTGTTGACTATGACAAAACCTTTTCTCTAATGGCCATGGTTAAGTCCATCAAGAACATTCTTGCTATTGCATCTTATCATGACTATGAGATTTGGAAGATGGATGTTAAAAACACATTCCTTAACGGGAATCTTCTCAAAGATGTGTACATGACACAACCTGAGGGTTTTATCAATCCAAAGGATGCAAATGAAGTATGTAAGATACAAAAGTCAATCTATGCATTGAAGCAAGCATCTCGAAGCTGGAATCTTCATTTTTGATGAGACAGACAAAGAGTTTGGCTTTGTTCAAAATGAATTTGAACCTTATGTGTACAAGAAGGTTAGTGGAAGCATGGTACTATTCCTCATATTGTATGTAGATGACATACTATTAATGGGGAATGACATCCTTACTTTACAAAAGGTAAAGACATGGCTTGGAAATACATTCTCTATGAAAGAGTTGGGAGAAACATCCTACATCTTGGGGATAAAGATCTATAGACATAGATCAAGCAGGCTTCTTGGACTAAGTCAGAGCACATATATTGACAAAGTGTTGAAGAGGTTCAACATGGAGAACTCAAAGAGAGGAAACCCACCCATACTACATGGAGTTACCATATCTAAAGTTTGATGTCCCCATTCTTGTGAAGAAAGGGAGCACATGAGTATGATTCCATATGCGTAAATAATTGGATCCATCATGTATGCGATGTTGTGTACACGTCCAGATATCTCGTATGCTTTAAGCATGATGAGAAGATATCAATCAGATCCGGGTGATGCTTACTAGACAAACGTCAAGAACATACCGAAGTACTTGGGAAGGACTAAGGATCAGTTCCTGGTCTATGGTAAAGAGGAAGAGTTGGTGGTAAAATGTTACACCGATGCAAGCTTCTAGACTGACAAAGATGATTATAAATCGTAATCAGGATTTGTGTTTTTCCTAAACAATAGAGCTATAAGTTGGAAGAGTTCCAAGCAAGAGATAGCTGTTGATTCTACAACAGAGGGCAAATATATTGTTGCACCGAATGCAATAAAGGAGGCTGTATGGATCAAGAATTTCATTTATGAACTTAGAGTCATGCTGAGCATCAATGATGCAATTGAGATATACTGTGACAACAATGGAGCTATTGCACAAGCTAAGGAACCCAGATCTCATTAGCATTCTAAGCATATACAAAGGCAGTTCCATCTCATACGAGAGATCATACAATGAGATGTAAAGATTTCCAGAGTACCAACTGAGATGACATTGTTGATCCCTTAACTAAAGCACTTTTACAGAAGAAGTATGATGGTCATGTTAGGTCACTCTGGATAAGATTCATGGGTGATTGGCTCTAAGTGAAAGTGGGATTCTATTGGTATGTATGCCCAGAGAGTCAATCATATGATTATTATAATGACATAAATTGTAAATAATTTTTTTATTAATAAATGCAAGATTCCAATATATTTTGTTTATTTAGTTTTGAGATAATAAAATAACATAATAAATGTCTAGAGAATGATATCACTCAATGACGTATGTTTTCAAGTATGTGACTTGGAAGAATGAGATCATACATATATTAAGAGTATGCATTCTCATAATGTCCCTGATCGGTTGTTACTATGGAAGGTAGATAGACAACAATAACACATAAGATAAAAGTGTGAGTTGGTTGATGACATAATCTCATTAGTCATGATATGACGATATCAAACCAAGCACACAAATACATGTTAGAGAATAATTTATTGGATAGACCCACCATGAGACTAACACATGGAAACCATTACCATGGTAGTCATAGTCAGCTCTCATAGTGATGGTGGTGTTTGTGGTTCTTCAACTTGAAATCACTACACTCATCACATCATGTTTGATATGCTTTAACATCATCAAACACAATCCTAAAACATGGGTTGTCATAAAGGTGATGATTGGGTGATTGTGACACATGGGGACTGACTCTAAGTGATAGAGATGGGATTTTTCCCTCATATGAGAATATGATATCCAAGGCCACTTGGGTTGGTGAGACTGAGAAATATATGGCGATGTACGTCTGAGTCAATATATGATATTGAGCTTACAAATATCTCATATAGTCTGCTATAGTAAGAAACATAGATTGAATATTGATGAGGATGATAGATCCATGTCTCAAGTTCACTCTGGATATCCGTGACAAAGGAAATATACAAACATTGTAACACCATACACAAATTTTAGGTTGAAGTTGTTCTCTGAGTTTCCATTTACTTGGGTAGAAATGATGTGTGACTAGGCACCTCTCATTGCTTGTGATGTAATAAATTGTTATGGACATTCACTGCCAACATAATATGGAACCTATAAGGTCACACACATAAGAATCATCTAGAAGAGGTGTTTGATCTTAAATGATGATTGGATTGATTATTAAAGTGTTTAGGAATTAAATTCACTCAACAAATCAACTGACTGGACTGCCAAATGATCAGTTCAAGTGTTGAGACAGTTGTTTAGAGTGTCAGGCTGATTGTATACATTGGCTGGAATTCAACCTGACTTAGGTTGTGAGACACCCATTTCACTTGTGTGAGACGATCATTTCACATGGTGTAAGATGACCGTCTTGTCTGCACTAAACCGCTAGTTCGGGGGTGCAATTCGATTGCATCAAGGATTGGTGCTAAAGTCTTATTATGCATCAATTGGAATTGAATTGTCGAAACATGTACAAAATAAGGAAACTACAAAATGACTGTCTCGCAGTGCGATATGACCGTCTCACACATCAGACAACCATATGAGTTGCCAGACGACCATTTTGGATTCTATAGGCTACAAAATTTCTAGAATTGTTATGAAAATTCAAGATCTTGTGGTCCCTTCCACTTCCGCACAGACTGGGAACCTTGGTGCTAACCCCGACTATAAATAGAGGGGTATTGGGGGCTTCCTAGAGAACAACACTAAAAATTGAGAATCAATTTCTCTGACAATTGTTGTCCTCTCTGGTTGTGGTAACCAAGAAAGCCAAAGCAAGTCCTACACGACTAGGAAGGGATGGCTATGTGAGAGAACAAATGAGGATCATTATTGTGGGAGAGTATGTTGGTGACTAGTACACCAATGACAAGAACAACTCTTTTCTGTCCATTCTAGTAGGATGACATGAGTTCTAGTTGGTCCCTATAGATTTCTCTAGAGGTGAGGTGGCCTTTGCCCATCGCTAAGGAGGACGATGTCAGCCAGCAGTCCGGGACGAGAGGAACTACTACAGGTGACGACGTTCAAGTCTGCTGTCTGTGGAGGAGCAGTCATACAAGTCCCAGTGCAACCAGGAGATGCACAAACACTGTCCAAGAAAAAGTGCACATCTACATTGACAAGGATTGCTGTTGGACTTGCTCTAGGACCATGTATATCTTTATGAAATCATCCTTTCCATTGCATAGTTATTGATGCAATCCACTGGTTAATGGGAAATATGTCAGTAGTTTTTTTATTTTTGTTGCCTATCTGATGTCGTAATTCCCTATAGGTAGAAGAATCTATTTATACATGTCCAATTACAATGTTGAAAAGTTGGCCGGTCTTTGGATAAGTCTATTGAATTATTTGTTTGAATAGTAGTAACTTGTAGAAGTGTTGAATGGAATGTGCTCATTGGTGACCAAAGATCGGTCAAACTTGTAAGAGGTCTTGCAAGTTTTGGGCCCTATTAATCGATGATCATTTGATCTGTGGGGTATTGTCCAGTCTTAGAGATTGAAAGTTCAGACCAATCTTTCTAGTGCTACTGACATGTAGCACAAGTTGTATCAAATTTGATATATACTAGAGTGCAAAGATCAGGCCATCCTTTGGAAAGGTTAGTTGACTTGTTGTTGTAGTCATTGCACAAGTTTTTATAGTTTGTGCAAGTGCCTCACAATCAAGTCAAATTTGAGGAAGTGATTATTTATCCTTAGTTGGAACTTAGAAATGTAACATGCTTCTAGTTAAGTACTTGCATTCATGATATTATGAAAATGTAAAGAACATAAAATGCTATTGGAAATCTCGGGCTAGTAAAGGTGAGATACCAAGGGAAAATATATCCAAACTAGTTATTATCATTAGCCTCAATCTTAGTACATTCAATTCCTCAAGAAATAATTGACTCAATGAGAGATGATATTGTTATATCCCATCGCAATAAATCGATATATCTCAAAATAAAACGTCAAGATATAAATCACATCATAAGAATATGGGTTCAAAATTTTCCATCATCAGAAGGGTTGATAACAAGTCTTTCTATCTGATACAAAATTATCCACAATTCATATACATTGTCATACATGTGTAAAGGTTTTTCTTACATTTACATAAACATTTACAACCAATGGAATCGTCATTAAACCTTACTCATTTACATATACATTTACTCATATAATTGTTAATATAGAGGTCATGCACTAGTATCCAAATTGTAGATTGGACATACATCAAAAATAAAGAAAAGAAATACATGTACTTGGATCTGACAGTTCATGGTCGACAGTAGACCACTAACCCCTATACATAAACTTCACTGAGTCCCACGAGGAGGTCACACAAGCATCACCTACCTCTGATACCCCTTCAAAAAAACATCACCCATCTCAAAACTAAGGCTTTCCTCCTCTATACTAACCTTCACCTCTGCTTCTAGGGAATCCCTTAAGAACCTAAAAGATGTGGAAAATCATGGGGTACGACCCCAAGGCCCAATTATATGATATATCAATTAAAAAGTTTATTACTTATCAGAGGTAGTGAACATTAAATATGAGCAGTAAATAATTAAGCACATGAGTACGATAATGTTTTTTAAGTTATACTCTTACCATACTATACATGTCTTGATGAGATATATGAGCAAGATATAAACACATATATTTGTTTTTATAAAGAAATTAGATATCATTAGAACCTCCATATTTATCATCAAATAAACCTAAACACGTATACTACAAGACTTAGCTACTTACTTTATGATGCCCTAGGCAGTTCAAGTTGTACCACTCAGATTTCTAGCTAGATGCTACTAAGTCATACTAGAAGTCCATACAAGGTTTTGGGATATCCAAATTCTACTAGATCTCTCCACATAACCTCGAGTTAAAGCGAAGTAACCAAGAGGCAAACTGTTCATGGTTTAAATCTATCTTGGATATTTGTGCAGAAGGGATCCACAAATCACATGCCCATCCTAGGTACACAGGTAGCAACACCAAACCTTAGGATATCAACCCATCACAACTTCATATGCCATTCCTTTCCAGACCATCGACCTTCACTGAGTCCCTGACCAAGTTTAAAGATGTTAGAATATAAAATCCCCAAATGTTCTCATCTATACACTAAGATATGGCTCTGAGCATCTTCTCACAATTTAGATTACTACAAGATTGACTCATTTCACTATTCCCCCTAACAACCCACATGAATATATCCACAAATTCAAGTATCTACGATATTAAGACACTTGATTAGTTAGGTTCATTACTCTTTCTGATTGCTTCAATAAAGTTACATAAAACCATCAATTGGGAAATTACAAACTTGATTCATACCTTCTAACTCCAAAAGATTTAAATTATTTAAGATCTTAATTTTATCAAAGCATGACATACCATCACGATACTCATCCACATTAATCCATATCATAATGAATACAACCTCAAAAGTCCTAAGGGTATCAAGCCTATACCCAAATTCAATCCATATTTAGAATATCATAGTAAGCCATCACAAGACTATTCATCATTTGAGAGTGTGGAAAGATAGTGTTTTGAAATATGGAATGGACACGTCATTTCTATATCATAGACCTATGTTCATATAATTTTTTTGATAGGATAACATCTAGTAAAAGATGTTGATGGAAGTAGAACTTTATCAATAGGCATCAATCAATGGTGTTAACCAATGATGCCTCATACTATTTTAGCATTTAGAGATCAACTCACATAAATGAGCAGGAAAGGAAGACCAAGGATGAGTATTTATACCCCTGAAGGAGAGAGGAAAGGATGGTCAAATCTATCCAACCATTGGTATATGCATCTGTATCTTCATTAGAAGACAACTTTGACTTTTCATTGGAAGGAAAGTTATAAAAATCATTGATAGGAAACCCCATTTTCTTTCATAGTAGATGTGGGCAAGAATTAGATTGATAGACATCCTCAGTCATAGTCATTGTCCAAGCACATAGAAGATCCATCAAAAGACGTAAACTAGAACCTCCTCAATAATCAAAACTATTAGACTCTTGATTCTCAACCCATGATTTCCATTGGTAGATGCTCCACCAACTTCATTGATAATTGATGATGATGATCCAACTTCCATCAATACTCAATCGATGAAATGTTGATATTCATCTAGCCAACTGTCCTATCGATTGACAACTAATGAAGACACAAGAGGTCAATGGTCATCTATTTACATTATTCCTTGATTGACAGAAAGGCAGGAAACCCCATCAATTCTCAATGGACAAAAAGACACGATTCTTAAAGGAAAAAAAGACAAGGTACTCTATATTGATCCTCAACTGATGTAAAGGTAGAACACTTCCATTGATTTCCAATAGATGAAAAGGCAAAACACTTCTATTAGTTCCCAACCAATACAAAGACAAGATACCTGATTATGTGATCTAAGTCAACCCAACCAAGTCCAAACAAAAGGGGTAAGGGGGATAAACATGTTATGTGTAGATTACAATAAGAACCCTAAAAAAATATAAACCAACTGATTATGTAGCTAAAATAAGGATGTTCAAAGAAATAAAATCGATGATTGGAGAAACAAAACATGAATAAGAGGTTTACATAGGTAGGAGTCTTACAACTACAAACACATGATCGGGATTTCTCCCCTCAAAATACTAGGAAAACAAGGGTGAGTACTTCATGTGCATCTCATCCTAAATCTCTCAAGTAACCGCTTCTACTCCACGGTGACACCACAACACCTTCAACAAAATTATATCCTTCTACCTCAGCTTCTGCACTCTCTTGTCCAAAATTAACATGCAATGTTTTATATATGATATATCATCATCAAGCTCGGCTTCAAATGGTTTTACCATCTGACCTATTTTGGATGGCACTTCCTCAATATTGACATGTGGAACATGTTACGTAATACGTGCAGCTCAAGTGGCAACTCCTTCTTATACGACACCTTCCCAACGTGAGCGATGATAGGGTAAGGTGGAATTACTCTAGGTGCCAACTTACCAATCGTACCTAAACTCATGATTCCTTTCCATGGAAATACCTTGAGATACACCTTGTCTCCCACTTGGAAATCTAGTGGTTTGTGAGTATTCTCTACATTATATTTTTGCATGTCTTGTGCCCCCTTCAACTAATGCCTGACCACTTTAATATTCTATGTCTTCTATGAACTAATTCTGAACCTAGAAATTAACATTCATCTTCTATATACCAGAAAAGAAGCAATCTAAAATGCATTCCATACAAAGCCTCACCTCACCATATCCAAGCTTCTGTGGTAGCTACTATCATAGGAAAAATCAATAAAGTTGAGATGAATTTCAACTCCCAAGGAGTTGAAGAACATGATCTCAACACATCTTCCCGTGTATATATTTTTCTTTCAGACTATCCATATATTTGTGGATGAAAGGCCATGCTAAACTTTAATTGTGTACCCAAAATTGTGTGTAGATAATCCCAAAATCTCCTTTCAAATTGTGATTCTCTATGAGATGCTATTGTTAATAGTACTCCATGCAGGCATACTATCTCATCAATATATATTTGTGCTAGAATATCTATTGTGTATGTGGTTTTGACTGGAAAGACATGATCTGCGTTCACCAATTTGTCCAACACCACCTAGATGGAATCATGACCTTTATCCATCCTAAGAAGTCCAACCTAAAAGTCCATGGTTACATGGTCCCACTTCCATTCTATAATCAACAAATCCTGCCAGTCTCTATGTTCTACTTTGACTTGTTGACAGACAGAGCACTTGATCATGAAATATTCTATGTCTTTATTTAATCCTGGCATCCAACATAAATCATTGAGATTATGGTGCATATTGGTGTTGACGAGATGCATTACGTACTATGTATGTGTCTACTTGAACACCATCTTTTGTAGGTCATTCACATGAGGAACTGCCAAGTTGTTGTGATAATATAATATCTTATTTTCTATCTCATGAAATCCATCATGTTTCCAATTTCCAAACTCTGACCTTAGATTCAATATCATGATATCATCATGTTGCATCTAGTCTATTGTATCATAGTTGGCTTGAATTACAATTGTTCTAGAAACCCATCAAGCATGGAAACATCCATATGAATGTTCATTTGTCTTAGGGACATAACATGTCCCTCCTCTTACAAGACAAATAATTTCATTGTGCTAATTCTGATGAAGATGATGATAATGGCCTTCTACTCAATGCATTTGCCACCATGTTTGCCTTCCCAGGGTGATACTCTATTGTGGAATCATAATCCTTTTTCGTTCTCAAGTCATCTCCTTTGCCTCATATTCAATTAATGCTCAGAGAAAAGATATTTAATGTTCTTGTAGTTTGTGACAGTTTGGAAGTATCTCTCACAAAGATAATGTCTCCAAATAATTAGTGCCAAAATCACTACCACTAATTGTAATCATGTGTCATGTAGTTCTTGTATGATTGTTTAGCTAACTAGAAGAAAAATAGATCATGCACTTTTCTTGCATAAACATGCATCCAAGACCCTACTTTGAAGTGTCACATGAAACTATATAACATTCCTGGGCTCTAGCAATACCAACATAGGTGCAAACATTGAATTTGACTTTAACAGTTGGAAACTTTGTTGACATTTCTAAATATGCTCAAATGGCACATCTTTCTTGGTTAGTCTAGTAAAAGTTAGGGGCTATTTCATTGAAGTCCTTGAAAGTTTATGGTGCATTGGCTAACCCAAATAACATAACCACAAACTTGTAGTGACCATGCTTAGTCTTGAATGATGTCTTAGGCATGTCTTCCATCTTGATCCTCATCTGGTGGTATCTTGACCTCATATTTATCTTTGAAAACACTATAGCACCCTTTAGTTGATCAAACAAATCAGCAATCCTTGATAATGGGTTCTTGTTGTAACTTTGTTCAATTGTAGATAGTCTATGCATAGACTCATGGAACCTTCCTTCTTATTGACAAAAAAACTGAATAACCTACAAAGGCATGCTTGACTGTATGAAACTCTTATATAACAATTCCTAAAGTTTCTTCTTCATCTCTTCTATCACTATTGTTGCCATCCTACATAGCGCTTGTGCTATGGGTTGTATTCCATGTATAAGATTGACATCAGTGTCAATCCTCGAAGAGGTGGAAAAACTTGAAACTTTTCTGGGAATACATCTTCAAACTCACACACTATGAGTATATCTTAATATAAGGGCTCACCACCTTAGTATTAACTCCATGTTCCAGGAAAGTCTCCCATCCCTATCTCATCAACTTCTCATTTGTAGTAGTATACAAAAGACATATAGGGAGAATCTTGCGATCTCCTTAGAAAGTCCAAGAGACATCTCCCTCCCAAAACTTAACAACCATGCATTTGCAATCTAATACTACCTTATACTTCTCTAAATATCCATCCCAAGGATCACATCAAATCCATACATCTCAAGTTGCATAAGATGCGCTTGAATGTTGGTTTAGAAAAAAACAAGAATGTAGGATCAACACACCTCGCCCACAACCATGGAACCAACTAGAGGGATTCTAAGGAAAATATGTTTTGAATGGAAACTAACATGCAATTTATAATGTATAATCACCTCTCTGGCGATATATAACGGTGTCTCACCCAGGTCAATCAAAATTGAATCATTGTGTAGAAGAAGACAAGTCTGAAATAAAATCTCCATATGACCTTTAATGATTTGAGAGATGACAACTCCCTCAGAGTGAATCATTGCATAGAAATGAGTTTCTACTTGTGATCTTCCTCGTCCTTGGATTCTTCTTGCAAATCATGATGACCCTACTTGTGAAGCTTGGTCTTGTCCTTTACCACTATTGATATGTTGCTATAATCCATGTTGGACCTGACATTGGTATTAAGGCGTCTCTTGATTTAATTATGCATAGAACATCTTCAAGTTCCCAGGTTGATAGCAGTAGAAGCATTCTTCAATCAAGAGGTGAGTGGCCCAAATGGCCCTATTACTAATGCAAATCCATAACTACAGCTGGTGGAAGTCCTCATACTCTTCCCTTACTTAGAGACCATTGTGACTACTTTTATGCTCTCAAATCTGACAAGGTCGTACTCTGCTATGACTTCCAAAACTTCTACCTCAGTGGCCCATAAAACCTTTTTCTCTTAGATCCTCCAAAATACTATCTAGACAACTGTGTCAATTTCCGCTTTGAATTTTTGTCACAAATGCTGACCGTTGTGCTCTTTGTCCTCCTGACTCACTCCTTAAAGGTAGAAAACTTCTCACGTGACTGCAAAATTGATGCCAACCTATCCAACTCTGCATTCGCCCCCCTATCAAAATACCTCGCCATCTCCTTTTTTGTTGGCGTCATGTGGGGGAAAAACCACAATATCTCCATATATTGTGCTTTGTACTCATTTACCATCATCATCTTTTATCTCAACTGCTCAAACTTAGTTATCTTCTTATCTAGGTATTACTAAGGGAAGTACCCATTCTCAAATTACCTCAAGTAAGGGCTTCCCTAGGACTTTTCTATTCCTCAACATTACCTTTCAACATGTATATCACATTCTTCACCTTGTCCTTATGAGGCACATCTTACAATTTGAAAGCATTCTCCAACTCTGTTAGCCACAAATCTACATCCATCAAATCTATCGCCTGGAGTACTCTAAGGCCCCTACTCTCTCTAGTTGTTTACATCGTGCTCGACCCCATAGATTTTATGTTTAAGGAAGGTCCCCTAGCGGTAGGAGTTGAAACCTTCTCAAAGACCTAACAAAACACCGACATCACCTACCCAGATATAGCCTAAAAAGCAAGGCGGGCATGCATTGTCATTTCAAAAGGTTCCTACCTTGGGCTCCTTGATTTTCGATTCTGGTATCCCTTCCTTGGGTATGCATCACCTTCTATCACCTCCAGGAGGAACAAAACTTCTCTCTATATGCTCTTCATGATATTCATCCATATCCACATAACCATAAAAAATGGTTAGATATAGTGAACTCATAAGAACATACACAACAAAAAAATCCTATGTCCTTGTAGACTTAGTGAACCTAGGCACTTGTACAAAAATTTGTGTCATCCCACCTCCATAAATTGAGATTACTCATAACAAATCACTATTTTGAACCTACAAATATCATTAACATATAAACCACGACACACGAATATCGGTCTAAATACTATTCCATTATCAAGAGTGATGATTACAACATGCCTTACTATCTAATACAAAATTCTTCACATTTCATATACATCATCTTTTTTTGGTCAGTGTTCATATACATTGTCACAATTGCATGAAGGTTATTCCTCCATTTTCATAAACATGCACAAATCAAGGGCATAATAATAAAACCTTTTCATATAGTTTCATATCTAGAGGTTGTGCATGAATATCCAAAATGTAGACTGGACATACATCAAAAATAAAG
Organism: Alisma plantago-aquatica; assembly: GCA_963693085.1. Classification (NCBI taxonomy): domain Eukaryota; kingdom Viridiplantae; phylum Streptophyta; class Magnoliopsida; order Alismatales; family Alismataceae; genus Alisma; species Alisma plantago-aquatica. Next base: position 429,552,149 of record OY856413.1, read on the forward strand.
AAAAGAAATACATGTTCTCATATTTGAGTCCTCAGAAGAGGTCACACATAAACCAACTATCTTCGGGACCCCTTTAGAATAACATCACCCACCTCAAAGCTAAGGTTTGCATCCTCGAGACTAATCTTCACCTACACTACTAGGAGTACCTCACGCTCATGAAATATCAAGTCCCATAAATATGATATAACAACTACAAAGTTTATTACTTATCAGAGGTAATGAATTTTAAACATTGACAGTAAATAACTAGGCACATGATAACGAAAATGTAGTTAAAGGTACTCTCTTACCATACTATACTTGCCTCAATGAGAAACCTGAGCAAGATATAAAGCAATATATTTGTTTGTAAAGAAATCACATATAATAAGAACATCCATTTTTATCATCAAATAAACCTAAACATGTATTCTACGTGACTGAGTTACTTATATAATTATGCATTGGGCAGTTCAATTCATACCACTCAAACTGCTAGCTAGATTCTACTAAGCCATACTAGAAATTTGTACAAGATCTGGGAATATACATATTCTGCTAGATATCTCCACATTACATCTAGTTGAAGCAAGATAAAGAATCTAGAATGTACACATGATAAATCTACCATGGATATTTTCTCGAAAGAAGATCCAAAAATCATATGGCCATCCTCAATACACAAGTAGTGATGCCAAATCCTAAGGTATCAACCCATTACAAACTCATATGCCATTCCTTCACATTGGGCTTCATCGAGTCCCTAACTAAGTTTAAAGACAACCGAATAAAAGATCCCCAAACATCTCATTATGTTCACTAGTACATGGCTCCAAGCATCTCTCACAATTTAGATTGCTATAAGATTGACATATATCACAATTCCCTCTAAAAATCTAAGGGAATATATCTAGGGACTCAAGGATCTATGAGATTAAGTTAATTTTGATTAGTTAGGTCCATTATTCTTTATGGTTGCATAAATCAAGTAAAATAAAACCATTAACATGGACACTACAAAATTGATTCGTGCATGTGACTCCATAAGAAATAAAACATATGAAATTAAGATCTTAATTTCTCAAAGATTGGCATACCATCACTCCGCAGAACCAAACCAAGGAGTGTCATATCCTAAGGGTATCAATCCTATACTCTAGACAAATCCACATAAAGAATATCATATTGAGTCATTACAGTACTATTCATCATTCGAGAGTATGGAAAGACAATATTTCCTATATCACATATTTGTGTTCATATAAATGTTTGGAATCACAACATTTAGTAAATGATTTGTGAAATACTTTTAGTAAAGTTTTGACATCAAAAGTTACATAACCCCATGTACTTACAAGATGTTGTCATTTCATAAAGATACGATCTTGAAGCATTTCCTCCCATAAATAATTCACTATACACAAGATTATAGTAACCTCTCATATTTATAGTATAGGGATTTAATTTGGGAAGTCTAAATACAACATGCAACTTCACCTCCTCATAAAATACTAGTTTAGGACAACACAAAGTTTCACCTTTTCATCATTTAAAGGGAGATCACTAGTAGATAATGGTTTGCATGTATATAACAAGTAGTAAATGCATCCAAAGTTGTATCACTTACCCTACTACTATGAAAATGATTCCACTCAAATAGAACACTTGGAAAGCTTCTAGTTTCATGAAAACCCCAAAGGTAACATCAAACTCTCCAAGATTTGAACTTTATTCTCACAAGGTCTGCTACGACAACACATCCATGTTCTAAAGGCAACTAGAAAAAGAGTAAAGGAGGATACTAGGACATAAGACAGTGGGTGAAACTCTAAAGGAGGAAGAGGGTGAAGTATCACCATGATTATGAAGGATAGGAAATCAACTTACATGACTCCAGGTTTGGATGATATAAGGAAGGGTGCTGACTGTCATAGATGAAGAAATGTAAGAAAAGAGTAACGATGACGAAGGGTGATGGAAGCATAACTTTCATTTGTAGACGTCGACCTATGGCGTTAGCCAATGATCTCCCATGCTGCTTTAGCACTTTGATATCAACTCGCACAAATGAGGTGAGGAAGGAAGAGAAAGGAGGGGTATTTATAGCCCCATATGAGAGAGGAAAGAATGGTCAAAGTCACCCATCCATTAGTTAACGTGTCCATGTCTTCATCAAAAGTCAACTCAGACTTTTCATCAGAAGGCAAGGTTAAAAACATCATTAGTAGACAACCCCATTTTTTCATCAGCAGATGTGGGCAAGAATTCCAATGATAGCCATCATCCATCCCAGTTATCAATCCAAGCACATAAGAGATCCATCAGAAGATGTAAAGTGGAACTTCATTAGTTGTGAACACCATCAAACTATCGATTCTCATCCAAGGATTTCCATAGGTAGGTGCTCCCCCAGCTTTCATTGGTAGTTGATGTCAACCAACTTCCATCCATACTGAATCAATGAAGATCCAACATTCATCTAGCAAGATGTCCCATAAGTAGACAATCGATGTCCATAGGTTGACAATTGATTAATACACAGGAGATCACAAGATCAATCATTTCCATTGCTTCTATATTTATGGGAAGACAAGAAACCCCATTGGATCTCAACTAGGAAAAAGGCAAGGTACTCTTCGCAGATCCTCATCCTATGAAAAGGCAAAACACTTCCATTAGTTCCCAACTGATGAAAAGGAGGAACACTTCCAGCAATTCAAAAGAAAAGACAAGAAACCCAATTAGGTGACCTAAGTCCACCCAAAAAAGTCCAAATAAGAAGGATATGATAGAGAAACATGCTATGTGCAAATTACAAGAGAATCACAACCGTGGGGAATTTGCACATAGGACCCTCAAACAAAACATCAACCAAATGATTACATAGCTAAACTAAACATGTCATTAAGCAACCAAGTCAAAGATTAGAGCGACAAAACATTATTAGGAGGTTAAGTTGGGTCAGGGGTTTTATGGATGCAACACAAAAATGGGTTTCACAAGAAGTATTAGTGTTTAGAAAATTAGGTCATGAGTAGATTCCATAAATATCCTATTTGTTCCTAAAAGACTCCCTAATAATTTTTTAGTGATGCTAAAAAGCACAGTATACATGTCATGGGCATAGTTATATACCTATCTAACATCACTTTCAACTCTATTGAAAAGTATATAAAACAACCATGATTTGATTCACCGCATTCTCTTTGATAGGCCTAATTTTTTTCTTCCATTTTAGGTCGTTATACTTTTAATAGTGTTTTGATATTATTTTTTATTTATGACGAGGGTGGGGCATCAATGCATCTTTTGCACAATATCATTTTATTTTTTACTTTAAATATAGCGTGGTAAGAATAAGGTCCACGAAACTACAATACAACTCAGTTGAATTCAAATTTCATCATTATCAAGCCTAATTAAACTATATGATGCGATGTCATCTAGGAATCCATAGAGATGCATGAAAATGGGCTTGAAGTTTGACCGAGCACTATATCGACAAAATATACAGACCTTAGGTTCATTTTCCATAATTTGAGGCTCTCTAAAAAATGGGTTTGCATCATAATGGATAAAGAATACATCACAAACCTAAGAATATATGGCCTAACAGATGATGAAGAACAAGGTATATGCAATCAGATATATTAAGATGGAAATGCAAATATGTTTCCAAATAGCTGATCAATTTGATAGGTTCCATAAGAGGAGGTAAATTCATTAGATAACAAAACTGATTTGGTCATAATTGTTGGACTTCAAAACACACAAGTCCATCTAAATAGTATAGATTATGCAAGAAAGTAATACATTGCAAAAGATTAGATGTAAATGCATGACATGGAAATGAATATAAGTAAAATGCTAAATGAGAAAATAATAGAAAATACAAGAAAATAAATATACATGTGAAAAATCAAAGAGACATATATAGATGGCATATTTCCCTACCACTCAATATTAGGATTTTCTCATCCATAAGAAAAGCAAAACACAGGACACTAGGATGTGCTCTAGAAGTTCATGTTTTGTCCACTGCTAATGTTGAGGCATTGGGCCTGGATTAGTTAAGAGTGGAGCCTAATGATACATACATGGAGGAGGATTTTGTGATGTTTCTAAGGATGCTCATAACCTAGAACATGTTACAAATGTGCCCAATAATGAGAGTCATGAGGTAGGTACTTCTCAAGACATTAGGGTAGCTACTACTAGTAGTTCTCCCATTTTTGATGCCACCCATGCATATTGTAATTATCTAATACATATTGTTTCTCTGGTACGAATGGTGTTGGCCATCACTACAACATATTGAAATTTATTATCATGTTCCTAGAAACCCTAATACCTTGAATTAGATGCTAATAGGATTAATTATTAAGAAAGCACCAAAGTAGGTGAAAGATATATCCTAAAATACCTCATTATATATTAGTCATGCCTAGATGGTTAATATTATTTGTGGTAGGTCTAAAATAGTTGATTAACAACTATTTGAATGTTTTCATGCTTTAGGTAACCTAATTTGCTTCTATTTTAATAATACTATTTTCAATGAACCTAAATAGTAAACTGATAAAAATGAGATTTCATTCCAGTTGATTTTGATCACCATTTTCATGGTAGGATTAACACAACCTAAGCTCAGATATTCAATATTTAGGTTAGTATAGATATGTAATAAAATATATTAGGATATTAAGGATAAATTCTAGTTTATTAGAGCACCTAGAGGATAATCTTATATAGGAAAGTAAATGAAAATTAATATATGACATGATTTATTTATTCTTAGTACCTAGTTCTAATCTAAGTGGATATGGGTAGATAACCAATAAAAACAAGATAATTTATCCCAATTTGAATCCTACTTATATTATACCTAGATTTCAGTCAACAATTTAACTATAATTTGACAAATTTGACACCCTCCTCCATCTCTTAGTCACGATTTATATTGATTACAGAACTAAATTCCACTGATGATTGTCAAAAATATCATCTTTACTATGAACCTCAATATAAATAGTGTAGTGACACATGTTATTCTTTGTCTTCTATCATCTTCTTTTATTCTTAGCATTGTTTCCTTCCTCTACCCCCACCTACCAAGTAAATAAGCAATTGATCCATGGTTTCACTATATTTGGTGGTTTCCTATGTCTTATCAAACCTTAGACACCTTCCTACCCCAAGTCCATCTCCATCGGTACCTTAGAGTCACTACACCTCCTCCTGTATGAATTAGTATCCTCTAACCTTTGTGAATCCCACATACACCTCTTACCATCACTCCTTTTCTCTCTAGATCCCTATTTTCTCCTACCCAACCCCCTCAAGTTGTTGATTGCACATGGAATTTGAAGTAACCTTCTAGGCCATCTTGAAGGTGGTTGAGCCTCAATAACATATCCTATTGATCCTTGGGATCTATTTTAAATATTGATTTATCAAACTTATGGTGAGTTTTTCGTTTCCCTTTTTCACCTATTTCTTCTCTAATATTACAATGGTGGGATGTTATTACGAGTACACATTCCCTCTTCTTTTGAGTTTACCACATGATCCATTTCCTTTGCCTTGAGAACTCATATAATGTTTTGATTTTACCCATATTTTGTCTTGTCAAGCTCATGGACTCCTTGATGTGTCTGTTATTGCACAGGAAAATTTACCTAGGGAAGAATCTCCAAATGCTTACCTAGACTATGTACAATAATCACCACCCGCAAGCGGATGAATCTTATCACAACATAGTTCAGGATTGAACCCAAAGGACATCATGTTTGAGAATTGACTGACCAAAGTAACCTAGAAAGAACTAGTATTTATCACAAGATTGAGTTTGGTTTAATTAGATGAAGGTTGCAAGAATCAAAATGGCTTTATTAAGGATCTAACTATCTATGGATGAGAATACCAGGGTGGAATGGGTTTCACCTTCACTACCTATCATTCAATCTCTCACTTCGTCATAATAAGCATGGATGTATATATGTCAAGGCCAAGATAAATCCCCCTTTTGGCATAAGGATTAAAACTTGAACAATTATCACTCTAAACTCATCATGACATTACCTATAGATCATACATCTATCACCTTGAAGAAAAACCTATCTAAAGTTCTAATCAATGGTTTAATATGCCCTAGATTATGAAAAACATGTAAACCTACTGATCAAACAAACATACAAGCATGAAAATGTTAATTATAGAAATGTAATGGTTCATAAAATATAGATGCAGAAAAATGATAAACTAAGGTAGTGGGTCTACTCTCCGCATCCTAGAGAGAGGATTACATGCACATAACAATAGTAATAAGAGCAACAATTGAAGAAAGGAAGAAATTAATCATCATAGAAGAATATAAAAGTAGAGTTGTGGCATGTTAAAGCATGTCTTCATGCTGGAGTTTGATGGTGGATAATGAAAGAGTAGGTTGAGCATCATTATTCCATCTTCAAGGTTGGAACAGATCATTGTGAAGAGAATGCAGTGTTTGATGAGGGTTAAATTCATCCATCGATGGGATAGGTGTCATTAGATGAACCTCCTTCGAGGTCAGGACCTTAGAACCTTGGATATGGAAGAGTTAGAAGGATATGTGTTGACATTTTTCAACTGATGGAAATGGTCAACAATTTCAAGAGTGGAATGGCCAGGAACAAAAGTGGCATCCTGGCGGCATCAATGGTAGGTCCCTTTTCTAGAGGTGAAGGCCTTGTATTTATAGGCATAGGCTAGGGTTTGGAACCCTCCTAGCCACTTTGGAGTTAAGAAATCAACTCCATGGAGGTGAAGAGACAGTGGAGGCATGAGGAAGACGATGCATCTCACAACTTGTAGAACTTCCATATGTAGGTGAATGGTCAAGATGACCATTGATAGGAGAAAGGCTAGGACAACCATCGGAGGATGAAATCTAGATTTCCATCAGTTGTTGAGTTTAGATTGGTCTTCAATTTGTATGTACAGTAGAACTTTTGAAAGGTGAGCATCGATAGTTGGGTGCGGATCTTCCATCGAAAGGAGAATGTAGTAGGATCTTTAGCTATTGCGAGTAGGAGTCCTACTAGAAGATAGTTGGAATGGAGAACCATGGTAGCCAAAGGAAGAGATTCCTTGAAAAGGATACCATTAGTAGAAGTGTTTCAGACCACCATCAAAAGATGAATGTAGCATAATCATCAAAAAGGGACCACCAAAAGGTTGGTGATTGGCTTCTTTTGGTTGTCAACCAATGGATTGAAAGAGTGATGAAAAGCAAAAATTTAGTATATGCAATGCAAATCAACGGTTCTAAAAATTTAATTCAAACCAATGGTTTGGAAGATGCAAGCACACCCCTAGGGGGATATTGGCATGGGTCGTGAGATCTGCACCTATGAACCATCAACCAATGGAATGATCCACTGATGAAGGTATGGTTCATAAAAAATATGGCCCATATATCCACAAAGATTATTGTTCCCACTAGTTGGTTAGAGGGGACACCATCTCCTACACTCATATCATGTAATGAAGTTCAAACCTACCATAAAAACCAAGAAATTGGATCAAAACCCTATAATTTAGTATGAAATTAAGAAAACTAAACTACAAGTTATTTGTGAAGCAAAATGATGGAAATGAGAGCAAAACTAAGATGGAAAATACCAATAATACTTGGATGAATCTCCATTCATCACTCCTCTTGTCATGAAACTGAAAAGGATGCTCCTTGGATATATGTTCATCATGAGTCTCCTTATTTGGACTTGTACAGATCATCATAGTCCCAAGGACTAGATAGCAGTCACCTTTAATACTCAAAGGTGATATTTTACATGATGTAGTCTCATTTTCAATATGTCGCATTGGTTTCTTCATTTCTGACCATCAAAACTTATTGTGGTGGGAGATTATATATTCACCATCACTAATATTTGATCTATTATTAGTTACAAGGGTGTTTTGATCCTCTTTTGCAATTTATAGCATTCCAACTAGACTACTTAATCATGTGATACATGTATGATATACTTGTATCACATATATGGTTGAAAACCATATGTGAGGCATATATAACATTTGGAACCAAACTTCAAGGATATATAGAATATAATTTAAACTTCTAAAGTTCATACTAAATTATTTATAACTATAATACACATAAAATATGTAATATATTTAGAAAATGATTCTCGAAATAGTCCTATAGGTCTTGCATCCTATTAACAATCAAAATACAAGGTAATATTTAGGGTTTATTATATCAAAATTAATCCAATCTATGATGATAATAATTGTAGGTGTGGATTAGTATTGACTTTGGGACTACTCAAGAAATGGTAACTTCTTAACATGAATGTTGCATTCTATTACTGGAATATATTGGGTAACTCCTACATTATCTTTTTTTTTCTATTTGAAAAGTATCCTTTAACATTGAAGATTTTTATTTATTCAATCTAAATTCAATCTTATCTCATGGAATTGATCCTGATTTACCTATAGTATATTTGGATATAAATCAAACCCTAATTATTGTGGCTTGCATATCTTATCCCAATTTGCATCATGTTTGTATAGTTAACCTATTCTTTTCCATTTTGTGATGAAATCCTAATTTGACCTTTTTTATTAATGAGATTAAACTTATCTTTCTCAATATTTATGTGCATGTTGATTGTGATAACAATCACAACATAAGTAGTAGAAACACTTTGGTTGATGATGCCTATTATTTTTATTTTTCTTTATAATAGAATTAGGTGGTGATCCATGTTCCTGGGGAATTGTCTGGTGATGCCCTCTACCACACACATATATTTTTGGTTTGTGGCGATGATGCCTTAGAGTATATTTTTATTATATTTTTTGTACATGTATGTGCAATTCTCCATTACTATATTTGTATTGTGATTGAAAGTCAAGATGTCAGTTTTGTTTCTTCGAATGTTGATTGTCATTCTACTTGAAGGTTCCTATTGACATCATGAGTAATTCTTTTTTGTTACTTTAATAGAAACATATTATCTTAGTTGTGATCCTTTTTTCCCTATGAAATCCCACAAGGAAGTGATTATAATATGCACATACCAACGTTATTAATGTCCTATATTGTTATTTCTTGTTGTATGGTTTTGTTCCCAACCCCTTAAGCTAAAGGGAATGTTGGATTTCTCAACCCAGTTCTAGAGTCTGCATTGGAATGGATAGAGTTTGGATATAGAGTTGAAATGTCCAGGATTCCTCTATAATTATGCGTCATTAATGTTAATTGTTAAGTTTTCATTTATGTATCTACCCTTGTAGGTGAAGAGCTGCTATATATTGAGATAATTTTAATTACCATATTTATAATTGCACTACAAATTTTTGTACATGACACATCATCATATTTGAATATGGAGTTTCATGTCTTTGAAGAAATATTATTTCGATGTTTGCAATCTGGGATGTTTAGTCAGATACTGAGTGATGACCTCCTCGGTTCTACTCATTACAAGTATGGTATCAAAGAAAAAAGTTAGTGAATTTAAATATTCCAATTATGTATCACCAAATGTTGTTTACCTACAATGGATTACTTATGCGTACTCTGTCGGCTAAATTGGACATAATTATACCCTGTGTTTTGACGATGATAAACATTTCATTCTTGTGGATCTAACTTGTTATTTGAGCATTTCATGGATAAACAAATAAGGGAGTGGATAGTTGAAGATCAGTACAAATTGGAAGACCAACATGCTTAAATTTCTTTTATTTTCATGATTGTACTCAATGTAAGAACTTGTACAAGTGTATAATGTACAAGTACATAGATATCATGTAAATCAAGCATTAGGCTTCCCTATCCACTCACAACACTTAGATAGATCCTCCCCTAAGATAGAATCACAATTACACATTGATACACACACTTAATAGATGACTCAAAATATTGAAACAGGGACATTCTCAATCAAAAAACTTCTCGACCAAGACACTCTCGGTCGACAAACTCCTTGACTGAGAATCACTTCAGTCTAACTCACAAACACTGATTGTTGACCTACTCCTGTAACCCTAGAACAGTCCTCGATCGACAACATTCTCGACTGAGATAAACCTTCGAGTAGGTTCCGTAGCCTTTAGACTGAGAGTAGTTGGTAGTTGGAAAGTCACAATAGCCGTTGGATATCTTTACTCCAAACCAACACTCGGTCGAAGACTTTTTCGACCGAGAACATATTGGTCGACAAACTTCTCGACCGAGACATGCTCTGGACTGCACTTTTCAGCACTAAACAACTAGCCACTGCAATGTAATTTACAGACACCTAATGGCTAGTTGAGCACTAAGAACACCCTAGAAAGTGTCTAGAACATCCCTAATCACTTATAACCCATTCCTATAAATAGGAAAGGCCTTAGGACACCCAAAGCATCACTTGTGCATACAATTACACTTGAGATTCATTCTTAGTGAGCAACAAGCAAAGCTACACTTGCAATTTATTTCTTTGAGCTCTACATTAGTGTCCTATAGCCTAGTATCTCCTAGACACCACACTACCACGTTCATCTATAGTGGATAGGAGATCAATACACTTGATATAAGATCAAAGCACTGTACTCATTGGTAACATTGTTTTTTTCTTCCAATCTTATTCTCTTTTATTGTATTTTGTTCTCCTTGACTACTCCTAGGTTGGAGACTATTGAAAGGAGGTTCGTGGAGCTACTTTAGGTAGTTAAGGCTTCTCCCGGTGACTTGGAGTTACTTCAGAAGGCTGCCCTAAGGATTGAATCTACTTCAGGTGAAGGCTACTTCAAGGGTGGACTTGGAGTTACTTTAGAAGGATGCTTCTAGGAGGATTGAAGCTACTTCAGGTGAAGGCTACTTCAAGGGGTCTTGGAGTTACTTCATAAGGCTACTTCTAGGAGGATTGATGCTACTTTAGGTGAAGGCTACTTCAAGGGTGTAGGAAAGCAATTGCATTTTATGTAACATCCTCGCAAGGTAATAAAATAAGTTGCTTTCAAAATCGTGGTTGGAGACAATCGGGTAGTGGACTGACTACCTTAGATTTCTAAGGTAGGAACCACTCTACATACTTGTATCTTCCTTGTTTCCTCATACTTCTTGTTCAATTGTTTTAAATTGTTTTAAAACTCCAAAAAGCTCTATTCACCCCCCTCTAGATCTTTCAATTGGTATCAGAGTCGGTCTTCAAGGAGCCTTAACAGGTCTTGAAGAGATGAGGGATGGTGTCTTCAACAACCTATACATGGAAAGGACACACTTGATCCAGCCATCAACAAGCGATCAAGATTGTAGATGGTGTTTTGAATGCGAAGCAAAGGGCCACACAACACTTAATTTCCCAAAGAAGAAGAAAGAAGAAAAGTTCCACAAAGATAGAAGGGAACAATCAAGTAATTATAAAGAAGACAAGGTATGTTGTTTCATTGTAACAACCGATGAATAAGAAAATGAGGTAAGCCTACTTGATTTATCTAAAGAAGAGTTAGTTGCTAGCATTGAAGAATTACATGATAAATATATTGATTGTAAAAAGAAACTAAAAAGAGTTACAAAAATTAATGAAGAATTATATGCTCAATTAAATGATCTTGCTTCTAAAAAGGAAAGTATTATTTCTGAAAATTCTACCTTGAAATCATCTTTTAATAACTGCAATGTGAAGTTGCTTACTCTAGAAACAAACTATAATTTTCTTTCTCAAGAAAAAGTTGAATTGCTTGCAAATTTGAATGATCTTCAAACTCAAACTATCTTGTGTACTCATTTATATTATGATGTTATTGTCAAAGAAAGAGATAGTTTGTTATCTAATCTAGATCAAGCAAAGTTAGACATTAAAAGGAGAATGGATGAAATTGCTAAGTTACAAAAAGTTATAAGTAGATTGAAAAATAAAGATATCCTTGATAATAACCTAAAGGATTCTTCCGGCCAAATTGGAAGAAGAGGTTTAGGATATGTTCCAAAAGGAAGATCTCATCCTAAATCTAGAAGAACACAAGCACCCAAGACCAAGGCCATATTTGTACCCAAAAACAACTCAACTTAAAGGAGAAATAAAATTGATTCCATTTGTTGTCACTATTGCTTGCGTCTTGGACATCATTCTTTTTCATGCCCATACAAGAAACAGGATGTTGATTTAGTTTGAGTTCCAAGGCTTCAAACCTAGGATATTTGAAAATGATTAGTTGAGATTTGACCTAAAATGTTACTTTGATATTCAAAATGTCTTATCTCAACTAAACTGAGCTTTAATTTGCATATTCTTGTAAAATTGTATTGGAAGTAACTTATGTTTTACTTGAAAATAATTACTAAAAACAAAAACAGAAATAATCTCGGCCAACAACAACTTCGACCGAGACACTCTTCAGTCGAGAAAGTTGACGACCAAAGAAGTTTCTGTCTCAAACCTGCATTTTCTGGACAAACAGTAACATTGTCGGTCGAGAAAGTTATCGACCGAGAACATTTCTGTCGAGAAGATAGTCAACCAAGAAAGTTACTGTTTTAAGCTTGAAATTCCTAGAAAAACATCCGGTCGAAAAATACTTAGACCGAACCTCACTCGGTCGAGAAAATTGTCGACCGAGGATGTTTCTGATTGAACTGTTTAAATAAAATTTCACTTGAGTAATAAACTTTACATGTTTGAATGACCCTAAAGGAATTATATATGTGCATCAAAATGTTGCCAGATTAAATTGTCCCAACAAGAATACAAATTGAAAATAAAGAGATTTTCACAAACATGAGGAAAAGATTGGTCTTATTAGAGGTAAGCCTTAATGACAAAACCATTGACATAAGAGACCTTGTTCAACATTAACATAATCAAAATTGAAAACAAAAGTATTGATCATACAAGGAACCTTGTTAGAATATAATCGTCACTTTTTTGTGAGAAAATTTAAAGTTTGAGCATTCTAGGAAATACCCTTTCAAAACTAAATCTTACTCACATGAATTAAGATATATGACAAAAGAAGGCAAACTTAATCTTAGGTCACAAAAAGGCTTTATCTTAGAATTTTTCAACAATTATCAGTAAGTAAAATGAAAAATGATTATATACAACAAGGTTCAATCATATTATAGAAGAAGTGGATCATTGGATAACTTATATACATGCTTATATTGGAAATCTACAGAAATGCCTCTCGGTCAAAAATGAGTTCGATCGAGGGGCGCCCCGGTCGAAGTCATGGTCGACCGAAAGTAAGCCTGACAAAATGCTTATTTTTTAAATCAAATCATTGACTTGCACTCAACCTTAGTATATTTGATCATCATGTTATAAAATTGATTCATTGCTTTACTTATTCAATTGAACTTCAAAGCTAGTTATGACCTTAGTATCTTTAAGGTAATCTTGGGAGATTACAACTTTCTTGAATACAATGTATATCTTTCTCTTAATTGAATTTGGTTAAAGAAACATTCATTGATTCTACTATGAGCTTAAAAGAATCTCATATAATTTCAGGGTTTAACATCCCTTGTAAATGGTTGAGAAATATATTCAATGATCCTACTATCAGCCTAAGGGAATCTCATATCATTTCATGGCTTAACATCCCTTGCAAATGGTTGAGAATAACTCATGATTTTTGAACTATGGCTAAATTTGACATTCCTATTAAAATATACAATTAAGGGGGAGTATCTCATTCAGGGGGAGCAAATTGATTATATGGTTATCTTTTTGAAATGACAAAGGGGGAGAAATAATATAAATCAAATTAAATGAGTTTCATAATCTCTTGGCTTCACATAAATTGTTGATATATTCCTTAAAGAGTTGGATACTATGTTCCATACCTCTTTGGGAATAACTTGCACACACTCCATGAATAAACAAGAGAATATCTACATAAGGTAAATCTCAGGTATGAAACTCATGATATTTAAATTCCCTTGATTTATATTTTAGAAATGTTTGTCATCTTCAAAAAGGGGGAGATTTTTGGCTAAATTGGACATTATTATACCCTTTGTTTTGATGATGACAAACATTTCATTCTTGTGGATCTAACTTGTTATTTGAGTGTTTTAGGGAAAAACAAATAAGGGAGTGGATAGTTGAAGATCAATATAAATTGGAAGACCAACATGCTTAAATTGCTTTTATTTTCATGATTGCACTCAATGTAAAAACTTGTACAAGTATATAATGTACAAGTACATAGATATCATGTAAATCAAGCATTAGATCTTCCCTATCCACTCACAACACTTAGATAGATCCTCCCCTAAGATAGAATCACAATTACACATTGATACACACACTTAGTAGATGACTCAACATATTGAAACATGGACATTCTTGGACAACTCAGCCTCAACCTAAAATCTCATTGTTCTTAAAGAGGTGGGGAAAAGGTTGCTACATCCTTGCTTGGTCCATACAAGCCATAGAGAGGGAAGTCAACACGAGAGTGGACTGTTCCATGGCATATTGGAGGAAGCCTAGTGATGCGGAAGAAGGGTGGGGCGGGTTTGACCGATATGATCCTGTAGTGCATGAGAATCCAACTCATAGCACGAGGGCACTCAGGTCTTTACCCTTAATCACAACCCGATCCTAGGATATTTTAAGAAAATAGGTTTTTGTTGATGTGTCAGTGTCTAATTGGTTAGTTAAATGTTTTATTGCTAATAATGCAGATATTAAATGGCAGCTTTGATGATAGTGATCATGTATGTGTAATTGATTAGGGAAATGAATAGAATCCAAATAAAATATAACCAAGGCCTAGTTATGATCATAGTTTGGAAATTATAGATGATACATGAGATAGGGTGATTAGTACATGTCATACATAGGGTTGATGATTAAAATGTTGAATGTATTGAATACCTTTAATTTGTCATATAAACTGATATTGTTGAATATACTGATATTTTAAGATGATAATGACGATGATGGGGATATTGAAGTCTTAGGATTCTAATCCATAAATAAAGGAATTAGGGTTTTGATACTAGTGATTACTTTTTTCTTGAACATAATATGCATAACTTAATCTAGTCATTCTTAATGACATAATATGTCCAATGTGATAATTAAAATCTAGTATCTAACTAGGGTTACACCCAATATGCTCAATTAGGGTTTCTAGCCCTTAGAAGTAATGATATGATGGAATTAGGGTTTAATCCCCCTATTTATAATCCAAACCCAGATGACCTTGAACCCTAGTCTAAGGCATATGTTAGGTATGATTAGCATGTTATGAGTGTATGGTGACACTTCAGGGTTATAAATACATGCAAATAATGTTGATTGCTTGAATGTTTGGATAGATATTTAGAATAATTGAAGTATATTGCATGGTTTTAATACTTTAAGTATATTGCATGGTTTTACATTGAGGTACGCGATTACTTGTGAGTACCCACATCATCAATTTTTGATGGTTTACCAGATTATTTTTTGAAGTATTAGATCGATGAATAAATTGTTGGATGTTAATATAATTTAGTTCATTATAATGCCACTATGAGTATCACATAAAGTAAATTAAAATATTATGAACCCTAGGTTTTTCATGAACCCTAGGTTACACCCGTCAAGGGGTAATACACATAAATCTAATTATGGATAGTGATTACACCTGAGAGGGAATACCAAGAACGGGTTAGAATATACAATGAAAATACAAGTTCACATGCGCAATATTTGATTGTGAATGTTATATGTTGTTATCATACATGTGCACTTTTGTATGCACCCACGTACATAGTATAGAAATGTACTAATCCACATTTTGTTTGTCAGTGTTTTAGGTAGTTGGCATGCAGTAAGGAGTGTTGGTATGAAGAATTGCATATATAGATGAATACATTATAGTTCAAAAAGTCAATGTTAAGGATGATTAGTTAGATGCTTCTTCTCATATATGTTAGTTTCTCCTGTAAAATTCATGTAAATCCTTATAGGAGCCTTATTATACATTTTGTATCCAATCTTTGTTCAATTAATGGAAGTTATTGGTCATTATTTGTTATTTATTAAATCTAATCCTATAAATTTTATGTAATGACTCTTGGCTTTAAGGCTTACCTTGATTAGGGGACACTCAAAAGAGGGAGTCGTTACATCTGGAATCATAGCCCAAATTTATCAAATAATATTCAGCGTTGATAATTTCAAATAGTCATTATAACTACTAGGAAAAATATTAAGGAATCACCTCAGGGTAATGGTATCTAAAAAGGATCACAGATATGGGGGCTGGAAATATCTTCCTCTACACTAGTAAGTTGGTACAAGGGGACTCCATAAGACAATGTGATACGTGCCTGGCCATAAGCTAGGGTTTGTCTAAATTAATATTTCCCCAAGTTTTCTGATCTTGAATTTTGTCCTCTTCTTATCTCTTTGCTTAATAAACTCTAAAATGCACTTCTCTCCTCATCTCATGTTAGGGTTTTGAGAAGAAGTAGGATTTAGACATACTCTACCAACTAAAGTACATATAATGTTAATTAGAGAATTAGATGTGGAAAATGTGGCATATAGCCTGTGACCCTCTAGTGAGGGTAAACACTAAATGAACCTAGGAATGGATTGGATAGAGATACTCATATGATGATTGTATTGGGACATCATGTACTTAATTTGATAATAATAAAGGTAATTATGTCTATTATGTTTGTCTCAGTCATGATATGATGACACATACATGATAGATGTCTAAACAATGATGTTACTCAATGACATATGTCTTCAAGTTAAGGACATGAACAATGAGGTCATATGTATGATAAGAGTACATACATTCTTGTTATGTCCCTAGTCAGATATTATTGTGGAAGAAAAATAGAGACAATAATACATAAGACTAGAATGTGTTTTGACTGATGGCAGAGTCTCATTAGTCAAGATATTGGATATCAAGTCAAACATATAGGTACTTGTCAGAGAATAGTGTACCAGACAGACCCACCTTGAGAGTGATAAATGGAAACCATGGAATGGTAGTCACAATCATCTCAGAAAGTGATAGTGGTGATTGTAGTTCTTAGACCTGAAGTCACTACACTCATCACATGTCATTTGATGAACTTTGAAACCATCCAAGGTGACCTTGAATAAGGGCTGCCATAAAGGTGGTGCTCGTGTATGTTGTGACACATGGAAATTGAGTGTGAGCATTGTAGGTGGGATTTATCCCTCTTACTAGAGTTGATATCATGGCCACTAGATAAGAGAGACTGATAAACATATGGCCATACTCATGTGAATGAATATATGATATGTGAGATCACATGCATCTCATATAGTTTTCTATAGTTCAAGGAACATAGATTGAATAATAACAGGATGATGAATCCATACCTTGTGTTCAATCAGGATATCAGAGACAAAGGAACTATATGATAATGTTAACACTAATCATGGATGTAGGTTGAAGTTGATCTCCAACTTTCCAATTAATTGGGTAGCAATCATGTCTTTCTAGATACACTCATTGCTTGTGATATGATAAGCTAGTTATGGACATTCACTGCCATGTAATTTTGGATCTATAGGGTCACACACATAGGGTACACTTGGAATAGGAGTTTACTCATGGATAAGATTTAAATAGGTTATAAAAGTGTTTAGGTAGCCAACTCAAACAAAATTGGTTGTCAGTTGACTGGTTGGAGTGTACAGTCGACCAACTGATGTCCTAGTTGATGGAATAGAGTGTCTAGTCAACTGATTGGGCCACCTTTCAAATAGACTAGTTGGACTAAGTCAAACAAGGATGTGAAATGACCAGTTTGATTGTGTCAAATGATTAATGATATGTGTAACTATGTGCATTAATTGTTGCAATAAAAGATAGTGTTATTGCACCACTAACTACAAGCTAATTGACCGACTAGACAATCCAATGGACTGACTGGTTGGGCACTGCAGTTGTGAAACCATGAGATCTAACCATTTGTATCTCATGGGTTTTGAAAACCCTAGCCCATCCACTCCTATATAAGTAGGGTGTGGCCAAGTCTCTTAGAACAAGAAACTTCTCTTCTCACATTTGTGTTAACGTGTGAGAGAGCCTAAGCATTCTTACCCAAAAAAGGGAGAGACATTAAGGGGAAAAGAAATCAATGCTAGTATGTTGATAATGAAAGGACACTTCCTTCCCCTAGGCTCTGGAATCATGATGTGGAGATCCCGGTGGTCAACATGGACTATGTAGAGGCATGGAAGTTGTTGTTGACATGCTAGGAGGACATCATCAGCCATTGTATGTGTTTGTTACACCAGGAGGACATCGTCGGCTACCATCCATGTGCTACTTGTGAAGGGAGCATATCACCGTGCAAGGATAGTCAATGGTTTCTCTAGGACAATGTACATCTTGCATCTCTTTCCTAGATACATTGTTATTGACACGAAATGTTGGTTAGGGAATATGGTCAGAAACTTTTCATTTTCCCTACCATCTCTTTCTCCATATTTCCCTACAATTATCATACACATGCACTTTTGTATGCACCAATGTACATAGTATAGAAATATACTGATCTACATTTCATTTTCTAGTGTTTTAGGTATCTAGCATGTAAGATTGATGGTATGAAGAATTGAAGATTTAGATGAATACAATCTAATTCACTGAGTTAATGTGAAGGAGGATTATTTAGATACTTCTTCTCATATATGTTAGGTTCTCCTATAAAATTCATGAAAATTCTTAGATGAGCCTTATTATACACTTTGCATCCAATCTTTGTTCAAATAATGGAAGTTATTGATTATTACTTGTTATTTGTTAAATCTAATCCTAGAAATTTGAAGTAACGACTCTCGACTTTAAGGTCTACCTTGATTGAGGGACACTAAAAAAAGTGGGAGTTGTTGCATTTGGTATTAAAACCCATTTTATCAAATAATATTTAATGTTGATAATTTCAAATAATCCTTGGAATTACAAGGAAACTTGTTATGAAATCACCTCATGGTATTGGTGTCTAGAAAGGATCACAGGTTTGAGGGCTGACAATAGTTTCCCTGTGCTATTAAGTTGGTACTCGAAGACTCCCTAAACCAATGTGATACATGCCTGGACATAATCTAGGGTTTGTATAAAATAATATTTGGCTAAGTTTTCAGATCTCTAATGTTGTACTCTTCTCATCTCTTTTCTAAATAAACCCTAAAATGCACTTCCCTCCTCATATCAAGTTAGAGTTTTGAGAAGAATTAGGATTAATACATCCTCCACCAATTCAAATACATACAATGTTGATCTTCAAACTAGATTTGGAAAGTGTGGAATATAGTTTGTGAACCTCTAGTGAGGGTAAATGCTAGATAAACCTAGGAATGGGTTGGGAAACCCATGCCATCCATAAAGGACTCAAGATGGATAACTCAGTAGGGTGTGAAAATTTTAATGGGTAAAGGGTATCATATAACCCTAAATGCAGGGTGTAGCCCGTAGTTCTAACCCTCAACCCTAACCATCAGTAGTGGTAGTAGTATGAGTGAGATAATAACCCTACCCAAACAAACACTAAGTAGGGATGAAGGAAAGAGAAAATGCAAATGGGATTGGGTAATTTAGTTTTGGCACCCCATATTAGATACCATGGTTTCCTATGCATGCAAGTATGTGTAATACTACATGCATGATATAAGTGAAAAGTTTTGAATATATAATTGAGACATAGGTATTCAGTGGGTAAATACAAATGAATTTAGGACCCCCAACTCACATTTAGGGTTGGTGTCCCAACCTGGGGTGGCTCATCCCATGAATGGGAAAAGACCTATGTTGGGAGTCTTAACCCTAAACTCATGGTGTAAGGTTATGGCTAGAAAGCCTAACCTCCTCCTAAAAGCCAAGAAAGTACCCTAGGTTAGGACCTTCTGGTAGAGGTGTGATTTGACCAATCTCAGCTTGATATTTGAGGTGACCTTGGACGTCCTAAAAGGGCCTAAAATTAATAATATGGATTATTATGGGATGATATGGGTGTAAAGCATGGGAAGAATTTACTCTTACCTAAAGAAAATAAGCGGTCCTTAATGAATGGAAAATGTAATTCCAACATGTATTAAATATGAAGATCTTGGTTAGAAAAATATGAGGGTAAATTTGAGATGGTAAGTAAAGTATTGAGATTCTCTTTAAGACAATCACGGTAATATTTGACCAATGAAATTATAAATATGAACTTTATTTGATTAGGATGATGAACTTAAGCTCTAAACTTAGAGTGAGGGTTCAATTTAAGTAAATAAGGTAATATTGAGAACATATATTTATATGAGACACCAATCAACAAAATATGGCATGTCAAGCGTTAAGTTCATAATTGAGATTATAATAAGGCTTGTGGACCTCTTTGGAGACCCAGGGTATGAGCCATGGGCCTTAAAACCCAATTCAAGCCCAATTGGACCAATTAGGGTTTCTATATGGGTCCTTGAATATGATATGAGGAATTCAATCTCATGATGATGATAAGTAATGAGTATAATTTTCTTTGAAGAATATAGATATAATGAGATTATAAATGATATTTCAAAATATTCCAAGTTATCAAGTAGTCTAGGTAATTTAGTAAGTAATTATGTAGAGTTTACTAAGGTTTATCTTATCAAATAATCTTATTGTACATTATCCTTGACCTAATGATAGATAATGACTATTTTGAGATAATATAAATGTCTAGCATTGTTTGGAATATTGATTTGACGTGGTGAATTGTATTGATAATAAGGGTTTTATCTAAATAACATGTGACAAGTTTTTGGGGGAATGGCCTCCTCTCAGATCTAGATCTTGGACCCAGTGTGGGGTCAAGTTCCAGAGGTCACCCCTTCCATACAAACTCTAGAAAAAAACTCTATAAATGACATAGGTGATTCTCCCTTTATATATTTCACACTTTCAATACTTCCCCAATGACCGAACAACTTCAAAGATCCCCCTCAATCACTCCTCATCATCAATGGTACCAACCCGATTCCAAGTATCAACATCATTCTATGTTTTGGACTAGATTATTAAAAATTATCTAGAAGTCTTCTTGATAATGCAATGACTTAGTGATGACTTGAAGATAGATAGATAGGGACATTTTTGTGCTTGTTCCTATACAAGGTGCTAAGGAAGATCCTCCACAAATAGAGAGAAACTTATAGTAGCATCTCAGCCCCTACAACACCCTTATCTTCCTCCTTGTTCCTCAACATGATAGGAAGCTCGCATGCACCGAGAGGGGTCTTTCAACTTCCAATCAGTTTCGGCTTGGCCCTAGGTAAGGGATCCTTCACCCTGTCATCCAAATTATAACATGTATTTTATTGTTATGAAGAGCTCCATTCTCAACCCTAGTTCTCATCTTCCTAGACTCCTTAGCCTCAACCTAAAGGCTCGCCATAATTGAAGAGTTGGGGAAAAGGTGGTTGCATCCTCTCTTGGTCCATACAAGCCCTAAAGAGGGAAGTCAACACTGGAGTTGAATATTCCATGGCGCCCAAGAGGAAACTTCATAAGGAGGAATATGGTTGGGGTGGGTTTGATTGATATGCCCCTCGTGCATGAGAATCCAACTCACAACACAAGGGTAGTCATGTCTTTATCCCTGGTTGTTATCTGGCCTTGTACTATATTAAGAAAATAGGTTTTTTGTTGATGTGTCAGTGCCTAATTGATCAGTTAAGGGTTATATTGCAAATAAACTAGAAATTAAATGGAAGCTCTGATGATAGTGATCCTATATCATAATTGATTAGGAAAATGAGTAGAATCCAAATATAATACAATCAACGCCTAGTTATGATCCTACTTTTGAAATTATATATGATACATGAAGATAGGGTGATTAGTATGTGTAGCACCTATCTTTGATGATTAAAATAGTGAATGCATTCTTTACGTCGTCATATGAACTGATATAGTTGAATATAATGATATTCAAAGACGACGACGATGATGATAATGAAATCTTATGGTTGTATTATGTAAATATAGGAATTAGGGTTTTGAGACTAATGATCACTTTTGTCTTAATCATAATACACATAACCTAATCTAGTTATTCTTAATGACATAATATGTTCAATTTGATAGTTAGAATATAACGTCTAATTGGGGTTACACATAATATGATCAATTAGGAATTCTAATCCTTAGAAGCAATGATGTGATGGAATTTGGGTTTGATACCCCTATTTCTAATCCAAACCCATGATGACCCACAATCCTATTCTAAGCATAAATCAAGTCTAATTAACATGTTATGAATGTATGGTGACACTTTAGGGTAATACTTACATGTAGATAATGTTGATTGATTGGATGTTTGGATGCATGCTTAAAGTATTTGAAATATATTTCATGCTTTTATATTAAGGTATGTGGTTACTTATGAGTACCTACATTATCAATTGCCAATGGTTTTCTGAATTATTTCTAAAGTGTTGATTTGATGAATAAACTATTGGATGTTTATTTTATTCAATTCATTATACTTCCACTATGAGTATCACATTAATTAAATTAGAATATTTTAAACAATGGGTTACACCCATAAAGGAGCAATACAAATAAATCCAACAATGGATAGTTATTACACTCAAGAGGGTAAACCAAGCATTGACTAGAATATGCAATGAAAATACAAGTTCACATGTACAATATTTGACTGTGAAGAGTATATGTTGTTATCGAACATTTGCACTTATGTATGCACCCACATATACAATATATAAATATCTTGATGCATGTTTTGTTTGTCAGTGTTTTAGGTATCTAGCAAGCAGTACATATTGATGGTATAAAAAATGAAGATTTAGATGAATACATTGGAATTCACAAAGTTAATGTTAAGGAGATACTTATTCTCATATATTTTAGTTTCTATCGTAAAATTCATGTAACTCCTTAGAGGAGCTTCATTACACATATTTTATCCCATCTTTTTCAACTAATGAGAATTTTTCTATTGTTATATCATATTTATTATATTACTTATGAATTCCAGAACTATCGATTGATGTTGGGTTTATTACCCCTGCCTTCTTTACATTGCCACATATGTTGTATATGAAATTATTTCATCTTACCATACTATTTGCATGCTTGTTATTATACTAGTAATCTAAAGTAGTGATACTTTTGTACAACCATATATTTTTATATATATTGGGTATCATGGTTTTACTCCCCCTTTCCCTTGGGGTATTAGGGTTTTACTCCCACTTGTCCTTGGAGGATTGGGGTTCTACTCCCCCTTTCTCATGAACAGGGATCCTATGGTTTCCCGGCCCTACTATAGATTAACATAATCTAACATGCATGCATATTTAATATTGTTGCAATTTATTGGGCAAGATCTTTGAAATGATTATGTTGTTCTCTGTTATTTGTTAACTCAAATCCTAGAAATTTTAGGTATTGAATCTCAACTATAAGGTCCACCTTTATTGGGGGACACTCAAAAGTGGGGTTTGTCACATTATGCACCTTATTATTTTTGTAGAAGAATAGATTATTGAAGTTAAGAAGATGAATATTGCTTTAGAATTACAATTGAATGGTGTTTATGTAAAGAATAATTTTATCTTGGTCACATAATTTCTCTAGAAGAGGAATATGTATCATTGCTTTCTATGGTTAATGCTTTAGAATTAGAACCCATGTTTCATAGTAGAGATATTAATTCTTTTTCTCTTAGTTTATGGAATTATTTTTTATTTGTCAAAATCTCTTTGTTTAGTCAAACATCATCCATGGTAATGTTGATATTCCCAAGATCTTTACTACTATCACTGGTCTTACTCTAGATATCCATAGCTTGGAGTTCCTTTTTAAAATTTCTTAGTCGTAGGAAGAACTTTGATGAAATCCTACGTAATTCTACCAAACAAATTGGTAGAGATGGGATATCATAGGATGGTAGCTTTGAGAACAACAACAAAGTTAACAACTCTTGTACATCCCATGGAGAATCCTCCAGTTCTCGATCTAGAATTGTATGTAACCTTTACAATAGCAGTCTTAACTAATCTACTTGTTGTCATTTTAAGAAGAAAATGAAATCAAGAAGAACATCATTTTGTTTCCCAAGCTAACCATGGACCCTAAGAATTACAGGGGATCTTCCCTTTCTTATTTGTATGAAACTTTTGAATGGACTATAGATAGTGGGTTCCCAAAAGAACATTACAAGTGTCAAAAGCTACTTCAATTCAATTGAAAATACTAAAGGTGTCTTTGTGATCTTTGGTGATAATGGTAAAATAAAGTTAATTGGTGAGGGTGTTGTAAACAATTCTTTATGCATTTATTTAAGTCAATGTATGTGATAATGGTTACCTTATGCTATTTACATACTTGAATGTCACTTGATTCCTCAGTTTTCATGTTACATATGAGGGGCATATAAATGGTGTATTTGTTCTTAGTAATTTGAAACCAATCATTTCCAAATGCTTATGTTGATAAAAAAAATGAAATCTCTTAATGTCATATAGGCATGGTCATGTAGATATGCATAAAATGAAGTATTTCAAAAAATGACATGGTCAATAAATTTCAAAACTAATATATGAAATTAGACAATGAATATTTACCTTATACATAGGGGAAACAAACCAATTCTTATTTCAAGTCTAAGGGAGTTTTGACCATTAGAAGAGCTCAAGAACTTATGACAATTATCTATTTGGACCCATGAACACAATCAATTCTAGGTAGCACATGTTATTTAGTGATAGTTGATGATTATTCTATATCTACATGAAGCTACTTTCTAGTTACTAAAAGTATTCTGTTATAACTCTGATATCTTTTTGAAAAATAGTACAAAATGATCTAAAATTCCTTCTACTTGTAATGATTATGGATGACAACTTGAACATTAAGTGTGTTTTTTTGGGATACATTTGGATATGTGCATAACTTATATTCCACTTGAATACCTCCAAAATTGGGTTTGATCCTCTTCAATAAATTCCTAGGATCATGATTTGGCATATGGAAATCCAAAAACATTTTGGGCCTACGAAGTACTTATTGCCTCTTTTGTTCGAAGCTGTAATTGAGTCATTCACTTTATCAGAAAACTCCATATGGTCATGGAAAAATAGAATTCCTTTTATCAAATATTTTCATGTATTTGATTTCCCATATTATGATTCATTTTATCAAATATTTTCATGGCTTTGATTTCCCCTATTTTTTCTCAACTCCAAAGATAGCTTAGATAAATTTTATGTTAAGTATTGTAAAAACTTTCTTTATCAGTTGTAGTCTATCAAGCAAATCTTATAGATTTTTCAATAAAGGTAATGGTAGTATAAAAGAATATATTCTTGCAACATTTATTAAAACTAAACCCATCCACGTGCACAAAATGGTGTGTGTTATGATGTTCTATAATATATAGTGCATAAACTCACAAACAAGACATCAACAATGAAAAGGAGAAGGTAGTTGAACAAGAAACTCGTGTTGACAACTCCTAAGTTGAAGATAAGAAAAATTGAATCCCAAGGTTTACAGTGGACCATCCATATGAGCTCACATTAGATGATCCCTTTGAGAAGGTCAGAACATAAGCTACTTTCAAGTACCAAGTCATTACTACATTCATCTCTCAACTAGAGTTGAAGCCTATAAAGGAGGCGCTTGAATATGTAGTTTGATCAGAAAGAGAAGTTGGAACAATTTGACAAGAATCAATTACAGATACTAGTGCCACAATCTCAAGATAGAATTATCATAGGCACAAGTGGGTGTTCCACTAAATGCTTGGTAAAGTGGTGATGAATAAACCTAGGTTTATTGCCCAAGATTACATTCAACAAGATGGTACAAATTTTTATTAAACATATGCACCATTAACAATGTTAGAATATATTAGAGTGGTACTTTCCTTTTCTAGTCATAAATTATTCATTTGTGTTAAATGGACGCTAAAAATGTGTTCCTAAATGAACATATAGATAATGAAGTCTATGTGTCTCAAACTCCCAACTTTGCAAATAAATAATCTTCTAGTCGTGTTTCTCATCTTCATAAGGAATTATATGGTCTCATACAAGACCTCCTTTCTTGGTATGAGAAATTAAAGACCTTATTATTAGATAATGGTTGTGTCATGGACAAAGTTCACTCCACTCTATTAATTAAGTATACTTCTAACACATTTCTTGTGATTCAAATTAATGTTCATGACAATATCTTTGATGCTACTAACCTTGATCTCTGAAAGGAAACTAGTTCTCTCATATGGAGTGAATTTGAAATGAGTATAATGTGGGATCTAAGTTTCCTCATAGGATTGTAAGTTGAGAAAACCATCAATAAGAACTTCATCAACCAAAGAAAGTACAATAGTAAGATCGCAAAGTGTTTTAGAATGGAAAATTGCATTCCAATACATACATGAAAACACAACCAAGCTTGATAAGGATGAGGATGGGGAGCAGATAAAGAAGCTATATATATGTATTATTGAAATTTTATTATATCTAACTGCCTCTAGATTGCATACCATGTTTTGTGTAGGCTAGTATGCTAGATTTTAACCTTTCAACAATGAAACTCAAGTTATTGAAATGCAAAAGATTATCATATACCAAACCCAAACTCTAACTATTAGGTTGTAAAATCCCAAATAAAAAACTACTCTAAACACTTATATTGATGATGATTATGCAAGGTGTTTGATTGATTAAAAGTGTAAGAAGATGAATTAAATTCCACTTTTGGTTAACTATCGACCCATTTATAAAAATACACAGTGGAATGAAACAACCCATGTTGTGTGCTTCCTATCCACCGGGATAGAACGCAATAGGAAATATGTATTTCCTACATGTTTGGCACAAAGTGGTGAACTTTCCACCACATAAGACTTGAGGCATTAGGCATCTTATTTGAAATTTATCTTTTCATATCTCCTAGGATGGGTTGTGACTTTATCATAGAAGAAATGGTCTTTAGTACCTATGCTTAGGGAGCATTTTCTAAACCCAAATTTGTCAAATGTTGAGAACTTGCTGATGTTGTAGAAGTCAAGGAAAATTTCTCTACATTGTAAGACTAGGAAAGACTACTACTTTTGTATTTCTCATAAATCAAAATGGAGCTTGAAGGATAATTTAAAGCTACATTGATAGGTAGACAAAGCAGGTTCAATACAAAAGGGCAGACACCACAAACTTTTATAAAGGAAGGTTCCACTATGGGACTCCAAAAATTCAATGAATTTTTTTATCCACATCCTTTCTGTTGGCTCGTTCATATCACAAAACCCATTAGGAATTTTGACTCTATCAAGTAGTTTGCTTACTCCTTGAACCTTGCTTAGTATCTTCCTTCTCCAAGAAGAAGGATGTTAGATGTTTTAATGAATGAATGTGAATACATAATTGTCAATAGTTATTGTACCCAAGTCCTTTAGGTGAAGAAAATGCTTGCCGAAATGATATATATTTTGTTGCTTCTCCTTTTCTGGTACTATATTAATGCATTTGATATTCCTCACAAACCTATATTGTATCATAGAGCAAAATATTTGAAGATTCCTCATTATTTTGTCTATGATGACTTCATTAGGAATGGCATCTATTTTAGACAAATTGATACAAAAAAAGAATTGATGTATATATTTACAAAACCAATAGTTAGAGAGTAATTTCACTTTGTTTGATCAAAATTGTTGATGCTTGTATTGATGAAATTGCATGTCCCCTAGTTGGATATCTTATATCTCTATATTGCTTGGTTGAAATGTGAAATTATCACTTTTTTGCAAATGCAATTGGTAAAAAATATATTATTGATTATAATTTTGATTTTGTGTGCTTTTATAGTCAAACATTTCCTATGAGAACCTATCTAAGTAAAAATCTATACTAAAATATTTTCATCATAAAACCATTTTTTTGTGCACTACAATTGGTTTTCATACATTTTTAGAGTAAATTTAAGGACTATTGTTAGTTTAATACAAAGCCAAAACACTTGTTTCATAATGACCCATCAGATGAAACTGTGACTCGAAATCTCAGTTGATGAACTTGACTAGGTTTCACAACAAAACATGTTGCTTGAATTTTTTTATTAAAGTTCCAACTAATGGTCATAATTTGATTTATCTTACAACATGGTCATTACATTTCTTCTATTATGATTCTAAACTTAGTCAACCACCTCTAATCT
Source organism: Alisma plantago-aquatica (assembly GCA_963693085.1). NCBI lineage: Eukaryota > Viridiplantae > Streptophyta > Magnoliopsida > Alismatales > Alismataceae > Alisma > Alisma plantago-aquatica. Next base: position 429,580,346 of record OY856413.1, read on the forward strand.
TAGATTCCTTCCCCTACTCACTACCACCTCATTGATTATTTATTACAATATCTTTCTATTTTCTTGCATATCATGATTATTTAGCCTTCATTATAAATTTATGGTGGTGTAATTTTCCTTCTGACTCTCTCTTTTTGTTGTGTTCTCTACACCACCATGTTTAGAAGAAAGAATATGGGACAATCTAGGTCCAAAGACATTGAGCATATGTCCTCTTCTCTTCCTATTCTCTACACGATTATTAATGATACTAGATTGAATACAGCCACCTATCATGGTGAAGGTCTTTCATATCAAGCTTCACATAATGCCCAAAAACCACCTCGTTGAACCCCCTCTCTATGAATGACTTCATGTCACTAGTGAACAAGTCATGGTTTACATGATGGACCAAAATCGCTACTTTAGTAACATGTTTGACTACCTAGAGAATGCACGAAGTCATATAAAAAAAATATCTCTCGAATCATGAATAACATGATTCTGAGTTGTGCTTTGGATGATCCTCCAACCCCTAAAAAGGACCATACAGTCCTTTCTCTTCTTCTAAATATTATTTTTCACATGCATATCAGTAATTCTACAGGTAAGCACCTCCTTCTACTATTGCTTCTACATATGTTACAATTACTTCTTCCTCTCTTGTACCTTTGACTCTGCCTCTTACCTCACCTATGGTACCATATATGCTTACATATCCAAGTCTAATTGGTTATCTATGCAAACCTTTGAAGAAGCCTATCTATTGGTTGCTAACAATATGATGACTTGGGAGAAAACCAATGATCATTGGACATCAGGAATGGAAGAAGAAGATGATGGTGAAGATGAATAGGAAGCTATTGATGGTGAAGATGGATAAAAAGAAGAAGTTTCACATGATGATTTTGATGATGTAGATTTTGATCCAACTAGAAAGTAGGTTGTGGACTAGTCTAGGTGCCCTAACATATTATTTTGAATGCTTAAATGTATTATTTTGGTGTAGTTTCATATTGAGTTAAGTTTCTTTAATATGAACTTCTACTTCTTATGTATCATTCAAACTTGCATTTTCATCATGGTTTGAACTTACCTTTATGTATGCAACGTTCTTTTTCTGGTAGCTACCAAGATTCTCTATTCATCCTACTCTCAGTTGTAGGAAAACTTAGATACATTGATCCCCTCAGCTACCCATGTACAACTATGAATAAAATAGAGGGGAACATTGGGCATACATTCCAAACTACACAAGGTTCTAAAGATTTGGTTGCCCATGTGGCTAGACTATCAACAAGTAAACCTGCAGATCTTGGAGCACATGCAGTAGAGTTGTTTGATTCTATGATGATTGAGGCCAATATATCTAGTATGGATTGATCTGCCATCAGGATCGATGTGAGTTCTGCTTCAAGTACATATTGGATTCTCACCTCCTTCACACTTCACTGGATCCATGCACCCTTCTGATTTCAGATCACAAAATTGGTTTCAACCTTAGAGAGCTTCTATTGTACAAACACATCAATATTATCTTTCATTTTACTAGGGGAAGGTAGAGACCACCTAGTGGGTGCATGTAGCCATTATTGTGAGGCGTCTTCTCCATCTTAGGATGTCTCAAAGTAAGTTGCACTTGTCTCTCAATCTGGAAAACTGCCTGGGCAAGATTCACTCTGGAGTTATTGAAAACAAGTTTATTCCTCCACTTCCAAAGATGATCTATGGTTATTGCAACCAGATGGGGCATTTTCTATTGTCCTTGCCACCCTTCAGATTTTTAGTGAACCATATATTGAGGTTTGTGTTATTGATGATGTTAGCTTTGAATCTATCTTCGATAGCTAACCACAATTCCTTCGTGAGTGGGCACTCCTTTGGGACATGCATTGTTGACTCTTCCAAGTTGTTTCATCTTAGGCAACTGGTGGTATATGTGAGGCCTCTGGTATGGTGGTTTACATTTGTCATTAATCCCTCATGCAAAGATTTCCACAATAGGATCTTGATTTTTTGTGGTACCATGAGTTTCCAAATTGGACTCCAAGGACCTATCATAGAATGTTGAAACCTTCCCAATAGTCTATTGAACACCATCTTGGTAGTAAACTAGCCCCAGTTATTCCCTAGACATAAGAATTCATCATCTCCTATGTTCGGACTTGAAGGAAGAGTGTCAAGTATGTTCCTCACAATCTCCTCTTCAAATCATTATTTCAGGAAGCCCTCGTCCCAGTGGGCACCCAACATTGTAGCAATCATCTTTAGATCTTTTAACTCAAAAGGGATTGCAATTTGGTAGAAACTTTGGATGCATGCACACATTTACCCACTTATCCTCTTAGATGAAGGTCGGTTCTCCATTGAGTACTACTTTACCTGCTATTTGATTCATCTCCCTTGTGTGCATATCGATACATTTCCATAATTTTGAGCATATACATGGCCCCCTATCCTTAAGATGTTCATATTTTCTTACCATCACATGTTTCCAATGACACTTCCTTTGGCTAAAAAAGTCCCATACATTCTTTGAGAGTCTATATTCTGGATCCTTACTAGTTTAATGCCCGAGCCTCCCTCCTAGCTTGGAAATATAATTTTCTTTCAAGTAATTGTATTGATCCTTGTGCGATTAGATGACTCACCCCATATGAAGTTCCTGATAATGGTGTCAATTCTATCACATACCAAAGTTGGAAGTAGTTATGTTTGCATGAGGTATGTTGAAATTAAATTTAGAACCGACTTTGCCAGCATAACCCTTCCAGTAAAGGATAGGGACATGCTGGTCTAAGAGGAAATTTTGTCCTCAATCAAATTGATGGTGTTGAGGTATAGAGCTTCATTGGCTCTCCCATGTAGAATAGGAACATGCATCTCAAGGTTATTTGGATGTGTGATACCCAAACTTCTACTTATATGCCTATATAGGACCATTTCAGCATTTTTGGAAAAGAAGACTAAAGACTTCTCTTCAGCAAGAATTTGCCATGACGCCTCTCCAAACACCTTCAGACACTTCAACATAACTACAACATGGAATACTAATGCTTAATATCTCAGTGAAATATAAGTGTGCAATATTTGTGCCATTCCTGATGATCATTAGAGGTTTCCAATTTCCATAGATTTCCTCTGCCGCTATGTCCTGGCTTAGTCTATCCACATAGAGCACAAAAATGTACAGTGATAAGGCCCCCCTTGCCTTAGTCATCTTGAAGGTTTGAAAGGTTCCAAAGTGTTTCCTTGGCATGTGATGGAGATATCACATGTTGTAATTATATTCATGATGATAGATTCAGCTATAGTTGTCCAAAGAACAAAGTCCCAGCTTAGTCGATCATATGCTTTTTTGCAAAATGATTTCCATGCTATTCTGTCTAGTTGTTCTTATTCTCATGGTGTGAATGACTTCCTGGGAAAGGTTGATAGCACGAAACTAGATTGAAAGATAGAAATGCATCCATCCAAGTGAGGCTTTATGTGCTCAACTATGATCTTGTAGAGTAACTTAATATTGACATTGTTGAGTGCAATGGGCCTTAGTTGTAGACAGGACTCCAACATGTTGTTCTTCAAAATCAGTATTGGTGTTCATCTCACCGTCTAGTTTGGTATTTGCATCCCTACAAAACACTTGGAAACAGTTAATCATGACATTTTTTATTTTATTTTATACCATTGATTTTGTATGAATCCCACATCCCAGTAGTCAGGCCCTGGCGCCTTGACTAGATTCATCTTGAGGATAGTGTTATGGATTTCTTTTTTACTAGGAATCCTAGTACACATATCTGATAGTTCCTCTGGTAGTTGAGGAAACTAGCCTAGATAGGATGTTGCTATGTTGGCTCGATCAACAACACCCTCCTCCGTAAATAAGGCTCTGAAATGGTTGTAAACCAGTTGACAAAGACCTCCCTCTTCCTTGATCCATTCTCCATTTTCATTCTTCAACTTAGTGATGTTGTTCCTCCTTTTGTATCTAACAATACCTTAAAAATAGCTGGTGTTAGCATCTCCTAGTCTCACCCATTCACATCTAGCATTTTGCTTTCATTCTGTGGCTTCTGTGTTCAGAATCTCCATGTGTTCATATTAAAGCTTGCAGATCTTAGAGAAACAATGTGTGAGTACTTGTAGCTAAGCATCACTTGTTTCCTTCCAACCAATTTAATGATCTTATCCTTATGCTTCCTTTTGAATATCCTCTCCACTTTCTGCCATGGAGTTGCTAGCTTCATAAATTTGGTACATGTAGTGGTGAAGTCGTTGTGTGTGTCTTGATGCAGCCCTATTTTAGGGCTCTATCTTGTGTCTTATTGCACTTCAATCACATCAATTTCTATTAGATTACATGATATTATCCTCAATATGCATATTTGTGTAAAATGCACTTATAAACATTACTTGCATGTTTTTCAGGTACTTGGACCACTCTTGGATGGAAGAGAGAGATATAAATAATGATCATAGGGTTTCTCTACCCTTAGAGAGGCCCAAAGTGAAGTCCAAGGCTCCCTCAACCAACCTCTTATGGACAGGGTCCATTAAAGCAAAGAAGTCCAAGGAAACACCAAGTACATGAGCTAAGTGTTGATATAGAGACCAGCACGGTCGTGGTACAATAAAATGGTCGTACTGCCCCAAGCAAAACCATAGTTCAAGAAGCATTGAAGACTCAAGTCAGTAGAACAGTCGCACTGCATAGCATATTCGTGGCATCATGACCCAGAACGGTCATGACAGGCAGCACAACCGTGTTGCAGCTAAGTCAAAATGGCCATTCCACTTAGAACGAACAACCAACTCTAGAGCCAAAACAATCGTGGTGACCACCACAGTCGTGGTACCCATGCCTCATCATGGTCGTGGTGACCACCGCGATCATGCCACCATCATTTCAAAATTCCCAAACTCACTGTAACTTTTGCCATTTTTTCACCTTAGCGGTTCCCATTTGCCACAACCATTCCACTCACAGCCCACCACGCCCATGTTTCCTAGCACAATTGTGCTACATTGAAACCCATCAGCACTTCTCTGCTGCACTTCTCATTTCACCCCCACTTAACCTAGTGCTCCCCCACCACCTATATATACTTGGATTGTGGTTCTAGCTCAAGGTTAGCCACTAGTAGACTACTATCAACTCCCCCATTTCCCCCCACTGATTCCTACTCCATTCCACATCCATTTCATCATCTTCCACCTCAAAAATACCTATTTTAGGGTTTTTGACCATCTTCCACCATACATCCATGCCATCCACTCACCTTGGAGGGAGGTTCTCGAGCTGCAACTGTGAGGAGGTGGAGAAGGAGGAGTCTTCACCAAGCTCATCATGGCTTTCCACACCTCTACTCATTCTTCTTCCTTTCTTTTTGTATTTTCATGTTCTATGAGTAGCTAGGCCCCTTAGGTGGACTGTTTGGGTCCAAAAATGCCACTTTGATACCATGTTGGGGGGGGGAAATGATATGTACACATTATGATTTCATTTTCTAATGAATATGTTTTATTTATATCTTATTCCTCATGTATTGCTTTGTGGTGTGTGCTTGAAATCACCTAGATTCTAGGAAAATTGCTTATATGTGGCTCTTTTTGTGAATTGCTCCTAAGTCCAATTAACGGATCCCTAGTTAGCTATTGACCTTCCTACATGTTAATCAATTCTCCTACACCTAGGTGAAATATCTAAGTAGCTAGTATAGGATCACTTAGTGTAATTAGCTTGGAGCCTTCTCAAGGCTAAAATGTTGGTGATATGAGGTCTAAAACCTCACTTCCACCATATATTACTACCCTCAGACCCTAATTATCCTAGGAGTTCCTATCCTAGAAACATAGACTATATTAGACCCTAATTTAATTCCACGTAAATCCTAAACCAATTGAGCCTCGTAAGGGTAGGTAGGAGGTGTTAGGGACTAGTTCCTCCATACACAATCTATCCTATCCATAGCCGGTTAGTAGTTTAGGACAATTCATTAGCCTCTAGCTTTTTGTTTGGCTTGGTAATCTAAATGAAAGTATAATGTTCACATGTCATCACCCTCAATCTAATTGATGAGTGCATCCCCCAAACATCCCGCACTACCCTTTATTGCATTAAAAACCCAATTTCCTTCTTGCTTAGCTAGTGTTAGCTTAGTTAGCTTTTTACTTGCCTAGTTAGCTTCTTGCCTTGTTCTTACCTAGTTCTTGCTAATGTAGGTCTTTAATTTCATTTGTGCTTAGTTTGCTAGCTCAGTGTAGTGTAGATATTTTCCTTGCTTTCCTTAGTGTAGTTTTTTCTTTTCCTACCTTTTCTTGCTTAGCTTGTCTATCCTTGCTCATTAGGACTAACTATCTAGGGTAATTTAGGTTTTGATTCTTGTTTGTTCCCCTTTACTTGCTTGTTCACCATTAGTGTAATCATCAAATCAACCATAAAATCCTTCATCCCTAGTCTCTATAGTAGGAACCTAGCCAAAACTAACCCATCTCTAGTGCCCCCTTTTATCTCTTAGGTTCGACCCATAACTTTCTGGCCTCCTATACTACGACACAACTTTGTGTGCTTGCAGGTAAGTATGTTAGTCTATGTGAACTAGCCTATTAGGGATTTATAAATTTGAAATATCCCAAGTGTGTTTGAAAACCGCTCAGGGTGGCATCTAGTCACCATTTAGTTGATTAGTGTGTGACCTTGGGAAAAACACACCAAGTTTTCTGACGTCAATGCCGGGGAGAAAGGCACTAGGTCTAGCTAGTTAGTTTTGCTTTAATCTTTTCCCACTACCCTCATCATTTCTATTCTTTATTTTTTATTTTTTATTTTTTATTCTTTATTCTTTGTATTCTTTGTGCATATTAGTTTGCTAACTTTTTTTATTTTGTTTGGTTGTTCCTTGTGCATGTGACAAGTCACTCGGGAAGACAATATTGAAGACTAAAATGCACCTCACAAGCCACATCAACATTACTTCATGCCTAGCAACTACAAGTCACCAATTGCTAGTAGAGTTGATCAAATTCCAGGGGAGCAATTCTCTATCCCTTTGTGTCTTCTTGGGATCCTTACCACCTTATATGTCTTGGAGAGTGAGAACCCCTACAAGCACTTGGACTCCTTTCTTGAAGTATGCTCCACCTTTAGGACCCCAATAGCCAATGATGACACAATCAGGTTGACCTTGTTCTCATTCTCCCTCAAAGACAAGGCCAAATATTGGTATGATTCGAGAAGGGACATCATGAGTTGGGAAGAGATGAAGAATTCCTTCTTAAGGCAATTCTACTCCATTGCAAGGTTGACATAAATGTGGCGTGCCATAGTGAGTTTCAGTCAAATGGTCAACTAGTAGTTTCACGATGCTTGGGAGAGTTTTGATAAGATGTTGAGAGAGTGTTCGCACCATGAGATTGTTGGATCTAAGGGCTCTAGAGGGGGTGAATAGAGCTACAACATTTCTCACAAAATAGATTAGACCTTCAAATTTTATCAATTAGGAGCAATAGCTTAATGGAAATTTGAAGTCCTATCTAACAAGCACTGCAAGGATGAGAGAGATTGATAGTAAGCACTTGACAAAGGGATGTAGAGTGGTTCCACACTTCAAACTAGAAGTGAGTCAGTCCAATACCTAGAGAAGTCAACCTCTAGGACTTTGCAAGTGCTTTTCTCTATTATATCACCACAGATATTTACAGCAATAGACCACCAAAGGACTTACCCAAACACCCACAAGGAGATCTCCACCTTAACAAGGAACTTACCCAGTTAGCTTGAATTGTCATCCTTCACCTAGGTCTTACCCATTCAAGCTCAAGTCTTCTTCCTTGAAGGACTTTACTTCTCCTCTTGGATCTTCAGCCTTTGCCTTTTCCTTCACCTGGAGAAGATCACCACCTCTTCAGCAACCTTGAAGAGGACTAGCTACAACTCCTTCTTCACTCGATGGAGCTTACTTTAGCTTTTCTTCATGAGAAAGGGGATAGGAAAGTAGTGGAATATTGAGAGCTTTACATACACAAAGGTGGAGCTCTCTTACAATAATCCTAACTCACTCACAAATCATGAAATGAAGTGTAAACTAGAGAGAGAAAGGGGCTCAAGGGGTGGTAGCACACTCAACTATAGCAAGGGCCTTGTTTGTAGTGAATGAGCAACCTTGGAATGAACTACAAGTGATCCTAGTTATAGCTGGGGTGATCCATTGAGTTGGGGAACACTTAGGGTCTAAATATAACCTTTTTGCACAAGCCAACGAGTCTATTTTCGTCCAAACAAGTCACCAACGGTTATAATCACTTTTTCTGTGTTTTTCGTACAATACATTCGATTGAGATTCTATAAAGGTAACTCGACCGATCGACTAAAAGACAAACACAAATTTCAAACTCGACCGATCAATTAAAATCACATTTGGTCAGTAAGTCGTTCGGTCGAGTTCTGTGAATGCACAACTCGACCGATGCACTCTTCAGAAAATTGATCCATGGATCGTCGAGATTGAAACTTGACCGATCAACAGTTTGTGATCAATTTTCTTGTGATTAAAAAGTGATTAAAACTTTGTACTAAGTGTCTCACATATTTTTCTCATCTTAGTTACAAGTCATATCATCAATACAAGTGATTACAAAATTCTTCTAAGGTCGTTTGAATAGATTTCCTGATTAGCACACTTGCATTGCTTTTGACTTGAACTTTGACAAGTTAGGGCTTGTATAAATTGATTCTTTTCATGTACCTAACACCTGAGATCAATCTTGAATACACATATTAGATACACATGAATGGAATGGTTGAGTGATTATCAAAATATGTACAATGTATAAGAATATTGAAAAGAATATGAAAGTATACCCTTGCCTTGTGAATTAGGGGGATTCAAGATTTGAACAATGTGAATTGCTCCCCCTCAATCTATGCTTACTTAAACCTGCATAGTTACTCTTTCTACACAAAGCAATATAGCATGCATGTACTACATTATCCTTTAGAAAGTCACATGATAAAGCATATAAGGAACAAGAAAAGGATCACATAAGCAATAATAGCAAAATGATTGAGTTTCAAGACATAATTTTCTCTCCCCCTTTTGACATTATCAAAAAGTAAGGGGGTAGAAGAGCATGCAAGCAGGTCTTCTCAAACACAACCAAGCAGATATTTAAATAGGAAATATAATAACATATATCAAACAGAGACGAGAGAAACACACAAGCTAGGTCATAATCAAAATATGGTGAAATATGGCACCAACTCATAAGATATAACTGATCAAAGAGAAAGAGTGCACAGACCATATATTACAACTCAAAAGCATGTTCTCATAAAAACAACTACAAGTGAGAATCGATGAAAACTAAAGAAAAATAGTAATCTCAGATCATGTGCCCAGATGTTTCTAATACAAATTAGCCTAGAAAGATATATATGATCAGCAAACTAGACTAAAAACCAAGAAACATCTAGACATCTAAGCTATCTATGTCCACATCATCATCATCAACAACATCAGGCTCATAGTCATCGTCTCCATTTGAAGGTGTAGTAGAAACAACAACTTCATCAACAAAGTCACCACCATAGCCATCACCATCATCATCATCATCATCATTGTCACCATGACCAACATCCTCATCAGCATCAGTAGTCTCACCATCAGCCTGGTCAGTCATCTCCTCATCCACAGAAGGACCAAAGCCATGATCGGGCCAATGAGTATTCTGCTCATCCCAAGTCATACTAAGAGCATAAAGCTCATTGGCCTGAGGGAAGGAGGGAGAAAAATCACCCAGACTGGCAAGCAGAGTGGCTAAGGGGACAACATGTAACGACAGGAAGACAGGAGAAGAACCACCACCAGTAGAGGGTGTGGGAGCAGCAGCCGAAGGCTTAGGCGCAGGGTAGAAGTGATTGTATGCATAGGATGGATAATCACTACTGGGTTATGGCGGGTAGGTGGGATATGTGTGTGCACATGATATGTTCATGTTAGACATGATTGAACATAAATCCTAGTACAGATGCTCCTGGACCTGGAGGTTGTATGCCTGTTGGTGCATCATGTAGCCCATGAGGGATTCATTAGACACACAGAATAAGGCACGACTAGGTCAGGAGGGTTGAGGAGGTGGAGCTTGGGTAGAGATAGAGGCAGGTGAAGCAGAGGTAGAGGCATAGGGTGAGACACTGGGTGTGGAGGAGGAAAGGATAGGCACACATTTCTGAATGGTGGTCTCACTGATACACACTCCCTTCCTGGCTACTCTGTAGTGGAAGTCAGAGAAGAGTGATTTCTCAGTGGCAAACTGGAAAAGACCACATATCAGTGAAGGATAAGGAGGATGGGTTCCACAGCTGTTCTTGCTAGAGTCAAAGCAAGTCATATGGTGGAGGATATATCTAGACCACTTGACTCTGACATTCCCTAAGATGCATTACATTATCACCGCAGTGTTCTCCGCAATATCCGTTTGATTTTTCTTTGGGTGGATGTTGCAGTTGACCACTAGGGCTAATATACGCTTCTTGAGATCTAAGGAGGAGGAGGGTAGGGTGCTCTTCTTCTTATAGGGAACGTCAGGTTTCTTTAGATAGCAATGGATATCAGGAAGAGTGATTTCATTCTGCTTGTAGAAACCTTCATGATCCAAAAGGTCAAAATACTCACCATAATCCTTATGTCATATGTCATTCTCATCAGCTCCTGAAAAGAAAACATTCAAGATATCCTCAGAGATTTGGAATTTCTTTCCGACGATCATTGAATTAAGGATCACTTGAGTATTTGGAGGGGGTACAAGGGAGTCGTAATTCTAACGCAAATTTGCATAGAATTCATGAACTGCTTTTGTGCTAGACATGGAATTGTGAAAGCAATCGCACTTGACAGCCAGGGTGGATAGGTGATGAACAGAAAGCAACCTCGCCACTTGATATATGATGGCTTGACGCCTAGGGCTAGGCTTAAAAAGGGATCTAAATAGAAAAGGACTCCTAGGAAGAAGGTCATCATACCTATTTACAGCCTCTATTGAAACAAAGAGGGTCTCATCGAATAGAATAAAGCGAGGGGATGAGGAAGAGAATGGTGCATTGCTAGGGGTGGGTCTCTTTCTTCTATGTGAAGTCATAGAGGTGAAAAGAAGGAGAAGAAAATAGTAAATGCACAAAGAAAACCACCAAAACTGTTCACACACCAAGGTTGAGCAAGGGGGAAGGTCTAGGAAGGTCTCTCTAGGTTGGATTAGGGCTAGGTTAGGGAAGGTAATGTCTGGGGTTGAGAGCTTAGGGATAGAAGAAGGGGAATCAATCGACTATTGTCTAGTTGAGAGGGAGAATAGTCGGCCAAACCCAACTTAAGTTGGCTTTAGCCCACCGATCGGTCGAGTTCTGTGAGTCTAAAACTCAACCGTTGGTCTTTTTTTAAAAAAGCTCTCAGCCATAGATCAGTCGAGTTTGTCCTGGGGGAAACTCGACCGATGGTCAACCTAACCTAAAACCATCAAACTTAATTTATAGACATTTGAATGATACTTAAATTTATTTGTCAAGTCCATTATGTATATTAAACATACTTAGGCACATATCACCCATCATTGGGTACTATTTTGTGATAAAATAAGTGTTTACGAAAAATACCCAAAAACAAAAGAAAAACAAGGCAAAATGAACATGAAAGGGAAATTTTAAGCATATTAGCACTCAAAGATGATCAAGATAGATGCAAAACATATAGGATAGAGGACTACTAGCTAGAAGTAATATTAGATTCATCCAAAGTAGTTATAAGCAATTTTAATCTAATAAAATTAAATTTCTCTCTAGCTAGATGTCTAGTGAATATGTCTGCCAACTAATTTTCCATGTCCACATGCGTGATATAAATATATTTTTTTTGGCAATGTGATCGCGAAGAAAGTGATGGTGAACCTCTATATGTTTAGATCTACTATGCAATTTAGGATTGTAAGACAAATTAATTGCACTAGTATTATCACAATAGTCTTGGAGAATTTGCTTCATCCATAGGACCTGGGCACAACAACTCTCGGCTGCAATGTACTCAGCCTCGGTGGATGATAATGCCATGGTGCTCTATTTCTTAGAGAACCAAGACACCAAGCATGGTCCTAGGAGGAAACAAGTGCCACTTGTGCATTTTCTATCAATCAAGCAGCCTGCATAATCGGCATCACTATAGGTAGTAAGAGTAAAGTCCCTTGACTTGGGATACCATAGTCTAAAGTTTTAAGTTTTGGCTAGGTACCTTAGAATCCTCTTAACATCTATAAGATGATATTTCTTAGGATTTGATTGAAATCTAGCACACAACCCAACACTAAACATTATGTCAGGTCTAGAGGCAGTTAAGTACAGTAAACTTCCAATCATACCTCCATAGAGTTTCTCATCTACCTTTTCACATTCTTCATCTTTATCAAGTTTGGCAATGTTTGACATGGGAGTGTCCATCGGCTTGGTATTCTCCATCCCAAAGCGCTTAAGTAGTTCATTGGTGTACTTGCCTTGGTTGATGAAGTTCCCATCTTTTGCTTGCTTGATTTGAAAGTCGAGGAAGAATGTGAGCTCATCCATCATGCTCATCTCGAATTCACTCTATATAAGATCACTAAATTCTTTGCAAAGATCAAGGTTAGTTCCGCCAAAAATGATATCATCAACATATATTTGAATGATAAGAAAATTGTTAGAAGTGTGCTTTCGAAACAAGGTAGAATCCACTTTGCCCATGATATAACCATGATCTAAGAAAAAGTTCTTCAATTTCTCATACCAAGCCCTTGGTATTTGTTTGAGTCCATAGAGAGATTTTTGCAACAAATAAACATGGTTAGGTAGATTATCATGTTCAAAGCCTGAAGGTTGTGCAACATACACTTCCTCCTCGATTGTACCATTCAAAAATGCACTTTTAGCATAAATTTGATATAAAAGAAAGTTTTTATGAATAGCAAGAGCAAACAACATATGAATGGACTCAAGTCTAGATACAGGTGCACATGTTTCATCAAAGTCAATACCTTCCTATTGATTGTAGCCTTGAGCCACTAACCTTGCTTTGTTTCTTACCACTTTGATGCTTTCATCTAGCTTGTTGCAGTAGACCCATTTGGTGCCAATAATATTTCTATCACTTGGTCTTGGCACAAGGGTCCAAACTTATTATTCTCAACTTGTTCTAGCTCATATTGCATAGATAGGATCCATTCTTCATTCCCAAGAGTTTCCCTGATATCTTTAGGCTCTAGTTGTGAGATGAAGGTGTTGTTTGCTTGTTCTTTGCTTAATGCAGCCCATATCTTCACTCTCTCAAATGGATCACCTAAGATTATCTCCTTAGGATGATTCTTTGCAAAATGGGGAGTTGGATCCTTCTTTTCATCATTTTTATCTTCTTCTTGAGATGCCACCTCTTTTCCCTTTTGGGTGATGTTGAGTTCTTTAAGAATAGGAATTACTTCATATGTAACATCATCATTTGAAACAATATCTTTGGGAATAAAGGGGTTAGTATCAATAAATTTTAAATTAATAGATTCTTCTACCTTAGCAAGATCAACGTTATAAACTCTATATGCTTTGCTAGTAGTGTTATATCCAAGAAAGAAAGCCTTATATGATTTCGGATCAAATTTGTCAAGAGAATCTTTCATATTCAAAACAAAACAAGGACATATGAAAACATGGAAATACTCGATAGAAGTCTTCCTACCACGCCATAGTTAATAGGGGATTTTCTTAAGCGAAGGATGAGTGAAAACACGATTTTTCACATAATAAGAGGCACTGACAGCTTCAACCCAAAACTTCTTAGGAGTATCAAACTCAAGAAGCATGGTCCTAGCCATCTCATGTAGAGACCTATTCTTCCTCTCTACAACCCCATTTTATTGAGGTGTTCGAGGTGAAGAAAAGTTGTGTGCATAACTCGATTCTTGACAAAAATGCTCAAAAAGATCATTTTCAAATTCTCCCCCATGGTCACTATGGATGAAAACAATCTGGCAAGAAACTTCATTCTCAACTCATTTACAAAAACTAGAGAAAACATCAAGCATATCACTCTTTGAAATGAGAAAGAAGGTCCAAGTATATCTAGAGAAATCATCAACAATAACAAGGCAATACTTGGAACCATGAAGCGAATGTGTTCTCATTGGTCCAAATAGATCAATATGAAGAATCTCAAGAGCTCTCTTAGTGTTAAGGAATCCTTTGGATTTTAAGGAGGACTGGGTTTTCTTTCCTTGTGTACAAGGTTAGCATTCCTCATCCTTTTCAAAATCCAATTTAGGAAGTCCCTTGACTAAGTCCTTTTTGCTCAACTTCTTTAATTGATGCATATTTACATGACCAAGTCGGCGGTTCTAAAGAGAAATATCATTCGAGTTGGCTACAAGGCATCTACCAACCACATGCTTAATAGATTTAAGGACAATAACATAAAGATTACCACTTCTAGTTCCCTTATATATAACTTGGTAGGTGAGGGAATCTAGAATCAAGCATTCAAAAGAAGTAAATAGCACAAGGTAACCATTATCACAAAGTTGACTAACACTTATTAAATTGTGATGTAGGCCATCCAAAAAAAGAATATTCTTGACGCATAGGGATTCACCTACATCACCCTCACCTTTGACTTTACCTTTCTTGTTGTTCCCAAAGGTGACAGATCCTCCTTTCTTCTTTGTGAAATTGTTGAAATGGCTTACATCACCCATCATGTGCTTTATGCAGCCACTATCAACAATCCATCTATCTTTTCCCTACAAGAAAGGAGAATGTCAGTTACCAACTCAAACTTTGGGATCCGGAGTTTGCTTGGGGACCTATTTCATTTTTGGGTTGGTCCCCTTAGGCTTGTAAGGACAATAAGTGGAATAATGATCATCACATTTGAAATAAGAACAAACCATAGCATTCTTAGTGCCCGAAGATTCTCATACAAAGAAAGAGATCTCCTTGCTCTTTTTCTTACCTTTGAACTTACTCTTGCCCTTTGAGGACCCCCCTACAAATCACAAACCACTAGTACCCCTTTGTTGGGTAGAATGATCGAGGATTTCATTTAATGAGTTCTTCCCTTTGAGGAATTTCTACAGGGATGCTCTTAATCTATGGATATCATCATTCAAAGAAACAATAGTAGAAGATAAACTAGATATGTCATCCCTAGCATGCACAAGATCAGCCTCAAGACATAAAGCTTTAGTAAGATATGAATCCTTTTCAAGAGAGATAGCAACAACATTAACACTAGGCAACAAAGGTCTAGAAGATAGATCAATTTACTTGACTAAGAAACCTAGAATTTTTAGATTTTTAGCATTTGAATCTATTTGAGATAAACATCACTCTCTTCTCTATGAGCATCAATAAGAAACTTAAATTCAACATTTTCAGTTTTAAGCAATTCAAGTTCTTTTAGGCAATTTTGGTTCTCTTCCTTAAGGTTTTCAATGTTCTTAAGGTAGATACCATTCTCAACTTCAACCCCGTTGTAGTGGATCTCAAGATCAAGGTATTTCCCTTGCAAATTATCAATACTCTCAAGATTGGTTTTCTCATACAATTCCAAAATGTCAAGCTTAGCATAAAGATCACTAATGATTTTTCCTAACTATTTTCTTTTAGATTTACATTTAGTAAAAGAAGACCGGGTAGTAACAAGCATGTCAATAATAGCTTATTTAGACAATTCATGTAAACTTACCTCACTTAGCTCACCAATGTCTTCACTTGTTGAGGCCATGAGGGCAAGGTGGCACTCTCCATCTTCTTTGGAGCTAGAGTCGCTTGAAGATGAAGCTT
This sequence comes from Alisma plantago-aquatica, assembly GCA_963693085.1. Lineage (NCBI taxonomy): Eukaryota > Viridiplantae > Streptophyta > Magnoliopsida > Alismatales > Alismataceae > Alisma > Alisma plantago-aquatica. Next base: position 429,596,169 of record OY856413.1, read on the forward strand.
CCCAAGCTGCATTGGCTGCGTTCTTGTGTCTCTTTTCCTTCTTGTCCTTCTTATTGTGCTTGCTCTCCTTCTTGTAATCCTCTTCTTTCCTTGAGCTACTCTTGTTGTGAGACCTTCTTGACTTTGGGCATTCACTCTTGTAGTGCCCCTTTCGACCACACTTGTAGCACATTGGAGTAGAGGAGGAGGCTTGCTTTCCCTTGAAGTGCTTGCCCTTCATGTAGTTAGCTTCATGCTCACTAGGGCCTTCATCTTCACTAGAGGAGGGAGAAGAGGTCTGGAAAGAAAGTTGTTGTTGAAGGATGACAGACTCCACTTGTGCTTTGAAAGCACTATCTTTAATCTTCTTGGCTTCCTTCTCTTCTTGCTTAGCTTCTTCTTCTTTCTTGTCAAGTCTAGGCTCATGGGCTTGAAGATTGCCAATGAGTTCTTCAGTTGGGATGTCACCAAGGCTCCTCACTTATTCAATGGAGGTGGCCTTTGACTCCCATCTCTTTGGAAGAGTTCTCAAGATCTTGGAGTTGATGATGCCTCTTTCCAAAGGAGTGCCCAAAGTAGCCAACCCATTGGCAATGACATTCAGCCTTGAATACATCTCCGCAATGCATTTTTTGTTTCCCATCTTGAAGTTCTCTAGGAGGCTACCCAACATGTATATCTTTGCCTCCTTCACTTGCTTTGTGCCTTCATATGTGATGTATAGCTTGTCCCAAATCTCATAGGCGGTGTCCCATGATGAGATCCGGTTGAACTATGTGGAAGTGAGGGTTGCGTACAGGATGCTAATGGCCTTTGCATTGAGTTGAGCCTCCTTGAGAGCAGCTTCACTCCATGTTGCAACAACTACGGTTGGCTCTTGATAATGTGTAACCATCACCTTCCACATATCAAAGTTCATCCCTTGAATGTAGAACTGCATCATTCTCTTCCAATATAGGAAGTTGGTGCCATCAAAGACTGGAGGGCACATGGAGAAGCCTCCCTCTAGGTTGAGTGAACCAAGTAGGTTGTCAACCATCTTCTCATCTCGTGGGAGATTGTTGGAGAAGATCCTTATCTCTGATACCACTTGTTTGATCTAAGGGCTCTAGAGGGGGGGTGAATAGAGCTACAAAATTTCTCACAAAATAGATTAGACCTTAAAATTATATCAATTAGGAGCAATAGCTTAATGGAAATTTGAAGTCCTATATAACAAGCACAGAAAGGATGAGAGAGATTAATAGCAAGCACTTGACAAAGGGATGTAGAATGGTTCTACACTTCAAACTAGAAGTGAGTCAGTCCACTACCTAGAGAGGTCAACCTCTAGGACTTTGCAAGTGCTTTTCTCTATAATATCACCATAGAGATTTATAGCAATAGACTACCAAAAGACTTACCCATCCACCCACAAGGATATCTCCACCTTAACAAGGAACTTACCCACTTAGCTTGAATCTTCATCCTTCACTTAGGTCTTACCCATTCAAGCTCAAGTCTTCCGCCTTGAAGGACTTTGCTTCTCCTCTTGGATCTTCCTTCACTTCACAACCAAGCAATTGTTTTTAGCCTCACACATTTTCTTCTTCATTTGGATCATCCTTGGAGCTTCTGGAGCAAGGAAGGTTAGATTTTGGACATTGGGTTACCGATCCATCTTTCTTTGTTGAAGAGCTTGTGCTACGATCAATCCTTTGTGGTGATTTCTTCTTGGTAAGTCATCCTAAAGCCCTAATCACAATTCCTCCATTATGAAACCTCTGTCATCTTCTTCTTCGTTGGTCTTGGTCTATGAATCATCCATGATGTCTGTTTGAGAGGAACTACTCCTCATAAGGGGTCATAGACCATATTTGTCATGGTAAACCCGAGTGAAGGGATGATTCTTTCTCTTTCCCTTTCTTTCTTGGTTTGACTAAGAACTGTTTTCCTCTTTCTTGAACTTGCTTGTAACCATGGATTTCTTCTCCCTTTTGGAGGTGATCGTTGGTCAAGGTGTTGAAGATTGATTGAGGATCTTGGAGCTTGAGATCTTGTGAGTTTTTTTATCTCCAAATCAGGCGGGTCTTATAACTTTTCCTATCTCTATTAATGTGCATCTTAAACCTGATTTCATATTACTTTCTATATGGTTCATGATACTTGAATAACATGAAGTTTTGATCTGTTATATGTGCACAAGAATCTTAGTTTTCTCCCTCTAAATATATCTCTTTTGATGATCTTCTATGATGATGTTTAGGGTTTGTTGAACACCTTAGTATAGGGCATTGTTCACCCTATTGACGGTTGGTATTCTTGGTTTGATAATCTACTTCGACCTTGGTTCAGATCTGACATGGTGTTGAGAAGTTGTTCAAGATGTCCCTTAGTCTTCCTTTATAGTTGACACCCCCTAACCCTTAAACTGGTCACTACCTACAATTATAGTCGTGATGCACTGTTGTTGCACGAGTTGCTTAGTTGGTTAATGTTGCAGATGTGATGTCTAAGTGTGTAGGTCGTAACCTTTTTAGGTCTTGGTAGAGGTCGAGACCTGCTTGTGTTTTGGTCGAAACACTTGGTATGTAAGGCTGTGAGACCATGTTGCATGCTTTGGTCGCGACGCCCCCCTGTGGTGTAGAAGTCGCGAAGCACATGTGGTATAGTGGTCACGATGCACCTGTGGTGTGACGGTTGCGACACTACTTTTCGGTTGTGGTCATGACATTACTTAGTCGTGATCGAGACGTCATGTTGGATTCAGCCGTGACGCTTGGTTCTAACGTTGGGTTGAGACGTTCTATTTTGGTGTTGATTGCGATGCCAATATGCCATGTTAGGGTGGTAGCATGATTGTGATGTCTAGGGCCGAGACACATAATTATGGTGATGGTCGAGACATAGATAATAGCTGGTCGTGATTAAGTGATGCATCTCGATCATATCATATGATGGTTGGTCATAACCATGGGATGTGTCTCGGTCAAGACACATGTGTTGTGTCCCAGCCACGACACCCCATTGTTGGTCAGGTCGACACCCATGTGCTGGGAGTTCGAGACATATGTGTTATGAGGGGTTGAGTCATATGTGTTGTGGATAGTTGAGACACCTATACATGAGTATGTACATGATTAATATAAGGTGTAATGACCAACTAAAGATGTTGTGATTATGAATGGTTAATCATTAACAATAATGCTTAACATAAATACTCTCAAAAATTATGGGAGATGATGGATTAGGGTTTAGTAATGAAATAACATGTTGAAACTCTAATTGGTTACACATGAATACCAACCCTAATGTTGTGGTAATATGATATATGAACTCATCCTATTTGAAGTGATTATTATGTGATAGTGCTTTCTCCCTCCTACCTGTGTAACACTAACTTGCAGGTGATATGAATATCATAGCTATGTGAATGTTATGGTGAACCATATACAATTATGGGCATTATTGTGTTATTATGTGATTTTGAATGTGCAAGAATTGTGTGTTTGGGTGTAATGACCTGATTAGTGCCATGAGCACAATTTGAGGTAAAATCCTTTAGAGATGTGATTGAGGGATCGATATCCCATAGTGATGTGACATTGTTGATGATCTTGTGAAAGGCACTATTACAAGTGCCATATTATGATGAGAAAGTTCTCACATAATACATTTTATATCTTCTAAAGTTGTAATAAACCCTTAATTTTGTAGAGTATGTTTAGGGTTTATAAGTTGTAACTTGATTGATGCATTAAAAGATACCCAATTGGAATTTCTAATCAAGTGAAACCCTAATCATGTAGTTTCCCTATACCACAGATCCATTTTGAGCATTAGTATCTAGCTGGATGGTGAAACAAGTAACTCCTACAGAAACTCAGAGCACATATGACTGAATATGCGGGGTATCAGTGGAGGTAACTCCTTGTATCCTTAAATAGTTGAAATGGTGGTATGATGCTTTGTTATAGAATGACCATGTATGCACTTGTTCTCTAGTGATGTTCCATGTACCAAGGTAGGCTCGTTGTTTTACAAAACCATAGCCTTACTCAAACCTTTGGGGTAGATTATTTTGAGACATCCTATCCTATTATGAGGATTTCTTTGGACCACAACCTTAATTCTCTTACAATATATTTTGACTAGACACTCTTTCAGTTAAATATCAAAAATGTCTTCCTGCATGGAGATCTTCTAGAAAATATCGATATGAAACAACCTCCCAATTTTCTTGTTGAGGGAGAGTCTTCTTAAAAAGTCTATCACCTAAGAAGATCTTTATATGGTCCCAAACAATCTTGCAGAGCCTGGTTCAACAAACTTATGAAATACTTGAAAAGTTGGTTTTCTAGCAATTAGCCATCGAGTAGTCACTCTTTTGGTCAAGATCCCTACATGAACATATTCTTCTTGCTATTTATGTGGACGATATTGCTATCATGGGAAGTGACACCATTGGCATCAACAAACTAAAATAGTCTCTACAAGCCCATTTTCATACAAAGGTTTCAGAAATTTGTGGTATTTTTCTTGGGCTAGAAATCCTTCTCTCATTTGTAGGGATCAATTTGTCCCAAAATTGCTATGTGTTGGATTTACTCCAAGAGACTGGTTTGACATAATTAAGCCTATTTACCCCCTATGGATTACCATAATAAGGCTCCTATTGAGGGGTATCTATTTCCTAGTCTAGAAAAATATCATGGAGTAGTATCTCAAGGTGCCTCAGGAAGAGTATTATTCTACAAATGGCCTCAGGAGAAGACTATCACAATTTCTAGATATATTGATGCAAATTGGGTAGGAGAAGCCAAAGGTCATCAATCCACCTTTGGATTTTGTGTCATGATTGGCGATCACCCAGTGTTCTAGAAAAGGAAAAAGAAATATGTAGTTGCTCACTTTAGCAATGAAGGTGAATATCACAAAATGGCCCACACCTGTTGTGATCTTTAGTGGGTCCAATCTATTTTGATTGAATTTGGGATTACTTGTCAAACTCCTTGTCTTCTTTATTGTGATAATCAAGATGCTATATGTATTTCCAATAACCTAGCTTTCCATGAGCATATAAAACACATAAAACTTAATTGTCATTTGTTTGGTATCTAGTTAAGCCACCTCACCTATGGATCAATGGTAAAATTAATGATATCTTGACTAAATCACTTCCTTTATCAATTTTCTAGTATATGGGTTCCAAATTGAGACTATGTAATAACTACTTTCCATATTGAGGGGGTGTTAGCATAAGTGGTTTATTTATTATTTCTTACTAATTGGGCTTAGACTCATTGCCTATATAGTTATTATCTTTATGTAAGTACACTTAAGTGAGGATCAATCCACCCACTTAAGTATACCCATGAATCCCTAGACTCCTATATATAGAGACCCTGAACATCTTTACAAACTACTGAATATATGATTATTGCTTTCTACAGCTACATGTAGGTAATCCCCTCTTTTGGAATATTTGAGGGGAAATATATAACTTAGATACCATGTAATTGAAGAGTATTCATGTAAAACATTATATATTTCTTGTTAGTGCCAAGTTATAATTTATACATCTCCCTGTCTCTATATTTATTATTTGATCAATGGAACCACCTAAGGTATAGAGAAAAACAAGGATTTTTTAGGGTTCCCTGTGAAACCTTGGTTAGTTTCCTTTTCTTTCACAATACTCCATATTCCACTAACCTTGGTGTGAAATGTAAGTATATAAGTGTGAATCTCCTCTCTCTCTCTCTCTTAGAAAGGAGCATATATAGAGGTTGGATACAAGATAAAGGGGGTGAAATACCATCCTCCTATCTCTTATACCACCCTATGTCACCCAAGTGAGTGATTAGAACTGCGTTTATGAACCTAGACTAGGATTGTTCTCAGCCAAGGATTACATATCCCCTAGTCAGTTGATACTCAAAAGGTTGGATAGTGTGTGATAGGGACTAGTTTTCCTATACACATCTTATGCCACCCATGGCTATCTAGTAGTATATGAATCATACCCTCATATCCTTATGCTTATTTAGTTTGGTGACACTACCATTAGATGCATTCATCAATGTGAACCCCTAATTAAATGGGTGATTAGTATCATACCCCCAAACGACCCACTCCCCATCATTAATTGCTAAAACTCTGATTGTTTAGTGTTAGCTAGCATAGTCTTTCTTTCTTGTTTGCTTAGTTCAAATTGCTTAGTTTATGGTGAATTGATCTAGTTAGGGTTACTCAACCTAGTAGTATTTTATTGGTTGATTGATTAGTTAGTTCAATATTTTTTGTTTAGTTAATTTCTCTTCTTTAATTGATGACTTAGGATTTTAATTGTTAGTTGGGTGTAATTGCTTGCTCTTGCTTAGTTTAGTGATAATTTCTCTCATCGCTTGTTATTTAGCCCTAGTTTTTAGAAGTAACTTAGCTTTCATCTTGCCCCTCTCAATTTCATGTTAACCCTTAGTCTAACCAAAACCAACTTTGAAATCATTAAAACCCTAACTATTTAAAGAACCAACGTAGATCTAGTGCCTTCTATGTTCCCAGGGGATCAACCCTGGCTTGCACCCTCTTAATGCTACATACTTAAGCCATGTGATTGTGAATCATGTTATGGAGTGTGCTAATTTTGGGTTGTATATTGCGTTAGCTCAATTCCCATTGGAACGTCATGGCTTTTTAAGAAAATTGGTTGCTAGATTTTCAATTCAATGGTATAGCCTAATCCAACTCCCTTTGTATAGTTAGGGACCACATAACATCTTGCTTCAGTTAACATTAGCACTACTCATCTAGTAAGAAAAAAGTTCTATAAATGATGAACACATGATTACAGTGCACACAAACATTTTTATATATCTCACAAGAATCATCCTTATAGTCCGGTCTAGTCTCTGATGAAACTGTAAATATGAAATTTTCATCTTAAATACCCCTTTCTAAAGCATGTTCTAAAAGTTTAATTTTAGATTATGTGTACCTGGTGAAAGACACCTAATTGTACCCAAATTGCAAGATTGTGTGATTATCCCCCTAAATGGGATTTTCTCCAGCATCCATGGAACACTACTCTTATAAAGTGAGTCCTTCATTGATTCAATGAGAAAACATGTATCCATGTACCAAACCAATAAGTAAAATAACTTTTCCTGATATTGTCATGTACATTATATTTCCACAAAGATTTAGAACGATGTATTTAGAGATATCATTAGTTTTAGTTCAAAGTGATGTACTATATGCTAGACTTTAGGAATAAAGAACAACCTCCTTTGAACCATTGAAGTGTATCAGATGGGTTGTCATGCCCATGATGGACGATTCTAGGCCTATGGATTATACTACAACATTACATCTAGATGCAACTTTTTGTAGAGTTTCCTATTCTTGAATCGATGATTAACTTGTCAAGGAGTAGTTTCCATGTGAATCTTCCTTCTTAGATGGAATATCCAAACACCAAAAATAATCATTATATGAAAATAAACAACTCTGTGCAAATCTAGATACAAAAGTAACACTTCACATGGAAAAATATTTGTTGGTTGTCTGTTACCATATTTTCATACATGCATATTTTCTTATTTTTTACATTCAACACACATAACTAGTTTATCCATATCATTGAATATTGAAGAAAGCTCAAAGATATTGGTGTATGTGTTGTAGACGCCAATCATTAGACACTGGATATTGGGATGTTATGTACTTTTGGTTTGATTAATAGAGGCAATTCCAATTTATGGATGCACACTTAATTACTGTGATGTTCATGTACACAATAAATATCCTTAGAATGATTGATCCAAATCCATGGGATTTTACATAATTGACTTGAACATGAAATCCTAATGAATGTTGAAACAATATTCCTAAATGTCCCTAGTCAAATATTATTAATGGATTGGACATCAATAATACATGTGAGATTAGTATGTGTGATGACTAATGACCATGTCCCATGGGTCGTAAGTATTGGATATCAAGTCAAACACATAGGTACTTATTAGAGAACAAGTGCACTAGACAGATCCACCTTGAGAGTGATTCATGGACCATTATATGATAGTCATAGTCTACTCTCAAATGCGACAGTGGTGTTGTGATCCTTCGTTCTGAAGTCACTACATTGGTGCTATGACATTTGTCATGCTTTGAGAGTACCCAACATTACTTTGAAGAAGGTTTCCATAAAAGTAGTGATTGGGTATGATGAGAATCATGCTACACATTGTGAGTGATGTAGAAGGAATTTGTCCCTCCCATATAACATGAGTAATATCCAAGGCTTATTGATACGTGAGAATAGAGAAATGCATAAGGATGATGCGTCCATATGTGATATTGAGCTCATATGTATCTTGCTAGTCACTTGGAGATAAAGGAACATAGATTGAATGTAATGAGGATGATGTGTCCATGCCTCTAGTCCAATATGTATGTGTGTGACAAAAGGATTATACAACATGGTAACACTAGTCATTGTTGATTTAGTATTGTCTGACTAATCCTACTGCTTAGGTAGCAATAATGTGTAGCTAGATACCATCCATTGCTTATGGATATTAATATTGATTTGTAAATCCATTGCCAATGTAGTATGGTGCCTACAGGGTCACACACATAGAGATAGCTTGAAGAAAAATTGAATTGGACCTTATAGTAATAGCTATAATAAATATAGGGACATGAAAGTAAGTTTCAGGGACCTAAATAAAATATGCACCTAGAATTGAGAAATTAGTTTCAATAAGTCAAGGAGTCTACAGTCTGGCCAAATAAGATTTAGGAAACCATGGATTTCCACTCCTCTATATATATTATATGAGAGGATGACTTTAGAGCACACACTTAGATTCTCTCATTGTTGCCTCCAAAGTTTGAGAAACCCTAAGAGCAACTTGGAGAGAGGAAGTGGAAGAAGAAAAGACTAGAAAGTCTGGTCATCTTCAAGCACTCACATGGATACTATGGAGACAAGTTCACATAGCAACGTTGTTCCAAACAAGGATCTTCATCAACGACACACAAATCAATGTGACAACAAAATGACATAATCCATCACAGATGTGGATGGATGAATGGAGCAATATGCCAAACACACAAACCAAGGAGTCTCTTTGGTAGAGCACAACGATCCGCCATCTAGGGCAAGTAGATTGAGGTGGTATTTCTCTTTCATGAAACAATTCGATCTATGACTCATGCACATCAAAATGTTGTGATCTGCCATAGTTGACTTTAGGGTCAAATCTAGGTTCAATAGAGCCTTCTCTATGACATTGGGAGTTGTTCCAACAACTAACAGATTCCCACAATCCGCCACCTATAGTCACTAGAGGATGGCTGCAATCCGCCAGTGAAAAATTCTTTCTGCACATTTGCCAAGGCGACTCCCAAAGCACCAAAAACCCCAGAAAGGAGTTTTGGTTTTTGATTAGATGAGATTTAAAGGAGGAGTAGATTGGAGGATCTAGATCTGCATCAAGCACTCCAAGTTGAATCATTGGAACTTCTTCCACAGTAGTGTCTAAATTTGTAAAACCTAATCTATTTATGTTGCATTTGACGATCCTACTTGAAGGTTCTTCTAAAGTAAAATGGTCTTATATGTATCAGTGGTTGGTTCGAATTAGCTAGGTAACCTTTATAGAATTAAGCACCTAGTGGCATGAAGAAATGTGTTTCATATGATGGAAGCTAGCAATGGTTGTTCCCCATGTATACAGGGATTGCATATGATGCAATTGGGAAAAAATCCTACCTAAATAATTGAGTTGTGATTGGTCAACCAAGTTGACTCATGATTCAATGAAATATGGACCTTGTCCTACTAGAAAGTTATTTGTTATAACTTTTCATATTAATAGTGAGGGATATTAATTTGAAGAAAATAGTGGGAGTGGACGTTTGATTAAATATCTAATTAAATAATAATGTTTTAAAATCAAAGTTTAAATCCCTACAATATTGTAGAAATAAAACATGAACCACTTGTCATTGCAACCAGTCCTTCAGAATACATGCTTGTTAAGACAATTTTGTGTACTAGTACATGAACTTGAGAAGTTTTCTCAATCTAGAGCGTTGGCTCAATGTATTGGAACATGTTTCCTTCATGAGCTCACTCCCATTAGATCCTTATATACTCAAGCAAGCTGAGTACTTGGAGGACCTAGCAAATATGTGACTTCCCTTGGTCAAAAGTTGACCATTTGAATATGAAAATGTTGCAAATATCATATAGACAATAATTATGAATGATGTGCTTAGATGATCACCATCATGTCTCATGATGTTATGGACAACCGAGACTAAGACTAACATTTTATAGCCATACTATCTTTTGAAGGTCAAAATGATAGGTTGGGGTATAACTGGAAAGGTTAAGACTAAGATGGGATCTAATTCAAATTCAAGCCAAATCATTTTGAAAGAAGGTAAAGGAAAATTGGTCAAACAAGTAAACTTCATCAATGTTGGACACTGGATGATTCCCATCTACCTAAAGGAATCGAGAGGTACAAGGAGATAGAGATCTCCACCTCAAGTAGTTACTTTATTGAGATAAACTCAACCTCTTATTAAGCATGTGTATTGGATATGAGATGAAAGTCTTGCATTAATGTAAGATAATAAGAGGAGTATATCCTTAGAGATGGAATCTTTGTGACTCAAACTATCAAGTATGGCAAGAGTTGTTATTGCTATTATGATGACATGCATTTTGTCTCAAAATTTAATAGAATTGGAGAATTTCTATGACTTGTATGCCATTAATTTATTGTTTGGACAAGAAAGAGTTCTTCATTCATTGGAAAAGAACATTTGTTTTTCAATTTACTTGAATGAGTTCGTATATGGCATTTCCTGATATCTATACAATTTGAGAACTATGATAGACTTGTAGAATTGCTAATACTTGTATGCCAATAAGTGCTTGTTTGGACAAGAAAGCGTACTTGATTCCTTTCCTAGGAAAATTGTTGTTCAATTTACTTGGATGACTTCCTATATGGCATTTCCTTATGTATTATGATATTGGATCCTAAGACACATGTATACAATGTAAATACCAAATGGCACCACATGACTCAAACATAGCTTACCTTTAACATTGTCGCTTGGTCCGTACATACATGATGCACATATCTAAACTCCATGCAGATGAATACCTAGACTTGTTTGATTATGAATCTCTTGAGACATGCAAAATATGTTTGTTGGACAAGAAGGCATAATGTGCCTTATACTAGAAATAGTGGGAGGGCAATAGATCTTTTAGAACTTATACAAACTGATGTATGTGGTTCCTTTTAGTTCAAAAACTAGAGGAGGGTAACAATACTTAATTACATGTACTAATGATTATGATAGATATGGATCTGTGTATCTCATGAAACACAAACCAGAATCCCTTGAAATGTTCAAGGAATTCAAGAATGCAGTATACAAACAAGTTGGCAAGAATATTAGGATTTCTCTATTAGATTGATGTGAAATATTTATGCCAAGTTTTGACGACCTTATCAAAGAGTGTGTTATTGTATCACAATTAACTCCATATAGAATTTCATAAAAGAATGGTGTTTTAGGGAGAAGGAATTGCACATTGTTGGAAATGGTGTGATCCATGATGAGCCAAGCCAGACTTCTGAATACCTTTTAGGGACATGCTCTAGAAATTGCTAATTTTACACTTAACCATGTTCCTTCTCAATCAGTTTGAAAGACACCATATGATATATGGATTGAGAAGCGTCCCAACATGTCTTTTATGAAGGTTTGGGGTTGTAAAGCGTATGTGAAATATTCATTTTGCAAGACATTGGGACCCAAATTTGACAAGTGTTATTTTTTGGGATATCCTAAGGAACCTAAAGGATATTATTTATGTATTCCTTCCCATAACAAAGTGTTTGTTACTAGAGTTGGTACCTTATTATAGAAGGATTTCATCTCTAGATATATAAATGGGAAGAAAATAGAATTCAAAGAAGTTTGAGATACACAAAATGAAAAAGAACCTAAAGAGGAACATGAGGATGCACCACAAGTTGTTTTAGCACAACCACCCCCTCAACAAACATAGGAACCTCATAGATCTAGTAGTATTCTCCATGAGCCAGAGATATTTGAATTTCTCATGACTCAAGATGGTGAGATATTGGTCATGGATCATGATGATCCAACCACCTAAAAGGAAGCTATGGAGGGATCAAAATTTGCTAAATGACTTGAGGCTATGAGATCCGAAGTGGACTCCATGTATACCAACAAGGTATGGACCTTGGTAAAACCACCAAAAGGGGTAAAATACATTGGGTGCAAGTGGGCCTTCAAGAAGAAGATTGACATGAATGGAAATGTCTAGACCTACAAAGGGAGATTAGTGGCTAAAGGTTTCAAACAAGTTCAAGGTGTTGACTATGATGAAATTTTTGGAACAAAGGGTTCTATATGGGGGTGAATAGAGCTAAAAAAACTCAGAAAAAATTCATTAGACCTTCAAGTTACTTCAAGTCGTGTATTGAAAATATAGAATTTGATGTGCAATCTAAACATACATAGAAATGATGAGAAACATTGAACAGGCACACAAATAAGCTATGTAGAGTGGTTCTAATCTCTAAACTAGGACAAAGTTAATCCATTACCTAGAGAGGTCAAGATCTAGGATTTTGCAACCATTGCATACTTATATTCCATTATAATACATACAATTAGACCTTCCTTTTCAAGGGAAAGGATACCTAGCCTTCCTTTTTAAGGACCAAAAGGAGACAATAAACCTTACAAGGACTTACCTATCCTTCGGGCTAGAGTCTTCAACCTCTACAATGGCTTACCCACTCCTGCAAGTAGTTGGACATCTTCACTAATGATCTCCCCTTATTGCAAAAAGTCTTCCACCTTGAAGGAATTATCCACTCTACTCAAGGATCTTCAGCCTTCACCTTCTCCTTCAACTTGGAGAAGCTTCGCACCTTCTACTTCACCTTGGAGAAGCTTTCACCAACTTTGCACTTGAAGAAAGGGGTTGGGAAAGGGAATCTTTAAGAACTTTACAAGACTAAAATGGAGTAGATCTCTAACACATATACTATCTCACTCATATGGCTATTTTAAAAGTGTAAGAAAAAGGGAGAAAGGGGCTCTAGTCGATTGAATTCACTCAACTATAGCTAGGAGCTTAAATAGCATGAAGGAGCAAACTTGGAATGAAGTCCAAGGGGTCCTATTTATAGTTGGGGATGTCCACTGGCAACTAGAAGCACTTAAGAATGATTTCTAGTCATTTGGGGTGTTGCAATGCATCTATTTTTGATGTTTGCAACACTCCAACGGCTAGAAACACTTTTATTGCACATTTCGTACAGTGCAGTCGATCGAGTTTCAATAAAGGCAACACGGCCGATTGAACTATGAGACAAAATAAATTTGAAGCATCCTTTAAGTTTCTCATGTATGAAACTCAGTTGATTACTTAAATCTATTTTGCCAATGTAGGGTGTCAAATGAGTTTGTCCTGAGATAAACTTGGCTGAACCTAGACATTCCCAAAATTCATCAAGGGCATCAAGGATGAAACTTAATCAAACAGGAACTCTATGATGAATTTTAGAAAACATCATTAGAGTGATTGAACATTTGAATTAAGTTCTCTTTAGTTACAAGTCATATAATTGACACAAATGGTTACAAAATTGTCCTAAGGGTTTTAGGGCGTTTTCCACAAAAGTGCATCTACATTTCTTTTGGCTTGATTAAATTGATCCTTTTCATGTACCTAATACCTAAAATCAATTTCAAATAGACATATTATATACATATGAATGGAATGGTTAAGTCATCATCAAAATATGGATAATGTATAACTATTAGGTCAACATTATCCCCCTTTTTTACAATGACAAACCATTCCTCAACAAATTGAAAAGGATATGGAAATGAAAACTTTTACCTTGTGAATTGTAAGAGGATACATGAATGAACAATTTCCATTGCTCCCCCTCAATTCATGATTAGCTTTAAATGTAGGGTTAGTCTCTCTAAAAACAACCATAACACATATATATACTATTTGGTCTTCTTGCAAGTCACATGATATTTTAGATAATTGACTAGAAAGGGATCACAAAGAAATAATTCACCATTGTTGAGTTGACTTCTCCCCCTTTGTCATATCGAAAAGGCAGGGGGTAGAAGAGCTATAAAACATAGGTCTTAACCATAGGCACCAACTACACAACCAACCACCAAGAAAGAACCAAACAGAGAGAACAAGCAATCTAGAGTCATAATCAAAATATGCAAGCACATACCAAACTCATAAGATGTAACCAAACAAAGAGTTAAGGTACATAAGATTTAGATTATAACACCATATATGTCCTCTCAATATGCAAACTACAATCCAGTGAGAAATGGCATGATATAAAAACGTATGTCTCAGATAGAGTTTCCCAAATGTTCAGTACATGATAGTCTACAAAAAGATATGAATAAGCATCCTATAGACTAAAGAACTAAATATATAGGCTATATATGTCAATGATGTCTTCATCATCTTCCTATGGATGGTAATCCTTGTCTCCATCTAAAGGCACATCAAAGGCAACATGTGTAGCCACAACATCATCACCATCATCACCAGCATCCTCAACATCCTAATATGCCATCTCCTCATCAGTAGGAGGTCCAAAAGCACGAGTACCGGGCCACTTGGCATTTTTCTCTGCCCAAGACATAGCACATGCAAGTAATGTATTTGCTTGCTCAAAGCTGGGTGCAGAAACCCCATCAAAGCCAGCAAGTCGGGTAGAGGTAGGTCATGGAGGTAGAGCAAGTAGTGGAGTGGCACATGGATGAGGAGTAGTAGGGGAAGGTCCACTATCAAAGCTAGGAGGTACAACAGTAGTAGTAGGGTGGTGGTCAGACCATGGCCAACATCAACATAGAGTTAGTAGGTGGGGTAGGGATGGTTGTAGGATAGGTTCATGGGTGACATGTAGTGAACTAAGTCTTGGCATATGTGGTCCTAAACCTGAAGGTTATATGCCTATTGGTGTATCATATATCCTATAAGGGATATAGTTAACACCGAAAATGAAACGAGGTCATGTCTAGGTGGTGGTGAAGGAGCCTGGGTGGATGTGGAAGCACCTAGTGTGGTAGAGGGGGTAGGGTGGAAGGACTTGTTGATAGTGGTCTCACTGGTATAAACAACTTTTCTACTCACTTTGTAACCAAGCTCCTGAAAAAGGGATTTCTCAAAATGGTGAGCAAGCACACCACATATCAAGTTAGGATAAGGGAGATGGGTATTGGTGGTGTTCTCCCTTGAGTCAAAGCAGGTCATATGGTGAAGAATATAATGAGCCCACTAGACTCTGACATCATTTAATAGATAGTACATAATCACAGTAGTATCCTTTTCAATATCCATTTGATTTCACTTTGGATGGATATTGCAATTGACTACTAATGCAATCGAATGGGTCTTGGTGTCTAGAGAAGAGGTT
The DNA here is from genome assembly GCA_963693085.1 of Alisma plantago-aquatica. Classification (NCBI taxonomy): domain Eukaryota; kingdom Viridiplantae; phylum Streptophyta; class Magnoliopsida; order Alismatales; family Alismataceae; genus Alisma; species Alisma plantago-aquatica. The sequence continues at coordinate 429,611,669 of OY856413.1, forward strand.
GATAGAATGGATATCTTCCTATATGGAACATCATATTTCTTAAAAAAATTATGGATATCAGGAAGGGTAAGAACATGGTCAAAGCTTTTGTAGAAACCCTTAGGGTCAAAAAAGTCATGGTAGCTATGATAGGAAGACATCCATGAACCAGCAAAGTCAGTACCATTGAAATAGTTATTCAAATAATCCTTGGAGATTGTAATCTTAGTACCGGCAATCATGGAGGTCAAGATGACTTTGGTGTTATGTGGTGGAACGAGGGTGTTGTATTTCCACATTAGATTGGCATAAAATTTGCGGACCTCTTTTGTGCTAGACTTAGAATTGGTGAAGCACAAGTGCTCTACACACAAAGCACTAAGATGGTGTGCTTCGAAGACCTCAACAACCTCTTTTATCACCTCACTAGTTGCAAAATGAGGTTTAAACAAGGCACAGAAAGGAAAAGGAGTTCTAGAAGAATATCCATGTACCTATTCACTGCTTAAGAGGAGATAAAAGAAGTGACATCAAAAGATATGTGTCTAGGAGCAGTCAAAGAGGATGGAACTCTAGTTGGTCTAGTGTGTTTCCTACATTTGGAATCCATGGAGGTTGGTTGGAGAGAAGAAGACCACCAATAAAGAGGAAAATGTAAGCAGCAGGCCACTAACCACCTAGGTCAAGGTTGGGAGAGGCAAAGTGAGTTGATCCGGGGCTAAGGAGGGAAGAAGAGAGGTTGTACTAGCCCTAGGGTTAGAGGACGAATGGAAATACATGGCTATCGGTCGACTTTCTCTAGTTGAGAGGGAGAAAAGTCGACCAAGTGCATATATATTTTCCTCCCAATAGTGTTTTCAGTCGAATTTAGGTTGTGGGAAATTTGACCGAACCTGTATTTTAGTTCAGTCCTTAGCCTGTGATCAGTTGAGTTTCTCCCAGAACAAACTCAACCGATCGATCAGTCTTTTCAAAAGATAAGAAGTTAAAATCTAAGCCATAAGAGTGTTATATAAATTTTTTTTCTCTAGACTATCATGTGTTTTGAATATATTGAGGCACAAATCACTCACCATAGGCTACTATTTTGTGGTAAAAGAAGGGTTTGTGAAAAATAGCCAAAAACATGTAAAACAAGGCATGAAAATAAGGAAAATATAGTAACTTTCAAGTAAGAGATGAGCAATAGGAGCAAGAAGATATAGGTGTATGAACAACTAGCTAGAAGGCATAACAACATCATAAGAGCAATTATAAGAAATTTTGATCTAATAAAAGTAAATTAGTCTTTAGCTAGAGGTTTTGTAAAAATGTCCGCAAGTTGATTCTTTGTGTCCACATGTGTGATATAAATATCCTTTTTGGCAATGTGGTCATGAAGGTAGTGGTGGTAGACCTCTATGTGTTTGTCTCTACTATGCAATATAGGATTACAAGAAAGATTTATTGCACTAGTATTATCACAGTAGATAGAAAAAGCATCAAAATGAATGTTAAAGTTTTGGAGCATTTGCTTCATCCATAGGACTTGAACACAACAACTCCAATTGCAATGTATTCAGCCTCAGTAGTTGAAAGAGCCATTGTGCTTTGTTTCTTAGAGAACCAAGAAACCAAGCATGGCCTAGGAAGAATCAAGTGCCACTTGTGCACTTTCTATCAATCAAGCATCCTGCATAATCTGCGTCACTATAGGTAGTAAGAGTAAAGTCATGTGACTTGGGATACCATAGTCTAAAATTTTGAGTTTTGGCTAGATACCTCAAAATCCTCTTAACCGCTATGAGATGGGATTTCCTAGGGCTTGATTGAAATCAAGCATACAAGCCAACACTAAACATTATGTCAGGCTAGAGGAAGTTAAATAAAGTAAGCTATGAATCATACCTCTACAGATCTTCTCATCCACTTTCTCACCTTCCTCGTCTTTGTCAAGTTTGGTAGTGTTTGACATGGGAGTGTCCATCGACTTGGTGTTCTCCATCCCAAAGTGCTTCAAGAGTTCACTTGTATACTTGCCTTGGTTGATGAAGTTTCCTTCCTTTGTTTGTTTGATTTTAAATCTAAGGAAGAAAGTAAGCTCCACCATCATACTCATCTTGAACTCACTCTGCATAAGAGAACTAAACTCCTTCCAAAGATCAAGATCAGTTCTGCCAAAAATGATATCATCAACATAAATTTGAATAATCAAAAAGTTGCTAGTAGTGTGTTTGAGAAAAGGGTAGAATCAACTTTTCCCATGATATATCCATTGTCTAGCAAAAAATTATTTAATTTCTCATACCAAGCTCATAGCAAGCTCTAGGGGCTTGTTTGAATCCATAGAGAGCTTTTTGCAACAAATAAACATGGTTAGGAAGCTTCTCCTATTCAAAGTTGGGAGGTTGAGCCACATAGACTTCCTCTTCTATTGTACCATTCAAAAACACACTTTTAACATCCATTTGGTAAAGCAAGAAATTATTATACCTACCAAAGGCAAGTAACATTCTAAGGGATTCAATTCTAGCAACAGGAGCATATGTTTCATGAAAATCAATACCTTCCTATTGATTGTAGCCTTGAGAAACTAACCTTGATTTGTTTCTTACCACTTTGCCGCTTTCATCTAGCTTGTTGTGGTAGATCCACTTGGTGCCAATAATCTTCCTATCATTTGGTCTTGGCACTAAGGTTGACACTGTGTTCTTGTCAAACTACTCTAACTCTTCTTGTATAGCTAGGATATATTCACCATCTTTAAGAGTTCTTGCACATTGTTTGGCTCAAGTTGTAAGATGAAGGTGTTGTCAGCTTGTTCTTGGTTTAATGCGGCATGTGTCTTCACCCTTTCAAAATGATTTCCTACGTTGAGATCTTTATGATGATGTTCTACAAAAGGGGGAGTTGGATCCTTCTTTTCTTCTTCTTTCTTTTCTTCATAAACTATCACCTCTTTTCCTTTGTCAACAATGTTGAGCTCTTTCAAGTGAGGGATCACCTCATTTAAAACATCATCATTTACAATATTATTGGAAATAGAGGGTTAGTTTCAACAAATTTAACATTTATAAATTCTTATAATTTAGACAAATCAATGTTAAGCACTCTATAAGCCTTACTAGTAGTGTTATAGCCAAGAAAGAAAGCCTTGCAAGATTTCACATCAAACTTATCAAGGGAATCCATGGTGTTCGAAACAAAATAAGGACAACCAAAAACATGAAAGTAATCAATAGAGGGCTTTATACCATGCCATAGATCATAGGGATTTTTCTTTAAAGATGTATGAGTGAAAACCCAGTTTTGCACAAAACATGAGGTGCTACCAGCTTCATCCCAAAACTTCTTTGGAGTGTCATACTCTAAAAGCATAATCCTAGTCATTTCCTGTAGCAACCTGTTCTTTCTCTCTACAACCCCATTTTATTGAGGTGTATGAGGGGAAGAAAAGTTGTGCATGTAACCAGATTCCTCACAAAAGCGTTCAACCAAGTCATCTTCAAATTTTACCCCATGGTCACTGTGGATAGGGACGTTCTGACAAGGAGATTTGTTTTCAACTCGTTTGCAAAACGTTGAGAAAACATCAAGAGTATTTCTTTTTGAAACAAGAAAGAAGGTCCAAGTATAACAAGAAAAGTCATTGACAACCAAAATCCAATACTTGCTACCACAAGGTGATTGAGTTCTCATAGGTCACAATAGATCAATATGAAGAAGTTCATGAGCTCTTTTAGTATGAAGGAGCCCTTTGGATTTAAAGGAGGATTTTGTTTGCTTTCCTTGTGTGCAAGATTGGACTTCCCCATCCTTCTCAAAATCTAATTTAGGAAGTCCCTTGACCAATTCCTTTTTTCTCAACATCTTAAAATGATGCTTATGTACATGAACAAGCCTACAGTGCCACAAAGGTATATCATTCTTGTCAACAAAAAGGCATCTACTAACAATAGGCTTAAGAGAATCAAGAACAATAATATAAAGATTTCCATTTCTAGTTCCCTTATATATAACATTATAGGAGAGGGAATAAAGAAGCAAGCATTCAAGTGAGGTAAAAAGAACAAGATAACCATTATTAGATAATTGGCTAACACTAATTAAGTTGTGACGTAAGCCATCTACAAGAAGAACATTCTTGATGCATAGTAAATCACCTGCATCACCCTCACCTACCACTTTACCTTTGTTGTTGTCTCCAAAAGTCAATGATCCTCCTTTCTTCTTTGTGAAGTTCTTGAAATGGCTTATCTCACCAATCAAATCCTTGGAGCAACCGCTATCAATAATCCAATGTCCTTTTACCTATAAGAACGGAAGATATCAGTGCCTATCTCAAACCTTGGGATCCAGAGTTAGTTTGGGGACCCATTTCATCTTTGGGTTGGTCCCTATTTCCTTGTAAGGACAATAAGTAGAGTAATGGCCATCACTCTTGCAATGTACACAAACCATAGGGTTATGATGGGGCTCCAAATGTCACACCAAGAAAAAACCTAAAATAATAACTCCTAGGTTTAACCAAAAGTAGTGCACTAATTTCCCACTCCACATGAGTGGAAGCCTTATTGCAGTATACTTTAGGATCGAACCTAAAGGACAAGCTTTTTAAGTAGTTATATAAATTCATAAGTTTTAAGATTAATATTTAACACTAAGAAGTTGATTGATTGATTAAACTAAATTGTTGCCAGTAGCAACAAAGTCTACAAACTAAATGAATGATCATAGCGAGGAACAGGTAATGGAGTTTTGCTACCAAAGCCTGCATAATTATTCCTAATAAGATCAAACACTTCAATAGTAGTTGCTAAATAGAGGCTTAGTTGTTGCACCCTCACATGATATAGATCGTCACTTGGCTTAAACACCCTTAGAACCAACCATCCTCGACACCCAAGTTCCTAGTTTATTCCATATGTACTCCCTCACTTAGGAATGACCATCCTCGGCACGTTAGCATATTGTAGTCCAATCACCTCACTATCTTTTGTTGACACCTCAGGAGGATAAAAATATCTTTCTGGTGTTCTAATCATGCTCATAACAACCTATATATCCATGATTATAACATATGTGCAAAGCAACTTGTCAATTTACAAGGCAAGGAAATAGGCAGAATGATACTTTATTTAGCAATAGTATTGTCGAGTTTAGATACTGGCTAGGATAAAATATGGGTGGTTGGGGATAGTCCCCATGCCCCAGCACAAACGTCTACTCATGCATGGTGAGATACAATAGTAGAAAGGTAGAAACAACAATGGAAGGGGGCATGCCGCTTGGCGCAGGAAGACCAATCTTTCTATTGTGGCTGCCTCATCGCTCCTCACTAGGGTTCATGTTGCACAATGTGGCTTCTAATCACCAATCAAGACCCCTTAGAATGGACGATAAGGATTCCCTTTTACATATGCACTATTCGATGTCAAAACCCTAATTTTGAATAGTTGTGGTCGAAGGCAGCTAATTGCATGGCACATACTTAGTCCAACATGCGACTCATGTGGGTTACACAATTTGGACCTCGCATCCGGTTTTCTAGAAGACCAACATGGTGTGAAATAGATTAGGCTAAATTCTAGGAGCACACATTAGAACTAAAGAATGTGGAAGACTTTGGGTAGAGAAAGGCTTGAGTTGGGCAAGCGACAAAGTCGATCGCTTGACTAGGCGGTTGGAAGGTGGGCAATAGAAAGCTTCCAGGACCTTCCTTCCCTTGAGGCATAGCACCATGAGGGCTTGATCATCTATTCAAACGTTATCACTTTTTTTGTTGGTTCTGTATGAAAAATATATAAAGTGCATTAAGGTTCGAAAAATAGGAGATAATTGCATTTAAGTAAATATAAATTTAAAACTAGAAATTAGAAACATGACATAGAATCCAAAGAAGTTTTAGATACACAAAATGAAAATGAACTTGAAGAGGAACATGAGGAGGAACCACAAGTTGTTGTAGCACAAACGCCCCCTCAACAAACACAGTAACCTCATATATCTAGTAGGATTCTCCATGAGATAGAGAGATTTGAATTTCTCATGACTCAAGATGGTAAGGTATTAGTCATGGATTGTGATTATCTAATCACCTAAAAGGAAGCTAAGGAGGGACCAAAATCTAGTAAATGACTTTGAGTCCATGAGATCTGAACTGGACTTCATGTATACCAACAAGGTATGGACCTTGGTGAAACCACCTAAAGGTGTAAAATCCATTGGGTGCAAGTGGGTCTTCAAGAAGAAGATTGACATGAATGGAAATGTCCAGACCTACAAAGGGAGATTCGTGGCTAAAGGTTTCAAACAAGTTCAAGGTGTTGACTATGATGAAATTGTTGGATCAAAAGGCTCTATATGGGGTTGAACATAGCTAAAAACACTCACACAAAATTCATCAGACCTTCAAGTTACTTCAAGCAGGCTATTGCAAATATGGAATTTTATGTGCAATCTAAACATACATAGCAAGTATGAGAGATATTGAACAGGCACAAAAACAAGCTATGTAGAGTGGTTCCAATCTCCAAACTAGGAGAAAGTTAATCCACTACATAGAGATGTCAAGCTCTAGGATTCTGCAGCCATTGCATACTTATATTCTACTATAAGACATACAATTAGACCTTCCTTTTGTAGGGAAAGGATACCTAGCCTTCCTTTTTAAGGAACAAAAGGAGCCAATAAACCTTACAAGGACTTACCTATCCTTTAGGCTAGAGTCTTCAACCTCTATAAGGGCTTACCCACTCCTACAAGCATCTGGAGACCTTCACCAAGGAGCTCCCCTTCTTGCAATGAGTCTTCCGCCTTGAATGAATTATCTAGTCTACTCAATGATCTTCAACCTTCACCTTCTCCTTCAACTTGGAGAAGCTTTGCACCTTCTGCTTCACCTTAGAGAAGCTTTCACCAACTTTGCACTTGAAGAAAGGGGTTGGGAAAGGGAATTTTTGAGAGCTTTACAAGTCTATAATGGAGTAGCTCTCTAACAAATATACTATCTCACTCATATGGACGTTTTAAAGTGTAATCAATAGAGAGAAAGGGGCTCTAGTGGACTGAATGCACTCAGCTAGGAGCTTAAATACCATGAAGAAGCAAACTTGGAATGAAGTCCAAGGGGTTATATTTATAGTTATGGATGTCCTCTAGACACTAGAATCACTTAGGAATGTTTTCTAGTCATTTGGGATTTTACAACGGATCTATATTTTATGTTTGCAACACTCCAATGGCTAGAATCACTTTTTCAGCACATTCTGTACAATGCGGTCACTCTAGTTTTAATAAAGGTAACTCGACCGATTGTACAATGTGACAAAGAAAATTTGAAGCATATGTCGAGTTTATCATGTATGAAACTCTGTTGATCACTTAAATCTATTTTTCCAATGCAGGGTGTCAGATGAGATTGTCTTGAGATAAATTTGGATGATCCTAGACATTCCCAAAATTCATCAAGGGCGTCAGTGGAGTTTATCAAGGATGAAACTTGACCGAACATCAACTCTATGATGAAATTTTGAAAACATCATTACAATGATTAAACATTTGAATTAGGTGCTCTAGATTTTTTCATCTTATTTACAAGTCATAGAATCAATACACATGGTTACAAAACTATCCTAAGGTTTTAGGGTGTTTTCCACAAAAATGCATCTATATTTCTTTTGACTTGAACTTGATCAAGCTAGGGCTTGATTGAATTGATCCTTTGCATGTACCTAATATCTGAAATCAATCTCAAATAGACATATCACATATATATGAATGGAATGGCTAAGTCATCATCATAATATGGACAATGTATAACTATTAGGTCAACATTCTCCCCATTTTTAATAATGACAAACCATTCCTCAACATATTGAAAAGGATATGGAATTGAAAACTTTTCACTTGTGAATTGTAATGGGTTACATGAATGAACAATTGCCATTTCTCCCCCTCAAATCATGAATACATTTGCATGTATGGTTAGTCTATCTAAAAACAACCATAACACATATGTATACTATTTGGTCCTCTTGAAAGTCACATGATATTTCATATGATTGACTAAAAGAGGATCGTAAAGCAATAATTCACTATTATGGAGTTGACTTCTCCCCCTTTGTCATATCAAAAAGGTAGGGGGTAGAAGAGCTATAAATCATAGGTCCTAACCATAGGCACCAACTACACAAGAAACCACCAAGAAAAAACCAAACAGAGACAAAATAGAGAGAACAAGCAATCTAGATTCGTAATCAAAATATGGAAGCACATACCAAACTCATTAGATGTAACCAAACAAAGAGTTAAGGTACATAAGATTTAGATTACAACACCATATATTTCCCCTCGATATGAAAACTACAAGACAATGAGGAATGAAAAGATATAAATAAGTATGGCTCAGATAGAGTGCCCAAATGTTCAGTACATGATAGTCTACAAAAATATAAATAAGCACCCTATAGACTAAAGAACTAAACATCTAGGTTATATACATCAATGATGTCGTCATCATCATACCATGGATGGTAATCCTTGTCTCCATATGAAGGCACATCAGTGGAAATAGGTGTAGCCACAACATGATCACTATCAGAAAATCCTTCATCACCATCATCACCAACATCCTCAACATCCTGATCTGCCATCTCCTCATCAATAGGAGGTCCAAAGGTACGAGTACCGATCCACTTGGCAATTTTCTCTACCCAAGACATACTACATGGAAGTAATGTATTTTCTTGCTCGAAGTTGGGTGTAGAAACCCCTTCAAAGCCAGCAAGCATGGTAGAGGCAGGTCCTAGAGGTAGAGCAAGCAGCAGAGTGACACTTGATTGAGGAGCAATAGGGGAAGGTCCACAATCAAAGAACTGACTATACGCATATAAGGCATGGCCAACACCAATGTAAAGTTTGTAGGTGGGTAGGGATGGACTAAATCCTGGTGTATGTGGTCCTGAATTTGAAGGTTATACACTTGTTGGTGAACCATATATCTCATAAGGGCTTTATTTGATAGCAAAAATGAGGTGTGGTCATGTCTAGGTGGTGGAGGAGGAGCCTGGGTGGATGTGGAAGCACCTAGTATGGTAGAGGGGGTAGGGTGGAAGGACTTTTTGATAGTGGTCTCACTGATATAAACACCTTTTCTACTCACTTTATAACCAAGCTCATGAAAAAGAGATTTCTCATAATGGTGAGCAAACACACCACATATCAAGTTAGGATAAAGGAGATGGGTACCACCGGTGCTCTCCCCTGAGTTAAAGCATGTCATATGGTGAAGAATATAATGAGCCCACTTGACCTCGACATCATTCAATAGATATACATGATCACAGTAGTATCCTCTACAATCCATTTGATTTCTCTTTGTATGAATATTGCAATTGACTACTAATGCAATCAAATGGGTCTCGGTGTATAGGGAAGAGGTGGATATGATGGATTTCTTCCTAAATGGAACATTAGGTTTCTTCAAAAACTTATGGACATCGGGATGGGTAAGCACATGGTCAAAGCTTTTGTAGAAAGCCTCAGGGTCAAGCAAGTCATGGTAGGTATGATAGGAAGACATCCATGAACCAGCAAAGTCGGTACCATTGAAATAGGTATTCAAAGAATCATCAGAGATTGTAATCTTGGTACCGGAAATCATGGAGGTCAAGATGACTTTGGTGTTATGTGGGGGCACGAGGGTGTTTTAGTTTCATGTTAGATTGGCATAAAATTCACGAACCTCTTTTGTGTTGGACATAGAATTGGTGAAGTACAAGCGCTCTACACACAAAGCACTAAGATGGTGTGCTTTGAAGACCTCAACAAACTTGTTTATCACCTCATTGGTTGCAAAATGAGGTTCAAACAAGGCACAAAAAGGAAAAGTAGGTCTAGGAAGAAGATCCTTGTATCTATTCACAGCTTGGGAGGAGATAAAAGAAGTGTTGTGAAAAGAGACGTGTCTAGGAGAAGTGAAGGAGGATAGAACTCCAGCTGGTCCAGTGTGTTTCCTACATTTAGAAGCCATGGAGATCAGTTGGAGAGAAGAAGACCACCAACAAAGAGGAAAACACAAGCAGCAAGCCGCCTAACCACCTAGGTCAAAGTTGGGAGAGGAAAAGAGGGCTAAGGAGGGGCTAAGGAGGGTAGAAGAGAGGTTGGATTAGCCCTAGGGTTGGAGGATGAATAGAAATAATGGTTATCGATCGACTTTCTTTAGTTGAGAGGGAGAAAAATTGACTGAATGCGTATATATTTTCCACCCAATAGTGTTGTCAGCCGAGTTTAGGTTGTGGGAAACTCAACTAAACCTATAGTTTAGTTCAGTCCTTAGCCTGTGATCGGTCAGGTTTCTCCCAAAACAAACTCGACTGATCCATCAGTCTTTCCAAAAGATAAGAAGTTCAATTCGAAGACACTAGAGTGCTATATTAATTTTGTTTTTCTAGCATATCATGTGTTTTGAACATATTGAGGCACATATCACTCATCATCGGCTACTATTTGCGATAAAACAAGTGTTTATGAAAAATAGACAAAAATAAGTAAAACAAGGCAAATATAACACTTTCAAGTAAGAGATGAGCAATAAGAGCAAGAAGATATAGGTGTGTGAACAACTAGCTAGAAGGCATATCAACATCATCAAGAGCAGTTATAAGCAATTTTGATCTAATAAAAGTACATTGCTCTCTATATAGATATTTTGTGAAAATGTCCACAAGTTTATTCTCTGTGTCGACATGTGTGATATAAATATCCTTTTTGGCAATGTGGGAACGAAGGAAGTGGTGGTAGACCTCTATATGTTTGGCTCTACTATACAATATAGGATTATAAGAAAGATTTATTACACTAGTATTATCACAATAGATAGGAGAAACATCAAAATGAATGTTAAAGTCTTGTATCATTTGCTTCATCCATAGGACTTGGGCACAACAACTCCCAGTTGCAATGTATTCAGCCTCAGTAGTTGAAAGAGTCATTGTTATTTGTTTCTTAGAGAACCAAGAAACCAAGCATGGCCTAGGAAGAATCAAGTAACACTTGTGCACTTTCTATCAATCAAGCACCCTGCATAATCCGTGTCACTATAGGCCATAAGAGTAAAGTCTTGTGACTTGGGATACCATAGTCCAAAATTTTGACTTTTGGCTAGATACCTCAAAATCCTCTTAACCGCTATGAGATGGGATTTCCTAGGGCTTGATTGAAATTGAGCACACAAGCCAATACTAAACATTATGTCAGGTCTAGAGACAGTTAAAAATAAGTTATCAATCATACCTCTACATAGCTTCTCATCCATTTTCTCAACTTCCTCATCTCTGTCAAGTTTGGCGGTGTTTGACATGGGGGTGTCCATTGGCTTGGTGTTCTCCATCCCAAAGTGCTTCAAGAGTTCACATGTATACTTGAATTGGTTGATGAAGTTTCCTTACTTTGTTTGTTTTATTTGAAATCCAAGAAGAAAGTGACCCCCCATCATACTCATCTTGAACTCACTCTGCATAAGATAACTAAACTACTTCCAAAGATCAGGATCAGTTCTGCCAAAAATGATATCATCCACATAAATTTGAATAATAAAAAAGTTGCTAGAAGTATGTTTGAGAAAAAATGGTAGAATAAACTTTGCCTAAGATATATCCATTGTCTAGAAAAAAGTTCTTTAATTTCTCATGCCAAGCTCTAGGGTCTTGTTTGAATCCATAGAGAGATTTTTGCAACAACTAAACATTTTTAGGAAGCTTCTCATGTTCAAAGTTAGGAGGTTGAGCCACATAGACTTCCTCCTCTATTATATCATTCAAAAGCACACTTTTTAACATCCATTTGGTAAAGCAAGAAATTTTTATACCTAGAAAAGGCAAGTAACATTCTAATGAATTCAAGTCTAGCAACATGAGCATAGTTTCATCAAAATCAATGCCTTCTTGTTGATTGTATCCTTGAGCAACTAACCTTGCTTTATTTCTTACCAGTTTACCGCTTTCATCTAGCTTGTTGAGGTAGACCCACTTGGTGCCAATGATCTTCCTATCATTTGGTCTTGGCACTAAGATCCACACTTTCTTCTTGTCAAACTGCTCTTACTCTTCTTGCATAGCTAGGATCTATTCATCATCTTTAAGAGCTTCTTCCACATTGTTGAGCTCAAGTTGTGAGATGAAGGCATTGTCAGCTTGTTCTTGGTTTGATGCAGTCCATGTTTTCACCCTTTCAAAAGGATTACCTATAATGAGATCTTTATGATGATGTTTTGCAAAGGGGGAGTGGGATCCTTCTTTTCTTCTTATTTTTTTTCTTCATCAACTATCACCTCTTTTCCTTTGTCAACAATGTTGATCTCTTTCAAGTGAGGGGTCACCTCATTTACAATATTATTGGAAATAGTGAGGTTATTTTCAACATATTTAACATTTATAAATTCTTCTACTTTAGACAAATCAATGTTAAACACTCTATAAACCTTACCAGTAGTGCTATAGCCAAGAAAGAAAGCCTTGTAATCAAACTTATCGAGGGAATCCTTGGTGTAAAAAAAAAAGGACAACCAAAACCATGAAAGTAATCAATAGAGGGCTTTCTACCACTCCATAGATCATAGGGTTCTTTTTTAAGATGGATGAGTGAAAACCCAATTTTGCACAAAACATGAGGTGCTAACATCTTCAGCCCAAAACTTCTTTTGGAGTGTCATACTCTAAAATCATGATCCCAGACATTTCTTGTAGCGACCTATATTTCTCTCTATAACCCCATTTTGTTGAGATGTATGAGGGGAAGAAAAGTTGTGCATGTAACTGTATTCCTCACAGAAGAGTTCAAATAAATCATCTTCAAATTCTACCCCATGGTCACTGTAGATAGGGATGATCCGACAAGAAGATTTGTTTTCAACCCATTTGCAAAAATTCAAGAAAACATCAAGAGTATCACTTTTTCAAACAAGAAAGAAGGTCCAAGTATAACAAGAAAAGTCATTGACAACCAAAATGCAATACTTGCTATGACAAAGTGATTGAGGTCTCATAGGTCACAATAGATCAATATGAATAATTTCAAGAGCTCTTTTAGTATTAAGGACTCCTTTGGATTTAAATGAGGATTTTGTTTGCTTTCCTTATGTGCAAGGTTGGCATTCCTCATCCTTCTCAAAATCCAATTTAGGAAGTCCCTTGACCAATTACTTTTTTCTCAACAAATGATGCATATGTACATGACCAAGCCTACGGTGCCACAAAGATATATCATTCTTGTCAACAAAAAGACATCTACCAATAATAGGCTTAAGAGAATCAAGAACAATAACATAAAGATTTCCATTTCTAGTTCCCTTATACATAACATTGTAGGATAGGGAATCTAGAAGCAAGCATTCAAGTGAGTTAAAAAGAACAAGATAATCATTATCAATAATTGGCTAACACTAATCAAATTGTGACGTAGGCCATCCACAAGAAGAACATTCTTGATGCATAGTGAATCATCTGCATCACCCTCACCTACCACTTTACCTTTGTTGTTGTCTCCAAAAGTCATTGATCCTCCTTTCTTCTTTGTGAAGTTGTTGAAATAGCTTATCTCACCGATCATATGATTGGAACAACCACTATCAACAATCCAATGTCCTTTTACCTACAAGAAAGGAATATGTCGATGCCTAATTCAAACCTTGGGATCCGGATTTAGCTTGGGGACCCCTTTCATCTTTGCCCTGGTCCCCTTTTCCTTGTAAGGATAATTAGTAGAGTAATGGTCATCACTCTTGCAATGTACACAAACCATAGGGTTCTGATGGGGCTTCAAATGTCACACCAAGAAAAAACTTAAAAGAATAACTCCTACGTTTAACCAAAAGTAGTGCACTAATTTCCCACTCCACATGAGTGGAAGCCTTATTGCAGTATACATTAGGATCAAACCCAAAGGACAACCTTTTTAAGCAATTATATAAATTCAGAAGTTTTAAGAGTAATATTTAATACTAAGAAGTTGAATGATTGATTAAACTAAATTGTTGCAAGAAGCAACAGAGATTAAGCAGTAAATGAATAATCATAAAGAGGACCAGGGCATGGGGTTTTGCTACCAAAGCCTGCATAATTATTCCTAACAAGATCTCTTCAATAGAAGTTGCTATATAGAGGTGTAATTGTTGATACAAATTGTCACTTGGCCTAAACTCTCTTGGAACTGACCATCCTCAGCACCCAAGTTCCTAGTTTATTCCAACTGTACTCCCTCACTTATGACCGACCATCCTCGGCACATTAGCAGATTGTAGCCCAATCTTTTCACTATCCTTTGCTAACACCTCAGGGGGACAACAAGATCGTTCTGGTGTTCAAATTACGCTCACAACAACCTATATATCCATGATTATAACATATGTGCAAAGAAAGTCGTCAATTTGCAAGGCAAGGAAATAAGTTGAATGACACTTTATTTAGCAATGTATTGTCAAGTTTAGATACATGCTAGGATGAAACATGGGCGGTTGGGGATAGTCCTAATGCTCCAGCACAAACATTTACTTGCGCATGGTGAGAGACAATAGTAGAAAGGTATAAAGAATGATGGAAGGGGACATGACACCTGGTGTAGGAAGAGCAAGCTTTTCGTTGTGTCTGTTGCCTCATCGCTCCTCGCTAGGGTTCACGCTGCATAATGTGGCTTCTAATCACCTATTAGAGATCCCTTAGAATGGATGATAAGGGTTCCCTTTTATAGATGCACTACTCGTTGTTGAAACCCTAATTTTGAATACTTGTGGTTGAAGGAAGCTAATTGCATGGCCTACACTCGATCCAACATGAAACTCATGTGGGTTACACAATTTGAACCTTGCATCTGATTTTCAAGCATACCAGCGTGGAATGAAACAGATTAGGCTGAATGCTAGGAGTGCACTTCAGAATTGAAGAATCTGGAAGACTCTGGGTAGAGAACGGCTCGAGTCGGGTATGCGATGAAGTCGATCACTTGACTAGGTGGCTAGAAGGTGGACAATAGAAAGCTTCTAGTACCTTCCTTCCCTTGAGGCGTAGCACAATGAGGGCTTGATCATCTATCCGGACATTATCACATATATTTTTATGGTTCTGTGTGAAAAATATATAAACTGCATTAAGGTTCAGAAAAGAGGAGATAACTGCATTTAAGTAAATATAAAGCTAAAACTAAAAATTAGAAAGATGACATAGAATTCAAAGAAGTTTGAGATACAAAAAATGAAAATTAACCTGAAGAGGAACATGAGGAGGCACCACTAGTTGTTGTAGTACAAACGCCCCCTCATCAAACATAGGAACCTCGTAGATCTAGTAGTATTCTCCATGAGCCAGAGAGATTTGAATATACCATGACTCAAGATGGTGAGGTATTGGTAATGGATTTTGATGATCCAACCACCTAAAAGGAATTTATGGAGGGATCAGAATCTGGTAAATGACTTGAGGCCATGAGATCTGAAGTGGACTCCAAGTATACCAACAAGGTATGGACCTTGGTGAAACCACCTAAAAGGGTAAAATCCATTGGGTGCAAGTGGGTCTTCAAGAAGAAGATTGACATGAATGGAAATGTCCAGACCTACAAAGGGATATTAGTGGCTAATGGTTTCAAACAAGTTCAAGGTGTTGACAATGATGAAACTGTTGGATCAAATGGCTCTATATGGGGTGAATAGAGATAAAAAAACACTCACATAAAATTCCTTAGACCTTCAAGTTACTTAAAGAAGGCTATTTCAAATATGGGATTTGATGTGCAATCTAAACATACATAGAAAGGATGAGAGATATTGAACAGACACAAAAACAAGCTATGTAGAGTGGTTCCAATCTCTAAACTAGTAGAAAGTTAATCCACTACCTAGAGTGGTCAAGATCTAGGATTTAGCAATCATTTCATATTTATATTGCATTATAAGACATACAATTAGACCTTCCTTTTGGAGGGCAAGGATACCTAGCCTTCTTTTTTAGACCAAAAGGAGCCACTAAACCTTACAAGGACTAACCTATCCTTCAGGCTAGAGTCTTCAACCTCTACAAGGGATTACCCACTCCTATAAGCAGCTGGATACCTTCACCAAGGAGCTCCCCTTCTTGCAATGAGTCTTCTTCCTTGAAGAAATTATCCACTCTACTCAAGGATCTTCAGCCTTCACCTTCTCCTTTAACTTGGAGAATTTTTGCACCTTCTGCTTCACCTTAGAAAAGTTTTCACCAACTTTGCACTTAAAGAAAGGGGTTGGGAAAGGGAAGCTTTAAGAGCTTTAGGAGACTACAATGGAGTAGATATTTAATGCATATACTATCTCACCCATATGAATGTTTTAAAGTGAAATCTAGAGAGATAAAGGAGCTCTAGTGGACTGAATGCACTCAACTATAGCTAGGACCTTAAATAGCATGAAGGAGAAAACTTGGAATGGAGTCCAAGGGATCCTATTTATAGTTGGGGACGTCCACTAGCCACTAGAAGCGCTTAGGAATGATTTCTAGTTGTTTGGGGTGTTGCAATGAATCTATTTTGGATGTTTGCAACACTCCAATGGCTAGAATTACTTTTTCTGCACATTTCCGACAGTATAGTCGCTCGATTTTCAATACAGGTAACTCAATCGATTGCACTGTTACAAAGAAAATTTGAAGCATCCGTCGAGTTTATCATGTATGAAACTTGGTCGATCACTTAAATATGTTTATCCAGCATGGTGTTAGATGAGTTTATCCTAAGATAAACTTGGTTGAACCTGGACGTTCCCAAAATTCATCAAGGGCGTCGATTGATTTTATCAAGGATGAAACTTGACTGAACGGGAACTCTATGATAAATTTTAGAATATATCATTAGAGTGATTAAACATTTGAATTAAGTGCTTTTGATTTTTTTTTATCTTACTTACAAGTCATAGCATCAATACAAATGGTTAAATATTTGTCCTAAGGGTTTTAGGGAATTTTCCACAAAAATGCATCTGCATTTCTTCTGACTTGAACTTGATCAAGCTAGGGCTTGATTGAATTGATAATTTTCATGTACCTAATAATTGAAATCAATCTCAAATAGACATATTGTAAAATGGAATGGTTAAGTCATCATCAAAATATGGACAATGTATAAATATTAGGTTAACATTCTCCCAATTTTTTACAATGACAAACCATTCCTCAACATATTGAAAAGGATATGGAAATGAAAATTGTTACCTTGTGAATTGTAAGGGATTACATGAATGAACAATTGCCATTGCTCCCCCTCAATTCATGATTACCTTTGCATGTATGTTTAGTGTCTCTAAAAGCAACCATAACACATATATTTACTATTGGTCCTCTTGCAAGTCACATGATATTTCAGATAATTGACTAGAAAAGGATCACAAAGCAATAGTTCATGTTGTTGAGTTGACTTCTCCCCCTTTGTCATATCAAAAAGGCAGGGGGCAGAAAAGCTATAAAACACAAGTCTTATTGTAACACTCGTGCCCACTGCCCAAGGCTCTAGTAAGGTTTTAAGAATGATGACTGGCCCCACAGACCACCACTAGCCTTAACTTCCCACTTTTTCCTCACTCACGCGCAAGCCAGGATCAGCTTCCCGATTGGTCACCCATCCTAGTACTACTCCAAGTTGAGCACGCTTAACTATGGAGTTCTTTAGTGATGGGCTCCCTGAAAAGGAGGTTCACCTTGGTAGACATAGCTGTGTAAGAGGATGAAGAGCCACGATGCCATCCTAGAAAAGACTCCAATGCTAGAGCCTTGTTCAGATTGTCTTGGAATTTGGGGAGATCAAGGGGAAGGAGGGCCTTCCCAAGTTTAGGATCTAATCCCTCAATGAATTGTCTAATCTTCCTTTCCTCATCAAGGTGTGGAGCAAATCTCTGTAGTAGACGAAAGCGACGAGCATAGACCTCAACAGGGTCTGATCCTTGTCTCAAGCTGAGAAATTCTTTCTCCTTCTTTGTTAGCTTTGTCTTTGAGATATACCTGTTGTGAAAGTCTTTTAGAAATTCCGTCCATTTAGGTAGAGGAGTATCAACATCACGACCATGTTGATCATTTTCCCACCATACCCTAGCAGAACCAGTGAATACATAAGTGGCAAAGTGTACCCATTGGCATTGTGGGATCTCCATACCCTCAAACATACATTCCATTGAGCGTATCCAGGAATCATCCTGATCCACCACATCAGGTGTATCATCTCCAGAAAAATTCTCCAGGTCTCATCTTAATGAAGTCGACTAAAGTGATTTCTTTTGATTTGATGGTCATCTCCAGCCTTTGGGTAGCTTGGGATACTACATCCCCGAGAAGTTGCTTGAATAAATCAAGCTCAACACCAGATTGTTGAGTGTTATGAGCCATTGATTGTTCTGGAGTTGTTGGGGGTTGTTGCACAATAGGTGACCCAAAGAGTTGGAAAGTGGAAGAAGTCGTTGGAGTTGTTCCAGCCTCTGATGTCACATTTACTCCCATAGGGAAAGGTGACTCCAGATTGAAGGAGAGGCTGCGAGCAATAGACCTACGAAGGAATAACAACGAGATATGTTAGAAAAAAAATTGTAAAACCTACATCTATAACCTATGCATAGAAGCCTTAAGCTCGGTTCGATTTGAGACTGAGACTATGAAGTCTGGGTTGGATTACCCGATAAATCTATATTAGTTTATCTGCATTTGGTCGTACTTGTTTTTTTTCCAGATCGCCCCATTGCGAGAACTTATTAGATTGGCTGACCTCGTAGCTTGTGTTCTTCAGTTTGACATATAAAACACAATAATACAAATGACATAGTCGATCTTGGACCGAGATTTTAAATACTGCTGAGAGCAAGACTGGTTTGGTCCAGATTAAAGCATTACGGAACTCAAAACGGTCCTTATCAGTTCGATTTCTGTCAAATCAAACAAAACAAAAACTAATTTGGGCTAGACACATTTAGCGCCTACATGACACAAAAAGACAAAACCTAATCCGGAGCATTTTCCAAATCAAGCAAACGTGAAACAAAATGATGTTGTTTTCCCTTGTGGGCAAAGTATTATGCTATCTATGGGCCAGTGTCCATAGTATTAGCTCGCCCGTAGCTCATCACCCACAGAAGAGGGGTAAATACCCCCCACTGAATTGACAACCATACCTGTTCTCTACGGATGTCATGGTAATTAGCAGGCAGCGCCGTCTCAAGCAGCGAATGAAGGCTTGTGAAGGGACCCTTCACCGTTCTACCCGATCTGATGCCATGGGGCTTGGTCAGCGGCTGATTAGCCTAGTCAAATTTTCCTTTCTCTCGCCCATATTACTTTGTCTGCCTTGGACAGTAAGAAGCGACTCAATCTCTGAAAACGGGAGGCTATAAAACCCCCATAGCTGTGCCTCACCCAGGATCAGTTTTCTCATGCTCTCAACTCTTCTTCCTTCCCCGAGCCCCCATCTCCCCTTCCTCCATCGCTTCCCCTGTACCTTGTGCCTTTTTCAACCACATTCAATTTGCTCGTATGTGCAGCCGTTGTTACTCATCATAACCTCAAAGGCACTACGGAATCGCATGCCCTTTTCTAATCTTTTGTCAACGTTGGAATTAAAGACTGCAATAGCTGGTATTTAATCTCTCCTCCCTATTCCAATGATACGCGGTGTCTCCGGCCACGTTCTTGTGAAAGAGAGAGGGGTCGTCTATCGGTAATAACAAGATATAAGAACGACTTCGTCTATGTTTCGAAAACCACGTTTTCGCTGTATAAAGTAAAAAAAAAAGGAAAGGAGCATCTTCGATGACCATGATACAAGGTAGTTGCGTTAATATAATAGACCGGTTAACAAGTAGGGTGGGGGAGTTCCGATCTAAGAGAAATATAAAATATCAAATTAGGAAAAGACATCTAACACGTAAATTTGGTGTAGGTTCCATTATAAATAAAACCAAGCTACGTTGTATACTTCTAGGGAACAAAGAAAGAAAAACAAATGGAACAGTATACGTGCATGACTAATAATAAGCATATTGTGCACATAATGAAGTGGTGACTCAACTTTACCACTTTAAGTAGTAGAGCCATTATATGTTTAAAACAAAATCATCAGCCATTATATGTTTAAAACAAAATCGTGATGATGGCTCACATAAAACTAAACTACATTTATAAACCATTAATAGATTGATTGTAAGAGAAAAGTTTTTCTAAAGTAGAACTTAGATAAAATCATAACATCAAGAACTAAGCACAAAATGCCAAGGTTTACATGTAATATGCTAATTAAAGGATTATCTAAGGATGGGTCATCTCTACTCTCTTTCCTCCATATAATACATATGAAAAAGTAAATCAAGTCCTACAATGATTAAGAAATCAACGTAAAACTATGTGTTTAGTAATTGGTACCACTTTTCCATGTGATGCCCAGATCACGAGGATCTTGTAGTCATGTGGGCCCACTATCCAGTGATCCTCATTTATTCACAACAAAAAAGTAAACTTGAGTCTATGGCCTTAAGGATCACTGGATAAGGAAAGAGTATTTACCAGAAACAAAAGATATATTTTCAACCACAAGTCCAGCCCAACAAACTTTTTCATTTATATATATCCTTACTAACCAAAATAGTATATGGTTTACAAAAAGTTGCACATTTACCCTATACATGATATCTATGCCTAATAATATAGTTTAGCACAGAGGAACACCTATCCATGTCCATGATGAAGACTTTTGGCAATGTGCTTTAACTTGTTGTTGCAGTTGAGTAGTCTGCTTCCTCGCCTGAAGTTATGTGATTTATACATGAAAACAGAGAAAACTAGGATTCAGCAAAAGTTGGTATGTACCCCATTCGAGAAGCAGGAGTGAGAACATAATAAAAGACAAATAAAACACACTCAAATGAGACAGTATTATCAAACATTAATGTATGTATGATTTATAGAAATATTTCAAGAAAAGTTAAGCAATAGATTAACAGAATTATTTTGATAGACATCTGGAAGTGTTACTGAGGCTAACCCACCGATGTGTCTCAATCCACATCTACCAAGTCAACCGAGGCTAAGCAATTGCTCCTGCCTCTGGGCCCGCAGGCCATACCAGTGCGCACCAGGAGGAAAATCCCCAGTCTACGTAGACAACCAGGAGACTTATGGTCACCACTCCCTCCACTAGGGTTCACTCAAATAACATATGCCAGATATACAATTATGTCAAAAAAAGCAAGCATTAAGTAGAGATTCAACAATATGTAGGTGGCAATATTTCACTTGGTAATTTCAAATGTTTATGGGGCATAATGTTGAAAGGTGATAAATCAATAAGGGGCTAAACCCCTGCTTACTCACCCAATAGAAGGGCAACATACCTTTACAAAGTTGTTTAGTCTTGATGATGATATTTTGCTTCAAAACCATAGAACTTGCCTATTTCAATATATGAAAAATAAAATCAGTATACACAACCAAGTTTCAATATAAAATTACTCTTGAGTTTAGACTGCTCTCCCGAGTTATTTCAACCCAATTACTAAACACATATAGTTTTACGTTGATTTCTTAATCATTGTAGGACTTGGTTTACTTTTTCATATGTATTATATGGAGGAAAGAGAGTAGAGACGACCCATCCTTAGATAATCCTTTAATTAGCATATTACATGTAAACCTTGGCATTTTGTGCTTAGTTCTTGATGTTATGATTTTAACTAAGTTCTACTTTAGAAAAACTTTTCTCTGACAATCAATCTATTAATGGTTTATAAATGTAGTTTAGTTTTATGTGAGCCATCATCACGATTTTGTTTTAAACATATAATGGCTCTACTACTTAAAGTGGTAAAGTTGAGTCACCACTTCATTATGTGCACAATATGTTTATTATTAGTCATGCACGTATACTTGTGTTTTGTTTACTTCTTATATGGATCATCGTGCTCCATTTGTTTTTCTTTCTTTGTTCCCTAGAAGTATACAACGTAGCTTGGTTTTATTTATAATGGAACCTACACCAAATGTACGTGTTAGATGTCTTTTCCTAATTTGATATTTTATATTTCTCTTAGATCGGAACTCCCCCACCCAACTTGTTAACCAGTCTATTATATTAACGCAACTACCTTGTATCATGGTCATCGAAGATGCTCCTTTTCCCTTTTTTTTTTAATTTATACAGCGAAAAGTCGTTTTCGAAACATAGACAAAGTCGTTCTTATATCTTGTTATTACCGATAGACGACCCCCTCTCTCTTTTTCACAAGAACGTGGCTATCATCGGAATAGAGAGGAGAGATTAAATACCAGCTGTTGCAGTCTTTAATTCCAACGCTGACAAAAGATTAGAAAAGGGCATGCGATTCCGTGGTGCCTTTGAGGTTCTGATGAGTAACAACGGCTACGCATACGAGCAAATTGAACGTTGTTGAAAAAGGCACAATGTACAGGGGAGACGATGGAGGAAGGAGAGATGAGGGCTCGGGGAAGGAAGAAGAGTTGAGAGCATGAGAAAACTGATCCTGGGTGAGGCACAGCTATGGGGGTTTTATAGCCTCCCGTTTTCAGAGATTGAGTCGCTTCTTACTGTCCAAGGCAGACAAAGCAATATGGGCGAGAGAAAGAAAAATTTGACTAGGCTAATTAGCCGCCAACGAAGCCCCATGGCATCAGATCGGGTAGAACGGTGAAGGGTCCCTTCACAAGCCTTCATTCGCTGCTTGAGACGGCGCTGCCTGCTAATTACCATGACATCCGTAGAGAACAGTAATGGTTGTCAATTCGGTCGGGGGTATTTACCCCTCTTCTGTGGGTGATGAGCCACGGGAGAGATAATACTATGGACACTGGCCCATAGATAGCATAATAATTTGCCCACAAGGGAAAACAACATCATTTTGTTTCACATTTGCTTGATTTGGAAAATGCTCCGGATTAGGTTTTGTCTTTTGGTGTCATGTAGGCGCTAAATGTGTCTAGCCCAAATTAGTTTTTGTTTTGTTTGATTTGACAGAAACCAAACTGACAAGGACCGTTTTGAGTTCCGTAATGCTTTAATCTAGACCAAACCAGTCTTGCTCTCAGCAGTATTTAAAATCTCGGTCCAAGATCGATTATGTCATTTGTATTATTGTGTTTTATATGTCAAACTGAAGAACACAAGCTATGAGGTCTGCCAATCTAATAAGTTCTCGCAATGGGGCGATCTGAAAAAAAAAAAAGTAGGACCGAATGCAGATAAACTAATATAAATTTATCGGGTAATCCAACCCAGACTTCATAGTCTCGGTCTCAAATCAAACCGAGCTTAAGGCTTCTATGTATACGAGTCCTAATGTGGCAACATGATGTTTTTTTGTGTGCACAACTCGTAGAATAAAATTAACAGATAAATTTGTACTTGTTTAAAGTCTAAGAATAATTAATTAAGAGATACTCATATTACTTTGTGTTTTAGTCTGTGACAACTCTCTCACTCTTAAAAGGGATTTCGTCCTCGAAATCTGTGTTAAGAGAACAATCTTGGGTGAAGTTTCACCATCTCTTCTTTGAGTTCCCATGTAGCTTCTTCTATACCATGATGTTTCCAAAGTATCTTCACCAACTGTATGTCTTTATTTTTCAACTTTTTCATCTGGCTATCTAGAATTTTGACTGGATATTCTTCATAGGTTAAGTCATCCCTGATCTCGAGAGGTTCTAGTATCAGGATATGCATAGGATCCTTTACATACTTTTTTAGTAGGGATACATGAAAAACATCATGCATATGACTATAAGAGGGAGGTAATGCTAGTCGATAAGCACACTGTCCCACTCGTTGTAGGATCTCAAATGGACCCACATATCTAGGGCTCAACTTGCCTTTAGCCTTGGATCGAGCTATTGCCTTGATAGGCTTAACTTTTAAGAAAACAAAATCTCCAATCCTAAAGTGTAGATCCGTACGATATTTATCAACATATGCTTTTTGTCTATCTTGTGCAGCCTTCATTCGTCTGCGAATCATCTCAACCTGATCTTTATACAATTGAAGATCCTCATATTTCATCAGAGCTCTCTCTCCTACTTCATCTGAGTGAAGAGGAGATCTACAAGGGTGACCGTACAAGGCTTCATATGACGGCATACCAATACTAGATTGGTAACTATTGTTGTATGCAAACTCTGCTAGAGGAAGGTATTGTTCCCAAGATCCTCCCCAATCCATAACACATGACCTTAAGAGGTCTTCAAGGATCTGGATGGTGCGTTCAGATTGTCCATCAGTTTGAGGATGATAGGCAGTGATCATCAAAAGTCAAGTCCCCAACTCTTCTTGTACTTGTCTCCATAATCGAGATGTGAACTTCGGGTCTCTATCAGACACAATAGATTTGGGAACACCATGTAAGCGAACTATCTCCTTAACATATAATTTCACCATTTCAGGAACTGCAGTTGTTGTTTTAACAGGTAGGAAGTGAGCTAACTTGGTGAGTCGATCGACCACAACCCATATAGCATCATGACCCTTTTTACTCTTTGGTAGACCAGTGACAAAGTCCATGGTGACCTTGTCCCACTTCCACTCAGGTATGTCCAGAGGTTGCAACAGGCCACCTGGTCATTGATGTTCAACTTTAATTTGTTGGCAAGTCAGACATCGAGATACATACTCAGCTACATCATGCTTCATGTTTCTCCACCAAAAAGGCCTTTGAAGGTCCTTATACATTTTAGTGGAGCCCGGATGTATGGTGTATCGAGTTCCATGTGCCTCTTAAAGAATGTGAGACCTTAGATCCCCAATGTTAGGTATCCACAAGCGATGTCTGAATCGAATGTCCCCATCAAGTCCAATCTGTAAGTAAGTTTGTGGCTTTTCCAACATTGCTTTCATGTCATCAAGCTCAAGACTTAGTTTTTGTGCATTTATTACTTCAGTCATCCAGTCAGGAGTGATAGACAAGCTGGCCATCATCATTGATAGGTTATGGAAAAAATCTTCATGTAGTCTCCATTCCGATGAAAGAATAGAAGCACATACTAGATCCCTTTTGTGACTTAAGGCATCGGCAACCACATTGGCCTTTCCAGGGTGGTAGAGGATCTCAAAGTCATAATCTTTCATGTATTCGACCCATCTTCTTTTCCTCAAGTTTAAATCCTTTTGTGACAGGAGGTATTTTAAGCTCTTATGGTCAATATAAATCTCAAATTGAACTCCATATAGATAGTGTCGCCAGATTTTTAAAGAAAACACTATGGCTGCTAGCTCGAGGTCATGGGTGGGGTAATTCTTCTCATGTGGCTTCAACTGCCTTGAAGCATATGACACCACATGACCTTATTGCATCAGAACACACCCTAATCCTTGAAGGGATGCGTCACTATATATTACAAAACCTTTCCCTTCTACTGGGAGAACTAGAACTGGTGTTGATGTCAATCTCCTTTTCAAATCTTGGAAACTCTCCTCACACTCCATTGACCACACAAACTTGACATTTTTTCGTGTCAATTTTGTTAGAGGAAGCGAGATTTTCAAGAAGTCCTTTATAAATTGTCTGTAGTACCTGACCAGACCTAGAAAGCTACATATTTGTGTGGTCATTTGTGGGGCTTGACAGTTGAGTACTACTACTTTTGTGGGATCCACTGAGACCTTCCCTACTGAGATCACATGCCCCAAAAACATCACTTCAAAAAGCCAAAAATCATACTTTGAGAATTTTGCATAAAGTTGATGTCTCCTCAAAGTGTCTAATACAATTCTCAAATGCTCGTGATGCTTGTCTAATGAAGACGAGTATACCAACACATCATCTATGAACACAATTACAAATATATATAGGTATGGTAGAAAAACCATGTTCATTAAGTCCATGAAGACTGCAGGGGCATTTGTTAGCCCAAAGGGCATAACTAGAAACTCATAGTGACCATATCTAGATCGAAAGGCTGTCTTCGGAACATCAGAGTCTTTCACCCTCAATTAGTGGTACCCACTCCTTAGATTAATCTTGGAAAAGACAATGGCTTCTCTTAGATGATCGAAGAGATCATCAATCCTAGGGAGAGGGTACTTATTTTTTATAGTCGCTTGATTTAACATTCTATAGTCTATACACATGCAGAGCAAACCATCCTTCTTTTTTACAAACAAGACAGGTGCTCCCCAAGGAGACACACTTGGGCGTATAAAGCCCAAATCAAGAAATTCTTGGAGTTGCTTCTTTAATTCAGCTAACTCTGCAGGTGCCATATGGTAAGGGGCTTTTGAAATTGGTGTGGCTCCTTACACCAAGTCAATGGAGAATTCTATCTCTCTTTCAGGTGGGAGTCCAGGGAGTTCCTCAGGGAAGACATCTACATATTCACACACAACATAAATCTCTTCGAGTGCTTTCAACTGGGGCCCATCAACTGTCACTGAGGCAATATGGGCTTGACATCCTTGGGAGATCATTTTGTGTGCACACATGGCAGAGATTATCATCTTCTCATATGATTTCTTCCCAACAACTACTAAAGGTTCTCCACTAGGGTGACTAAGGTGAATCTTCTTCCCCGCACAATCTAAAAAGGCCTTGTACCTTTCTAACCAATCCATCCCTAGGATAACATCAAAATCCACCATATTAAAAAGGATGAGATCTACTAAAAACTCTCTCCCCTCAAGAAGGAGAGGAATTGGAGGGATTTTTCGAAGAGTAGTCACAATTCAACCACTTGGAGTATGTACCTCTAAAGTATACCTCAAATCCAAAATAGGAAGATCAAGGAATTCTGCTAATGCAATAGAGATAAGTGTATGTGTTGAACCAGAATCAAAGAGGGCCTTAATTGCTTGACCTTTTATGTAAATCGTACCTTCAATCACTTTTCCTTTTACTGCACTAGCTTCTTCAGAACTTACAGCAAATACTCTACCCACTTGACATTCTCCAGATGGTATATGTCCTCCTTGTCCACTTTTACCACTCTTGTATTGACCTTGATCTGGTGGGACACTTTGTCTTGGAGCATATATTTGTTGTCCAGTAGCATTTTTCCCAGGTGTAAAATCCCTCTCTCCTTGGGTGTTCTGTCTATATTGTTGTTGTTGCGTACATTCAAACTTTCTGTGCCCAGGCTGCAAACAAAGAAAGCAAACAGGTCTTGGGAAACGACATGTGCCCTCGTGAGGCCTCCCACAGTTATTGCAACCAACCTTCTGGATCTTGATGCTAAACTTAGGTTGTTTCCCTTGATGTTGTCTTTTGTGAGTGTTCTGAGAATGTACCTTGGTAGACATAGCTGTGTAAGAGGATGAAGAGCCACGTCGCCATCCTAGAAAAGACTCTAATGCTAGAACCTTGTTCAGATTGTCTTGGAATTTGAGGAGATCAAGGGGAAGTCGGGCCTTCCCAAGTTCAGGATCTAATCCCTCAATGAATTGTCTAATCTGATCCTTGTCTCAAGCTGAGAAATTCTTTCTCCTTCTTTGTTAGCTCTGTCTTTGAGATATACCTATTGCAAAAGTCTTTTAGAAATTCTGTCCATGTAGGTAGAGGAGTATCAACATCACGACCATGTTGATGATTTTCCCACCACACCCTAGCAGAACCAGTGAATACGTAAGTGGCAAAGCATACCCATTGGCGTTGTGGGATCTCCATGCCCTCAAACATACGTTCCATTGAGCGTATCCAGGAATCAGCCCAATCCATCACATCAGGTGTATCATCTCTAGAAAATTCTTCAGGTCTCATCTTAATGAAGTCGACTAAAGTGATTTCTTTTGATTTGATGGTCATCTCCGGCCTTTGGATAGCTTGGGATACTACAACCCCGAGAAGTTGCTTGAATAAAGCAAGCTCAACACCACATTGTTGAGTGTTATGAGCCATTGATTGTTCTAGAGTTGTTGGGGTTGTTGCACAATAGGTGACCCAAAGAGTTGGAAAGTGGAAGGAGTCGTTGGAGTTGTTCCAGCCTCTGATGTCACGTTTACTCCCATAGGGAAAGGTGACTCCATATTGAAGGAGAGGATGCGAACAATAGACCTACGAAGGAATACCAACGAGATATGTTAGAAAAAAAAATTGTAAAACCTACATCTATATGGACATGTATAGGTGTAGTCAAATTTTCCTTTCTCTTGCCCATATTGCTTTGTCTGCCTTGGACAGTAAGAAGAGACTCAATCTCTGAAAACGGGAGGCTATAAAACCCCCATAGTTGTGCCTCACCCAAGATTAGTTTTCTCATGCTCTCAACTCTTCTTCCTTCCCCGAGCCCCCATCTCCCCTTCCTCCATCGTCTCCCCTATACATTGTGCCTTTTTCAACCACGTTCAATTTGCTCGTATGTGCAGCCGTTGTTACTCATCAGAACCTCAAAGGCACTACGGAATCACATGCCCTTTTCTAATCTTTTGTCAGCGTTGGAATTAAAGACTACAACAACTGGTATTTAATCTCTCCTTCCTATTCCGATGATACATGATGTCTCTGACCACTTTCCTGTGAAAGAGAGAGAAGGGGTCGTCTATCGGTAATAACAAGATATAAGAACAACTTCGTCTGTGTTTCGAAAACGACATTTTTGCTGTATAAAGTAAAAAAAGGGAAAGGAGCATCTTTGATGACCATGATACAAGGTAGTTGCGTTAATATAATAGACTGATTATGGCATCGATAGCAGCAGATTTGCATTTTTCCTGAAATTGCAACACAAAACCACATAAGCCGAGATAAAACATATTATTTTAATCATTTATGCTCAACAAGTTGGGTGGGGGAGTTCCGATCTAAGAGAAATATAAAATATCAAATTAGGAAAAGACATCTAACACGTACATTTGGTGTAGGTTCCATTATAAATAAAACCAAGCTACGTTGTATACTTCTACGGAACAAAGAAAGAAAAACAAATGGAGCAATGATGATCCTTATAAGAAGTAAACAGAACACAAGTATACGTGCATGACTAATAATAAACATATTGTGCACATAATGAAGTGGTGACTCAACTTTACCACTTTAAGTAGTAGAGCCATTATATGTTTAAAACAAAATCGTGATGATGGCTCACATAAAACTAAACTAGATTAATAAACCATTAATAGATTGATTGTAAGAGAAAAGTTTTTCTAAAGTAGAACTTAGTTAAAATCCTAACATCAAGAACTAAGCACAGAATGCCAAGGTTTACATGTAATATGCTAATTAAAGGATTATCTAAGGATGGGTTGTCTCTACTCTCTTTCCTCCATATAATACATATGAAAAAGTAAATCAAGTCCTACAATGATTAAGAAATCAACGTAAAACTATATGTGTTTAGTAATTGGGTTGAAATAACTCGGGAGAGCAGTCTAAACTCAAGAGTAATTTTATATTGAAACTTGGTCGTGTATACTGATTTTATTTTTCATATGTTAAAATAGGCAAGTTCAGTGGTTTTGAAGCAAAATATCATCATCAAGACTAAGCAACTTTGTAAAGGTATGTTGCCCTTATATTGGGTGAGTAAGAAGGGGTTCAACCCCTTATTGATTTATCACCTTTCAACATTATGTCTCATAAATATTTGAAATTACCAAGTGAAATATTGCCATCTACATGATATTGAATCTCTACTTAATGCTTGCTTTTGTTCACATAATTGTATATCTGGCATATGTTATTTGAGTGAACCCTAGTGGAGGGAGCGGTGACCATAAGTCTCCCGGTTGTCTACGTAGACTGAGGATTTTCCTCCTGGTGCACACTGGTATGGCCTGCGGGCCCAGAGGCAGGAGCAATTGCTTAGCCTCGGTTGACTTGGTAGATGTGAATTGAGACACATCGGTGGGTTAGCCTCAGTAACACTGCCAGATGTCTA
The DNA here is from genome assembly GCA_963693085.1 of Alisma plantago-aquatica. Classification (NCBI taxonomy): domain Eukaryota; kingdom Viridiplantae; phylum Streptophyta; class Magnoliopsida; order Alismatales; family Alismataceae; genus Alisma; species Alisma plantago-aquatica. The sequence continues at coordinate 429,641,485 of OY856413.1, forward strand.
TCAAAATAATTCTGTTAATATATTGCTTAACTTTTATTGAAATATTTCTATAAATCATACATACATTAATGTTTGATAACACTGTCTCATTTGAGCGTGTTTTATTTATCTTTTATTATGTTCTCACTCCTGCTGCTCGAATGGGGTACATACCTGCTTCTGCTGAATCCTAGTTTTCTCTGTTTTCATGTATAAATCACATAACTTTAGGCGAGGAAGCAGACTACTCAACTGCAACAACAAGTTAAAGCACATTGCCAAAAGTCTTCATCATGGACATGGATAGGTGTTCCTCTGTGATAAACTATATTATTAGGCATAGATATCATGTATAGGGTAGATGTGCAACTTTTTGTAAACCCTATACTATTTTGGTTTGTAAGGATATATAAATGAAAACATTTGTTGGGCTGGACTTGTGGTTGAAAATATATCTTTTGTTTCTGGTAAATACTCTTTCCTTATCCAGTGATCCTTAAGGCCATAGACTCAAGTTTACATTTTTTGTTGTGAATAAATGAGGATCACTGGATAGTGGGCCCACATGACTACAAGATCCTCGTGATCTGGGCATCACACTTATCCATAGGCACCAACTACACAAGAAACCACCAAGCAGGAACCAAACAGAGACAAAATAGAGAGAACAAGCAATCTAGAGTCATAATTAAAATATGGAAGTACATACCAAACTCATTAGATGTAACCAAAAAAAGAGTTAAGGTACATAAGATTTAGATTACAACACCATATGTGTCCTCTTGATATGAAAACTACAATCCATCGAGAAACGACGAGAATACAAAAAAGTAATCCTCAGATACAGTGCCTAAATGTTCAATACATTATAGTCTATAAGAAGATATGAATAAGCACCATATAGACTAAAGAATTAAACATCTAGGCTATATATGTCAATGACGTCGCCGTCATCATCCTATGGACGGTAATCCTTGTCTCCATCTAAAGGCACATCAGTGACAATAGGTGTAGCCACAACATGATCACCATCAGAAGATCCTTCATCACCATCATCACTAGCATCCTCAACATCTTGGTCTACCATATCGTCATTAGTAGGAGGTCCAAAGGCATGAGTACTGAGGCACTTGGCATTTTGCTCTACCCAAGACATACCACATGAAAGTAATGTATTTTCTTTCTCGAAGCTGGGTGTAGAAACCCCATCAAAGCCAACAAGCAAGGTAGATGTGTGTGACGTCCCCAGATTTTCTAAAACTTAATCTGATGTGTGACATCTAAATTGAAACCCTCACCTCAGCGAGAATCCCAATTTAAACATCCCACACAAGGCTAAGAAGAAGAAAATTAGAGGAAGTCAAAAGGAAACAATCAGTAGCACATGCACATGAAAAATAATAAAACCATATACAAATGTTCACCATTCAACATATAATTACAACATGAATTGTTACAACATTTGATATTACATATTGAACAACAAACTTATACATATACATGTACTACCACTAGACAATAGGATCTTACGACAACAGGTCCACCTGTACATCAGCTCGCCATACAACTCTCACTATCCTGGATCCTCAAGAGAAAATCCACAACCTAAACAAAAGATTACATGTGCTACACGTCAACACAATATTCAAGAATATTGTACTGAGTACGCCTACATGTCTTTTATATACCGCTTATCATATCTTGGCAATAAGATAAAACTAATACTTGGCAGCATTAAACAAATATAAGAAAAAGCATATACTTGCACAAAGATATTCATTAACAAAAGAGAACACATATTTTAATCTCATTTTCCATTATATGCTTGTGCAACTGCCTACCAATGGGATAGATGCATCCAGGCCTCATGATCTGCTTACCAAAGAGATCGATCATTGTACATGTGATTTGCTTACCAAAGAGATAGATCACTCACTAGCACTATGCTTACCAAAGAGATATAATGCTTTCATATAATGGAACAAATATATTATGTTTCATGTGTTCATAGCCATAAATATGGAAAATCAAGCAATATATCATATAAAAACAATCACTCATCCAATATCATATGCCAAGTATTCTAGTACACATATAACACAAGTATATTGTATAATAAGCCAAGTAAGAGGTAATGACGTACCTTCCAAAGACACATCTTAATCACTTATTCCTCATGTCAACTATCACTCTTGTTAAACCCGATTTAGATAAGATCATATACTATCATTAGACCGTCATCATCTTACATGTCATCTTAACCCTAATTATGTCCATTTTAGGGTTTACTTATCTCATTATGATATTCTCCTGATTACTTGTATTCTTGGCTTAGATTTATCTTACTGATGTCATATTCCAGATTATAGTTCATCAACTGGATATACGCATGTGTCACATTATTATGTGAACATACTTAACATTATGTCACTTTCATTAACCATATTAGGGTTACATCACATCTATTAAGGGTGCTCTTCATATATAACATGAATTCTATGCATATAACTGATATCAGAGTTCCACATTAGCTTCTAGTTACTGATATTAGGGAGTTATGTAAATTTCATCATTTATTGATCATCAATGTATTTATTATATTTTATTTAGGGTTATTAGCCCTAATTAGCCATATGGAGTAAATTGCATAATTTTGTGCATCAACATCATAAATACTGACATCATATGGACTCTAAACATGATTATAGAGGTACATACATTTTTCCATAATTTTATGTCATCATTTAATATTTATTACTCAAGAACTAATCATTACACATATTACATGATATCATTCAGGTTAATGCTTCAAAAGCCTAATATTATAGTTCCAATGTGTTCTAATCATTTTTCTGAGAATTTTGGTACTTTATTTGTATTTTACTGATAATCGTGCTATTTTCTATGAATTATTAAAGTTCTGAGCATTTACTAAATTGTTTACCTTTTCTGACCAATCGAGTAGTGCCATGTGGCAGGCAAGGGTGCTGCTTTATTCCTGAACCGATTAGTCTGTCCACCTGAACCGGGTTGACTTCTTCTTCTCTTCTTGCGATATGCACGATTAGGTTCTCCGCCTAGCATCCGCTTGAGGAGGCTTCGTTCTGGGCGGGAATGGGGGTCGTCGCCGCTCTGTTTCGGTGAGCAATAGGCACCCATCTCCTCCTCCTCAACCTCTGCTTCATGCCGAGGGTGACTTCCTAGTCTCTGTCTGTGAACTGCCACTGCACACGAGACTTCTTCAGTGAGCAATATCCGGTTCCATTATCCTCGCCTACTGAGCCGTCACGAATCATTCCAGTTTTCTTGTTGCACCGTGCCGACCACCAGGCCTGGACGCCCATGTGTGTGGGTTGTGTTTGCCCACACAAAGCCGCCGCAGTGAGGTTCCAGCCTCTGGTAGCTTCTTGGGTCCCTCTTTCTCCTAGCTCTTTCACTCGTTCTCAAACTCCTCCTTTCTACTTGCAAGAAAACTGATAGGGAGTAGTGATCGCTCTCTCTCTCTCTATTGGCTTCTAAAACTGCTCTACTGAGGGTTGTTTCTCCTCATCACAAACAAAGCAACCGCCCATTGAGGGTCGTTCCTCATCCCTCTTCTTGTGACATGAGATGACCAAGAACCCCACGTTCCTAACAGGTCCATGATCCCAAGCAACTTGACGTACTGCGTCATTAAACTATCACTGGATCGAACCACTTACAAGCAATCCATGACTCTAGCAATAGAAATAAAGGGTGTGTGACATCCCAAAGAAGGTCTATACGTAGGCTAAATACTAAAATACTTTGGTCCAAAACTTTATTATTATTATCCTAGATACATCCCATCAAACATTGGTCTCAATATATCATTAATTGACCAATCAATTAAATTCCTCAAAAGGCATAAGCTTTGGGATCTCAAACATGATATAAACATCAATCACCATCCAAACATTGCCAAAGCACTTGTAACACTTATGATAACTCAACATGAGATAAAATCACTTATGTCATTAGACATTAAAGGATTCCAAAAGTCCACTTCATCACATCCTACACACCTTAAAAGAAATTACATCCTCGGAATTAAGCCAAAAATCCAATCTTTCACATCATATACATCTTAAAAGAACTTTCGTCCTCAGAAGTCAACCACACTCGTACTCCAAGGAAAACTACCATGTCTTCATCAACATGTAGGCACTATTCTATGTGTAACATATCCACAAAGGTTACCTAGAACCATGTATCCAAAGCACTATTAGGGGTTTTTTACAACCATCTTGGTGCACAAACACTACATTCAAGGTTAAACTTAGGGTTTAGAAACTTAGGTTATGTCATTACATATATCATATGCTAGGGTTGCATCCTTATCTTTACCCATGCATTGGGATTCCAACATCGTATTACCATGTTCTTAAGGAATTACTAAAGTTAGACCATTATATCAAGGTGTCATCAACATTTTATTGAGCTAATGGTTAGAACATGTTCAACATTAACATATGCCTTTTAGGAGGGATTTAACTATAGTTAACCCACATTATCCATCTAGATCATATCAAGGTGTTATAATCATTATGTTGTGCTAGCTGTCAAACTATATTTTTCATCTTTATTAAGCACTAAGATTAACACCTCAGGTAACAAGTTTATTCATATGATCTTATTTCATTTCTCATAATAAATTACAACATTTACTAGTGATTTCATCACAAGATTAACCAACAATATCATATTATCATCATTATTCATTTACATGGTTAACCATATATTGATAACGAGCTTTAAAACATCTCTAAGTTTTCTATCATGTCATATCTAGATATCACATCTCAAGGTCAAAACATGTTCTTATGTTTATTATACCATGGTTGTACTAAACCAACTTATACAAGTGGCTAATAAAACACACATCAAAACTTTATGTAGTCCAACTGAGGTTATCCTGGCCCATACCATGAGGGTAGTTCCATGCTTAGTCCCTCTGAGCTCACTCAACTTTATGAGTATCTCATATGCATAAACTTTATTTTTCCTCTCTTAGTCTAGGGTTCTCGGATTACCTCGTTGGCACTCATAATAGCCTTACAAGCTCTAGCCACATAAGCACAAAACAAAACATGCTATGACATACTCGTCATAGGTCTCTACCCATGAGACATGCTATATCTCAAAACTCTCTTATATACACCACTAGATTCCTATGTGGGAAACCACCAACCCAAGCATGAGGCTTCACAGAAACTAACATAGCTACCTCCTCCAGGGTCTTGGGCTCTCTCCCTCACCCAGATGGAAGTCACTCATATCCATGTTCACATATACACATATAACCAACCTCTCTCTGTCTCTAGGGTTTGGTCCTCCCAAGGACATCTAGGGTTCAACAAATCTATATGGATCATACATAGAGCGGCTCAACTCAATCACTCAGGAGTAGTCTAGTTTAGGACATATCATATCACATATTTCTTGTATTTCTCATATCATGGAGTCTAGGTTCTATGACCTTCTCCCTGTGGGTCTTGCTCTCTCTTGAGCTAACCCCAAAACTGGTCCTAACACTAGAGGTCCTCCTTCGCAAAAGAGATTGAGGGTCATGTTGATCCACATCTTATCTCATAAAAGCCTATTTACTTGGATCATCAGAACTTATCTCAAATCCTCAAAACTAAACTCATGTCCTCAAAGACAAACATAGATCATCATAACCATCTTATGTCATCTATGTAAGACTTACACCATATCATCAAAACTTATTTCATCTATTCTATCTATCATATATTCTAACAAGGCTCTAGACATCTAATCTAGAACTACTCTCTTTTCTAGACTGATTTCATTCACTTTCACTTAGGTTGCATGACCACCTCCTACTCGTATATGTGTGGGGACACATTTTTGTAATACATATACATAATAAAATATTATATAGTTTTTCTCTGATAAAACAAGTGTCAGAGAAAACTATCGAGGTTCGATCCGTTTGGAATCAAAAACCAAATCTTGAAAATGAGTGTCCCACACATAGTAGAGAGTACAATGTCATGAAAACTAGTGAAAAGGGGTGAGAACATGGTGTAGAGTAGTGTAGCTACTCTAGACAATGTGCGCAATATGTCTAGGGTTTCTCTTCCCTTGATGCACATCATTTCCAAATAGTGCAATGTCCCATACTACTGCACTACAAGGAAAAAACGACATCTAAGGACTTGCTACTCAACAAGAACCAGTCTAGACCTAGTTCTTAGACATCTAGGTGCTAACCTAGAGGCTAGGTCAGATCTAGTCTCTAAAAGATAACTAATCTAACCCTACAGATTATTAAGTTCAAGGTTCTTTAGTTTTGAGTTTCCTAATGGGCAAATGTCAGGTTTTACTATTGTTCATGCTCTGATACCACCTGTGACATCCCTGGATTTTCTAAAACTTAATCTGATGTGTGACGTCTAAATTGAAACCCTCACCTCAGTGAGAATCCCAATTTAAACATCCCACACAAGGCTAAGAAGAAGAAAATCAGAGGAAGTCAAAAGGAAAAAATCAGTAGCACATGAACATGAACAATAATAAAACCATATACACATGTTCACCATTCAACATATAATTACAACAGGAATTGTTACAATATTTGATATTACATATTGAAAAGCAAACTTATACATATATGTACTACCACTAAACAACAGGATCTTACGACAACAGGTCCACCTGTACATCAGCTCGCCACACAACTCTCACTATCCTGGATCCTCAAGAGCATAACCACAACCTAAATAAAAGATTACATGTGATACACATCAGCACAATATTCAAGAATATTGTACTGAGTACGGCTACGTGTCTTTTATATACCTCTTATCATATCTTGGCAATAAGATAAAACTAATACTTGGAAACATTAAACAAATATAAGAAAAGGCATATACTTGCACAAAGATATTCATTAATAAAAGAGAACACATATTTTAATCTCATTTTCCATTATATGCTTGTGCATCTGCCTACCAATGGGATAGATGCATCCAGGCCTCATGATCTGCTTACCAAAGAGATAGATCATTGTACATGTGATCTGCTTACCAAAGAGATAGATCACTCACTAACACTATGCTTACCAAAGAGATATAATGCTTTCATATAATGGAACAAATATATTATGTTTCATGTGTTCATAGCCATAAATATGGAAAATCAAGCAAGATATCATACAAAAACAATCACTCATCCAATATCATATGCCAAGTATTCTAGTACACATATAACACAAGCATATTGTATAATAAGCCAAGTAAGAAGTAATGGCGTACCTTCCAAAGACACATCTTGATCACATATTCCTCATGTCAACTATCACTCTTGTTAAACCTGATTAAGATAAGATCGTACACTATCATCAGATCCTCATCATCTTACATGTCATCTTAACCCTAATTATGTCCATTTTAGGGTTTACTTATCTCATTATGATATTCTCCTGATTACTTGTATTCTTGGCTTAGATTTATCTTACTGATGTCATATTCCAGATTATAGTTCATCAACTGGATATATGCATGTGTCACATTATTATGTGAACATACTTAACATTATGTCACTTTCATTAACCATATTAGGGTTATATCACATGTATTAAGGGTGCTCTTCATATATAACATGAATTCTATGCATATAACTGATATTAGAGTTCCACATTAGCTTATAGTTACTGATATTAGGGAGTTCTGTAAATTTCATCATTTATTGATCATCAATGTATTTATTATATTTTATTTAGGGTTATTAGCCCTAATTAGCCATATGGAGTAAATTACATGATTTCGTGCATCAACATCATAAATACTGACATCATATGGATTCTAAACATGATTATAGAGGTACAGACATTTTTCCATAATTTTATGTCATCATTTAATATTTATTACTCAAGAACTAAGCATTACACATATTACATGATATCATTCAGGTTAATTCTTCAAAAGCCTAATATTATAGTTCCAATGTGTTCTAATCATTTTTTTGAGAATTTTGGTACTTTATTTGTATTTTTCTGATAATCGTGCTATTTTCTACGAATTATTAAAGTTCTGAGCATTTACTAAATTGTTTACCTTTTCTGACCAATCAAGTAGTGCCACGTGGCAGGGAAGGGTGCTGCTTTATTCCTGAACCGGTCAGTCTGTCCACCTGAACTGGGTTCACTTCTTCTTCTCTTCTTGCGATCTGCACGATTAGGTTCTCTTCCTAGCGTCTGCTTGAGGAGGCTCCGTTCTGGGCGGGAATGAGGGCCGCCGCCGCTCTATTTCGGTGACCAATAGGCACCCATCTCCTCCTCCTCAGCCTCTACTTCATGCCGAGGGCGACTGTCTGGTCTCTGTCTACAAACTGCCGCCACACATGGGACTTCTTCGGTGAGAAATCTCCGGTGCCATGCTCCTCGCCTACTGAGCCATCACGAATCATTCTGGGTTTCTTATCGCGTCGTGCCGACCACCAGGCCTGGACGCCCATGTGTGTGGGCTGTGTTTTCCCACACAAAGCCACCGCAGTGACATTCCAGCCTCTGGTAGCTTCTTGGGTCCCTCTTTCTCCTAGCTCTTTCACTCGTTCTCAAACTCCTCCTTTCTACTTGCAAGAAAACTGATAGGGAGTAGCGATCGCTCTCTCTCTCTCTCTATTGGCTTCTAAAACTGCTCTACTGAGGGTTGTTTCTCCTCATCACAAACAAAGCAACTGCCCACTGAGGGTCATGCCTCGTCCCTCTTCTTGCAACATGCGATGACCAGGAACCCCACATTCCTAACGGGTCCACGATCCCAAGCAACTTGATGTACTGGGGTCGTTAACTGTCACTGGATCGAACCACTTACAAGCAATCTGTGACTCTAACAATAGAAATAAAGGGTGTGTGACATCCCAAAGAAGGTCTATACGTAGGCTAAATATTAAAATACTTTGGTCCAAAACTTTATTATTATTATCCTAGATACATCCCATCAAACATTGGTCTCAATATATCATTAATTGACCAATCAATTAAATTCCTCAAAAGGCTTAAGCTTTGGGATCTCAAACATGATATAAACATCAATCACCATCCAAACATTGCCAAAGCACTTGTAACACTTATGATAACTCAACATGAGATAAAACCACTTATGTCATCAGACATTAAAGGATTCCAAAAGTCCACTCCATCACAAGGTGGGTCTTGGAGGTAGAGTAAGCAGTGGAGTAACACTCGGCTAAGGAGCAGTAGAGGAAGGTCCACCATCAAATCCAAGAGGTATAGTAGAAGCAGTAGGGTGATGGTCAGGGTAGAACTCACTACACGCATATGAGGCATGGCCAACACCAACTTAAAGTTGGTAGGTGGGGTAGTGATGGTTGTAGGATGGGTTCATGGGTGACATGATGTGAACTAAGTCCTGGTGGATGTGGTCCTAAAACTGAAGGTTATGCATCTACTGGTGTATCATATATCCCATAAGGGCTTTATTTGACACCGAAAATGAGGCGCAGTCATTTCGAGGTGGTGGTGGAGGTGCCTAGGTGGACGTGGAAGCACCTGGTGTGGTAGAGGGGTAGGGTGGAAGGACTTCTTGATAGTGGTCTCACTGATATAAACACCTTTTCTACTCACATGATAACCAAGCTCGTGAAAAAGGGATTTCTCATAATGGTGAGCAAACACATCACATATCAAGTTAGGATAAGGGAGATGGGCACCACTGGTGTTCTTCCTTGAGTGAAAGCAAGTCATACGGTGAAGAATATAATGAGCCCACTTGACTCTGACATCATTCAATAAATAGTACATGATCACAGTAGTATCCTCCGCAATATCCAATTGATTTCACTTTGGATGGATTTTTAGTTGACTACTAATGCAATCAAAAGGGTCTTGGTGTCTATGGAATATGTGGATAGGATGGATTTCTTCCTATATGTAACATCAGGTTTCTTAAAAAACTTATGGATATCAGGAAGGGTAAGCACAGGTTCAAAGCTTTTTTAGAAAGCCTTGGGGTCAACCAAGTCATGGTAGCTATGATAGGAAGACATCCATGAACCAAAAAAGTAGGTACCATTAAAATAGGTATTCATAGAATCCTCAGAGATCATAAAATTGGTACCAGAAATCATGGAGTTCAAGATGACTTTGGTGTTATGTGGTGGCACAAGGGTGTTGTAGTTCCATGTTAGATTGGCATAAAATTCACGGACCTCTTTTGTACTAGACATAGAATTGGTGAAGCACAAGCGCTCTACACACAAAGCACTAAGATCGTGTGCTTTGAAGAACTCAACAACCTCTTTTATCACCTCATTAGTTGCAAAATGAGGTTCAAACAAGGCACGGAAAGGAAAAGGAGTTCTAGGAAGAAGATCCTTGTACCTATTCATAGATTGGGATGAGATAAAAGAAGTCTCTCCAAAGAGACGTGTCTAGGAGCAGTGGAGGAGGACAAAACTCCAGTTGGTATGGTGTGTTTCCTAGATTTGGAAATCATGGAGGTTAGTTGGAGAGAAGAAGACCACCAATGAAGAGGAAAACGCAAGCAGCAAGGCACCTAACCACCTAGAACAAGGTTGGGAGAGGTGAATAGGGCTGATCCGGGGCTAAGGAGGGTAGAAGAGAGATTGGATTAGTCCTAGGGTGGAGGATAAATGGAAATAGATGTATAACGATCAACTTTCTCTAGTTGAGAGGGAGAAAAGTTGACTGAACACATATATATTTTCCACCCAACAATGTTGTCAATCGAGTTTAGGTTGTGGGAAACCCGAGCAAACTACAGTTTAGTTCAGTCCTTAGCATGTGATCGGTCGAGTTTCTCCCAGAACAAACTTGACTGATTGACCAGTCTCTCCAAAAGATAAGAAGTTCATTTCTAAGACACTAGAGTGCTATATAATTTTGTTTTTTTAGCCTATCATGTGTTTTGAACATATTGTGGCACATATCACTCATCATCGGCTACTATTTTGCAGTAAAACAAGTGTTTGTGAAAAATAGCCAAAAACAAGTAAAACATGGCAAATATATCACTTTCAAGTAAGAGATGAGCAATAGGAGCAAGAAGATATAGATGTATGAACATCTAGCTAGAAGGCATATCGACATCATTAAGAGCAGTTCTAAGCAATTTTGATCTAATAAAAGTAAATTGCTCCATATCTAGAGGTTTGGTGAAAATGTCCACAAGTTGATTCCCTGTGTCAACATGTGTGATATAAATATCCTTTTTGACAATATGGTCATGAAGGAAGTGGTGGCAGATCACTATATGTTTATCTCTACTATGCAATATAGGATTATAAGAAAGATTTACTACACTAGTATTATCACAGTATATTGGAGAAGCATCAAAATGAATGTTAAAGTCTTGGAGAATTTGCTTCATCCATAGGATTTGGGAAAAACAACTCCCAGTTGCAATGTATTCATCATCAGTAGTTGAAAGAGCCATTATGCTTTGTTTCTTAGATAACCAAGAAACCAAGCATGACATAGTAAGAATCAAGTGCCACTTGTGCACTTTCTATCAATCAAGCACACTGCATAATCTGCGTCACTATAGGTAGTAAGAGTAAAGTCCCACGACTTGGGATACCATATTCTAAAATTTTGAGTTTTGGCTAAATACCTCAAAATCATGTTAACCACAATGAGATGGGATTTCCTAGGGCTTGATTGAAATCAAGCACACAAGCTAACACTAGACATTATGTCAGGTCTAGACATAGTTAAATAAAGTAAGCTACCCATCATACCTCTACATAGCTTCTCATCCATTTTCTCACCTTCCTCATCTCTATCAAGTTTGGCGGTATTTGACATGGGGGTGTCCATTGGCTTGATGTTCTCCATCCCAAAGTGCTTCAAGAGTTCACTTGTATACTTGCCTTGGTTGATGAAGTTTCCTTCCTTTGTTTGTTTGATTTGAAATCCAAGGAAGAAAGTAAGCTCCCCCATCATATTCATCTTGAACTCACTTTGCATAAGAGAACTAAACTCCTTCCAAAGATTAGGATCAATTCTGCCAAAAATGATATCATCAACATTAATTTGAATAATAAAAAAGTTTCTAGAATTGTTTTTGATAAAAAGGGTAGAATCAACTTTGCCCATGATATATCCACTGTCTAGAAAATAGTTATTTAATTTATTATACCAAGATCTAGGGGCTTGTTTGAATCCATAGCAAGCTTTTTGTAACAAATAAACATGGTTGGGAAGCTTCTCATGTTCAAAGTCAGGAGGTTGAGCCACATAGACTTTCTCCTCTATTGTACCATTCATAAACACACATTTAACATCTATTTGGTAAGGTAAGAAATTCTATACTTAGCAAAGGCAAGTAACATTCTAATGGATTCAAGTATAGCAACATGAGCATAAATTTCATCAAAATCAATACCTTCATGTTGATTGTATCCTTGACCAACTACCCTTTCTTTGTTTCTTACCACTTTTCCACTTTCATCTATCTTGTTGCGCCCACTTGGTGCCAATGATCTTCCTATCAATTGGTCTTGGCACCAAGGTCCACACTTTGTTCTTGTCAAACTGTCTCCCTCTTATTCTTAAAAAGAGAATCAGATGATTAACATAAAAGTTACTTTAGTTGCTTGAACATCATAACAACATTATAATCTTAGTGTATCAACAATAAGCATATGACTCTGTCAATATAAGAATCATCATGTGGTTGATATAACTAATAGATAAATATTATCATTATGTCATATATCTTTCATAAACTTGAGTTTTCAAAACATAATCATAAAGCATATATAACACCTGATCTATCTATGCTACTTGTGTATAGTGGAACATCCACTGACCTAGAGTAGAGTGAATCCATAGGTTAGTCCTCCTTACACATGGTAGATTCTTAAACCACCTAAAAACATTAGTTCTATCATCACACATGATTCATAAAACAATCACCCTAGTCATAGGTCTAGGTTATATATGATTTTAGGGTTAGGCATTGGATTGAAGTGTTAAGTTATGCACCTAACACTATTTAGAATTAATAAGTCACCATCTCACTAAATAATGCTAGTGATCATACATACAATATTAGATGTGAACTTTACAAAGATAATGATATAATATCTAGTGATCATGTGTAACTAGCATGTTTATTTGAGATAAATTTATTGATTAATCTATATTGAACTAGGTTAAATTATTAAATTATTATTGACTTAGGTTCGTGAAACACAATTTTGGGTTTTAAAGCATATCTTTAGAGTTAATTAGAAAATCATCGTAATAATATACAAAATTTGTGTTTGATATTAGGTTAGTTATGTTCCTTACATTTTATATTCCAAATGTCTATTTGTATGAAATTTTCTAATGTGTAAATCATTTTGTAACAATTATTAGCAACAAAATCTTTTACGAAAATCAAATATTCTATATACGGTATAAGTACTTATGCTACACTCACAGAAAATGCGACACAAACCAACATTATATGGTATAATAGTTAAATCACGATGATTACATAGTCGTACGACCTATAAATTAAATAAACTCAAACGACTAAAAGTTCCAAGTTAATGTGTCATGAAAATAATAAATTAGGGTTAAATTGTTAAAAAAAATGTTTGGAACTATTTGTTGGCTAAATGGACATCATCTAAATCCCTTTGTTTTGATAATTACAAACATTTCATTCTTGTGGATCTAACATGCTACTTGAGTGTTGCAGGAATTAGGTGGATGACACAACTTGGAAGATCTATATGCTCAAAATGCTTTAATTTCATGATTGTAATCAAATGTAAAAATGTGTACAAGTATATATTGTACAAGTACTTAGATATCATGTAAATCAAGTGTATAGATCTTCTCTAGCCACACACAACACTTAGATAGGTCATCCCCTACAATAGTGTCACAACTGCACACTGATACACACACTTAGTACATAGTTTAAAACATTGAAAAAGAGTCATTCTCGATCGACAAACTTCTCGACCGAGACACTCTCGGTCAACAAACTCCTCGACTGAGAATTGACCCAAGTAGCCGTTAGACACAGCAGACAAGGTAGTTGGGAGTTGGAATCAAACGATATATACACTTGCTGCAGATTGTCCCTCGGTCGACAAAGACTTCGAACGACAGGACTCTCGATCGATAATTCCTCGACCGAGATTGTCTCTGTCTGCACTTTTCATAATTAATTAACTAGCCATTGCTAAAGAAATTAGTGGACAACTAATGGCTAGTTAAGCACTAAGAACCCCCTAGAAAGTGTCTAGAACGTCCTTATGCACTCATAGGCCATTCCTATAAATAGGACATGCCTTAGGACACCCAACACACACTTGTGCAATACTTGAGCATACTACTTGCAATTGGCAATCATTTCTTGTGAGCAATTGAGCAACTCTAGCATTTGCTAATCCTTCCCATTACTACAATTTCGTGTCCTATAGGCTAGCATCTCCTACCCACTGCACTTGCACTTCCATACACATTGGTTAGGAGATCAAAATGCTTGATATAGAAAATGAAGCCTTGTGCTACAACGGTAATTGTAATTTCCATTTTCCCTTCTTATTCTTTCTTATTGCTTGTACTCTCCTTGCTACTCCTAGGGTTGGAGGCTGTGGATTGGAGAGGGTTTGATCTTCTCAGTGGAGAAGGAGGACTTTGGACTACTTCAAGAAGGCTGTCTCAACGAGAAGCTACTTCAAGAGGAAGGCTACTTCAAGGGGGAGCTTGAAGTTACTTCAAGGAAGGCTGCTTCAAGGTTGGTGGGACTACTTCAAGGTGAAGGCTTTCCAAAGGATGGTGAAAGTATTTGTAATTTTATGTAACATCCTTGCGAGGTAATAAAATTTAAATAATTTCAAAATCCCAATTGGAAACAATTGGGTAGTGGACTGACTCCTTTAGTTTTTGCTAAAGGTGGAACCACTCTAAACACCTTGCCTCCTTCTTATTATCTCAATTGTGGTTTCTTGAGTTGAATTATTATTAAAATATTTATAAAACCCTATTCACCCCCTCTAGTGTTTTTTCATTTGGTATCAGAGCAAGGCTTCAAGGAACTCTAACAAAGTCTTAAAGAATGGGTGACATGGTACTCAACAACCTCAACTTGGAAGGGACACTCGTGGATAGACCTCCACCTTTTGATGGCACTAACTACACCTACTGGAAGAGGAAGATGCAGTTCTATTTCCAAGGAATTAGCTGGGACCTATGGAGGATGGTGTCAAATCCATATGACTTTCCTCAAACAGAGTATGCAACTTGGGATGCTAATACGGTAAGATCAGCCCAAATGAATGCAAAAGCTGTAAGTATACTCTATTATTCAATTTCTGTTGGTGAATTCAATAGAATATCAAATTGTGAAATAACATATGAAATATGGCATAGACTCTCCATAACCTATGAAGGAACTGTTCAAGTTAAGAATTCTAAAATTAGAATGCTTAAGCAAAAATTTGAGCAGTTTCGTATGGACCAAAATGAGTCTATTAGTGAAATGTATGCAAATTTTTCTTCTATTGTGAATGGTTTAAATGCTTTAAGTAAAGTGATCGGTGAAGAAGATCAAGTATAAAAAATTATTAGGTCTCTTCCTCCCAAGTACAAGCCCAAGGTGACTGCTATTGAAGAAGCAAATGATCTCACCCGACTAAGGATGGAGCAACTCATTGGCAACTTAGAATCACATGAGGCAACCTTGGAGGAAGAAGAATGGTGAGAGAGTGAACTTCAACAAGGAATAAAGAAAGATATGGCCCTAAAAGCTTCAAAGATCATCATGGAAGAAAGTGATGAAACAAGTGATGGAGAAGGAGAAGAAGCTCTAATTGTTAATGGTAAGAAATATAGAAGATTTAGATCTAACAAAGTTGTTGGTTCTTCTTCTTCCCCTCCTAGGTGTTTTGAATGTGGAAAGAAGGGGCATCTCAAAAATGAATGTCCTAAAGCAAAGAAAGGAAAGAAAAGCTCATCCAAGAAGAATGGAGAAAAAACATATAAAGATGCATGGGATGAGTCAAGTGATAGTGAAAGTGGAGAAGAGAATGTAGAGTGTCTCATGGCCAAAGAAGATGATAGTGACGATTCTCAAGAGGTAAGCCTTCTTGATTTGCCAAAAGAAGATCTAATTGTTAGTCTACAAGATACTCATGACAAATATGTTGATTGCAAAAAGAAACTAAAGAAGGTTACTAGAACTAATGAGGATATATATGTTAGATTGAATAATCTTTCTTTTGTAAAGGACAATATTGCTTCTAAAAATTTGATTTTGAAATCATATTTAAATGATTGCAATATGAAGTTTCTCAATTTAGAAATAAATCATGATCTTCTTTCTCAAGAAAATGTTGATTTGCTTGCAAAACTGAACAATTTTCAGACTCAACCTATTCTATGTAATCATCTAGATTATGATGTTGTCGTTAAGGAAAGAAATTCTTTATTATCTGATCTAGATCAAGCAAGGATAGATATCAATAAGAAGATGGATGAGATTGCTAAACTATAGAGAGAAATTAATGGTTTAAGGGGAAATGATGTTCTTGATAATATTCTTCTAGTTACAATGGAAGAAGAGGTTTAGGATATGTTCTAAAAGAAAAATCCTATCAACCTAAATCTAGGAGAACTCAAGCATCTAAGACCAAGATCATGTTTGTACCCAAGAACAGAACTCCTAGAAAGAGAAATGAAATTGATTCTATTTGTTGTCATTATTGCTTGTGTCTTGGACATTACTCTTTTTCATGCCCTTATAAGAAGAAGGATTCTGAATTAGTTTGGGCCCCCAAACCTCAAACTTAGAAGATTTGAATGTAATTTAGTTGGGATATGATCTAACACTTCTTTTGAACATCTAAATGTCTTATCTCAACTAAGTAGATAGCTTCATGTATCGCTTTAAATTCAAAACTGATACAAACAAATTACTAAAACAAATAGAAACATTCTCAGTCGACAAACAGTTCGACCGAGACATCCTCGGTCGAGAAAATATTCGACCGAGAGAATGTATGTGACAAATCTGAAATCTACATCAAATTTATAGTGAAATAACAACTATATCGGTCGAAGAATGTTCGATCGGAGCAAAAATCGGTCGAGAAATTGTCGACCAAGTGAATTTCTGTTTTAGTTCAGTTTTAACCTGTAAAACAACAACTTTCTCGATCGACAAATTGTTCGACCAAGACATCTGTCAGTCGAACTATTTGTCGACCGAATGAAGTTCTGTTCAGTTTACTTTTGTTAAAACATGTTTAGTTTGTTATTAAATGTACCTAACCATAATGGACCATCACATGGGTACCAAAACCTATATTTTATTGCAGGATTGGGTAGTTGATAGTGGATGTTCCAAACATATGACCGGGAACAAGGATGCATTTCAAACTTTTGAGGAAAAGAAAAGAGGAATAGTCACTTTTAGAGACAATGGAAAAGGTAAAATTGTTGGAATAGGTAATATTGGTGCAAACCTTGAAATAAAGAATATTTTACTTGTTGATGGTTTACACCATAATTTAATAAGTGTCAGTCAATTATGTGATAGTGGATATGATGTTTTATTCAACAAAAATTGCTGCAAATTACTAATAGAAAATAATACAAATGTTGTTTATGAAGGAAAAAGAGTTGGAAATCTATATATCCTTAGACCTAACTCTATGCAATCTGTAGTTGGAAAATGCTTACTTGCAAAAGAAAATTCTTTACAACTATGGCATAAAAAATTAGGTCATGCTAGTTCATATGTTATAAAAAAGCTAGTTAAATATGATCTTGTTCGTGGTTTGCCTAAGTTATTTTTTGATCAATTTGAAAATTGTGAACCATGTACTTTGGGTAAACAAACTAAAACTTCTTTTAAACCCAAAAATATGCTTAGCACCAGTAGATCACTAGAACTTATTCATATGGATTTGTTCAGACCTATGAGGACACAATTTATTGGTGGGAAAAGATATTGATTTGTTATTGTTGATGATTACAGTAGATATACATGGGTACATTTTCTTGCAAATAAAGATGATGTTATTCAAGTTTTCATACAATTTTGTTCAAAGATTGAAAATCAATTACAAAACAAAATATGCACAATTAGGAGTGATCATGGTGGAGAATTTGAGAATCATCTATTTGAAGAATTCTGCACATCTCAAGTCTACACTCACAATTTTTCTACTCCACGCACTCCACAACAAAATGGCATAGTTGAAAGGAAAAATCGGTCATTAAAAGAAATGGCTAGGACTATGATGCTTGAACATAATACACCTAAAACATTTTGGGTTGAAGCAGTAAACACAACTTGTTATGTGTTAAATAGAGTAACCGTAGACTCTTATTTGAAGAAAACACCATATGAAATCATGTATACGAAGAAACCAAGGGTTGACTATTTTCATACTTTCGGCTCAACTTGCTATATCTTGAACACAAAAGATGATAGAGAAAAGTTTGAATCTAAATCACAAAAAGCCTTTTTCTTGGGATATTCAACCTCTAGTAAAGCATTTAGAGTTTACAACACTATCTCTAGAAAAGTTGAGGAATCCATTCACATTACCTTTCATGAAGAACTAAAAATTGAAAATTATGATGTAGTTGATATTACTCATCAAGTAGAAAATCTAACCATATCAACTAAAGATGGTCAAAATGATACAAATGATCAACAAGTTGAGAGAAAACAACACATTCCTAGACTCATTAAGGATCACCCTCAAGAGCTAATCATTGGAAATCCTAATGATAAAGTAAAAACCCATTCATCTTTCAGAGATGTTGCAAATATGGCATTTGTATCTATAAGTGAACTTAAGAAGGTGACTAAAGCTCTAAAAGATGACTATTGGATAACACTTTAGTAATCAATCTAATTGTCATTCAAGATCAAACTCCTCTTCTAGATGAGTTCCTATGTGTGTGACCCTATAGTCCCCATGTTATGTTGGTAGTGAATGTCCATAACTAGCTAAGGACATCACAAGCAAAGAGTGGTGCTTAGTCACACGTCAGTGCTACCCAAGTGAATGGAAAGTTGGAGAACAACTTCAACCTATACTATGTGTGAGGTGTTGTAGTGATAGTATAATTCCTTTATCTCTGATATATAGGATGAACTTGAGGCATGGAATGTCATCCTCTCAATGTTCTATCCATGTTCCTTGAACCAAGAGCAGACTATCTATGATAATGTGACCTCAATATCATATATTGATTCACATGTGCATGCGCATGCATTTCTCAGACTCTCTTATCAAGTGGCCAGGATATCATACTCTAGTAGGAGGGACAAATGCCATATTTATCACTCACAGTCTATCCCCATGTGTCAAAGTCACTCAATCATCACCGTTATAACAACCCATGTTTTAGGACTACATTTGATGATGTCAAAGCGTAGCCAACTACATGTGATGAGTGTGGTGATTTTAGGTACAAGAATCACAATCACCACCTTCACTACAAGAGATGAATGTAACCACCACAACCATTTGTCACTCTCAAGGTGGGTCTTTTCAAAATGATGTTCTCTAATATGTATCTGTGTGCTTGGTCTGATATTACCATATCATGACTAATGATATTTACTCATCAACCAACTCACACTCTGATCTTGTGTTTTATTATTGTCTATCACATTCAAAGTGCAGCTAATGAATTACATTATGATCTTGTGTGAGTTGTACACAGTAATATGCATTGGGTGATTATAGTTCTTTCCAATGTTAAAAAAGTTGTAGGCACTTTGCTAGTAGTTTTTACTAATGAATTATATTTCATTGTGGAATTTTGTTTTTCTTTTGTTTGCCTTCATTTCACTCAGTAATAAACATTGGGTGTTGTTGGCAATTGTCCCTGAGACACTATCTATGTATTTTCTCAATCCTTTGGGTAAACAAATAGGGAGTGTAGAACACACAATGATACTGGCAATAGTAGAATAAGTAAAATAAATTATTTTTCAACATATATTAATGTATCTTCATTACGTGACTATTTCTTAATTCAATTAAATGTACTACATTACCTAATATGGGTATAAAAGTATTCAAACATACTGGAGGAAGGCAGACCAAAAAAGAAAGTATTAGCCATGAAAAATGTTAAGGTAGTTTTATAACTCAAATACACATATATATGTTTATATATATGCCAACTATACTTACTTTTATTTATTAAAATACTTAACTATAAACTTATGGTTCCCTATACAAGATAATAATTGGGCATGCCACTACTATATGATGTTGTATATTGACCTAATTGTTAAACAAGAATCACACGACATCCATTGTATATAAAAGACAATCTATGTATCCTTCATTATCATAAGTAAATAGTCTCATTTGATAATATAAAAAATTAAATTAAACTTTTTATTTATGTCATTCTCTTTGTAGCTATTTGAAATGAAAAAATCCTATAAAAAAGAAGAGTTGGATGAGGTACAAGAAGTGTGAGAACAATCCTTCGTGAAGGAAGTCAAATTTGTAACTGATTGTGATAAAAATTGAGTTTTCTAAATTTGATGTCATTATTTCTTTATACATGTGACGGTTATGATTTCTAGCAACTTTAGGTTTTATGTAAGTGAATTGTTGGTGCATATATTGATGATGTGTGTGTCCATGGATATGTGTTTGAATGAATTTAGAAAGCAATGAATACAGTTAGAATTGCATTTGTACATGTGATGAGAACGAAATTGGAGAATGAAATTGCATATGCATTTTCTAAATTGCATGTGCATGAAAATGATATTAAGTGGTGAGGAGAATAGAAATGCATGTGTGTGAATGAATTGTGTGGATGTGGACTCTTTTATTTGTTTGTTATTACAAGTTTCGTAGGTATGTTGGCATGTTGTTAAGTTGAACATAGGATAGAACTTGTTGTTCTGATGAATTGTAGGTTCTGCATCTTCCTGAGCAGTTGAATAGAGGGTAAGCAGAGATACTACATAAAAAATACATGCAATGTCAGTTTCTATAAAACATTGACATCGTAGATCTGTGTCATCGGTTTTTCATTGAAACTGACAAAAAAATTATCATTATTAGTTAAAATTTTAAACAATAAGGAAGTACACGTCAGTTACTTTAGACAAACTGATGACTAATTGTTTGTTGATATCACTTTGTGTTATCAGTTCTTTGAGAAGATAGATATTTGTGTCATCAGTTCCTTTATATTGAACTGATGACTATAATCCCAGAATAATCTTATAATTATTTCTAACATTGCTCTGTGTCGTCGGTTTCTATTTTCATAGCAAAGAACATTGGCTCTGTGTCATTGGTTTTAGCTTACCCTAGAAATTGAAGAAGAAGGTCTTTACTTGTAGTGTCGCCCAATTAGATGTCAGTAGAAAATTGACATCACATGTATAACTTAACTGGAATCTATATATGGTATATGTACTAATGATAGAGCCACTAAAGCCTTCTATTAAATATGCCCCTATTCTAAATTTGAAATCCCTTAGTGGCCCTCCCCTAGTGGTATCAAGGAATAAATACCCCCATACATCTCGAATACATCCAAGCTCCATAGGGACCACTAAAATCACTACCCCTCCTCGTCGATACCTTTTGTGGTACTCTATCTCCTATGAGGAAACAAGGCAGGACCACAAGTACACATCTAGCCTCCTTGCTAGTAGCTAAGGAAGAAAAGGTTTTAACAAGGGTTTGTTCTCACTATTGATACATGCTTTCCCGTGGTCCCTTTCTACTGAGTGTGTGTGTGAGTGGGTGGGTGTGTGTGTGTGGATCGGGGAAGGCAGTCAAGAGAGGGATGACCTGGACTGTCCTGTAACATCCCAGACTTGGGTTATGGCATAAACCTAGAAGTTTTGCTTAAGTAATTTATTCATAAACTTGTTTTAATCTTTTGAAAATAAATTAAGACTCTCCTTGAGTTTAATTTTCAAGTTTGAGCTTATTTGCAAATTGTTTGTGCATTATATGATAATTTGGGTGTAAACTGCAATTTACCCAAGATGAGGGGTTATATTGCAATATGTCACATTTTTAACATGCTTCAAGTTCTTTAGCATCATAAGAGAGAGAATGATGCTAAGGGGTGGCTTGTAGAAAGCCAAAGTTCCAAGTTAGAAATTTTTTGAATAATGCTTGTGCCTTATGTACCAGTCTTGGTGCAATTTGCAATTTACCCAAAATGTACGGTTGATATGCAAATTACCACCTCTAGAGTGTCCCTACTCTTTGTTAGCATAATATAGAGGATATGGAAAGAAGGAGGCACCATGTTTTAATCATATTTGAGTGGTAGCATTCTTGGTGATGAAAAGACCAAGAAAAGATGTATAGTTGAAGCCTTTATTTGAGTTGTATCAAGTTGTAGAACTTATATGGGGATGCCTATCGCCAAGGAGCCATAGAGGAGGTCCCATATCGTTTTTTCAACTCTTTCCCTTTTCCATGATGGGTTAATCACCTCAAGGAGGTGATGGATATTGGCTTGCAACTTTCCTTAGAAAAAGTGTATCGGTTTGTGAATAAAGTGATGTTGAGTTGAAATATCTTGCTCAACAAGATAACTAAGGGCCAAAATCTTATCCCCAGATTATCCTCAAGAGTTTTTCATGTTAAGATAAATATGTGTGCATGGACATGTGTCAACCATGCATGGACATGTGACACCTAGTAGTGTAAAATGATGACACCTCTTATACACCCTCTCACATGAACCTCAATTATATATACCACTTCTTTCCCCTACTAGTGAATCTTTTCGAACCCTATCACTCCAATTTTCTTAGATATCATGCAAAGATTTGAGGAGAAAGGATTACCTTGATCCATTAAGCTTAAAGGTTAATCCATGGTCACCTTCAACCTTGGATAAAGCATGATCTCGGGTTGTGATTCTTCCTTTCTTTTCTTCTTCACCAAGTCCTTAACTATGGTGATTCCTTGCATGTAGAAGGGTTGTGAATGATTCTTGGATCTATGATAAGTTCATATTCAACCTTGGGAACGTGAATATTTGGAGCTTGGAGCTTTAAAGTTGTTTGTGAGGTCGATTATATAACTTGAACCCAATCATGTTATTATTCACCATCAATCTTGTCATACTTGATGATCTACTTTCAATTTCGAGTTTTCTTGTATAATTGATGAATCCATGAGTTCTATTAGTGACATAGGACTGTTATCCATGAACTAGAATAGTAAGGAACGAAGTCTAGAGCTTGATGATGATGACATCATCATGGCTGAACCCGATATCGAGTTGAAATATCTCTAACCCGATATGGTGTTGAAACCCAACATGGTAATATGAGACCTAATACACCTTGGAATTCCACACCCCTATTGGTTTGTACACTTGGTTTGGCTAGACTAACCTATTGACTAGGCTTTCACTTATCACATGGTAAAGGATAGGTTGATACCATGAAGGTTTGAAGAGGTATGAGAATAAGGGTTTAACCCGATATGCAAACCCTAATTTTGAGCAACCCGATATGGTGTGAAGCATACACACACCTCTTTTCCCGATATGGTCTGAAGCGCACAGACACGCCTCTTTTCCTGATATGGTGTGAAGCATACACACACCTCTATTCCCGATATGGTGTGAAGCATACACACACCTCTTTTCCCGATATGGTGTGAAGCACACACACACGCCTCTTTGCTCAATATGGTGTGAAGCATACACACACCTCTTTGCTCGATATGGTGTGAAGCATGCACACACCTCTTTGCCCGATATGGTGTGAAGTACGCACACACCTCTTTGCTCGATATGGTGTGAAGCATACACACACCTCTTTGCCCAATATGGTGTGAAGCACACACACCTCTTTGCCCGATATGGTGGAAGCACCTCAATCCAATATACTTGATTGAGTAACACATGAAGTGTGTTATGTCAAATGATACATTAAGATGTATAGAGTTCAATGCATTTTGATAATGTATACCAATGTACCTTGAGAAAAGGATGGATCCAGCTTAATAAAGTATGATGTAATCATTAACCTAGTGAGGATGAGAGAGAAACTCATACTTTGTGTGATAATCATTCAATGAGCATACATTGATACCCCTATATGTGTAGAGCTATGAATTAGGGTTTTTATTCTTGATAATATTAGGGTTGTGATCCTTGATTATATGAACTTGAAATCCCTAATCAGTGAGAACGGAAACCCTAACGCTAATAATGGGAAGGTAGTATTTCTTTTATGTTGCATGGTAATGATATGTATTTGATAATTGTTTATATCATGAAAGACTAACCATGCAGGTATCATGAGATGATGAACATAGACAGGTATGAGCTATGATGTTTCATATGATACAGATTAAATGGGCCTTGTGAGCCATGTGAAATACTTGTGCAATAAGCATAATGTACACCTGGTCTGAGTACTTAGAGGTAATAGTTACCTGATAAGAGGTGACAATGTTCAGTGATGAACTAAGGGTTTGAATTCCCAAATCTAACAATCATGATGATGATAATGTTAAGGGATGAGAATTTCCAGTAATGTGATCAGGGACTGAGATCCCGAGTGTTATGCATTCTATGTGTTCCAAAGATTTTGAAAGAACTTGATAAATGTATTACACTTTTTTTTATAGCACCTATTTTAATTCATGCTTGTAACTTGATTGATGCTAAAATATAGTGTAATACACCTAATTAATCAAGTGGAACCTTAACATGTAGTGCCCAGGCCATAGATCCATTCAGTGTCAGGATTTTCTGAATGGTGAAATGAGTTTAACTTGGAAAGCATATTTTTGAATATGTGGGGGTGATGGATGAACATATCCTTACGTACAGATGGGGATAGATGTGTTATCTCCCCGATGAATTCCAGGGTTTCCGTGTAATCACCCTGATGAAAATGTACTGAGGATTGATGTGATATCTCTTCAAGGAGAGTGCATGTTGCGGCTGTATCTCTTTAGCAAAGATGTCCCTATACCCCGGCAAGCTAGTTGCAATTTGACATGTGGTCACTGCCAGTGGTCTTGTACTGACTGAGACGGGTGAGGTCATGGAAACTAGCTCTTTCATTGACCTTGTATAGTATTGATGCTTTACATAGCTATGGTCAGTTGGAGCATGAGTGGTATACCTCATATCCTCTGGGCATAAGTGTGATTGTAAATGTGTAATCAGTCGTGTAGTGTATTTGCTTAAAGGTATGAATACAGAAACATTGGTTGATGCTTCATTACTTTTATACATCTTAGTTGATAGATGTTATACATGTTCTTCATATTCCTTATAAATCAAATAGATGATCTATATCTCTATTATTGATAGTTGAACTGTTTAAACAATGCTATTGCTTTGCACTGCAATTAAACAATGAATAAATTTAAATATCAACAATATTTACCAATACCTTGGGCATAAATAAGAAACTACTTCACATGTATTTCATTATTATATTTATCAACCCTTGTATCTTTTGTTTAAACATATAAGATTGACTTCACTTTTTGAAAAAAGATATCGACTTTGACATGTTTTGTCTTGAATATTGTTTGAACATTTCCTTTATCCAACTTTTCAAAAGTTCTATAAAATAAAATTGTGTTTTCATTGAATTCAAATATACATGTAACCTGTGGTAGAGATATGAACTATTAAATCCTTTCTCTGTATAGTTTTATATTGTTTACCTATAGAGTAAGGACAATAATAGTAGGTACCGTAGTAACAACTCAGGTTGAGTGTATTGTCTGTCATGTCTTATAGATAGAAGTCATATGTGTCATCTCTATACTCTCAGATCCTTGGGAGTTAATATGTAATGGTTTTATGAACGATCTGAGATTTTTGCTTGTTTGCCTCGAGGTTTTATGTTGCTTATGTATATGTTTGGGCAAAGCAATTGGTATATGATATCATCGAGATGAGATGGTACAACATATGTATAATGTGAACCATGATGTATATATTGTTTTGGTTCTTTCTTTAAGAGTTTCCTGGAAATGGATCTCTTTTCAAAATGGTTTTAACTTATAGTGATTTTCATTAAGCCGTTGCTAATGGTTATTCTGTGTATTTACTGGTGGTGATTCGACTGTCGGGTCGTCACAAAGTTTTGGTATTTGAGCCTAAGGTTCGCTGAGTCTACAAAGACATAGGATTAAGGTTGTGGATTCTGTTCTAGTGTCCTCCAGTTTATCTTATAGTGACTTCTGCTCATATAGGAGAAGAAGTAAAGCTGAAAGATGGCTAGAGTACACGAAGAACATGCTGCTGAGAGCAGTGTTGCTACACCCGGAGGAGGTGCAAGGGAACATGCTAGATAGAAATCAGTGCCTAAGAATCCCCGGTTTGATCAAGCCATGCTAGAAAACTCAGCCTTTCATGCCCTTTTCGGGCAGTTCATGACCACAATGATGCATATGGCAGACCGGATGCCAGCACCAACACCTATGGCACCAGTTCCCAATGAGGGACATGGATTTGGTAAAACTTTTAAGCAATTACACTGGGTAGGAGCCACCGAATATGCCAGTATAGCTGACCCAGCAGACATAGATTCATGGCTCACTGAGCTGGAGAAAGCCTTTAATTCCTTAGCATTCCAGATATTGGTAAAGTTAGGCATGTTGTGTACCTTTTAAAAGGAAGCTTTGGCCATTGGTGGGCCATTGAAGAAGAGAAAATACCTGGTGTTGAGGTCAGATGGCAGGAATTCCGACATGAGTTTGTCAATAGATACTTTCCCAAGACTTAACTGGATGAGAAAATCTCACAGTTTGAGAGGATTAGACAAGGAACGATGAAGATTAGTGAGTATGAAGCTAAGTTTATGGAGCTTCTACAGTTTTTTCCACACATGGCTACTACGGATGAGGAGAGGATTCATCATTTTTTAGAAGGGTTTGAACACTGAGTTAACCACACTTGTATCTACTTTAGAGAATAGAGAGAGGTTTGCCAACTTTGTGGAGTCAGTTAGGCGGATAGAGAGGTCTTTGATTGAGAAACATGAGGCAAATAGTAGGAAAGTACCTGCCCAATTCTAGGGATAGAGGTCTGGAAGTTTCAAGAAATTGAGGTTTCCTACATCAGCAACACCATAGAGGTTTAGTGCCCAGACGCAGTGGACATAAAGCAAGGGAAGAGGTCATAGTTTCTGCTAAGTGGAGCCCATAGCACAACATCAATGTCAGTGACATGACCATCTAAGCCGCAATGGAAGAACATAGACTGCTTCAAGTGTGGGCAGACATGACATCTGATAAAGGATTGTCCAGTTAGAGATTGGGAGGTAACCCAACCACCGAGGCAGAGTCAACAAGGCTCTCAGAGGAAACAGTTTAGCAGTGTTATATGAGGACATGGACACGCATCTCAAGCATGTTCATCTGCACCAAATAACAGAGCACGAAGTCAGCAACAGGCAATGGCAAGATTCTATGTTATGAATCAACCAGAGGTGTAAGGCCCCTAAACTTGTTTAATGAGTTGAACAAGCTTAATTATCATAATTTAATTCTTAGAACCCTAATCTAACCTTGTTATATTCTTTGAAATCATAATACAAGATTAATTTTCAAATTTGGTCCAATTTGGACACTGTTTGAGCAAGTTCTGCAATTTTATGCACATTTTGGACTTTTCTGTAATTTACCCAATTGAGAGGTTTTCTTTGCAATTTATCACTTGAATTATGTTCCTTGGGTATTATATCATCATTCTTGACTTTTTGAGCCATGGGGATCCTATTTAAACCTTGGTTTGAAGGTGTTTGCTCCAAGGGTATTTTAGGGTTTTCCCCTAGCTTTCTCCCTAAAAGTGTAAGAATTCCCTTATTTCCTCCTTCTATTTCTTTGTTATCCTTCCTCCTAGCTTTCTCCAGGTCTGAACCTTTTTGTTCCATTGTATAAATTTCTCTAAAGCTCTAAAACCCTACCTTTCTTGCTCCTTATGTGTAGGGTTTGCTCATTTGATGAAGAAATGTGCTAGATGGACGAATTCATAGCTTACTCTTGGATTTTCTACCCTACCTTCTCGATATTTCTTCTGTGTGGGGTTTTATCTTCTCATTAGAGGCAAGTTTTATAACTTTCTCTACGTTTATTGCTTACCATAATCTTTCTAGATCATGTTCTTGCTTGGAAATGATGATTCATGCACTAAAAAGCTATGCTTGACTTGGATTTCGATTTTCATAATGTTCCCTGTTCTGATTTCAGTTCTAGATGAACCTGTGATCATATGTACATTATTAATAAGGTATAATTTGACTTGGATCAGGTTGGTTTGACAACCTATGGTGCTAATCACCTATCAAACAATGGTCAATTTTAGGGTTTAAAGCTGATTTCTTCTATAAAGCATGACCCAATGATGGTACCATTGCAACAACCCTACGGTGTTGTCTTCATAACAACTCATGGTCGTGATCAAGGGTGTCAAATGATGGTGAAAACCTATGGTAACCCCCTTAGGTCAGGTTTTGGATCAATTAGAAGTATAATGATCAACCATTAAGTACCCTACTGATGATATCAATCAATGATGACATCAGCTTAATATTTGATGTTGATTAATGAATATAGTATTGATCTAACAACCTATAGTGATTTAATGATCACTAATGATGGTGTATCATGTCTCTACAATCTATGGTGAGTTAATCATATAGTTTTAGCATCAATTAATCCTTATACCAATGGTTTCTTGGGTCACTTGATGCAATGGTCAAACATATATCGTAATTGATGGTTTTAATGTATGAACTTGACCCAATGGTCAAGATCTAATGTTTATTCCTCCAATAAAGTGTAATGATGGATAATGTAATATGTTGGTCCTAATAATGGGATTTAGATGGTTTCCTTTATATGATCAACTTAAGGAGCATACTCGTTGACAATGGATGGCTTATTTTAACTGAACAGTCGATTGTGGGTTTTACCCTACTCTCAATGGAACTTTTTGTGTTGTTAATCAAGGGATTTCTAGGGTTAGATTGTGACTCTTTCTAGAGAACAAATCAAGGACTTCATATGTGGTTTATCTAAGGTGTTTACTTATGTAAACAACCAATGGTCTTACCTTTTAAACATCCAATGGTTATGGGTGACATTGTGGTATGGTGATATGGATTGAATGATGATGGAACAAATGGAGGGTTATTCTTAATAAGGTAGTATTACCTATTCACTCATATGAATAGATGGGATGATAACCATATTGTGTTGATATGTAACCCTAATGAGGTATAGCTTGTTATACTTAGCTTTAATATAACTAAATGATGGTAATTGGGTATGAATAGTCCTTGAATGACTAATACAATCATGGAGTATTTTGTTACTATTGTTGAAACCCTAGTATGCTATAACCCGATGGTTACACCTTGATTTATGTGTGGTTTCATACTTGATAATGTTATGGAATGTTATGGTGATGCTTCACCTTATGCATCCATGATCCAATGGGGATGCCGTGAGTTAGAGTTTGGGTATGAGTGTTGATTAGTAACATTAATATAATTTATCTTGTGAACCTAACTCTAATGCAAATAGATAAAGATGAGTATTCATATTTAACATTAATATAATTTATCTTGTGAACCTAAATCTAATGTAAATAGATAATTTATGATGGAATGATGGTGGAATAACTTCCTTACTATGATCATAACCTTTATATGTTAATTGGTGGTTATCATAGCCACATGGTTGATACTTTCTTATGCGAAACATGTGCATAATGAATATGATGAGAGTTAATCATATATAGATTCCTTTCATGTCGATGTAATAAAGGAATGTTCTTAATGTTAATATAACCCTGCTATGATTGTTTATGAATATCTCCTAGCTCATTAATGCAATACTATGTTGATCTGGTGTATTATATGTAAGTAATGTTGTTGAGCCTTATTATAAGGCATGCAAAGATAATGATGATCTTGTAGGGATAGTATGATGGTCTTAATGACCTTTGGGCATGGTTGAGCCCTGAATGAGTTGTAATCCTCTTGTGTTGATAAGGGTTGATACCCTGTGAAATTGTGAAAATGATTCATATCTTGTGATAGTATGATGACTAGTGTAGCCTCATGAATGACAAGTAAATAGTACCATGTGATGATGAGATGAGAAATTATGTTTCACACATTTTATATCTTTTGAAGTTGTGATATTTTTATTCTTGTTAGAAGTGAATTAGGGTTTGTATGTCCACTTGTTTGATGCAGCCTTAACTCACCCAATTGGCATAACTAATCAAGTGAAACTCTAATCATGTAGTGCCTTGTGCCATAGATCCATATGAGTGTTAAAACTTGCCAGATGGTGAAATGAGTATTCCTAAGGGAAACTCAGAGTGCATACTGATGAGTATGTGGGGTGCTTGGCATCCTGAATTCAAGTGTTTAGGGAGGATGACTGCAGTCATACCTAGCCCTTAGTTTGAGAACGACTACGGTTGTGTCTCAGTGATTATATATGTGATGAGATTGGAGGACAACTGCAGTTGTACCTCGGATGCTAGGGTATGCGTACCTACCTCCTTTCACTAGTGCCATGACCTGTACCAAGGACGGACTAGGCTGTTAGCAGCTTGACCTTATGTGTCGATGTGGCAGACCCGTACTGACTGGGGGCGGAGAAGATCTTAGGAGTCTGGCTCTTCCTAGATCTTGTATGGCACTGATTTAGACTTAGTAGTGGTCGGTTGGATTTTGAGTGGTATCCTCAAATTCCTCAGGGCATCATAAAAGATGTAATACAGTTGTATAGCATATCTGTTTAGGGTTATACATGATGCTTCACATTGGATGATAACCCTTTTTTGTTATATTTACATAAAGATGATGCTTTGTGCAATTAAGAGATAGTAGATATACTAATGTTGTGGATATGCTTAATATTATTGATGCATACATACAGTAGCCATGTTTATGTTGATAACTATATTGCTACTACTGATTATAATCATGATGTTGGATATCTCATGTTGTTAGTTACATTTAGCATGCTAGCCATGCCTTTGTAACTAGAGATGCATATACTGCTAATCATACTTATCCAGATAGTTGTGCTTATGTTGTTAGCTCTTCTTCTGATATTGATATGTTCAACCAATTAGACATGCTCATG
This sequence comes from Alisma plantago-aquatica, assembly GCA_963693085.1. Taxonomy (NCBI): domain Eukaryota; kingdom Viridiplantae; phylum Streptophyta; class Magnoliopsida; order Alismatales; family Alismataceae; genus Alisma; species Alisma plantago-aquatica. The sequence goes on from OY856413.1 coordinate 429,672,619, forward strand.
TTGTTAGCTATGCTATGTTACTATACTTGCTCATGATGCTAGATATGCATATGCTACTGAATTGCTTATATTGTCAACAAGATAAAGAATGATAGTCTGGCTAATGATGATAGTTATTATCTGCTCCTTTATGTATTTTGTTAATCATCAGTACTGCTGATCTTATTTGTTATATCTGATTAAACTTCTTAACTGTTTAATTATTTAAAAATGTTGTACTCAATAAACGATGTTGGAGGTATATCTCTTGATGGGACATGGGTCTCACCCTTGTGGTTCACCACATTTTTTTAGATAATCAGAAGTGATGAAAACAAACATGTGGCAGCAAAGAGGAGCTATAGTAATGAATCTTTGATAAAGTTGATTAGATGTCTAGTGTGTCCTAGAGTCGTCCCTGTACTCTCAGGTCCGGGCAGGAAAAGTTTGTATATGGTGTTTCAAACAAATAGAACTTTTGTTAGCATGTTAATGCTTATTTGTGTGGCATATATGAATATTGTTCTCCTGTGTATATATATTGTGGCTAAGGCAATAGAACATTTGTATCAGATTCTTGGCCTAGAATGGATAAAAGAAAGATGTTGGGGTCTTATACAAATGTTTCTGAGCAGGTGCTGACGTTGAAATCGGTTTAAATTTACCCATATTTTTGGTATATGATTAATTAGTGATTGATTGTGTTTTATATTTTGAGTAATCTCATTTAGTGTAATAGGTTCTCATAGGAGGCAGTAGTCAATCCACAAGTCATGACAGGTCAGATGGAATTATTTCATTCTGGTATGTCTTTATCCTGCTTCGTATCTGTTTTGATTGATCCGGGTGCTACATATTCCTTTATCACTCGAGAAGTAATTCATGACTGCAATATGACTGTTGGTCGTAGAACATATAATATGTTATTAGAAATTTCGTTAGTCGGATCTTTAGTGTTACGGGAGGTATGTTATCCCTGTGTTCTTTCTTTTTTAGAACACAACATTCAGTTGATCTTATACCACTTGAGATGCACGGGTTTGATGTAATTCTTGGGATGGATACCCTAGAAAAATATAAGGTTGTCTTATTTTGTGGTTCCAAGCAAGCTATGTTCACAAACAATGATGAGACATGGGTATTTTAGGGGGATAGAAAGATTCTTCCAACCTGTCTAGTGTCAACAATGGTAGCTAAGAGATTGATGTGATAAGGATGTGAAGTATTCTTGGCACATGTGGTAGACACCAAAGTAGAGAATCCTAGTCTTTATGAAGTTCCTATTATCAGGGAATTCAAGGATGTGTTTCTTGAAGAATTTCCAGATATTCCCCCACTATGAGAGATTGATTTTGAGATTAATCTAATTCTGGGTACGCAACCAATAGCGTAAAAACCTTATAGGATGGCCCCTGTTGAGATGGCAGAACTCAAAAAACAATTACAGGATTTTCTTGAGAAAGGTTTCATTTGACCGAGTACTTCACCATTGGGTGCTCCAGTTCTTTTTGTTAAAAAGAAAGATGGATCTATGAGATTATGCATAGACTATAAGAAACTTAACAAGGTGACAATAAAGAACAAATATCCTCTACCAAGGATAGATGATCTGTTTGACCAGTTGTGTGGTGCAACAGCGTTCTCTAAGATAGATCTAAGGTCAGGATATCATCAGTTATGCATCAAGGAGAGTGACATACCTAAGTCATCCTTTAGGACAAGGTATGGTCATTATGAGTTCATAGTTTTGTTGTTTGGAGTAAATAATGCACCAACTGCATTCATGGAGCTGATGAATAGAATCTTCCGGCCATTCCTTGATCAGTTCATAGTGGTCTTCATAGACGACATCCTAATATACAGTAGAGATGGTCAACAACATGAACAACACATTCGTCAAGCCTTGACTTTGTTGAGACAACACCAGCTATATGCTAATTATAGCAAGTGTGAGTTCTGGTTGTGAGAAGTATCTTTCCTAGGATACGTTATATCTACTTCAGGTATTCATGTTGATCTTAAGAAAGTGGAGTTTGTTGTAGAGTGGGAACAACCCAAGACACCAATTGAGATTCACAGTTTCCTAGGTCTGGCAGGTTACTACAAAAGGAATATTAAAGACTTCAGTTCTATAGCATTACCCCTAACTAGGTTGACCAGGAAGGAGGTTCCTTTTTTCTGGAATGACAGGTGTCAGCGTTCTTTCCAGTTGTTGAAAGAAAGGTTGACTAGTGCACCTGTGCTAGTTTTACCTGAGTAGGGAAAGGGATACATTATTTTATGTGACACCTCTAAAAATGGTCTAGGATGTGTGTTGATGCAGAGTGATCATGTAGTTTCTTTTGCTTCTCAACAACTTAAGAAACACAAGGAGAATAATCTGATGCATGATCTAGAATTAGCTGCAGTAGTTCACGCGTTGAAGATCTGGAGACATTATCTCTATGGAAAAACATGCAGATTTTCATAGACCATAAAAACTTAAAGTACATCTTCTCATAGCATGAGTTCAACATAAGACAATGTCGTTGGATGGAATTAATCAAGGACTACAATTGTACAATTGATTATCATCCAGGGAAAGCTAATGTAGTGACAGATGCATTGAGTAGAAAATCTTCATCTCCATCCACAAATAAAGCACAGTTGAACTCATTAATATGCTTTAAACGGTACATGTTTGTCTCTTTGAGACAATGAATGTACAGCTAGAAGTATCTTTGTTATCCGAATTGCTGGCTGAGATGCATGTGAAACCTACTCTGAAACAACAAATTAAAGAGGCAAAATAGGCTGATACTGTGATTCAACAGATCAGGTCAGAGTATGGTAGTGAGAAACATGACAGTTTCCATGAGTCAAATGATGAGGTAGTCTGATACCATGGTAGGATGGTAGTACCTGATGCCAATGACTTAAGAACGATAATTATGGAGGATGCTCATTCATCCATGTATGCAATGCATCCAGGGAGTACTCAAATGTATCATAACTTAAAAGATATGTATTGGTGGCCTGGTTTGAAGAAGGGTGTAGGTGGTTTTTTATGTGGTGTCTAGTGTGTCAGCAAGTTAAAGAAGAACACCACAAGCCTATAAGAACATTGCAACCCTTACCTATACCACAGTAGAAATGGGATCATGTGACAATGGACTTTGTGGTTGGTCTACCCAGAACAGCCAAAAGTCATGATTCCATTATGGTCTACCACAGTTGGGACTTACACTTGTGCTTAAAAGAGTTTGCCTACAATAATAGTTATCAGACTAGTATTGATATGCCACCATATGAAGCATTATATGGTAGACGTTGTAGATCTCGGTTATGCTGGCATGAGATAGGAGAATACCAACTTCTGGAATCCTAAATTAGTGCAACAGTTTGAGCTTTAATTTTCAAGTTTGAGCTTATTTGCAAGCTGTTTGTGCGTTATATGATAATTTGGGTGTAAACTGCAATTTACCTAAGATGAGGGGTTATATTGCAATATGTCACATTTTGAACATGCTTCAAGTGCTTTAGCATCATAAGAGAGAGAATGATGCTAAGGGGTGGCTTGTGGAAATCCTAAGTACCAAGTTAGAACATGTTTGAATAATGCTTGTGCCTTGTGTACCAGTCTTGGTGCAATTTACAATTTACCTAAAATGTAGGGTTGCTATACAAATTACCACCTCTAGAGTGTCCCTACTCTCTCTTGGAATCATCTAGAGGAGATAGAAAGAAGTAGGCACCATGTTTGGATTGTATTTGAGTGGTATCATTCTTGGTGATGAAAAGACCAAGAAAAGATGGATAGTTGAAGCCTTTATTTGAGTTGTATCGAGTTGTAGAGCTTATATGGGGATGCCTATTAGCCAAGGATCCATAGAGGAGATCCCATATCATTTTTTCAACTCTTGGCCTTTTCCATGATGGATTAAGCACCTCAAGGAGGTGATGGATATCGGCTTGCAACTTTCCTTAGAAAAAGTGTATCGGTTTGTGAATAAAGTGATGTTGAGTTGAAATATCTTGCTCAATAAGATAACTAAGGGCCGAAATCTTATCCTAAGATTATCTTCAAGAGTTCTGCATGTTAAGATAAATATGTGTGCATGTACACGTGTCAACCATGCATGGACATGTGACACCTAGTAGTGTAAAATTATGACACCTCTTATACACCCTCTCTCATGAACCTCAATTAATATACCACTTCTTTCACCTACTAGTGAATCTTTTCGAACCTTATCACTCCATTTCTCTTAGATATCATGCAAAGAGTTGATGAGAAAGGAGGAGCTTGATCCATTAAGCTTAAAGGTAAATCCATGGTCACCTTCAACCTTGGATAAAGCATGATCTCGGGTTGTGATTCTTCCTTTCTTTTCTTCTTCACCAAGTTCTTAACTATGGTGATTCCTTGCATGTAGAAGATTTTTGAACGAGTCTTAGATATATATAATTTCATATTCAACCTTGGTAATGTGAATCTTTGGATCTTTAAAGTTGTTATTGAGGTAGGTTATATAACTTGAACTCAATCATGTTATTATTCGCCATCAATCTTGCCATACTTGATTATCTACTTTCAATTTCAAGTTTTCTTGTATAATTGATGAACCCATGAGTTCTATTAGTGACATAGGACTATTTTCCATGAACTAGAATAGTAAGGAACGAAGTCTAGAGCTTGATGATGATGATGTAATCATGGCTCAACCCGATATTGGGTTGAAATACCTCTAACCTGATATGGTGTTGAAACCCAACATGGTAATATGAAACCCGATATACCTTGGAACCCCACACCTCTATCAATTTGTACACTTGGTTTGGTTTAGACTAACATGTTGTCTAGGTTTCCACTTATCACATGGTAAAGGATAGGTTGATACCATGAACGTTTGAAGAGGTATGAGCATAAGGGTTTAACCCGATATCCAAACCCTAATTTTGAGCAACTTGATATGGTGTGAAGCATACACTCACCTCTTTGCCTGATATGGTGTGAAGCATACACACCTCTATGCCCGATATGGTGTGAAGCACACACACACGCCTCTTTTCTCGATATGGTGTGAAGCATACACACACCTCTTTGCCCAATATGGTGTGAAGCATGCACACACCTCTTTGCCCAATATGGTGTGAAGAACCCACACACACCTCTTTGCCTGATATGGTGTGAAGCATACACACACATATTTGTCCGATATGGTGTGAAGCATACACACACTTCTTTGCACGATATGGTGTGAAGTACACACACACACCTCTTTTCCCGATATGGTGTGAAGCATACACACGCCTATTTTCCCAATATGGTGTGAAGCACACACAAACCTCTTTACCTGATATGGTGGAAACACCTCAATCCAATATACTTGATTGAGTAACACATGAAGTGTGTTATGTCAAATGATACATTAAGATGTATAGAGTTCAATGCATTTTGATAATGTAGACCAATGTACCTTGAGAAAAGGATGGATCCAACTTAATAAAGTATGATGTAATCTTTAACCTGATGAGGATGAGAGAGAAACTCACACTTTGTGTGATAATCATTCATTGAGCATACATTGATACCCCTATATGTGTAGAGCTATGAATCAGGGTTTTGATTCTTGATAATATTAGGATTGTGATCCTTGACAATATGAACTTGAAATCCCTAATCAGTGAGAAGGGAAACCCTAACCCTAATCGGTGAAAAGGGAAACCCTAACCCTAATAATGGGAAGGTAGTATTTCTCTTATGTTGCATGGTAATGATATGTATTTGATAATTGTTTCTATCATGAAAGAGTAGCCATGAAGGTATCATGAGATGATGGACATATCCAGGTATGAGATATGATGTTTCATATGATATAGATTAAATGGGCCTTGTGAGCCATGTCAAATACTTGTGCAATAAGCATAATGTATACCTGGTCTGAGTACCTAGAGGTAATAGTTACCTAATAAGAGGTGACAATGTTCAGTGATGAACTAAGGGTTTCAATACCCAGATCTAACAATCATGATGATGATAATGTTAAGGGATTAGAATTCCCAATAATGTGATCAGGGACTGAGATCCCGAGTGTTATGCATTCTATGTGTTCCAAAGATTTTGAAAGAACTTGCTAAATGTATTACACCTTTTTTTTGTAGCATATGTTTTAATTCATGCTTGTAACTTGATTGATGCTAAAAGATACTATAACACACCTAATTAATCAAGTGGAACCTTACCATGTAGTGCCCAAGCCATAGATCCATTCACTATCGGGATTTACTGAATGGTGAAATGAGTTTAACTTAGAGAGCATATTTTTTAATATGTGGGGGTGATGGACGAACATATCCTTACGTCCAGATGGGGATAGATGTGTTATCTCCCCGATGAATGCCAGGGTTGTCGTGTGATCACCCTGATGAAAATGTACTGAGGATTGATGTGATATCTCCTCAAAGAGAGTGCATGTTGTGGCTAAAGATCTTTAGCAAAGATGTCGCAATACCATGACAAGCTAGTTGTAGTTTGACATGTGGTCACTGCCATTGGTCTCGTACTGACCGAGATGGGTGAGATCATGGAAGGCGGCTCTACCATTGACCTTGTATGGTACCGATGCTTTACATAGTTGTGCTCAGTTGCATCATGAGAGATATACCTCATCTTCTCTGGGCATAAGTGTGATTGTAAATGTGTAATTAGTCGTGTAGTGTATTTGCTTAAAGGTATGAATATGAAAACATTGGCTGATGCTTCATTACTTTTATACATCTTAGTTGATAGATGTTATACATGTTCTTCATATTCCTTATAAAGCAAATAGATGATCTATAGCTATGTTATGGATAGTTGAACTATTTTAACAATGCTATTGCTTATCACTGTAATTAAACAATGAATAAGTATGCTTATTTACATAAAAGATCCTCTGCTTAGTTTTATACTCTTTACCTGTAATAATAATATTGTTGGCAGAGAGTTATATCTCTCGTTGGGACTTGTGTCTCACCCCGTGGGTTCCATAATTTTTAGGTGGACGTGTACGAGGAGGTAGAGACCATACTGCAGAGGAAGGATAACAACAACAGGGACAGCAGTAACAGCTCAGGTTGAGTGTACTATCTGTCGTGTCTTATAGATAGAAGTCATATGTGTCGTCTCTGTACTCTCAGGTCCTTGGGAGTTAGTAAGTAATAGTTTTATGAACGATCTGAGATTTTGGATTGTTTGCCTCGAGGTTTTATGTTGCTTATGTATATGTTTGGCCAAAGCAACTGGTATATGATATCCTCAAGATGAGATGGTACAATTTATGTACAATGTGAACCATGATGTATATATTGTTTTGGTTCTTTCTTTAAGAGTTTCTTGGAAATGGATCTCTTTACAAAACAATTTTAACTTATAATGATTTTCGTTGAGCCACTGCTAATGGTTATACCGCATATTTACTGGTGGCGATTCAGTTGTCGGGTTGTCACATGTCCTGACATTTTCATCTAGGTTAGGTAAGGGTGAGGACTCACCCCTTCTATTCTTGCAACTGGGAGTCAGGAGGGGTGATGAGCTTTGAGAGTCAAAGAGACCGATGAGTCTCACTATTGACTAGGGTTGGAGGGAATGGGGGATAAGTGGGAGTAACATGGGTGCACATGAGATTGGAGTCGAATTGGGCCTCTCCATTTAGGACCTAGTGTGCGAACCAAGCTCATCATTACCCATTATTAATTGGGTTCATCTAGGTTGAGTTTATTGGGTATTGGGTTTTTGGGGATATTTTCCATCCCTATTCTTGCTCAGGACTATGTCCTCCCATAGATTCAGGGTGCTTCATGAAGGGTGAAGGTCCACTATATTTTGGTGGAAAGACTGGAAATCTTTATGTTTAAATATTATATAACTTGAGGTTGAGAAGAGGAGGCAAAAAGAGGGTCATCATCCTTCATGTCATCTCTATATAACTCAAGCAATAGATTGAGGAAACATGTGATTATTTCAAATTTCAATGTCATCTCTATATAACTCAAGCAATAGATTGAGGAAACATGTGATTATTTCAAATTTCAATCACCAATCTAAGGCATTCATCTTGTGATTGATGGGGTTAGTGGCAAGGCACAATATCGGTTTGATTTGTTGCCTCATTTCCTATTACTGAGAGGTAGACAACAAGGCACAGTTTTTGGAGCCCTTCCCAACCTTTTTAAAGAAGTAGATTACATTATTATCCTTTAACCAAGGACCAAAAGAAAACCATCAACAATAAATCATGTTAAAATTATTTTCAAAACAAACCTCCCACTTTCATAACTCTATAACTTCCGTATAAAAGGCCCAAAATATGGAAATGTTGACCTTCCCTTTATTTGCAATATTATTAAATCTTGATTAAGAATCATATTAATAACAAGGTAGCTATGATGGTCTAAAAAATTTCCAGACAAGGAAACAATATGTAAATGACCATAATTTCAAATGAATATTCAACATCTCTTTATTTGGAAAGGTAGAACCCTTGTTAAAATTTCATCCTCATGGGAGAGTATAAAATGATACAAGAGTTTCTAGTGGGGTATATATTCTCTGTTACAACTATAAATTGATGTTACATCAATATACACATATATGTTATACTTCATCATAAATTAGAGATTGAATGAAATTCCATGAGTTCATGAGGCCCAAGGTGTAAATGTGAGAGGCACTCCCTAAGTGCATAGGGACCATGAATCACTCCAAAGGTACCTGTACCCCAAGAGACCTTGAGGAAATGACTAAGGCTAATGAGACATTAAGTGTAGAAATAAAAGATACAAGAAGTGGTGTAATAATAAAATTTTGCACAAACTAAGAGTGATAAAGGCACTCAAACTTCATGAAGCATTAGAATCTTGTGGGATTAAAAATATTTTGGGGTTCAGAACCTAAAATGTGAAATTTTAAGATAATGTATGGATATACCATATCTGCTCTTGGAATGGGATGAACTTTATTTTGGGGGCTGCAACCAAACACATATTTCATCTCATTATGAGTGGGAGAGATTGGGTAGACACATTTTATGCTTAAAATTAACATATGAGTATGAATAGCTTAAATTGAGTTTTAATGGCATGACCTAGGGTTTGAGATTTACCTCACCCATTTGTAAAAATAAATGAATAATAGGTTGGAAACATGGGTGAAAAGTAATCACCAAGCAAAAAATGAAATCCAAGTGAAAATGAAATCACGAAATGATAATGTCATATAATTAATGAGAATGCGGAAATACACTAAATTGAATTCGAGTACCAATCTTAGTAATAGTGTGAGGAATTCACATATCAATAAAAGTTGTTAAACGATCCAAGAATGGTTCCTAGGCCTAAGGTTTGAAACTAAGATAAGTTATCATTCACCTTAACCTTACTGGGTTTTAATTTTGGGGATAAAATTCCTTTTAAGGAGGGGTGAACATAATATCCTCAAATTTTGGTGAATTTTAATTATATGAGTATAATGCTTGAATTGATTCTTCATTGATGTTATCCTTGTGACATGGGTTTAACCCATGGCCAAAATAAGGAACATGATATTATTTGCTTTGCAAATAGGCCCTTGTGGCACAACTTAAAGATATAAAAGGAATTTGTGCATAAATAAGAGATAATGGCTTTATGGTTTGTTAGAAAATAGAAATAGGAGATAATATGCAAGTTTCCAAAAGAAAATAAGATGTGTGATGTTTTAGATAGTTAAGGGAATAATTATCTAGCCATGAATGACAACATGAAATTTGAGGCATCAAATAGTGTTCTCTCGGTCTTCCTTTTGGTACACTTGAAAATAATAAGGAAAAGAAGACAATTCTAGAAATTGAGGGAAATGAACTTCCCTTGTGGTGTGGGTGATTAATTTAAGGATATGTTAAATGAGAAAGTTTAGACCATTATATGTATCCCAATAAATCCCAAAAATTAGATGAAGTTTGGGCAAGATATTAACAAAATGTCCTCCAAATTTGAGATCCAAAGGGTGTTCCAGTAGCCTAGAGAAATCTGTGAGGAAAGAGGAACTTATTTGCAATAATTTCATAAGTTTCTATTTTGGAAATCGATTAAATGCTCTCTAATTTAGCTTTGGTTAGTGACACACCTTTGATGTCTCACGATGGGTGTGACCATTGGATCCTAGATGGACGGTGCTCAGATCATCCCTAACCTCCCGGTTAGAAAAGGCAATATTGGCTACAGTACACTCGACCCCTCTCCCTCTGATTCTTTCTATCTCTAGTCCATGATCCTTATTGAAATCTTTCCTATTAGAATTGGGAGAAGAAACTTCACCTGACAAACCCTAAAATGGAAGAATCATGAAGCAAAAAGTATAAACTCTCTAGGGTTTAGAAATTTTGGGAGTTTGGGGAGTTATACACCTATAAAAGGGGAGTCTGTGATGCCTCTCTGAGACCCTAACAACCCACGAACCACTCTACAAGCATCCACCCAACCCCCGAATATGATGAAACTACTGGAAACCATCATGTGGTCCCCGACCTTGGTTCCAAGTTTGTCATTCATAAGAGCTTCTCCATTTCTGCCTTTTTCCAACCCCTCTGACGCAGCTGAGACTGCCGTTAGGTGCAACAAAGACTCATAGCAGTTCCCATGATGATGGCTAGCTCTTAGGTACCCTAGTGCCCAGAGTCAATGCCCATGTTGACTTTCTCAATAGACTGGTCTGCAAACTGGAAATGAGTAGAGGTGGAAGATGAAACTCGCGGGAGTGACATCTTTGCCCCCACATTCTTTGCGGCAAGGTAAGGACATTACTATCCATTTTTCCTTTTTATTCTTTCACTTAGAGACAGCCACGTGAGCATGGGCTAACACAATAGCAAAAGCCTATTGGCTAAACCCAGTCTATAACTGAGATGGGTGAAATATCAGCCGATGAAGTGGCACCACATGATTGGTCCACTATTTTTAAACTTATAAAATATTGTAATAATTAATTGGAAACTCAGATTGAGACATGTTATATATGAAAATTGATCAAAAAAATGAGAGGAAAAAAAATAAAATATAGTTGAGACCTAAATCTATTAATAATTCCAAAAGTAGTGACAATATATTTCAAAGAGGTGACTAATACATGGAAAGCCTAGTTTTTGACATTAAAGAATATAAAATGTAAAAAACCTCTCTTTTATGCTATCATCTGATCTTGTTGAGCATAATAATAATTATGACGATGATGACAATTATGATATGATAATTAGGGTTTCTCCATTAGTTAATCATAACATGAGTAATAAGGGTTTTGAAGCCAAAGTTCATAACTTATAATAATCTTAATGAACTTAGCCTGAACTAAGTATTCATTATGAAAGGGATATGATGTGTATAATAATTAAGGGTTTCACCTAATTATTAATATGTGATGGAACTAGGGCTTTTACCCTTATTCCCCATTGGGACCCAAGACAATCCTAAACCCTAGATTACGACCCAAGTAGGGTTTTATCTGAATCATATGATGGTGACACTTTAGGATTTACATACATGTTGATTAAATGTTGAATTGCTTGGATATATTGATTGGATTTCTTGAACATGCTTGAAGTATATGTTGCATGATCTGCATGGTTCACCATTGAGGTATGTGCTTACAGTTATGACTACCCGCAATACCAAATGATGAGGTTTTTTTAGTGTTTCTTGAAGATTGTTCAAATAAACTGTTGGTTGTTTAATTACATTCTATTCAATTATAATGTCACTATGAGTATCACTTAAATAAATATATCATATTTTGAACCCTAGGATGACATGCATCTAGGGGTGATGCATATGAGCCCTGGAGGGACAATGATCACACCCAAAAGAGCATATCTAGCATGGGTTAGAATATGCAATGAAATTTCTAGTTCTTATTAGCAAGTAATTGATTGATTATATGTTGTTAGCTTACTTGCACACTTTTACATACATCCACTACACAATATACCAATATACTAATCCGTGCTTTTGTTTCACACCATTTTAGGTAAATGCAAGATAAGAAGAAAAAAAACATGATAAACCAGATGAAACTACATGAAGGAATTGAAGCCAAGTAAAGGAGGATTAGATAGATACTTATTCTCATACATACAATCTGATGATATAAATTCATGTAACTTCTTATAGGAGCATCTTGTAAACAATATTTGAATTAATGAAAATTATTTGTTATTTTTTTGGTTTGTTGAATTTGGATCCTTGGGAATTTACATAATGTCTCTCAACGTTTTGGGTCTTTCCTTAATTGGGGGATGCTAAAAAGTGAGGTTGTCACATTTATCTTCATGCTGCTACTACTTGTTTCCCTCCCTACATAACTAGTTGGATATAATTTATCATGTCCATGTCAGTTCCTCTTCTGTAGTATGGGCTTGTAGTTGGGCATTATCTATGTATTCCCCTAAGATGGCCTCTATAACACCTAAACCTACTACCTAAGGATGTCTTAGAGTTTTAAAAATGATGAGTGGTCCCATAGACCACCACTAACCTTGGGTGCACATTTTTTCCTCACTCTTAGACACTCGGAGATCAACTTCTAGATAGGTCACAAATTGAGTATTACTCCGAGCCAAGAACGTTTAACCACAGAGTTCATATTGATGCGCACACGAAAAGGAAGTGCACCTTGGTGATATGGGTAGTCAAGTCATTCATTTTAAGTACATTTTATCTGAGTACTTAAATCTTGGGATGTTGCAGACTCTTCCACTTAGACTATTGACATTTTCATCAAGTGTCAACTACATATCCTCATAATCTTTCCCCATCACAATGTAAACACATAATGGTTCATGTATACCCAACTCTCAATCACAACTACCAGGTCAAGGGAGGATCCGTCACCATAGGTGGCCCTTTCGAACATTATGGACCACATGACTCAAGATTAGCATGTTACATTCCTATGTAGGAGCATCTACAGGAGAGGAATTAGACTTTGATGTCGTTTGTAACACTAGACCCACTGCCTGAGGATTTAGTTGAGTTTCAAAAGTCACGAATGGTTCTATAGAGAACTACTAGTCTCAACTATACACTTTGTCCTCGCTCATGCATATCCCATGGTCAACTACCCGACAATCCATCCATCTTAGTACTACCCTGGGTTAAGAAGACTTAGCCACACAGTGCCTATTTATTTGACTACTAAAAAAAGAGGGCTCACCTTGGTGAGATGGTATTCCAATCATTCATTTTAAGATTGTTTTATCTGAGGTCTCTTATCCTAGAAAGTTCTACCCTCATTACCTATTGAATATGCATGTACAATTTTTGTCCAGATCCATGTGATTACCATCTTCTACAAAAATATGTTTTACCGTATTTCCTTCATCCACAACCTTATGTTCTTATTCATGTATTGGGTTAGTCTTTTCTCTAATTGTATCACATCTTCTCTTCATTTTGCATAATTTATTTTCCATAGGTTGTTGGTGTAACATCAGTGTATTCATATCAACTATTACTGCAAAACCTTCTATTTCCATTAACTCTTCATTCTATTGTTGCATGAATTTAAACTTATCTGTCTTAGGATTTTATTTCCTCATGCTTGCATCCTTCCTCACCGAATTCGTGGAATGAATATTACAACCATAGTATGTGCAGTACTGATCTTCTTGTTGATCCCCCTTTACTCTCTCATCATTGTCTATTTCTTCTTAAACTAGAATCACAGATGTTATTCTCTTAGGTTTACATTGGCCCAGATAAATACCTATGATGCCACACGACATACATACTTCAGGAAATGACTCATAGTCAACTTTGTAATCAAACCCATTTACAATTATTGTAGGTTGAAATGCCATTGGAATATAAATTTTTATTGCCATCCTCACAAACATGCTTCTTGCAAATTTAATAGTATGGTCATCTACTCTATAAACCATTTCAATAACAACTTGATATTCTCAAAAATTTCTTTGTTATACATATTTAATGGTAGATCCATGATTTGATCGGATAGATATCTTGGAGGGAAGTTGTTTGACGATTGAAATAGACTATTCTATTGCCAACATTTACATAGGAGCCAACAATTGGCCATGTCGTGTTGGTCAGGGATTCAAGAAAATCATTTATCCATGCTAATTGAATCATATAATGATTGAAATTTTGTCGATGTATCTTATATTTTCCAATCAGTTTCCATACCAACCTTGTATGATCATCCAAAGTCATACAATTGATAATTTTACCAACTAATTCAATAAGGACAATAAATGGCAATTGCTTTTGCAAATATTTCAACCTCGTTTGGTGTAATGGATTTAGCCCTTTCATAAATTATCGATATGTCATCATGGTATATCGACTCTATTGGATCTCCGACTATCAATCTGGATGATAATTTTCTCATGTTCTCTGCATTGTGCACTATTAAAGGACAAACATATCTAGGTACAAAGGCAAGACCACGAACTTCGGTATGAAGAGTAGGGAAGTTATCATTGTCCATTTCCATTATAGTCTTAGAGATCTTTCTAGAATTACGCATAGTCTTCTTATTTATCCTTTTTCCTCCATGCATGTTTTTGTATATGAGATATAGACCAATATTCAACATCTCTTCAAATGATTTTCCCATAAAAACAAGTTTTTTAGACATAAATTCATTATCCTACCTAACAAAATTTCACTGACTATAAAATGATACAAATATGTCTCTCACTTATATATATATATATATATATATATATATATATGTGTGTGTGTGTGTGTGTGTGTGTGTGTGTGTGTGTGTGTGTGTGTGTATATATATATATATATATCCATGCAGTACTTGCATATCATTCTTTTACTTTGAACACTTTTAAAATAATTTAAAGAAACTTTTATTCCTCACTATTTTTCAGACTATCTGTTTGATACTATATATAACCACTATCTAAAATTTAATCATCTAAAAATTCATTACATATCAAATAAGTGTCACTTTATGAAATAATCCTAAAAATTTAGGATATTGCACTTTTACCATATTATTATGTTGAAACTCAGCAATGGAAATAAACATATGCACAGTTGTATATTTCTTGTAAATATTTTTAGTAACAAAAAGAAATTTTGTTGAGTTTGAATGAATGACATCCAAACCCTAGACCATAGACTTAATCCCATAAATACTATGAAACTCGTTGATCAGTTGGGAGACTTTTAGTTCCTCTTCCTGAAATTGGTAGAAGAAACACCACAAACCCTTACTTCCACTACCCTCAAAGTATCCTTCTCTTTAGCATAGAGCCCTACTAGGAATCCTAGGTTGTGTGTGGGAATTAAGAGACACATATTATTTTTTATGAAGAAAAGAAGGGGTTTCCTCATCAATCACTTCAAATATGTATAATCAATGTTAGTTTAACATAGATATGTAGATCTCACCTTTTTCATATATTTTCACCATTCTTACTAACTACATGAATATATGAGAAAAGTAGATCAATATTCACTTTCATAAATCTTATTTGCATTCATGAACAACGTGAACCATGGAACATGTTGGTATTGTTTTATGCTTCATGAAAAGACATGTATGTAAATTGATTGAGAAACTTAACTATCCCAAAATAGAAAATACCAAGAGTGGATGGGTGTGTTGGGGGCTCCTAACAACTTCCCAACACATTAGGATGATGCCTAACATGAGATCTTGGTCAAACATCTACTCTTCCTTGTGATTTTCAAAGTTATTTTCAAAATTATGTATTTTGCTTCTTTTTTAAGCCTAGAACAACTTTGCCCTCTTTTTTGATGGCTCACGATCGATAATTGTACTAAAAGGGAGAAATCATAATAGGTGATGAGAAGAGATAGTCTAAATCCATCTTTGGCTTAATACCATTGAGAAAATAGAAGAAAAATGGAATTTTACTACATTTTTTTATACATCAAAATGCATTAATTTTAATGCCATAGTTGGATAAAATGTATAGCAGAACACAAAAGTATTGTTATGATTTGCTTGTCATGTTCAAATATAACAAAACAAAATAAATCTGAGTGCACATAAATCTATTTCATGAATTTGTTGCCAATTAGTATACAAACATATGGATACACTTGGGACTTAATTATGACCCAATGATTGAGCTTTTTTTTGCTTTTAAGGTAATAAAATAATATTATTTTCTATGAGACAAATTTAGGGCTGAATATTGAATTTGAGTTGTGGATGTGTCATACTTTGTGGAATATAACACTAATGTGATTCATGAACATGTGATAATACTCTCAATGGATCCAACATAATGTGAAATTTACAAGGATGTAGATAAAACCTATTCAATACACATGACCCAACAACATAAAATAATTAGGATAATTAGTTCCTGGAAGAGGTAGTTGATCCTAGATTTTGCCTCATGTTGGGTAAAGGGAAGTTTATAAATTTTAGCTCTATTATTAGCAATGACAAATGGTCTATCCCCTCAAGAAGATTGGATCCTCTTTGATCCTTTCTGGAATGCAATGCAATTGTTACTGAGAAGATTGATCATATCACCCTTAATGGAAAAGATAATGTCAGGCTCAGAGACACTTGGGAATGTTGTAGAAACAAAATTCCTAGTTTGACCTGGGCAAGATGGTTATGGAAACATATGGGGCCTGAAAACATTAAAATATTAGTTTGAAATATAACCATGGATAGAATCTTTATGATGAATAACCTTATTAAAAGGGTGATTTGTTGCACTTCTATATGTCTTATGTGCTGATGTTCAGACAAATCTACCAACCACATTTTCTTCAATTGCCATGTGGCACATAATATCTGGTGTAAAGCTATTGACAATGGATCCATTGGAAGAATCCCCTATGAATTTTGATGACATCCTAAAGTTTGAGAGAACTTCCTACAAATCTACTAGTTGTATAGTCTATTACATTTGGTGGTACATTGACATGGAATATTATTGCACTGCAAACTCACCATGAATATAGTTCCTAGAGTTTACCAAAACCAAAGTGCAATAATGTCACCCACAGGCAGACGGATATTATCACATTATAGTTGAGGATCGAATCCCAAGGGATAATGTTTTTAAGAATTATATAATCAAGGTAACTTAGCAAGAACTAGTATTTATCACAAAAGTTGAGACTGGTTTGTTTAATCTAAGATTGCATGAATAAAAAGAGCTAAATTAAGGTTCTAGTTATCAATGGATGGAAATACTAGGGTGGAACTGGGTTTCACCGCCACTACTTGAATATGTACAATCATTCAAATCCAAACATGTATGAAGATATAATTGGAGTTATGTGAGTTTCCCCTTTTAGTGTCATAAACTTGCATGAGTAGATATCCATGTAAGCTCGATGTCTCGTTACTTATAGATCCTCTATCCACTACTCCAGATACATTCTGTCAGACGTTCTTATCAGGGTGTCAACTAAAGCTAATCGGTATTCAAATCTTAAATGTTGAAGTTCTCACAGTAAAAGATTATAATAAATCATGTAAAGAGGGTGATCAATCTACAAAACATGCAATAAATGATTGTCTATGAATTATATGAGTTCATACAATATTTGGAACATGAATGAAATTGCAGGAAAGTGGTAGTGGGGCTAGTCCCCACACCCCTGTGAAAAGTATACTCCCTCAACATTGCGAGATTAATATCACAAGAAGAGGAAGAGGATGCCATCATGGTCATGAGGGTGGTGGAAGTGGCTCGGCATGGTGTGCAATGATAGACTTTCTTCCTTCTTTCTCATTCAGGTATTAACCTTGACTTGCAACAGAAGTAGGTGAATGAACAACAGCTCGGGGAAGAGATTGATTACCTTAGAGAAGGAGATCGACGGCCTGGATTTGTGGATGAAAGAGATATGTCGATATATGATTGAGGTCGATAGGCATCACCAATCTAGGTTGATAGATCTATCTTGGTCGATAGGCATTGTCAAGCTAGGTTGATAGATCTAGCTTGGTCGATAGGTCTCGTCCTTGCTCTGATCTCAGCGGCAGCCTTTCAGCATTTCTGTCTCTAGAATTTTGAGATGAGTTGTACATCTGCGCTTGGGGCCTATTTATAGGGTCGAGGTTGTCGACCTCTTTCCATCAGTTCCAACCATTGGATGTTGACTAATGGGTCCATCAATTGACGGGACTGTCAACCGACAAGAATTGATTCTTGGACTTCTTGTCATTAGTCTTGGATTTTGACAGGACTTTTGACCTTGAAGGTCAATACGGCTATCAGGAAGATGTGTTCATCAACAAGAGTGTCGACAACATTGTCGACCGATGGTTGAGTTATGTCGGTTGTTGTCCAATGATGGTGTCGAGCAGGGGGGCGATAGAGGTGTCAACCTCAGTTATCGATGAGACTGAGTGTCGTTCCTCTTGGATGTTGATATAGTTGTTGAGCATTGAGTGTGTCGATCTCAACCTCTTGTGTGTATTGATTTCTCATTGATTTTAATGTCAATTGGCATGTCGACCGACTGGTCAATTTTGTCCTTAGAGACAAAATTTATGTATCGATCTGGCTAGGAAAACTTGCTGCAAAGTGATAGAATTCCAAACCTACAAAGGGAGTCAAGAAAGTATCAAATTCCTAAAAATTAACATAAAAACTTAAGTAGATGAAAACAAAGCTATCTTGTGAAAACTAAGCTATATGAATGTTAAACTAAACTAATAATGCAGCTAAAACTAGGATGAATATGCATTCATCATACGTGAACAAATTGATCTTTGATGATTGTATGGTTGACTTGAACGGGATTTGGCCCATTGTTTTTTCTAAGATCAGGGTGCTTATGCTTTAAGGAGATCTGGAGGTTCTGTCTGCTATTTTTTTTTTCTTTCATGAGTCTAAAGATGTAGGCCTAGATGGAGATCTTATGTTTCAACCTCTACACCTTGATCCTCTTTTCGCAATGGTGTTCCCTCTCTAAGGGGAACCTCTTTAAGGGGAACCCTCTCTAAGGGTTTGATCCATGCAGTGGACATTTCATAACATAGACCTTTCATTTTGGGCTTGGCCTGAGGTGACCTTCCATTTCGGACATGATCACAGTCATCCCCATGATGACTTTATTCACCCCCATCCTATTTAACTCACCAAAAATAGATATAGGGTTTGAGCATGTTACATACATAAATACATTATTCATATGTTGCTTATATTTCCTACAACTTTTCTCATTAATCCCTTGTTCCACATGCACTAAGTCACCTAACTCATTTATAATTCCCTTTCTTCTTACCCTATTCAGGGTTCATATGGGAAGGGTTCTCTATTTCATCCACACTACTCTCATTCCCCATAATTAGGTTTTTGGGTTTGGGTTAGAGGATAAACCCTACCACTTAGGGTTTCTATATCCATTGACCCCCTAGGGTTATTATAAACCAACCCTAGCCCTATATAGAGTTTACCCTTGTAACTCATAAAACCATTTTTCTTTACTTTATCATTATGTTCACATTACATGTACATTATCGTTCCATTTTACATGTACCTTATTATTTCCACATTTACATGTACATTATTATTTCCACATTACATATAAATTATTATTTCCACATTACATTTAAATTATTATTTCCACATTACATGTACATTAATTGGAGGAGGATGCCTTAAACCTACTCCTTCGGAAAAACCCTAACTTCATAGGAGGAGGGAATTTCCTTTTAGGGTTCATTAAGTAAGAGGATGAAAAGTGGACAAATCAAGATGAGAAGAAGAACTAAATGTATTTTACTTCTGGCAAAATTGTTCAAGTTTGGCCAGGAAGGATGCACGAGTTCAGGAATCCTCGTAAGCTGACTAGTGGTGTTGAGGAAACTTATGCCAACCCCCAGGCCTTGGTCCCTTTTAGACACCATTATCTTTTGAAAATGCCCTAATAATTCTCTCATATTTCACATGATTACTTGAAATTATAAATTATTAAATATAATTTAAAAATGTGGGTCTCTAATACCAAATGTAACGACCTCACTTTTTGGCAACCTCCAATTAAGGAAGGCCTTAAAGTTGGGGGTCATTGCCTAAACTTTTCCCAAGGATCCAGATTTTAAACAATAATAATCAATAGCAAATAATTTTCATTAATTCAATTATAGTATACAAGCTGCTCCTCTAGAACTTACATACCTTTCTATCATCATATTTGTACACATGAGAAGAAGTAACTATCTAATCCTTCTTACAGGTTAACTTCAATGTCTTCAAGTAAATTCATTTGTCCATCATATCTTGATATCACCTTATCTACAATGTACCTAAAATGTCATGAAATAAAAGCATCGATCAACATATCAAAATACATTGTGTACGTGGGGTGCATGCAAAAGTTTGCAAGTACATGACAACATATAACAATCAATAACTTGCAAATATGGACTGTCATTTTCTTCACGTAGTTTTTATTTATGTGATACTCCTGGTGGCATTATAGTTGAACATAATGTAAATAAACATCTAATAATTGAATTGCTCAATCCTCAAGAAACTCTCAGAAAACATTGACAAACTAATGTGGTTAGTCATAAGTGTGACCATGTACCTCAATAGTGAGCCATGCAGATTATGTAGTCGTTAAGCATATTATCCAGTCAAGCAAGCAAATCAAGAAATCAACCTTAATACGCATGTATGTCAATCCTAAAGTGTCACCATCACATTATCACACTAAACCCTACTAAGGTCCTAATCTAGGGTTTAAGATTCCTTGGTATCGAGTTATCATTAGGGTTATGCTTCAAAACCCTAATTACTATATTCATCATACCCCTTAAATATGATCACTTAGATTAGTTCAAGTTCTTGATTATCATAAATTATCATCTTTAGCATTCAAATCCTAATTCTCTACATGCATTCTTATCCATATTAGAACTCCAATTATCATCATTATGGTTATTATCATGTTAAATCATCATTATATTCCACAATATCAATTTACATCTCAATGAAGTGTATTTTAACATGATTAACAACTATTTGTCAAAAACTAGGGTTGTTATGTTTTAAGCACCACTTGAACACATATTAATGATTATCCACTTTACAAACCCTAATTTTAGTAATATATTCACTTTTAACCCAAAATAGGTCCAAGATGCTCTTTTTATTCAAAAAGGTTAAGCTTTATCCATTAATATCATTTCGACAAGTGATGACCATTAAAATCATGAAATTGGGATTTCTTTGCATATTTTACATTAAAGAGTGTATCTTTATGCACTTTTGGAAAATGAAGCATTATCAAGTCTAAATTATATTTTGTTTACATTCCTTTCATTTTTTAATCAACTTTCACATATAACTTGTCTAAAATTGATCATCCTATCAATTATTATGAATTTTGTAAGGTAAACCTTTGATCAACCAATAATATGAGGTCATGCCATAAAAAAGTGAGTCTTTTACCTTATTTCCATGTGGATGGATCTAGCCAACGGGGTGTGTCTATCCATGCACCTCATTCTATGCGGACAGGACTCCACGCCTAGTGTGAAAGATTATATCTACCAATACTCCTATTCACTATGGATATTATGTGCTTAGTGGCTAAAATGTCATTTAGGTCTGTGTCATCTCCCTCCTCGCGACACCATCCATGTTTGTTACAGGCCAGGTCAACCCAGAGGTTGACTTTGCACCTCGCGCCACTAGAGATCTACACAATGGTGCAGGGTCATCCGCAAACTCCTCCTGAACCTGGCGATGTCCTAGGATTTGTCAGAGGGTGTAGATAGAAGGACAATTGATGGTGCATCCACAAGCAGGGAGCAGGGAGCCTATTAATGCATGGGAGGGCCATGAAGTGATCTATTGGCTTTATGGGATCGTAGAAACTGCTTCCCTGAGTTCATGCAAGAGCCTTGCCTTTATATAGGCAGTAGGCAGCGAGAGGGATGCCCCTGGTGTGTCCATGGAGTCTGACTCCCTAGGTTAAATTGGGGAAATCCCAATCCATCACAAAGACAGCGACACCTTGGGGTGGTTAGGTTCACTTTCCCACTCCAAATTCAATGGGAAAACTTCCTAATGATGTTGTGAATTAGAGTGTGAGTGAGAGATCAAAAAGGGAAGGAACTCACTATTGCCCGAGTTTCCTATTTAATCAGGAGGAAGATGATGAGGTGACTATCGTCGATCCTCAATCAAACAGTCCTAAGCCACGCAACAAATAAAAGGGTCGTCCCAAAGTTCCTAATCATATTAAATGTGACTATCCATTAATCCTTCACTTAAGGAAAACTCATTAAATGTATAACTCTCTCCTCTTTAACCCAATCAATATACAATTTTAAGGGAAGGTTTTCAATGATCAAATCTCTATGTGGGAAAGATTTGGTGTCAAAAAGATATTTTTTTAATGTCTGTTTTCTCTCCCTCTTCAAAAAGGAATACAATTCATTAATTTCAAGTAGGTCTCTCTATCTTCACGATTTTCTATAGGCTTCTAGGAGCCTCCTATTAAAATGAAACTTTGTGGAAAACTCATTAAACTCTTTCCCAACTTAAATGTAATTTTTGGGATTAACTAGAATAAGTTAATTAGCTGAATCTTACTCTTTTGGAAAAACCTTAATTTGATTATGTACTCCGCATGGAGAGTTATTTTTCTTTCAAATTCTAGAATTCTCTTCTTTTCATTATTGTTTTCAAATATACCAAACATTAGGCCGAAATATACATGTTTGGGGCCCCAAAATTGTGTTGCCATTCTCAGCTAGATAATTACTCTTTTAATTATCTAAAAAATCACATATCTTATTTTCTTTTGGCAACTTTCATATTATTCAATGTTTTAGTTATTTAGTAAACCATAAAGCCATTATGCACGAAAACACCCTTTTCTAAAGTATTCCATTATCTCTTCATTGTTGGATTTTCTACTCTTTCTTTTGCCAAAAACATTATTGGATTATTGCAAACCACAAAAAACACAATCTTCCTTTCATTTCTTTAACTGGTGTCACAAGGACTGTTTGCAAAGAATAATCTCTTGAGCCATTATATGGACCATGGGTCAAACCCACGTTATTCTATCAAAATACAACTAAGGAAATACTTATCAATTCATGCCTTATATTTGTATAATTCAATTTTAGAACATTGAGGATATTACAATATTTCTCTACTCTCATGTCTTGGCCCAAAATTTTATTGGATGTACCTTGAGGAATATGTATTTTTAGATTCCAAGTAGGACTGGTGGAGTAGATATAGTATATCTATATGAGGCATGCAACATATCAAGCCATTTTTTTATAAATCTCGTGAAGTTATAACACATTTTATGATTAGATGTATGTTAAGTATGTGTATCTAGATTTTTATTTTATTCTATACCTTGGTCACGGTTAATAGGTGTGTTGTGGGTTCATGTTGTACTTAAAATAAGCTAGATTTTATTGGGATGGTGGTATGGATATTTGAAGGAGTTAAGGAAGAATTGTGAGAGGGGTTCCTTAAAAGGACACACATATTGACAATTGTAAGTATTAAGATGGGGTGGTGGCATGTAGAATACAATATGTCAATGGTGGTACCTATTTGGAGAAAATATTCCCATTCACTCTAGGGTGGATGATTGGTAAAATCTAATAGGACACTCCCAAAATAATAAGAAATTAATAATCACTAATGAATCCTAAAATTAGGTTCTTGGTCATTCACCTATTTATGCTAACTACTATGACCCTATATTCCAACAATGACCTATATTTGGGATGATTGTCGAAATGATGTCTAATATTAACCACTATTGGCCCAATTGGGAGAAGGAATTGGTAGGAAACAAGGTTCTTAGCATGAAATTGATATTTAAGATTTCTAGTTTAGTATTCAAGATTGATTTTCAACAATATTGTTAACTATGTTTCATCTTGTAAGTTCCTATATGACTCAACAATCCAATTGTAACTAGATTATAGGAGAACACACAAAATCTAGCCCAAGTTCAATCCATGTTGGATTTTGAGTTGGTATAAACCAAACCGAGTATTTTTGAACAAAAAAAACTCATAAGGGCATGTTTATTGAAAGGTGCAAAAAGTCATGGGAACTATTTGATACAAAGCATTTACAAATTAGAAACATACATATTGAAAAGTGAAAAAACAAGTATATCTTGAGAGATTGATTCAATCAAATCCATTGAAGAAATGATAATATGACAAAAATTGGGTGTAAACACTTATTGTCACCGCTTTATTATAGTAAGTGTGCTATCCATTTATCCAATTTTCATATCCTTAAATAAACAATTATCATTGTCTTTGTACTCAGTTGATAAATAAGATGGAAAAAGGTAATTGGATAATCTACAAAATGTATTAAAAATGTACACATTGCGCTTTTTATAAATATGTTATGTATAATATCATCATTTGATTTCCAATATATATACATTAAGTTTTAACATTTGAAATTAACATTTTTCTTTAAAAAAATTACAATTCATGTAAGTATCTATTATTTGTATACACAATTTATTCAAATCAAACCATACATGAAAATGTCATGTACACATGTATTCTATTATAATCTATGTATAAAATGAACTTTTGCATTGTTTTGTCTATTGTATTAATCCTTATGGAAGAACTATAATATCATTAACATAATCAATTTATCACACATCTATATGCCATATAACATAAAAGGTAACTTAGTAGTGATTCTTCATGAACCCTTCCCTTTTACCTTACACAATAGAACGATGAGTTTAAAGGTGACATAGTGTAAAATTATTACTCATGCATATAGGTAAAAAGGTAAAATACGGTGTTTATATATACAACTTAAGCATACATCATATTTTCTAAATTTATAATGAAATGCATTAAGTTGGCGTGATTTCTCCATAAGTTTAGCTTGGAAGTTGTTTATATAAGTATTTTTAAAAGGATTCGGTCACTTAAAAGCAGTAATGATAAGGGCATGTGACTAGTAGTGTATATTGTGTAAAATTTCAAATATGATGCACATTGCAGCATTGTGAATTCTCTAAACAAGACCTTTAAAATCATTCACTTACCAATTATGCAATGTGGTATTCATCTTCAAGATTAATTATGTTTTTTGGATGCACTTGCTCAAATAAACATGCATATAATAAAGAATGATATATGGATTGTTGGTATATCTGTGATTGATACATCATTGTTTGTGGTAAGAGGGATCAAACAATGATCATCAAATGACTAGATCAGCATGTAATATAATATTACTTAATAATTTTTAAACTAAACTACTTAATCTACTATCTATGTTGAGTGATCATATCAAAACATCAAAACGTGTCACATCACAAAGATGTACCCACTTCAATGTTTGTATACAAACATATAAGTAAGTATCTACTATCTCTCATCATTTTTTTTATAAAATTATTTCTTCCACAAAATGCAAGTGTTGGGGGACTAGAAAGAGTAATTGACCAAGTAAAGGAAAGAAGATAAACAAAATTCTTTCAAACCTATATATTTGTGTATTTTTCTTTTTATTACATTAACAAGGTAATAGAAAGTTATTATCAGATAGTAAAATATAAACATATTGTGTGGTTAGACGGTATCCTAGATTAAGCATCCATCTTGTGTATCTTTGCCCATTATTCACATCATGATGTTCATTATGCATATTATTCTCATTTATTGATAAATGCACTTACCAATGCTTTTCTCTATGTCTTCCAGGTACTTGTCCACTAGTTGATGGAAGAGATATAAGGATCTTGATCCAAGGTCTTCCCTAGGACTAGAGGAGTCCAGAGTTTTGCCAAGATCACTCAAACCTACCCCAAGTGATCAAGAGATGAGTTGAAGAAAAAATCTCCATGAGTGACCAAGTATAGGATTGTAGTGCAAAAGAAAAGCCCAAAAATGATTATTCTATCATAGAATGGCCGTTCTTATTATCTCCAATTTACAATGTTTGCACATAGTGAAACAACCCTAAGAATGGGCATTCTATGAGGAGAACTACCATGGTGAGTGGTGGTTAAAATGGTCATTCCACTTGCCATGGTGACTGGTGGATGAGCTCCCCAACTTCCCCATTCCCTCTAGAATCATTTCCACCACCAAAACCATTACACCCTAGAATGAAAATCATACCATTTATTTGTAATGACCATTCTTCCAAAAATGTCTATTCTACCAATCATAGCCATGATTGTTCTACCCAGAAGGATAGTCATCTTCATCTCCATAAGGATCGTGTTACCTACACTTATTTTCTCCCTAACACGCTACATCTAGCCCTTACCACCATAATATTTCATGGTTGTCATGTATGTACCTGCTGCACTTACCACACTATGACTGTTTGTGGGTAGAATTTTCATTTTATCCAGCAAACCATAGTGCCTCCAGTACTAGTTTTACCACTTTGCCCCTCACTAACCCTAACTATCCTTAGTGGAAGATTGGGTGAGGAGGAGAGATCTCTTTTCACACCCTCATCTGTCAACACTCATTCCTCATATACTTCTCACCTACCCACTTCATCTTCCACCTAAAACCCTACTTTTCTAGGGTTTTGGCCATTTTCATGACATAAACATGCTTTCTAGCCTTGGAGGAGTGAGGAGTTATACATTGTTGTAGATGGATACGGAGGAGATTTCATTAACATATATGGATTTGTACTCTTATTCTTCCCCGTATTTTGTACTTCTTTTACTATTGTTAGAATAAGTGGTTTATTCTTATTTCTTGCTAATTGAGCTTATCTCATTTTATCTTTAATTTTAAGTCTCGTTTATGTACACTTAAGTGATGATATATTTATCTACTTAAGTATACACATGTATCCCTGGACTACTATATACAGGAGACCTAGAATGTAAATATATGGTTATTTCTTTCTATATGGTATCAGACACAACCTAAACCTAGTGCTTCATACTCATTCCTTTCCCCTTCCTCCCTCTTCCCTTTCTCCCTTCTTGATGTATCCTGCTACTAGTAACAAATACTTCAAATCCAAATCGTGCCATAGGTTTGGATGGTGAGGTGTACAAGAGTTGGGAAATCCACCGTCATATTCGATGATATGCATGATGTGATACATCCACTATCCACTCTCTATGTTTGGACAAGTTCATAGTTCCAACATCGTACTTGACAATTTGTGTGGAACATAGTTGGGGAATCTGACATGTCTTTGACAGAGGACAGGGATTGTCCATGACAATGATTATTGATCCCATATATATTCATGTGCTTGTATCACATGGAGTAGAAACGTCTTCTACTGCACTAGATGCATTAGTGGTAGATCCAAAAATGTGTGGTACGGAGCCTAAGTTACTATGAGCAGTGGAAAATTTTGGCCATAAAATAGATTAAATTTTTAATACTTGTTTGGATAAAACTAAAGAAATAGATTGAATGTATGTTTTCATTGCCTCCAACATACAAAATAAGTTATTTATAAAATATAAAAGAATTTGAATTCAGAGATACTATTAAATCATGTATTATATATGACACTAGACATCTAAAATATACACTATTTGACAAGGAGAATTATATTACTTCTAAAATATAGTATGAGTTGCATAATACATGACATATATTGATCTTAAGTTGTTAATTTATGTCGATAGGAGAAGAACTAGGATAAAATGTCTAAATTTTGTTTCTTAAAATAGTAACTAAATGTGTCCATGCTGATACTATATATTTTATAAAATATGAGGGGCTAAGAGATATAATCATTAAATATTCTTAGTTCAATCCCTAAAATGTAACCATAAATAAGAGTGATAGAATTGGTTAAAGCAAGAAAGTAGAGTGTCACAATCTATGTGGCATATTAAGATACATTCACGACATTTCATTTGTTACATGGTATCATAGAAATAACATAATTAACTTTTTCTTCAAGGAAGGGTACTTTTTCCTGGAAATCCCCCCTATGGCTCCGCCCCTGAGAGGCATCTTCATTGAACTCGCTAATAATGAATAAAGCATTCAATTGAGAATGAAATATAGTCTTCACTTGTAATCTTATCTCTTATGTATTGTCATTTATTCATGAATCAATATTGTTCCCCTAGCCAGAAGCTTATTTCAGCCACAAAGGACTTTATATGGTGGAATACTTGAATAGCTACTGCTCTGTGTAGATGTGGCTCTACTCTTTAATTCGTATCATGTGGGTGTGTGCCGCAATAGTATCCATAAACATAAATAAAATACATGTAATAATTTATAAAGTACCAAAACAAAGTAAAAGGAACACCTTTTTTCTCTCCATATGGTTTCCATGACCTAAATGGTAAAGCATTTTTGCTTGAATTAGATATATCTTCTTATGCACATTGCATGCCTTTATTCCTATAATTTTCATTTCTTTCTTACCACACTTTTTCTGAATTGCACATTTTTTTCTTCCTCCTATCATGCTTATTCTAGTAGCTCTATCTTTGTTTCATCCTACCATACTTCT
Organism: Alisma plantago-aquatica; assembly: GCA_963693085.1. Classification (NCBI taxonomy): domain Eukaryota; kingdom Viridiplantae; phylum Streptophyta; class Magnoliopsida; order Alismatales; family Alismataceae; genus Alisma; species Alisma plantago-aquatica. The sequence continues at coordinate 429,701,079 of OY856413.1, forward strand.
TCGAGTAGAGTTTTTCCAACCATGTTTATTCCGATAGTAGTTTATTCTTATACCGTGCCTTCAATTAGGTAATATTTTCTAATGGATGAAAAGAACAACTATTTATAATGATGTGCCAACTATTTACTACGGATGAATTGCATTTTTGCCTTTTTGGAATCTCATGACAAATGAAAAGTTATCAAGGAAGATACACCTCCAACATCCGATAAGGCATGGATCATAGGAAATAGCCAAGTGCTCTCTTGTCTATAGGGATGTATGGATCTTGATGTGGCTGCTACATATATGTGGCACCAAAATACCAAGCTCATATAGAAAGAGATGAAGTAGTTCTATATAGGAGGACAACTACCTCTGATTATATAATGCAATGGATAAGATCTTTTCCAAATGTTAAGTGAATGTTTCTTATCTAAGTATTATGATTCCATGAAGGCTCTTGTGAATCAACAAAAATACTTCTCACCCACCACATATGAAGAAGTAGCCAAAGAATGTGATACTATTATTTTTGAGCAGTTTCTTAGTGGTCTTCATCCCTGGTACATTTTTTGTATGCCATCTTCTTCTTTCTGTCAATGTATCAAGCCTGCTTATCCCAAGCCGAGATGTCTTCCCCTCTGACTGCTTTCCATGAAGTATTTGAAGCCCAAATGTCTACTGCTAGAGGTCATGGGTAGGGCCATGGCACTCATACTGGAACAAGACCAAAATATACTTAGAAAATGAGGCCATGTTGAGGATATTAGTTATTCTAAATATGGATACCCTACTCATATTGAATGAAGGCGTTGAAGGGGTTTTGTGCATGTTTCTCAAACCTCCACACCTCTTATTAGCCAATGCCCCGCTACAACAACACTACAACTCCTGTACCATTGGACAAATAACACATATTTCTCTTACAAAGGAGTACAGACAGCTCAGACAAACTACACACTATTATGGTGATTCACCTTTTCAAAATAGCATGGTTGCATCATTCCTTGAATGGCACAATGGTTCCCCGTATACTATGACATTGTCAGCCCATCTCACTATTCACCAAGGAAATATCAAGACATGTATGATTGTCGCTCACTCTATTTGGTTAGTGGATTTTAGTGCCACTCCATATATGACTAGTATACTACATCTTCTTACTACTCTAGTTCTTCTATTCCTCACATCATTGTCACACTAGTAGATGGCACAGTCAAACAGACCCTCATGTGTGTCACTATTCCCATTTCCTTTAAACTAAAACTTTACGTTGTCCGTTTTGTTCCCAACTATTTGTATAATCTGATGTTTGTAGGTAAATTTGTCAAATCCCTTCAGTATTTTGTGAATCAACTAGTTTTGTTCTGTAAGATTAGATAAACTTGGTGACAATTGGCAAGGGAGTATGGTCTAGTGACCTTTACTACTTCCCTACCCCTCCTCTACCTTAGACCAGTGCTCTTGTTGTATCCAAGTTTCTCCAGCTTCATCTTCACTTCGGCCACCCATCTCTAGATAAGTTGAAGATCTTACACAAACCTATATCTTGTTGTTTATCAATTTTATGTGATGCATGTCAACTGGGATAACATCACTGTGTATCTTTTCCTTCTCGTGTTGTTAAGTTGTCAATGAAACCTTTTTGCTTGATACATAGTGATGTTTGTGGCCCCTTTTGAACAACCAGTTACAATGGATTTAAAATATTTTCTAACATTTGTGGTTGATTTCTTCCAAATGATATGACTTTATCTTATTCAAACACACAATGATGCTTTCCCCTTATTTGTGCCTTTCATAAAATGATTATTGTTCAATTTTCAACATCTATTAAAATATTACACACAAATAACACTCTTGAATACACTCAAAACTTTGATTTTTTTTGTTTTCAGGATATGTGAATCATTCACCAATGTTCTTGTGCCTACTCTCTACAACAAAAAGGTATTGCAGAGCGGAAAAATTATCATCTTCTTAGCATCACACACTCACTTATTATTCATTCTAATGTATCTAAAATAAGTAGACCAGTTTTGTTCTGAAAACCTATGTTTTAATTAATCACCAACCTTGATCAATTGTTCACAACCAAACTCATTTTTCCATTTTGTATCCAATTTACAAACCATTTTCTTTACCACCTGTGTTGTTCGGATGTGTGACGACCATCACCACACAAAGTGAGATTACTCAAACAAATCGCAAAATTGCCATTATCAACAATATTACCACAAAATAGGGTAAATTAAAACCATTTGCAATTCAATAACTCAAGTAGAAGTATTTTATAAACAAGCCTTCAACTCAGGCCATTTGTATTCCATATATCCAAAATATGTTACATATCATGTTCAAAGACTGTCAAGCCACAACTATTACATATCACCACCTGCTTATATGTACATGCCATTTCTATACGCTCATGGTGTGATAACTCAGGTTTTAGGGTTTTGGTAACCAATATAGTATTTTAAGACCATGTGTGTCATTTAGAGGATTGATACCAAATAGAGGAATTGCTTATCCAATTAATGACTCTTCTCACTCAAAGAGTGAACCATATACCCAATTGATGATTAGAACATTAATTGTGTTCAAATAAGATGAATGGAATTGGTTAAATGATTTGTGTACTTATGAGGCCAAGAGGTCCATTAAGTAGTTTCAATGAGCTTGAGGGGTCAATTGATGAATCCTGAGGTTATGAGGATCATACATAGTCTTTTTAGATTTATTTGATCAAGATTTGAGATTAATTGATTTTTTATTAAGGTTTATACACTTATTTATGTGATTAATCGAGGAACTAAGTTAGATGAGCATTTGTTACATTCTACATCTCAAACTTAGTAGTATGAGGCCTTGGGTTTTGAGGGGCCTATGGTTCAAGTTTCATGAAAATAAGAGGTTTCTACTAGAAGATATAAGAGTTTGAATTTAATGATTTTTTATTTTAATGTCCTGCCAAACCTTAGTCATCTAGTTATTATTTGTAAAATATCAAAGGTTGTGACATTGATGTGTCATGCAGTCTGGACTTTGGCACTGCTACATTTTTTCCCTTTGCTTATATGTCATGCTACTAGAGCAACCCTTGGATCATTATCTGATGATGATGACATCTTCTTCTAGATCCAAAATAGAAGGAACAAAAGAGGAGACTGAGTCTAACAACTAGTTGGGTGATAATCGCTATCTAGGAGTGCCCCCTTCGGATTTGGTTGCTAGGATTTAGACCACACCACAAATATGATCTTAGAGACCTCTAAATGGAGTGCTCTCATGGCTAGACGTGGCAGTTCTTTCCCTCTCTTCCTCTGCCCTCTCCACCTAAATTTGCAGAAGAGGAGGTGATGGTGAGATGGGGAAGGAAGGCGTTAGAGTAGAACTCATGGGTCGTGTGAGTAAGCCACCACGTCCACAAACATCCTCAGCCACTTACTTGTCAGTGGTCAGGTTTCCATGGAGCCGGTGAGCTCCACCATTACCATAGGAAGGAGGAGTTGGGGGAATGACCCAGTGGGCTTTCAACAATGATCTGGAACCACCCATGAGTTTCCTAGGAGATCATGGTTCTTCTCGACTTATTTCTGAAGCTAGGAGACGTACAGGGAGTAAAGCCCCAATTTCACTGAGCCTTCTTTACTGCAGATCCAAGATGATGATCGTTGTGGTGTTTCCGGCCACTTACCACATCCAAGAGTGGTCGTTATGGATCTGGGTTCTTCTAAGAAGCTTTTGGAATCATGGAATTAGGTGTAGGATGAGCTTCTATCTACCAATCGCTCGTTGAAGTCTACTCGCACGACGGATGCGCTAGGCAGAGAACATTGTTCTCGCATTGTGGAACATGCAGATCGGGCAGATGGGTGAGCCATTGCTCGACTCCGTTGTACCTAGATGAACCATCCAAACCAGACCAGACCAGGATGTAGATCCACACTAAAACTATTCACCAGCATGGACCAATGAAGCGCCTCCACCTCAGGCAATGGCAAAGTAAAATACTCATAATATCCAGAAAATGACCTTTTCTTAGAAAATATCTTATAAATAGCTCCCTTGTCCTATAAATACCCAAAAAATACCACTAGATTCAAAAATGTGTCCTCTACATTAATGGACCCTTATACTAGGATTTTGAAGAACAATAAATGATGATTTATAATATAGATGTTTATGATCCTTTTTAGGGTTAGTAAATTGGAATAATTAGCAAATGATGCAGATTAAATCTGAGAAAAATATTTTTGAACCCTAGTATCATTTAGAAACTAAATGTAGACTTCAATTTTAATTTTATTGATCAACAATAGGTCTTTTCCCATTTTCCCATTAATACATAATTAGGTTTTTAACCTCATATTAATTCTAAAAAATTAATAAAGAATCAGAAAAATATGAAAATTGGACTAGACATCTAGAACGACCCCCTGATCAGTAGAAAAATATCATACACATGATATGAGTAAGAAAAACCTAGGTTTGGTCAAATCCCTAATTTGGACCTAAATATCATTAATAATGGTCACCATTGTATTAATGATGATTAATTGTTATTAATCGGGTGATGACCAGAGATGTTGATGATCCAGAATATATATAAGAATCTCTGAACTCAGGTATGTGGGTTTTTATTAAGTATATGACTAGTTTTTGTGCATGCATAATGATATGATGTACTTTGGATGCTTTTATTTGCATATAAATTTTTGGATGTGTATTAGTAGTATATGCTTTGCCAAAATCGAAATGGAACATAAATGAACTGTTGATGAGTTGTAGCTACTAATGCACAAAAGACCCAGTATTGATGTATGATATTTTGCCTAGCATGGATGTATGATGAATTACCCATGCTAGATGTGTGATAAAGTAATGTGCCCATACTAGATGTATGATAAGTGCTAATAGAACTATAGTACAATTGCATCCAATGATATGTCTAAAAGATGTGTTTACCTAATTATCGCATTAAACAATGTTTTCTTTTACTCTTTGTATTTCAATTCTGCAAACATATTAGTATGTATCTTTCTACCCACGTACACAACACATTGTATTGATTCGTTGTTTCACGTATGTTTTAGGTTCAGAGCTAGCATGGGATAAAAGATGTGAGTGAGTAGTTGTATAAGTTTACCTATTGTGTGAGATCCTAGTTAGCATACATGATTAGACTTGTGTAAAATTCTCTTTTAATATGTAAATGTATGTTGTAATAAAACCTGATGTAACAATTTACATGTTGAATGTTGAGATTTTTTGTGGTGTATGTTATGTTTGAATGTTCATGTATGCACATATTGCTTCCACAACACACTCTGATACAATTGCATAACATTTCCAGATTCATCCTCTTGGGCCTTCTAAGTCTCGAGAGATCATAATTCGGGGACGTTACACATGGCACAAAGCCAAAATTTATGTGTCGATCTACAAAACAACAAAATCTCCCCATGACTCAAGAGTACATGGACGACACATAGGACTCTACTATAAGATTATAACTAGTAGCATATCCAACCTTCTGATAGCTACTGATCTCCCTGCTGCTCTGTCTCTGCACCACGACCTCAACCTCCTCGTCTATGACCACCTAAAAAGTTGTGGAACCCACGAGGTGAGACCAAACATCCCAATGAGAGATATAATTCTTTGCCAACATCTATTATAAGCATGGCAAGATACTAGAGTAGATAAGTAAAGTAGTATATACTTAGTAAGCAATTGAAGTACTTGCAACTGAGTAAAAGAACAATTTATTCTTTTGAAAAGGAATATAAAGAATGTGTGTAACTATTATAAATTACACAGCAAAAGAAATAATGCATGGGGTCATTCAGTGTGATTCGTATTAAACCTAAGAAAATATACTACACGGCTATATTGTTATTTTACTATAATGCCCTGAGGATTTGAGGTGTACAACTCAAATCCAAACGACCACTGCAAAGTCAAAATCAGTACCATACAAGATCTATAGAAGAGCCAGACTCCGTGATCATCAACAACACTACTCGGTTAGTTCGAGTATGCAATGCAGTGACATAACGGTCTAACTACTAAATAGCAACTTATAGTTAAAGCTATAGTCTCGTAGATAGAAACTCAACCGATCGGTTAAAAGACAAACCCAATTTTCAAACTATCAGTCGAGTTTGTCCTAGGAAATTTGACCGATCAATTAAAATCACATTTGGTCAGTAAGCCGTTCGGTTGAGTTCTATTAATGCACAACTCGACTGAGGCACTCTTCAGAAAATTGATCCATCGATCGGTCAAGATTGAAACTCGACCGATCAACAGTCTATGATCAATTTTCTAAAGTGATTAAAAAGTGATTAAAACTTGGTACTAACTGTCCCACATATTTTTCTCATCTTAGTTACAAGTCATATCATCAATACAAGTGATTACAAAATTCTTCTAAGGCCGTTTGAATGGATTTCCTTATTAGCACACTTGCATTACTTTTGACTTGAACTATGACAAGCTAGGGCTTGTGTAAATTGATTCTTTTCATGTACCAAACACCTGAGATCAATCTTGAATACACATATTAGATACATATGAATGGAATGGTTGAGTCATTATCAAAATATGGACAATGTATAACCTTTAGGTCAACATAGATCTCATTGTGGAATCTAGTTCAGTCCTTTTACTCGGGTATGTCTTCAACGGGTCAAGCTACAATAGATTCTTCTTATGGAGGAGCTTTAATGGCTAGGCCACCTAAGGAGACATGGACATTGTTTGAGCATATGGCAACAAGTTCAATGATCCAAGCTTCTAGCATGATGAATGATGGTGACTGACCCTTTGGCATGACATCTCAGTTCATGGTGATTCAAACCCACAAGTGATGAATATTCTTGGTGACATGGTGAGTTTCATGAAGAACCATGTAACAAATTCTCCTTGCCATTCTAGGAATTATTTTGATTCCTTTGATGAAGAATATAAGGCACCTCAATCCTGTAGCTACCTGGAACAAAAAACAAGATACAACTCAAGGTTTGAGGAAGAGGTTCTCTCTAGGTTGAAAAGCTTTGATGATGTCCAAAAGATTATTACAAGGCTTGAGGAAAGAATAGAGAAACTACTATCCATACATGCTCTCCTAGAGGAAAAAATGTCTTCAAATCCTATAATGAGTTTTAATGAATTAAGTGGACCTATGCTTTCCGCTCAAGTTCTCTATAGTCTACCTCCCATGTAAGTGCAGCCCATATACCACTTCCAAGGGGATCCCAATCCGTGTACGCCTCCTCCCCCTCCATTACCACAACTTCCTCAACAATTCACCTTCCAACCTCAATTTTATCCTCCACCTCAATTTTAATACCAAGTATCACCTCCACCTCCTCCATAACCCAAACAAGATCCCCCTCTCCACAATGAGCAAGAAAGTGTTGTGACAGTTCTAAGGAGTGGAAAATCTCTTAAGCAGCCCACAAGTCAAGGAAAGGTTGATAAGCAAAGGTAGCACAAGGACAATACCGTGATTGAAATTGTTAAAGATGATATTGTGACACTGCATGTTTAGTTTGTGATACCATGTGTTCCACTCCACACTCCATTTGTAGATTCCACCATCCCTAGTGTTCCACTTCATTGCATGCCCCAAGAGAATCATGTTAATGCGAGTAGTACAAAATCTAGTGAACCACCATTCTCTGATGTATTTCATGAGTCCCCAGAAGTAAAAAGGAGGCAAAAGCACAATGTTGACATTCTAGATGTGTTTTGCCAAGTGAAGATGAGCATTCCATTGTTGGATGTTATGAAGCAAATTCCATCATATGCCAAGTTTCTCAAGAACCTATGCACTGTGAAGAGAAGGTCAATGGGGAGAATACCAAAGAGATTCCAATTGACTGAACTAGTGAGATCTACCATCCAGCACTCACTTCTAGTGAAGAGGAAATACCGAAGAGCCCCACTCATACCCTGATACATAGGGTGACATTGCATAGACAATTACCTACTTGATTTGGGATCTAGTGTGAATTTGATGCCATATAGTGTCTATGTGGAGCTAGAGTTAGGCAAGATGAAACTGGCTCATTTCACTCTCTAATTGGCAGATTGCTCCATAAAAGTGCCTAGAGGAAGAGTGGATGATGTTTTGGTGATGATAGACAAGGATAAGAAGATTCTAATCATCTTAGAAGACCATTCTTATCTACAACTAATTTTGAGATACATGTACGCAGTGACACAATGACAATTTCTTTTATGGACATGAAGATAAAGATCAACATGAACAAGACCCCAACCCAGAGAACTCGAGATGAGGATATTGGTCGTGGTCACTTGAAGAGTCTGACTGGTCACTTGAGAGGAGATCTAGATTAGAGAATTGATGATAGATTTGGTGATCACAGGGATGAGGAACATAGGTTGAATGCAAATGAGATATGCATTTATTACATGATTGGACACCCAAAAATTATAAATGGATGAATGATTGAATAATATCCAAGAAGCCCAGGTGAAGGCATGAAACTTAGCGCTTGTGGGAGGAAACCCACCTAGGTTTGAGGAATTTTCCACCCAGTCTTTCATTTTTTATATTTTTTATTCATTTTTTATACTTTTCCAAGAAAACACACACACACTTGTTTTTAATAGTTTTTGTTTAGTTTTAATATGTGTAGGTGAAAATAGTGGTGAAATGAAAAAAATTAGATGAAATTTATACAAAGTAATCATGAAAAACATGTTGGATCAAAGGTTTGATGTTTTGATGAAGTTCAAGTCAAAATGACCTACTATAGTACTCACCACAGTCGTGCTACCATGGAATGGTCATGGTGATGTACTCAAATCAATAGGGTATTCAAAGAAAATCAAATAAATGAGGAACATACTACAATGGTCATGCTAGGCAGCACGGTCGTGTGACAACCAAGCCAGAATGGCCATGCAAGGTGGCACGACCATGTTACGACCAAGTCAAAATGGCCGTGTGGGCCACCACGACCGTACTGCTGGTGAGCCAATATGGTAGTGCCACATAGCACGACTGTGTTGCATCCCGACTCCAGCACTTAAGTCAGCCAATACAACAATTTTCAAGTCATTTCATTTTTCAATTCTTGCAAAATAGAACATTCATTCTATGACTTTAGAGCTGTGCAACACCACACATCTCCTCTCCAACCTCTGATTTTCCATTAAATCACTCCCAATCCATCCCCAATCATCTCCCTAACATTTTCCCTACCTTAACATACCATTTCTAACCCTTTTCCTCCTCCAAATCTTCTCCATTCTCTCCATTCCACCCCACTTATGAAGAAATCCAAAAAAACTAAAATCCCAAATTTCTCCACCCAAATCCGTCCACAATGAAGAGAATCATCAAGAAAGTGGTTTCAAATACCAAGGAGGTTCTCTCCTACCAACACCAGCCAAAGAATGGATCATCTTCAACCCTAGTGTCCTCTCAAGATCCTTCATCACCATCGGCACCCTCCAGTTCACATGAAGAATCACCTTATATGGTGGCGTCAATGGATATTGTGATGGAGGAATCCATTAGATTGCCTAGCGGAGGTGGGATAGCAGCCCGACAATCAGTTTCTACTAGGGAAACATCACCACCTTCACTACCTCAGCCCTTGACTTTAGCGGGTCAGCCATCGACCTTAGACCATCCTTCAACCTCCACAGCACTATAGCCACAACCACAACCTCAGCCGCAAGCACAAAGGCAACTACTTCTAAATGATGAGGATGAGGTGATGCAAGATGCATAGCATGGGGATGCACCCAATGAACAGCATGAGGAAACACCTGATATGAGGACCCGTAAGGTGAAGAAAGAAAAGCACCTAGAGTGCTTGACGTGTAGGGTGATAGCCACACACTACGTGTGCCAGTAGACAAGGGAGGATCTGGGCTTCTTCGAGTATTACCTGGGAGTGATGGAATCAATGGGTCTAATTGAGGTCTTGATGACAGTGTTGGAGACATATATTGAGTTGACACGTCAATTTTTTTCCACATTAGAGAAGGCCTCCAATGATGGCGAAGACAATATTGGAGTGATGATTGGAGATAGAAGTTGTACCCTCCCCACATCCATGCTTAAAAAATTCTTTGCTCCAAATGGTGAGATGGAAACCCTCCTAGATCAAGGGAAGACAAATAAAGACTCCAATGTTAGTTACACTGCCATGCGGAAGGCATTCACCGGCCACATCAATTTTGTAGTGGGGAACTTGAAGACGAGTTTGCTCCATAATCCATTCCTACACTATGTTCAGAAAGTGTTCACAAACTCCATTTTTGGTAGATATGAGAATCAAGGTAGATGCACAAAGAAGGATTTTTTTTTCTTGGGTTGGATGGCAAAGGAAAAGCACATGAATCTGGGTGCACTAATGATTGATCATTTGATGATTGATCATTTGAGGATGGTCCCCTCCAAGAGTAGGAATCCATTCATTATTGGGGGAATTGTGAAGTCCATTCCCATTGCCTTGGGACGCGATGTTTTTGGATACACCAAGGCAGTGGGGGGAGTTGGTGGACCTACACTATCTTGCCCATTCTTCTATGATTTCAATGGTTGATCAGAAAATCATATACCAGGTCAACCCCCCATATGTAGGCATCTCAGAGGAGTTGTCCTACCATATTAGACCTCTTCTAGGTGCAAATGGCCTGACTCCAGAGTTCTTGGACACACTGAGGAAATGCGAAGAGGAGCATCCTAGAGGTGAAGGATAGCCAGATGTCACATTTGTGCCTGAGGGACTAGGGGAGTCACAAGCACCAGATGAGTGGAGGAGGATAGTGGAGGAGAGAGAGGCCCATAGGGTGAGGAGGCAAGAGATAGAGAAGAGTAGTCATAGCAGCCCTCAATGAACACCTACAACATGTCTACTATACAGGCACATCTGAAGGGCATTGAGAGGACTCAGGAGGGCATATTGAGGGCACAGGAGGGATTCCAGTGCACACAGGGTGCATTATGGTTAGATCATCAGTAGACACACTATCATATCAACCATAAGTATCGGTTCCAGCATGTCTAGGCCTAGAGGAACCCCCAGTGGGAGGAAGATTTCTGGGGTGCGTTGTTCACGTATCAGGATGCCTACCCACCTCCACAGGTGGACTACTGGGGAATTACTATCATCATCCTCCACCATAAGGAGGAGCGCCACAAAATCTACCACAATAACCATGACCGTCTACTCTATCACTCCTAGACTTTAGTGTCATGTTGAGGACATCATCATTCAAATGTTTGGGTGGTAGAATGGCAAGCCCCTCATTTCACTCATTTTGCATTTCACCTACCATTTACTTTTGTTTTGTTTCTCCTGCTATGTAGGTTAGATTTTACCTACTTTTCATATTTGAATGCCTTGTACTTTACTTCTTTGCAATTTTTGCGTAATTCTCAAAATTTTTGCTCTTTTCTTGCCATGCATTGCATATCATGTAGATTTTTGTAATTTTTGCATGTTTTAGATAGGATTTGCTTGTTTCCTACTTTATGTTCCATAATGTAGGCTTAGTTATGATTGAAGGCAGTTGGCACCATTTTTGCAAATTTTGTCCAAATTTGTAATGTTCTACCCAAAAAGCATGTTTTGATCCATTCTCTACTTTGTGAATTTAAAATGATGACCTTTACCAATGCAAGTGAATTATCACGGTTTATTGCTAAATGGTATCAATGCTTGACTTTTTACATGTGCATACCTCTCTTATGTTTTTGAATGGTTTGGTTGAATTGTGATTTGAGCAAGCTATGAACGCTTAGGGCCTATGGAATCATTTTATAGAAGTATGAATTTCATGTTGTTCGCTCATGTGGCATGATAATATTTGATGAAGTGCTGGAATAATTTTCATGCAGGAAATCTTATGCTGAAAACTACACTAGTGACCCCTCTTTGACCCAACTTTTCTTTCATCATCTTCTTACCCCTCCACCTCATTAAAAGATGCCAAAGTGCACATATTCAGTTGTGGCCACCTCCAAAAGTTTGGGGTGGCCACATCTATATCTCACCGCTTCACTCTCACCACCACATGACCTACCTACACCAAGGGAAAACAAAAGAAAAAGCAAAAAGAAAATAAAAGATTCTCATGTGTAAGAGCATCTTAATAAAGAAAAGATGAGTTCCCTATGTAATAGCACTCCAATATATTACCGCAATCCTTTGCTCTATTTTCATACCCATTAGCTAGGAAATGTCAAACCTAGCTCACTCACCCTTTTTCCACTACCATGTGGGTCACTTAGTGTGGTTTAAAGTATAAAGTTGAATGCATGAAAGTGAAACATCACTCCAAATCATCTTTGATTAATGACACCATGAAAAAGTTTACCTTGAGCTATATGAAAGCCATATGTATTGATTATGTGTTTTATGCCCTACATATTAAGTGTGTATGCTCCGTGCTCTTTTCATGATTGGTTTGTGAAAGCAGAGAGGAGAGATGTGGAATGCATATACCTAGTCGTCATTGAACCCATTTAATCAATATTCATCTTTTTCATTGCATTTTTCATTTCTTGATTGTGGAAAAATTATTTGAGAGATTGAGTTGGAGCATACTTAAGGAAAGTATGTTTTAAGTTTTGGGTGGTGATGCGACCCTATTTTACGTCTCCATCTTGTATCTTATTACACTTCATTCACATCTATTTCTGTTAGATTACATTTTATTCTCCTCAATAAGCATATTTGTGCAAAATGCAGTTATGGACGTTATTTGCATGTTTTTTAGGTACTTAGGCCACTCTTGGATGGAAGACATAGAGAGACAAAGAATAATCCTAGGGTTTATCTACCCTTAGAGAGGCCCAAAGTGAAGTCCAAGGCTCCCTCAACCTACATCTAGTAGCCAAGGGTCCATTGAATTAAAGAAGTACAAGGAAACGCCAAGTACAAGAGCCAAGTGTTGATACAGAGACCAACACGGCCGTGGTACCATAGAGCGGTCATGTTGACTCAAGAAAAATCATTGTTCAAGCATTGAAAACTCAAGTCAACAGAATGGCCATGTTGCATAGCACGGTTGTGGCATCACGACCCAGAACGGCCATGCCAGGTAGCACAGTCATGTTGCAACTAAGTCAAAATGACCATTCCACTCCACATTGGACAGCCAACTCCAAATACAAAATGGCCATGGTCACCACCACGGTCGTGCTACCCATGCCTCACCACGGCTATGGTGACCATTGTGGTCATGCCACCATCAGTTCAAAATTCCCAAACTCACTTTAACTTTTGCCATTTTTTCACTTAGGTTGTTCCCATCCACCACGGTCATTTCACTCACACCCCACCACAGAACCAAGCAGCACTTCAGCACGGCCATGCTACATTCAAACCAAGCAGCACTACCATGCTACATTGAAACCTAGAAACACTTCTCCATTTCACTTCCCATTTTACCCCCACTTAACCTAGTGCTTCCCCACCACCTATATATACTTGGGTGGTAGTTCTATCTCAAGGTTAGCTACTATTAGACCACTCTTAGCTCCCCTATTTGCCCTCACTCATTCCTACCCCATTCCACCTCCATTTCAGAATCTTTCACCTAAAAAACACCTATCTTAGGGTTTTGACCATCTTCCACCATACATCCATGCCATCCACTCATCTTGGAGGGAGGTGCTTGAGTTGCAATTTCTTGGAGGTAGAGAAGGAGGAGTCTTCACTGAGCGCATTGTAGATTTCCACTCCTCTACTCATTCTTCTTCCTTTCTTTTTGTATTTTCATGTTCTATGAGTAGCTAGGCCCCTTAGGTGGGTTATTTGGGGCCAAAAATGTTACTTTGATACCATGTTGGGGGAAATGATATGTAAACATTATGATTTAGTTTTCTAATGATTATGTTATATTTTTATCCCATTCTTCATGAATTTCTTTGTAGTTTGTGCTTGAAATCACCTAGATTCTAGGAAAATTTCTTATATATGGCTCTTTTTGTAAATTGCTCCTAGGTCCAATTAATGGATCCCTAGTTAGGTATTCACCTTCCTACATGTTAATCAATTATCCTACATCTAGTTAAGAGATCTAAACATATGGTATAGGAGCACTTAGTGTAATTAGCTTGGAGCCTTCCCAAGGCTAGAATGTGGGTGATGTAAGGTCTAAAACCTCACTTCCACCTTACATTACTATCCTCAGGCACTAGTTACCCTAGGAGTTCCTATCCTAGAAACCTAGACTTGACTAGGACCTAATTGAATCCCACCTAAACCCTAACCCAATTGAGCCTCGTAAGGGTAGGTAGGAGGTGTTGGGGACTAGTTCCCCTATTTTTAACAACTTATCCTCCTATCCATAGTCAGATAGTAGTTTAGGGAAATTCATTACCATGTAGTTTGTTGTTTGGTTTGGTTTTCTAAATGAAAGTATAATGTTCACATGTCATCACCCCCAACCTAATTGATAAGTTCATCCCTCAAACAACCCATAGTACCCTTTATTGCATTAAAACCTAGTTTCCTTCTTGCTTAGCTAGTGTTAGCTTAGTTAACATTTACTTGCCTATTTAGCTTCTTGCCTTATTCTTACCTAGTTCTTGATAATCTAGGTCTTTAATTTCTCTTGTGCTAAGTTTTCTAGATTAGTGTAGTGTAGATCTTTGCCTTGATTTCCTTAGTGTAGTTTTCTCTTTTCCTGCCGTTTCTTGCTTAGCTTGTCTTTCCTTGCTCATTAGGACTAACTATTTAGGGTAATTTAGGTTTTGATTATTGTTTGTTCTCCTTTACTTGCTTGTTCACCATTAGTGTAATCATCAAATCAACTATCAAACCCTTCAACCCTAGACTCTGCAGTACGAATCTAGCCAAAACTAACTCAGCTCTAGTGCCCCCTTTTCTCTTAGGTTCGACCCCTAACTTGCCTCTCTCCTATACTACGACACGACCCTGTGCGCTTGCGGGTAAGTGTATCAGTCTATGTGAGCGATCCTATTAGGGCTATAAATTTGAAATATCCCAAGTGGTTGGAAAACCTCCTAGAGTTTCATCTAGTCACCATTCAGTTGATTAGTGTGTGACCTTGGGAAAAATGCACCATGTCTCATGCTTTACCAATCAATGTTTGCAAGGAAGTGTGTTTGGTCCATTGATTTCTCATATTCATATGAGAATTAGATCTTTGAACTTGAGCCCCCTCCATTCTCACCACAATTCCACGTAGTTATAAGAAACTCTTGGTAGCACCTCCACTCTAGTCTCTGAAAACATGTTAACCCAATTCAGATTAGCAATGGCCATGTCTAGCCTTTCATGTAAGCATCCTCACTTGAAGGTCATTTGTGCCCCAGAAGCACTAAGGTCCTCCAGGCCTACATCCTATAGAGCCTCAATGAAGTATCCACATCTAGTGATACTAACTTCCTCACTTTCTATATTTTCATCAATGTGCAAGAAAGCATTGAAGTCTCCTAACACCATTCACAGCATACTACAAGAAGGCATGATTGTATTAAGGTGGCTCCACAATTTCCATCTCGGGAACTATTTTTATCAAAACCTTATTATTGATGAGGCAGTGGATGAACTGATGGTGAACAACTAGTATTTCAACCACCCCACCCTATGTTTCCACATACTCCAAATTCCACCAGAGAACCCCTTCACTTCAACTCGATGGGATGCGTCAAAACCCACACTATGGAAAAAAAATTCTATCTTTCCTCCACCAGTTCTAGGCTTGAAAATTTCCATAATATCTATGTAATAAAGATAATTGTACTCCTTTATGGTATTTTGGACATCTGACGAGCATACGCCCTAAACACTCCATGAGGCACAGATCATGGTAACACTTGTTGGTTTTCTAGTTGGGCTTGATCGCCCTTGATAGGAATCTTATGATAGACCACGTGATGCTTCTTTGCACGTTTCTTGGATACCATATGTATGATCTATATTGAGGATAACACCTTCTAATTTTTAAGGTTGATGCTCATGCTTCCCTTAACTTGTGTAGTAGTTCCATGTGGCTCCTCGACTTGGTCAAAATAGAAAAGTGTTTGTTGTTGCAAGGGACATGTAATCACTACCTCATCTGTAGAGTTAATGGTAGTAGCCACATGTTGTTGGTCTGTTCTCCCTACCTTCTTGTTGTTTTTGTCTCTTATGTGTTGCTTGCCATGGTTATGAAGGTCCTAAGACCTTATTTATGATTGCTTGGTGTTCTCCTTCTCCTAGTTTTGCCTCTGGTAGGTCTCTTTCCTCTAACTCCAATCAATACATGTTACTCTATATGCAACTTCATGTTGTGTCTCTACGTGTGTTGACTCCTCCTATTCTTGGGCCAAGTTTCCAAATTTGTCGCTCATCGAGACCCCTATCTGGGAGGTTGTATAATTGTTCCTTCTTGGTCTCCATTGGAACAGTCTTCCATACATAGCATCTCAGAATTACTCCAATGGCACCACCAGTTCCACCACCTCTACCTGACCATCCCCTTGTATGTTCAGGCCTACTACTTCTACCATCATCTACCTTCTACAAGTGTCCTCCTTATGACCTAAATGCCCATAGTGCATGCAAATTATTGGAAGGTTTTCATATTTCAATTTGTATATTTCCCCTGGATATGGATGGTAGGTACTAATGGTTTGGTAGTATCTAGCTTGACCGCCAATCTTGCAAACTTCCATCGTATCCTCATATCCATGTTGGTATCTACCTTCATTTTGGTGCCAATTTGGTCTACAATTTCCTCCAAGATCTGCATTTGGTATAGGAATATAGGAAGATGGGGTATATGTACCCATGCCACAAGGTATCTTGGGTTCTCATCTAATGGGATGAAGCTAGTATATGATGGTTGCATTATGAGATAGGATCCCATCAATGGTTGTGTACCTCTAGTAAGAGCTTTGATATAATCATCTTCTCATAGTAGTTGTACCAGGTAATAGTCGTCTTAAAAATCAATCAATATCATATTTCTGATTGGGTTCCACATGGACTTAATACGATTCTGAAGCATCAAGAAGCTGACCTCTCTTTCTAGAACTTTAACAATTACTGAGTAACACAATGGTTTCATTAAGTCACCATATTTATCAACATCGATCTCAAAGCAAGGTGTACCATCAATCATCCTAAGAGAAATATTGTATTTAGTCAATTGTACATCCATGTCTTCGAACCCCAAGATGGAGTTATTGCCCCCACTCATGATGTCACTATAAGAAACCTACCAACTAGTGTCCACAAGAGGATTTTATCTACCTTTATCAGTAGCATGATGATTTTGATGCAATAGCGGGAAGGATTTTTTTACATCTGGTACCCGTCCTTACTCCATAGTTCCTTTCAGATAACCTTTGAGATTGATTCACCCCTCACATCTATATGAAGCATAGTTTAGATTTAGTTCGACATTAGGCAATATTGCATTGGTTGGCGGCAGATCTGCACTATCCATCTACATCACCTCCTTCCCCCCAGTCCATTGTCTTGAGATCCACAACTGCTCTTTCGAGTAGGGTCACCATCATCAGGCGGTCAATGTCGTCATCCCCTATCGCCTCCATGTCTACCTCCTCTACTGTCAAACCTTGGATCCATTTACATTCAATTATTACTTTTTATGTATGTGACTCATTATATTTGTCAAATGTACTTCTATAGTTAATTTATGTGAAATTTTTAATGATTAATACTTTGTAGGTGGTGATTGCTTACTTCTACTAAAAAATTATTATTTATGGTTCAATATTGTTTTGAGTGCAAGGACAAGTCCTTTTTAGTCTTTCTTTTCCACCACCCCCACACTCCTTTTATATTACATAGGAGGAGGTAAATTTTGAATTTGTAATAAATGTATCTTCACTTGGTTTTTGCATGCTTGATGGTAGTTCTTGTGAAAATTAAAAAATAATAATGATGTAGCACAAATTAAGGGATGAGTTATTAAATCTGTATTAAATAAACCCCATTACTTCCAGGGTATGGAATTCATAATTCATGTTGTTCAATACAGTTGATGAATGGTTTTTCATCTTCAAAAATGGGAGATTTTGACCCCAATCCTATAGTTGTCTAATTTAATATCTTAATGATTACACAACCAATCCATATTAATGTGTCTAATGAAACTATATAATGTGTTAAAAAATTATGGACACACTCCATGCACTATAGAAGACAAACCATAACTAAAACATTTCACAAGGCATGCAACAAGATCAAGTTGATTGAAGAATGTTGAAGAATTCACATATCTTTGTTGTAATTCATTCATATCATGTCAACTTAAAGTTATTCAGATAATAATGACAATGATGCATCAGATATTCATTAATTATATTTTGAATTCTTCACTTTGTTTTCTTCATATAAATGTCAAGTGGCAATGTCAAAATTAGGGTTTATAACTAATTTTGTCGGTAATATTATAATCTTGAACTCCCATATGAAGGAGTTATATCCTTGAGTATACTTCTAATTTGAACAGTCAATATATTTGGTTGGAGTTCCTCAAGAAATTTCCAACTGACCATGTTGATTGCTCCTATAAGACCCTGACCTAACCTAATCTCTTGATCAACTTTATAACTGGACTATGTGTTTGGATGCTTGAATTACATGGTTTTCATAATTATGTAATTAGTTGGTTGATGTTATTCTCTTATAGGTCCATGTGCAAAGTCTCCATGCTAGGAGGGTTTTTTTTAATGTGCATAATCATGCTTTCTCTCTCTCCCTCTAGATTGGATTTGATATGATAAACTAAGATCGCCAAATCAAGCACCCTACCTTTCCATTGGTTGAGTACTAATGGAGGCAACCTACATTTTTTTGTCTTCTATGTTTTCATCGGCTTTGGGAGCTAATTGGTGGAGATCGATGGAGATCATTTTTTATCAACCTATGACCCTTAGCTAGTTCATCCATAGATGAGTCATGGCGGCAGCCAGACGTTGACTCTTCATTGGTTGAGAATTGACAGGAGCTAATTGGTGGACAGCTGACTGACATTATTTGGGAACCAATGACGATATTAGCCAGTTTTTCATTGATGTCTCACCGGTTGGGAACCTATGGAAGCTAGCACTGATGATGACAGTTGATGAAGTCCATGAACGATGGAATTCTTGAACTTGGAAATTGATTAGGACCTAGAGACTGATTGCAGAGACCAGTGGTAACAATCAACAAATCTAAGGTGTTTGAGAACCAATGGATATCCTCTCATCACCTATAGATGGGATATCAGAGTTTCCCCTAATGAAGCAAGTGAAAGATGAAACCATGGGTGTGAAGATTGATGGGTTTGTAGTTTTGACTACCTTAATCTCTCCTCTAAGGCTATAAATACCCTTCCTTTCTCCTCCCTCTTTTCCTTAGTTGGGTGAACCATCTTGTTCATCTGAAAGTGTAACAAGATTCCATTATTTGGTGTCAACAATGAAAACTCGATCTTCATTTACTTTTAACAAAGTTGTTTTTTGCCTTTCTTTTCTCCTTTTGAGAAGATAGACGTCCTTCCATACATTTTTTGTTCCTAGATCCATGTAAGTGAGGTGATGTTTCTCTATGATCTTGATGATCCTTCATATTCTTCCACCTTGAGTCTATTCTTGGTGGTTCCTCTTTTAGGATTTTGGCTACAATAGTCATACGCCTATTTCCCCTTTTCTTCCTTGCCTTAATTTCTCTTAGGTTGTAGAGAAAGTGTTGTAGCAAGCTTTAAGAGAAGAAAGCTCAAATCTTTGGAAAGATCATAGATCACTTATCTAGGATCATCTTGGAGCTTGAAGAGTGAATCATGAGGTTTTCCCTACATCTTCTTTGATTAGACTCATTTTCACTGAATATAAGATGAGTGATATATAATATGATGCATTTACTACTTGTATAATGCATAATTATCGTTATCTTATTGTTAATCTCTCTTATATACTAAAAGGTAGAATATGTATCTAAATTAGTATAAAGATAATACAAACTTGCATGGTCTACTTTGACTTTTCAAATACCTTTTTGATGCTTGAGTCATGATCATTCAACATACATGTATATATATTCAAATTGTCTTGAGGGGTTGCATCTTTACGTGTTGTTCGTACCCTATGATATAAAATATGAACTACATGTTATCCTTCTTATTGGGAACTTTTGTAAAATGTTTTAAGGTTGTCTACTAACAATTATGTTGCCAGAATCATGCGGAAGTAGAACCACTATGTAGGAATAGTTCATTATGATGGTTTGGTATGACATCCTTGAGAGGATTATACCCTAGTATGGTCTTTGATGCATATAGGGGTTTGAGTTTCCCAATTGTTAATGAATGGTCTTCCTGTACATGAGATACATTATTGTGCACCCTATTTTAGAAGTTAGAATTTAATTATAATACATGTTACATCTTTTAATGGTGTAGTCCCTTAATTAACTTTGTAATCTTTCTACTATTATTTGTATGTACATTTATTGATGTAGTCATGAAAAGAGTTGTTGATCTAATTAATTAAGTGCAACCCTGGTCATTTAAGCTCCCAGCTCATAGATCTTTTTCCATGGGTCCTTAAGGAAAATAGTGAAATAGGTTAATTCTTAACACAATATGTGAATTGCCAGAAGATGCTTGGACCCATATAATAGTGAATATATATGTGAAGATAATTGTGGTTGGTATACCCTAACATCTTTAATCTCTATCTGGGATTTAGTTAAGATTGTTGGTCCATTGAAAAATGGTGAGTGATATTATAGGGAAATATGGCATCAGATAGGTAGCAGAAACAAAACAAAAAAATATCTACCATATTCCCCATTAACAGAAGATCGTGTCAACAACTATGTAATGGGAAGGATGTTTTAGGAGGTCATACTTGGTCTTAGAGAAAGTCCATCAATTATTCCCTCATTGCAGTATGCGGATTTCTCCAAGTTGCACTCAGACGACGTTAGCAGCAGATACTGCTAGATCACCACAGACTGTAGTTTGACGTTGTCCTCCTAGCGGGAAAAGCTCCTCGCCTCTATAGTTGTCCACACAGACAACTAGGAACTCATGTCGTTCTAGAAGAATTAACAAGAAGGAGTTGTCCCGTCTCATTGGTGTACTAGCACCAACTTGCTCTCCACAATTGTTCTCCTTCTTATCCCTCCCTTTAGTGGGTAGAACTTGCACGGATTCTCTTAGTTACCACAACCAGAGAAGAAAAACAATAGTCAAAGGCAATTGTAATGTGTTCTGAGAAGCCCCTAGTACCCCTCTATTTAGAAGAGGGTCAGGGTCAGGGTTCCTAGTCTGATTGGGAGCGGAAGGGACCAGAATTTCATGAATTTTCATAAACTATGAGTAGTGACATGGTCGGTTCATAGGTGAACCGGTCAGTTCACAGGTGAATCGGTCGGTTCACATGTGATCCAATCAATTCAACCCTTGAACTGGTCGTTTCATCATGTCTCCCAATAACAATTGTATTGGCAATTAATATATGATTTAATGCACAACATGACGTCAGCACAAATCCTTGAATCAATCAAATTGCTCCACCAACCACTCAGTTCACAACATGAACCAGTCGGTTCATGGACCTGAGCCCATTGGTTCACTTCCTAAACCGGTTGGTTCACTGTCCAAAATTGTCAAAGTTGGTTCAATTGACCTGACATACTGAAATGCTTAATTCAACACTTGAACCGGTCTGTTCACTGTTCAGTTAGTCAATTTTCAACCAATGTTGCTTAGATTGAATACTTAAATCTTTAGTAATCAATTTTAAACCATATTCATGAATGAACTCCTATTTCAAGTGTATCCTATGTGTGTGACCCTATAGGATCCAAGTTACATTGGCAGTGTATATCCATAACCCATTTATGATATCACAAGCAAAGAGCAGCATCTAGTAACACATTATTGGTACCCAAGTAATTGGAATGTTGGAGAACAACTTCAACCTACAATTTATGATTGGTGTTACAATGATTGTATAATTCCTTTTTCACTAATATCCAGATTGAACTCAAGACATGGAATTGTCATCCTTTCAGTGTTTAATCTATGTTCCCTAAACTAGAGCAGACTTTCTAAGATATATATGACCTCAATATCATATATTGATTCACATGTGCGTGTGCATGCTTTTCTCAGTCTTGCTTATCAAGTGGCCAGGATATCAATCTCCTATAGGAGGGACAAATCCAATCTACATCACTCATAGTCATCCCCATGTGTCATAGTGCATCCAATCATCTCAACCCTTATTCAAGGTCAAAGTGGATGATGTCAAAGTACACTAAATGACATGTGATGAGTGTAGTGATCTCAGGTCTAATAACCACAATCACCACCTTCACTATGAAAGATAACTATAACCACCAATTATGGTTTCCATGTGTCACTCTCAAAGTGGGTTTGTTTGATACATTGTTCTCCAACAAGTATCTATGTGCTTGGTTTGATATCAAATATCATGATTGATGAGATTTTGTCATCAACCAACACACACTCTAGACTTATATGTTATTGTTGTCTATTAGCCTTCCACAATAACATCTGACCAGGGACATAACAAGAATGTACATACTCTTGACATCCATATGATCTCATTGTTCAGGTCATCAACCCGAATACATATGTCATTGAGTTATTTCATTCTTTAGAGATTCGTTATGTTTCCTCATTATCTTATAACTGAGTGAAACAGAATAAATCAGAAGATTGCTTTTATTATTAATCAAATCATATATAAGATATGCCATCACAATCATCATATGATTGGCTCTCTGGGTATACATACTAATAGACTCCCACTTGCACTTAGAGCCAATCACTCATGAATCTTATTATTAGTGATCTAAACATGTCCATCGTGTTTTTGTTGAGCAAGTGTTAATACAGCAAGTTAGCAAACTTTTATCTTTAGTCAGTATATTGCATGTTTCACATCTCTTCGTTGTACGGCATCTCGTATAAGATAGAATTATTGTAGTATGATATCTAATATTCCTTGCATAACCAGTATCTCTATTGTCGTCATAGTATTTCTACAGTGACATCAATGGTTGGAACATCTCTTAAGTTCATCTATATGAACTTCAAGATCCATAGAGTACTAAATCATGTGTTCATAAATCCAGGACATATGGCTTCTATTGTAGAACTAAAATAATGGTATGTAGTTTGGAACCCTTTCCAACTCACAACTCTTATTTTAAGATTAAACATAGTTTTATATTGCGACCATTCTATGTCATTTTGGAAGCTTATATCGGTGTAACCCTTTACACCCATCTCTTCCTTAGTGAAGCAATTGACCCATTAGTGCTTCTCAAGTACTAATGGATGTTCTTTATAGTATTCCAATGACCTTCATTGGGATCTGACTAATACCATCTTGGCATGTCCAATACATACAAGATAACAGTTTGAGTACATTATATTACATACATGATAGATCCAAATGTGAATGCATATGGCATCTCTTCACAAGAATTAGAACACTGGGTTCTTGAGAGACTAATCTCATGTATCATGAAAACATTTTCTCTCACTGAATCCTTCATGTTGAACCCTTTCAACATCTTGCCAATATGTGTGCTCATACTTAGGTTAAGAAACTTTCCAAAACTATCTCTATAGATCTCAATTCCTATCACATATGATGTTTCTCTTGATCCTTCTTCAAGAAGATGATTTCCGTGCCAGGATTCAGTACTTGGTATTGAAATGTTATTACTCATAAATATGTGGAATATTTATATGCTCCCACTAAATCTTTTTTAATCATAGATTTCACCTTTTATCTTGACTCAAGTTAAACTCTTTGACTTTCTTGTCAAGTCAAAGATTCCAACTCTAAGATGCTTGTTTCCAACCTCTAGATTGAATAGTGTATCTTATAGACTTTATTTGCATTAATGGAGTTATAAAACCTTTAGGATGCATCTCGTACACATCCTCCCAATTATTCCTTTAAGGAATGTGGTTTTAATCTTCATATGCTAAATATCATAGTCTTAAAAAGCTGCAACAATAAGCATGTCAATTGGTGAAGGGATTTCATCATGTTCAATGCTTTGAACTGGTTTGAAAACCTTTTCAACCAATGTCTGTGTATGTTATTTGTGTTGGTCTTCTACTTGAAATCCCAATTGTACCTTATGGGTTTCACCCCTCTAGGTTGTACCACCAAGGTAATATCTTGTTGGTGTTCATGGATTCCATTTTGGATGTAATGGCCTCAAGCCATTTCTCAGACTCTTGTCCCTCAATAATTCTTAGTTGATTGTTGCTTCATCATCTTATGACCTACTCATAATTTATCTGAGTTATAAGATTCTCAATCTTTTATTCTCAGACAAGTTCTACTAGAACTATGATTTTTGCGTTATAGTGGGAACTTGAGATTCCACAAAAATTTGTGATTCTCCTTACTCCCATTGTACCTCCTCTGGTTCAATGTTTCCTTGTTGATCTCGAACTTTTCAAGTTTTACTTTACTCCCACTAATTCTTTTGTAATTCAGCTATTCGAGCAACAAATACTTTTGTTATTGGATTTAGATAAGTAGTGTTCAACAAACTAACACTTATGTGATTAAATATTTTCAAGAAACTATTTTCTTATATAAGTTTCAATCCTAGACATATTGGGACATTTCCATACCATATCTTACATGGTGTCTAAAAATCATTTTAGTTGGTACATTGTTTTACTTCTAAGCATATGCCTAAAAAGGAATTAGAAGATTATATTAAATGATAATCACATCATGACTCTTCAGGATGTGACTCCTTCTTTTTGATACATCATCATGTTTCAAGTGGATTTGATTGTGATAAACTATCACAGACTCTTCATAAGGTCCTCAAACTATTGATGTAAAGTATTTAAATATTTGATCATATCAAAGTTATACCTCATTTATAATCTTCTTGAATGCTATAAGATATTCAAGTTTGTATTTCACCAAATACAAACCCCATATCTATTGAGATCATTAGTAAATATAATGAAGTACAAATAATTACCTCTAGCATTTATTCTAAAAGATCTTCGTACATCAATATGTATAAGCCTTAATAGAATGCTTGCTCTCCCACTACACCTAGTGAGAGGTGGTTTGTCATGTTGCTCATATATAAGATTTGCATGTTTCTTATTGGTTCAATAACCAAAAGAGTCTAGATAAACATCAAAATGGATTTTGGAAGTTCATTTCTCATATATGTGCTCTATATGACAATGTTATAGATTTTTTGGGTTATCAATTGTAATCTTGTAGGTATTTACATTATAAACATTCATCTTTAGATCCTTCCATATAAAGATCACAAGACATTTGGGGCATTGTCATACAAGATCACATCTTTGAAATAGAAATGTTAACAATGCTTTATTCATTATCATCCTTGTCCATACAAGATGCATAAAGTAAAATGTTTCTATTATTGGAATAATGAAATAGTAGTTCATCTAACTCTATTACATGCCCTACAAGCTAATATAAATTCTAAATGTAAACTAAATTTGTAGCAATTCTTGCTCTACACAGTCCATCCTTATCCTTTCGTAAAGGCTTACTTCTTATCAGATCATGCATATCAAACATATTTCAGATCTACATCCAGTGTCACATACACAAGATGAGAAGTAATCAAATTTATCTTATTATCTATATACCTAAAGTGGAGGTTTCTATCCCCTCCTTCTTTAGTTCCTCCAGGTAGAGAGGGCAATTTTTCTTCCAGTGTCTAGGCTGGTGACAGTGGTGACAATTGCATCCCTTATTCACTCCTCTCTTTGCCTTGAGTTTGAATACTTGGGTTTCTGTCCAGCTTTAGAACTCTTCTTAGCTTTGCCTTTTCCTTTAGACTTTCCCTGTGGTTTTTTTATCATCATCACATACTTGTGCTTGTCTTTCTTCATTTGAGCCTCAGTTGTTCTCAACATGACAAGTAACTTCGGCAGTCGCTTGTCAAAGTCATTCAAGTTGTAGTTCATGACAAACTGATTGTATGACTCTGGCAGAGACTGTAGAATCACATCAATGGCCAACTCTTGAACCAAAGAGAATCCCAGACTTGAAAGATTCTCCACATACCCTATGATCTTGAGAACATGAGGACCTACTAGATCTCCTTCTGTCATATTACATTTGAATAACGCCTTAGAGACATCAAATCTCTCTTGTCTTTCCTGATCTTGGTACATGTTCTTAAGATGTGTGACTATCTCAATAATTTTCATGTTCTCATGATGTCTTTTCAGCTGATAGTTCATGGAGAACAACATTAGGCATTTGATATCAACGACATCTTTAGTGTGCTTCTTGTAAGCATCCTTGCCATCCTTAGGTGCATTAGAAAGAGTACCTTCTGGCTCTGGTGTAATGACCCTAACCTGGGTTATGAGGTAACAATGTTTTTTTTGGCTAAGTAAGTTGCTTAGAAATTTAATATAATCCTCTAAGGTGTTTTTTTTATCATGTGACACACTTATGTTCCAAGTTTGGTCATGATTGAATGTTGTTTGAGCAATGTTCCTTTGTTTTGGACCAAAGTGCAATTTACCCAAGATGAGGGGTTATATTGCAATATGTCATATGTTGAACATTCCTCATGTGTTTTATCATCATTATAGAGAAAATGATGCAAGGTGGTGTCTTGCGGAAAGCCCAAATTCCAAGTTTAAACTTGTTTGAACAATGTTGGTACCTTGTGTACCAATTTTGGTACAAATTGTAATTTACCCAAAATGTGGGGTTGATATGCAAATTATCACCTCTATAGTGTCACTACTCCCTCCTAGTATCATTTATATATAAATAAGGAGACATCATGTTTGATTCTATTCTGAATGATGGTTATCTTGGTGATGAAATGACCAAGAAAAGGGTAGAATATGAAAGCTTAACTTGAGTTGTATCAAGTTGAAAAGCTTATATATGAGTGCTTATCGGCCAAGGAGCCATAGTAGGAGCCTCATATCGTTTTGTGAACTCTTGGAAAAGGACATATCGTGCAAAGCACCTCAAGGAGGTGAGTTGTGTCGGGTTACAACTTCCTTAGTAAAGTTGTGACGAGTTGTGAATAAAGTGATGAATTAATTGACATATCTTATTCAAAAGGATATGTAATGGACGAATCCTTATCCCTAAATTATCCTCAACCATTTTGCATGACAAGATAAATGCTTATGCATGCATGTACATGTGTCACCCATGCATGGACATGTGGCACCTACTAGTTCAAATTGATGACACCTCATTTTTACACTCCTTCATGAACAACAAGTATATATACCCCTAGTTTCACCCCTTAGTGGAATTTTTTGGATCTTACCACCCTCCTTCCCTAAGATATCGTGCATAGGGTCCATGTATTATGCAGGCGTAATGTGTTATCGTGCATAGGTCCTTGTATATCACCCATACCAAGAGCATATCAGCCAAGTAGGTTGATATCGGCAAAGAAGGGTGATATCGGCCATAGTGAAGTGTTTTTGGCCCCAAGTGAGGAGGATATCGGCCACAAGTGGTGGCATATCATGCAAGGGATGTGAGGTATCGTGCAAAGGTTCTAGAGCAAGAAGGAGCTCAAGTCTTAACCCTAAGGTGAGGCCATGATCATCTTCAACCTTGGATTGAAGCATGATTCTAGGGTTTTGATCTTCCTTTCTTTTCTTCTTCACCAATTGCTTATCCATGGTGATTCCTTGTATATGAAGGAGTTTTGAACGAGCCTTGGACTTTTTATAAGTCATCTTCAACCTTAGTAACGTGGAGCTTTGAAGCTTGGAGCTTTGAAGTTGTTCTTAAGGTGGGTTATATAACTTGAACTCAACCATGTTATTATTCATCACCTAAATTGCTATACTTAATGAATTACTTTTAATTCCAAAATTTCCTGAAATAGTTGATGAAATTATGAGTTCTAGTAGTTTCTTAGATCTTTTTCCATGAACAATAACTATTAGAATGGAGGTCTAGAGCTTGAAGAAGATGGTATCACTTTGCAAAAGTGATATCAGGTTCAAGCAAGCACCTCTAACCCGATATGATGATGCACCTACTTCACTAAAATGATATGGATATATTTGTATACCTTCTTGAATGATATGGTGGTGTACTATACACCTCTTGCATGATAGGAAGTCAAGTATAGTCTCCATACACGATACAAGGTTAAATGTATACTTGTAAGTTGATATGAAACCCTAATTTGGGTAACCCGATATGAGTAACGAAAAGAAAGTATTGCACAATATGGTAGCCCGATACACAACTCTATATGACATGTAGCCCATCACAGCCAACCCTAGTTAATGTCTAGCCTGACATGGTAATGATTTAATACCTCTTAAACACCATGGGCGACACATACATGTACCATGTGCCCGTCACAACCAACCCTAACCCGACATGGGTGTTGCAACCCAACATTTGATGGTGTAGCCCGATATGGCTTGGTGCCCTTTACTCCTATCGACTTGTATATTGGTTTGAGTCCGATATCGTATACCATAACCAGTCACGTCCAACCCTATATGGTGAGCCACCCGATATGGTGATTGAATGCACCTCTATCCCGACATGGGGATGGCTTAATACCTCATGCACGATATGGGTAACACATACAAACACCTCTAGCCCGATATGGTGAGTGATCATATACCTCCAACCCGGCATGGTGGTGTCTATATACTTACAACCCGATATGGTGAACATATGCACACTTCTAACCCCAGATACCTTGTAAAGGTGATGGCAAGACACTCTTAGGAGTGGTGACGATAACACCAAGTAATGGTGTGGATAATACCTTGATAGGTGAAACACCTAAAGTGATTGATAATGGTTAATCCTATATCAACAATGTCTTAACCTGAGATAAGTCCATATCAATTGATGATATTTGGGTAATTCAAGTGTGTGACTTATGGCCAATACATTATAGGATAAATGTGATGGGCTAGTGGATAAAGTATTAGGATGGTAAATACCCTAATACAAGATAAGTTAATGAACTTAAGTAAGTTAAATGTGATGAGGGAAGTGATACACCAAGGCATGGTAAATGTCACATCCAGTACTTCAAGGTTGATGCACCTTAATGCACCTTAAATCCAATATACTTGGATGAGTAACACATGAAGTGTGTCATGTCAATTGTTACATTGAGATGTAATGATTTTAATGCACTTTGATAAGTGTAGGCTAATATACCTTGAGAAAGGGTTAAGCCAAGTTAATAAAGTATGATGTATTCATACTCTGGTAAGGATGAGAGAGAAACTCATACATTGTGTTGATAATCATTTAATGATAAATGATGAGAATAAATAAGTATGATTGAATACTCAAAGTTTGATCCTAGATGTGTGGAGCAATGATTTAGGGTTTGATCATTGATAATATGATCTTGAAAACCTAAATGGTTAATAATGGAAAATGCTAACCCTAATGATGGGAAGTTTGCACTTCTCTTATTACATAAGCCTTGTAAGGCATGTTAAATACTTGTGTAACAAGTATAACAATTAATGGCCTTGTGAGCCATGTGAATAAGTTGTTGCCTAATGAGAGGTGAAAAGATGTGCAATGGCCTTGTGTATCATGTGAATAAGTTGTTACCTAGTGAGAGGTGATAAGATGTTTAATGGCCTTGTGAGCCATGTGAATAAGTTGCTACCTAGTGAGAGGTGACAAGATGTTTAATGGCCTTGTGAGCCATGTGAATACTTGTACAACAAGTGAAATGAATACCTTGGTCTGAGGACCTAGAGGTAATGGTTACATGTTATATAGGTAACAATGTTATGTGATGATCTAAGGGTTTGAATACCCAGATTCAGTAATCATGATAATGATGAGGTAAAGAGATGACAATTCCCAGTAATGTGATAGGGAACTGAGATCCCAAGCACCATGTGTTAAACAGTACGTAATAGATGTATTACACCTTTCTTTGTAGCATTTGTTGTAATTAATAATGATAACTTGTTTGATGCTAAAAGAATGTGGTAATGCACATAATATATCACTAGAAATCATGAAATGTTGCCCTGACCATAGATCCATCAGCGTCAGGACTTGCTGAATGGTGAAATGGGTTCCCCATGGCATACCCCAGAGTGCATACTTTTGAGTATGTGAGGGCGTAGGTACTGACGGCCATGTGTGAGCCGATCCCCTTACGAGCCCGAAATGAATGGGGATTTGGCTATATGTCATATCCTAGCTCGAGTGCGACTTCGGTCGTAGTCTCTTTGTTGAGCACGGTGAACTGGCCCATGGCTCGGAGTATGGTGTTTGTGTCGCCATGACTCAGTAATTTCATAAACTGGGGATGGTTGTGAGTAGATGTTCCCCTAAGAGAGTGTAGTTGATGTTGTAGCTCTAAGCGAAGATGCCCATGTACCCCAGCACGGCTATTTAGCAGTGACATGAGATGTCCTGCTTGTGATCTTGTACTAACCGAGACAAGTGAGGTCATGGAAACCAGCTCTCCCATTGAACTTGTATGGTACCGACTTGTGAGAAGTTTGTGGTCAGTTGGAGATGAACTGGATACGCTTCCTCTCCTCAGGGCATAAGTGTGATTGTAAAATATGTTCAGCCGTGTAGCATATATGCTTAAGGATCGAACACGAGACACATTGTTTGATGCGCAATACAGTTATACATCTTAGTGGATAGATGTTATTTATGTTTCTTTACATTCCTTGCAGAGCATATAGATAATTTATAACTCTACCACGGGTAGATGCAATGTTCTCCTTAAGAAAGGATATTATCTTATTATGTGCATACAATGATTAATACTACATGTTAATATAAAAAGAACATATGCTCAATTTATAAATGTTTAATCTATGATAATAATATGGTCGGCAGAGAGTTATACCTCTCACTGAGACAATTGTCTCACCCCGTGGGATCCACATTTTTTTAGGTGGACATGCACGAGGTGGCGAAGATTTTTTTGCAGAGGAGGAACAACAACTGAGGCAATAGTGACAGCTCAGGTTGAGTGTACTGTCTGCCGTGTCTTGTAGATAGAAGTCCTATGTGTCGTCTATGTACTCTCAGGTCCTTGGAGTTGGTTCGTATTGGTTTCATGCATAATCTGAGATTTTGGCTTGAATGCCTCGAGGTTTTATGTTGCTCCAGTATGTGTTTTGATAGAACAATTGTTATATGTTATCCTCGAGAAGAGATGGTACAATGTATGTACAATGTGAACAATGATGTATATAAGGTTTTGGATCTTTCAGTAAGAGTTTTCCTAGAAATGGATCTCTTTGTAAAATGGTTTTAATTTTTAGTGATTTTTATTAATCTGTTGTTTATGTTTTAATTCCGCTTAATTAGTAATGATTTGTCTGTCAGTTTGGCGACTGTCGTTACATGTTTTGGTATCATATCTTAAGGTTCGCTGAGTCTATAGACACATAGGACTAAGGTGTTGAGTCTGTGTTAGTGTCCTCCAGTATACCCTATAGTGACTTCTTCTTATGCAGAAGAAAGGGTAAAGTTTATAAATGACTGAAGAACATGAGGAACACCTTGTTGAGGGCAATGTTGTTGCATCAGGAAAGGGTGCAAGGGATCAGGCAAGAGAAGAATGAGTGCCTGAGAATTCCCATCATGATATGATCAGGATAAAGAATCCTATGTTTATGCTCTTGATAGGCAGGTTAAGATGACAGTGATACATATAGAAGACTGGATACTAGCATTACAACCTAAGTTACCAGTCCTTAATGCAGAAACTTTGGGCTTTGAAAGGGTTCCTGAATGACATAATCATGTTGGAACAGTGGAAAATTTGGAAAGGATTAACATATGGCGAGAAAGTAGACTCTTCCATGAGTTTAAACAGATAGTATATCTGTGATGGCAGTGCCCAAGGAGGAGAAATAAGCTGAGAATTAAGGAAATGTCATTACAATTATAGAGACATTTTCCTAGTTCTTCTAAAAAGACAAAGTTTTTGGTGCCACTAGTGTAATAAATGCCTAGTGTACCAGGGAAGTAATCACTAAGTAAAGACAAAGGTCCTAACTTTCCACCTGTAAGAACCCATGGCTTAGTTTTTACATCGGTAATAAAACCGATAAGACCATGGTACAAGGACAAGACATGTTATAGATGTGTACATGTTGAGCATACTAAACTCTTTTCTCTAAAAAGAAGGGAGGAAATGACTCAACAACCGAGGTGGACTCAGTAGGGCTTACAAAAGTCACAGACCAATAGTGTAAAAAGGTAAGAGCAACAACATGAAACAGCTAGACTCTATGGGTTGAGTCAACCTAAAGCGGTGGATGACCATGAGGGGTAACAGTCATATAGAGCTTTTTCATTTCGATATGCCTTATCTTGATGTTATATGATAATCTTAAAAAGGATTACTGTTATGGACTTCCCTATTGATTGTCCTATGGGGACATAGGGAAGAAATGATGAGAACTAGAATTTATATTTTGTTCAGTATTCTTTTAAATGCTCTATAATTGCTCTTATCTGTGTGAAAGAGGATGAGATATAGAAGTGATGCCTGGAGAAAATCCAGGAATGATAAATCATGTGTTGGTGATGATACGAAAAGTAAGGAATATGATAGTACACAAAGTGCATACTACCTAATCTCAGTACTTGTATACCCTGGCCAGGTATTCAACTATTGAAGATAAGGTGAGTATGGAACTCTTAGATTGTTATCTTTCTAATTACTCTGATCAAGTAGTCATTTTGAGACAATCTAGTGAGTATAATGAAACTGTAAAAATGGTATGGACATTTTTATCACATCCTAAGCACAATAAATGGAATCTGAGATGATCTCAGATCAATCTGTGTGTATGAGGAAGTAAAAAGTATAATCCTCATGATAAAAGAAAGAGAACAAGGGAGATGATCCATGTCTGATAAAGCATGTGTGAATAGTAAAGTTCATGAATATGTTAACTAATAATAAAGAAAGGAGTGATGACATGTAATCATCCAAATAATTCCTATGCTGATGGCAAGGAACCTAGGATGAAACAAGAGTAAATGACTCATGAACAGTTGAGAGTTCATGTGATAAATATAGGAGATGATAATCTCTTCTCTTTGATAAACAACCCTGGGTAATGATAGGGTGATAAGAGGAATATGTGTCTTTGTGTTCTCTTCTTTTAGAGACATGGAAATTAAGTGAGTACTATGACACTTGATGTGCATGGATTAGAAATAATCCATTGATGGATACTTAGAAAAGTATCAGGTTGTCTTGGACTTGGATTCCAAGATAAAGATATGTGTAACAAGTAATGTTCTAAGATTAAAGAAAGATCCTTTTATATGTGTGGCTTTGGTAACAACAACGGAGAGATGGAAATTATGAGGATGTGATGTGTTTTTGACACATGTGATAGATACCAAAGTAAGGAATTTTGGTATCTAAGAAATATCAAGTGGTATGGGAAAGAAAAAACATAACTCCTAATCAGATGATTTATGTTGGTTACCTGGGATGGCCAACTGTGAAATCTGTTTAGTTGCATAGAATAGTATGGACATCATATGTTAGTGGTTTATGCTCTGCATAAACATAACATCGATAAGAATGTATTAATTGAACGAATAATGTAGAATCATTTGAGAAAAAGCTTATCAAAGATAAAAATGTATGATAAGACCTGTAGTCCCAAGTAGGTGACAAAACGTAACCATAATCTATCCATGAAAAAGAAATGTTAAAAACTAAGTGGGGTTTGACACCTGAATCATTCAAAGTATGAATAACACTTCTTTGATATAGAAGGTGTTACCTGACACAGTATATATACTGCAAGTCAATAATGAAAAGGCAGTTGAATATATATATATATATATGACAGATTCAATTGATAACCCTGTGTGGAAGAACTTTGTGCTGGTCAAAGTTCTATGGTATCTCCATGATATTAAGATTTTATGTGGAGATGTGATGATATGATGAATGAATAAAATATATCTCCCTTTACCTGGGATTTCGGGGATGAAATCCTTGTTAGGGGTTTATAACTTGTAATGACCCTGACCTGGGTTATGAGGTAACCCTATTTTTTTTGGATAATTAAGTTGCTTATAAATTTAATATAATCCTCTAAGGTGTTTTTTATCATGTGACACACTTATGTTCTAACTTTGGTCCTGATTGAATGTTGTTTGAGCAATGTTCCTTTGTTTTGGACCAAAGTGCAATTTACCCAACTTGAGGGGTTATATTGCAATATGTCATATGTTGAACGTGCCTCATGTGTTTTAGCATCATTATATAGAGAATGATGCAAGTTGGTGGCTTGTGGAAAGCCCAAATTCCAAGTTTGAACTTGTTTGAACAATGTTGGTAGCTTGTGTACCAATTTTGGTACAAATTGTAATTTACCCAAAATGTGGGGTTTATATGCAAATTATCACCTATAGAGTGTCCATACTCCCTTCTAGTATCATGTAGAAGAGAGATAAATAAGGATACACCATGTTTGATTCCATTATGAATGATGGTTATCTTGGTGATGAAATGACCAAGAAAAGGGTTGAATATGAAAGCTTAACTTGAGTTGTATCAAGTTGAAAAGCTTATATATGAGTGACTATCGGCCAAGGAGCCATAGGAGTATCCTAATATCGTTTTTTGAACTCTTTTCAAAGGCCATATCGTGCAAAGTACCTCAAGGAGGTGAGTTGTGTTGGGTTACAACTTCCTTAGTAAAGTTGTGATGAGTTGTGAATAAAGTGATGAAATAATTGATATATCTTATTCAAAAGGATATGTAATGGATGAATCCTTATCCCTAAATGATCCTCAACCATTTTTCATGACAAGATAAATGTTTATGCATGCATGTACACGTGGCACCTACTAGATCAATTTGATGACACCTCATTTTTACACTCCTTCATGAACAATAAGTATATACACCCCTAGTTTCACCCCTTAGTGGAATTCTTCAAATCTTACCACCCTCATTCCCTAAGGTATTGTGCATAGGGTCCGTTTATCATGAAGGAGTGATGTGGTATCGTGCATAGGTCATTGGATATCGCCCATACCAAGAGCATATCGGCTAAGTAGGTTGATATCGGCCAAGAAGGGTGATATCGGCCATAGTGAAGTGTTTTTGGCCCCAAGTGAGGAGGATATCGGCCATAAGTGGTGGCATATCATGTAAGGTATGTGAGGTATCATGAAAAGGTTCTAGAGCAAGAAGGAGCTCAAGTATTAACCCTAAGGTGAGGCCACGATCATCTTCAACCTTGGATTGAAGCATGATTTTAGGGTTTTGATCTTCCTTTCTTTTCTTCTTCACCAATTGCTTATCCATGGTGATTCCTTGTATATTAAGGAGTTGTGAATGAGCCTTGGACTTTTTATAAGTCATCTTAAACCTTAGGAACATGGAGCTTTGGAGCTTGGAGCTTTGAAGTTGTTCTTAAGGTGGGTTATATAACTTGAACTCAACCATGTTATTATTCATCACCTAAATTGCTATACTTAATGAATTACTTTTAATTCTGAAATTTCCTGAAATAGTTGATGAAATCATGAGTTCTAGTAGTTTATTAGATCTGTTTCCATGAACTATAACTATTAGAACGGAGGTCTAGAGCTTGAAGAAGATGGTATCACTTTGCAAAAGTGATATCAGGTTCAAGCAAGCACCTCTAACCCGATATGATGATGCACCTACTTCACTAAAATGATATGGATATGTTTGTAAACCTTCTTGCATGATATGGTGGTGTAGTATAAACTTCTTACATGATAGGAAGTCAAGTATAGACTCCATACACGATACAAGGTTAAATATATACTTGTAAGTTGATATGAAACCCTAATTTGGGTAACCTGATATGAGTAAAGAAAAGTAAGTATTACACGATATGGTAGCCCAATACACAACTCTTCATGACATGTAGCCCATCATGGACAACCCTAGTTGATGTCTATCCCGACATGGTAATGAGTTGATACCTCTTAAACACCATGGGAGACACATGCATGTACCATGTGCCCGTCACAACCAACCCTAACCCAACATGGGTGTTGCAACCCAACATTTGATGGTGTAGCCCGATATGGCTTGGTGCCCTTCACTCCTATCGACTTGTATATTGGGTCGAGCCCGATATGGAAAACCCTAACCCATCACAGCCAACCCTAGATGGTGAGCCACCTGATATGGTGATTTAATGCACCTCTAGCCCAACATGGTGATGGCTTAATACCTCATCCACGATATGGGTAACACATACAAACACCTCTAGCCTGATATGAATGGTGTGTATATACTTCTAGCCTGATATGGTGAGTGCTCATATACCTCCAACTTGACATGGTGGTGTATATATACTTACAACCCGATATGGTGAACAAATGCACACTTCTAACCCGAGATACCTTGTAAAGGTGAGGGCAAGACACTCTTAGGAGTGGTGAGGATAACACCAAGTAATGGTGTGGCTAATACCTTGATAGGTGAAACGCCTAAAGTGATTGATAATGGTTAATCCTATATCAACAATGTCTTAACCTGAGATGAGTCCATATCAATTGATGATATTTGGGTAATTCAAGTGTGTGACTTATGGCCAATACATTACAGGATAAATGTGATGGGCTAGTAG
Organism: Alisma plantago-aquatica; assembly: GCA_963693085.1. Lineage (NCBI taxonomy): Eukaryota > Viridiplantae > Streptophyta > Magnoliopsida > Alismatales > Alismataceae > Alisma > Alisma plantago-aquatica. Next base: position 429,737,722 of record OY856413.1, read on the forward strand.
ATAAAGTATTAGTATGGGAAATACACTAATACAAGATAAGCTAATGAACTTAAGTAAGTTAAAAGTGATGAGGGAAGTGATACACCAAGGAATGGTAAATGTCACATCCAGTACTTCAAGGTTGATGCACCTTAAATCCAATATACTTGGATGAGTAACACATGAAGTGTGTCATATTAATTTTTACATTGAGATGTAATGATTTTAATGCACTCTGATAAGTGTAGGCTAATATACCTTGAGAAAGGGTTAAGCCAAGTTAATAAAGTATGATGTATTCATACTCTGGTAAGGATGAGAGAGAAGCTCATACCTTGTGTTGATAACCATTTAATGATAAATGATGAGAATAAATAAGTATGATTGAATACTTATGATATCAAAGTTTGCTCCTAGATGTGTGGAGCAATGATTTAGGGTTGGATCATTGATAAAATGATCTTGAAAACCTAAATGGTTAATAATGGAAAACCCTTACCCTAATGATGGGAAGGTTGCACTTCTCTTATTGCATAAGCCTTGTAAGGCATGTTAAATACTTATGTAACAAGTATAATAATTAATGGCCTTGTGAGCCATGTGAATAAGTTGTTGCCTAATGAGAGGTGACAAGATGTGCAATGGCCTTGTAATCCATGTGAATAAGTTGTTGCCTAGTGAGATGTGACAAGATGTTTAATGGCCTTGTGAGCCATGTGAATAAATTGCTACCTAGTGAGAGGTGACAAGATGTTTAATGGCCTTGCGAGCCATGTGAATACTTGTATAAAAAGTGAAATGAATACCTTGGTCTAAGGACCTAGAGGTAATGGTTACATGTTACATAGGTAACAATGTTATGTGATGATCTAAGGGTTTGAATACCCAGATTTAGTAATCATGATAATGATGAGGTAAAGAGATGAGAATTCCCAGTAATGTGATAGGGAACTGAGATCCCAAGCACCATGTCTTGAACAGTACATAATAGATGTATTACACCTTTCTTTGTAGCATTTGTTGTTATTAATAATGATAACTTGTTTGATGCTAAAAGAATGTTGTAATGCACGTAATATATCACTAGAAATCATAAAATGTTGCCCTAACCATAGATCCATCAGCGTCAGGACTTACTGAATGGTGAAATGGGTTCCCCATGGCATAACCTGGAGTGCATACTTTTGATTATGTGAGGGCGTAAATACGGATGGCCATGTGTGAGCCGATCCCCTTACGAGCCCGAAATGAATGGGATTTGGCTATATGTCATATCCTGGCTTGAGTGCAACTTCGGTTGTAGACTCCTTGTTGAGCACGATGAACTAGCCATTGGCTCAGAGTATGGTGCTTGTGTCACCATGACTCAGTAATTTCATAAAGTAGAGACTATTGTGAGTAGATGTTCCCCTAAGAGAGTATAGTTGATGCTATAGCTCTAAGTGAAGGTGCCCATGTACCCCGGCACAGCTATTTAGCAGTGACACGAGATGTCCTGCTTGTGGTCTCGTATTGACCGAGACAAGTGAGGTCATGGAAACCACCTTTCCCATTGACCTTGTATGGTACTGACTTGTGAGAAGTTTGTGTTCGGTTGGAGATGAACGGGGTACGCTTCATCTCCTCAAGTAATAAGTGTGATTGTAAAATATGTTTAGTCGTGTAGTATATCTTCTTAAGGATCGAACACAAGACACATTGTTTGATGCGCAATACAGTTATACATCTTAGTGGATAGATGTTATTTATGTTTCTCTACATTCCTTATAGAGCAGATAGATAATTTATAACTCTACCACGGGTAGATGCAATGTTCTCATTAAGAAAGGAGATTATCTTATTCTGATCATAAAATGATTAATACTGCCTGTTAATATAAAAAGAACCTCTACCAAGTTTATAAATGTTTAATCTGTGATAATAATATGGTCGGCAGAGAGTTATATCTTTCGTTGGGACAATTGTCTCAACCCGTGGGATCCACATTTTTTTAGGTGGACATGCACGAGGTGGCGAAGATTTTTCTACAGAGGAGGAACAACAACTGAGGCAGCAGTGACAGCTCAGGTTGAGTGTATTGTCTGTCGTGTCTTGTAGATAGAAGTCTTATGTGTCGTCTCTGTACTCTCAGGTCCTTGGAGTTGGTTCGTATTGGTTTCATGAATAATCTGAGATTTTGACTTGAATGCCTCAAGGTTTTATGTTGCTCCAGTATGTGTTTTGATAGAACAACTGTTATATGTTATCCTCGAGAAGAGATGGTACAGTGTATGTACAATGTAAACAATGACGTATATAAGGTTTTGGATCTTTCAGTAAGAGTTTTCCTAAAAATGGATCTCTTTGTAAATTGGTTTTAATTTTTAGTGATTTTTGTTAATCTCCTATTTATGTTTTAATTCTGCTTAATTAGTAATGATTTGTCTGTCAGTTTGGCGACTTTCGTTACATCTAGAGTCTCTAGGACATAGAGCTTGCACTCTTATGTGAGAACAATTCTCAGCATCCTGAACCAGTCATTAAAGTTATTCCCATTAAACTTGTCCTTCTCAAGGCCTAGTCATAGATAAAATGTGTTGTTGTGTGTTGTCATTTGATTCTACAAGAGAAATTTGCATTTTTGTCAAAAACCCATTTTGATTTGATTTGATTTGATTTGTATGAAATTTGATGATGTTTAATTAAGTCTTTAATTAACTATCTCTCTCATTATTTTGTTCAAATTGATAATCCTCAATTTTCAATTTAGAAGATTACAACATACAAACTTCTAATGAGCCAAGATCCAAAATAATTCACTTATTACCCAACCAATGTCAGTGTCCATAATCAATCATTAAGGTAGACAAGGTTTGCAAATTGCATCTTATGCAATTCTTGAATAGATGTTATGAGCAACTCCTTGCCATACTCATATGCATGCCTCTAGGTTCTTAATCTCATTAAGGACAGTTAGTTAAGCTTGACCCAAAAGCTAACACGATAGAATACACCCTGATTGGTAGGCCCACATAACTACCAACTCACCTCCACGAGACAGAATGTGCACCAGGCTTGGCATGCCTACGCATAATCGGTCAAGATCTTCATGTGTGTTGCTAACGGAAAGCATCTTAGACAATATGATTGATTGAGGGATTTTATATATTAATATATATACATATATGTAGCCAATCATTATATATTATAGTATGTATCATATACATGATATATCCCACAAATGTAAACATGCAATATAAAACATTAGTAATGGTTATGGTCATATTAATGTAATTCCTTGGATCCACAAGGAATTACAACCACCTAGGTATACATCTCATGCATGAAACTATTGTTGGTGTAGATCTTTGCTTGAACCAATCTGGGTTGATCAGTTCAACCCTTGAACCGATCGGATCGCCTCTTGTTCGATTGATTGGTTGTCAGAATGATCATCTGGCCTCCAATCCAACTGATGTTTGGACACCTCTAAATGATTGGTTGGGTCTCCAACCAATCGGTTTGGCTCCTTCTATCTTCTATCCCCCTCGATCCTCCATCCAGTCGGCTCGTCTCATGAAATAGTCAACTCGCTTGATGTTGAACGTCTTCTTTATCATGGCAAGAAAAAAAACTATTCTATTGCTATTAACTTATTACATGGTAATGAGAAACCTCAAGTTACAGGTGAGGGGATCATAGGTAGGAAAGAATAATACTTTTACATTGGGAAGAAGAAGGTAGAGGCTCGGTATGCAAATTGAGATATAAATAGGAATAAACAAACAATCCAACCACCCATAGATATTTGGGTTATTGGCCATAACCATGCTACACATCTACCATCAAAACCAAATTTTAGGGCGACACGTGTAAATAGCATATATATATATATATATATATATATATATATATATATATATATATATATATATATATATATATATATATATATATATATATATATATATGAGGTTAAGAAGTGTGTACCGGCCAGTACATGTAACTTACGTGTACCGACCATTAAAATGACATATATGGAGCATGTTAACAAAATCCAACCATATGGATTGATTCAAAATATTATAGATTACATGTGTTTAAAAAATCATAATCAAATATCATATAGATCATGAGATATAACAATAAATCATTCAACAGTTTCTGCAATTTCTGCCACTTACCGTTGATTAGATAAAACACAAATTCTTTCATTCGATGATCTATGAGTATCAGATTTTGTTGATTTTTGAAACACATCTTATCTATGTAGTATACATCACGTCCATAAGGCTGGATAGTTGAATTTAATTTTACATTCATCATAAATGATGACGGGTACATGCAAGCTACATGTACTCGGGTACACAATTCTTTTAGCCTATATGAGGTTAAGAAGTGTGTACCGGCCAGTACATGTAACTTACGTGTACCGACCATTAAAATGACATATATGGAGCATGTTAACAAAATACAACCATATGGATTGATTCAAAATATTATAGATTACATGTGTTTAAAAAATCATAATCAAATATCATATAGATCATGAGATATAACAATAAATCATTCAACAGTTTCTGCAATTTCTGCCACTTACCGTTGATTAGATAAAACACAAATTCTTTCATTCGATGATCTATGAGTATCAGATTTTTTTGATTTTTGAAACACATCTTATCTATGTAGTATACATCACATCCATAAGGTTGGATAGTTGAATTTAATTTTACATTCATCATAAATGATGACGGGTACATGCAAGCTACATGTACTCGGGTACACAATTCTTTTAGCCTATATATATATATATATATATATATATATCACCTTTTATTTATTGCATATGATTTGAATATTTAAAATTATTAATGTTCATATCCAATTAAATACCACATACGATCCCACTAATGTATATATATTAGTTTGGGATCGTATGTGGTATTTAATCGGATATGAACATTAATAATTTTAAATACTTGCATCATATGCAATAAATAAAAGGCAAAAACCAAAATTTGATCATATCAATTAAATCCCAAAACATAGTAAATTGATGTGGCACTGATACCACTGTAGGAAAATATGAAATGAGATAGGCAGTGAAAACAAAAAATGCATGTCATAATCTCCATTAACATACGATCGTGTCGACAACTATGTAATGGGAAGGATGGTTTATGAGGTCATGCATGGTCTTGGAGCAAGTCCACCGACTATTCCCTCGTTGTAGTATGTGGCATTCTTCACATCGTACTCAGACGACGTCAGCAACAGCTCATGGTTGATCACCGCAGACAGCAATTTGACGTTGTCCTCCTAGTAGGAAAAGCTCATCACCTCTATAGTAGTCCACATGGACAACTAGGAACTCATGTCGTTCTAGAAGAACTGAAAATAAGGAGTTGTCCCCACTCATTGGTGTACTAGCACCAACTTGCTCTCCCACAATTATTCTATCTTGCTATCCCTCCCTTTACTGGGTAGAATTTTCTCATGTTCTCTCAGTTACCACAACCAGAGAAGACAAATAATTGTCATAGGTAATTGAGTTGTGTTCTGAGAAGCCCCCAGTATCCCTTTATTTATAGGAGGGTCAGGGTCAGGGTTCCTAGTCTGAGTGGGAGAAGAAGGGACTAAAACTTCACAAATTTTTGCAACCTACGAGCGGAAAAATGGTCAGTTCACATGTGAACTGATTGGTTGGCATGTGATCCGATCGTTTCAACCCTTGAACCAATCATTTCATCATGTTTCCCAATCGCCATTGTATTGGCAAACAATATCCAATTTAATTTACAACATGAGGTCAGCACAAATCCTTGAATCAATCGAATTTATCCACTAACCACTTAGTTCACAACATGAGTCGGTCAGTTTATGGACCTGAGCCAATCAGTTCACTCATGAACCGGTCGGTTCACTGTCCAAAATTGCCAAAGTTGGCTCAATTCACCTGACATATTAAAATAGTCAATTCAACACTTGAACTAGTTGGTTCACTATTTAGACAGTCAATATTCAACCAATGTTGTTTAAGTTGAAGACCTAACTCTTTAGTAATCAATTTTAAACCATATTCATGAATGAACTCATGTTCCAAGTGTATCCTATGTGTGTGACCCTATAGGTTCCAAGTTACGTTGGCAATGTATGTCCATAACCCAGTTATGACATCACAAGCAAAGAGTGGTATCTAGTAACACATTATTACTACCCAAGTAATTGGAAGGTTGGACAACAACTTCAACCTAACAGTTGTTGTATATTTCCTTTGTCATTGATATCTGGATTGAACTCAAGGCATGTAATTGTCATCCTTTCAATGTTCAATCTATGTTCCTTGAACTAGAGCATATTGTTTAAGATATATGTGACCTCAATGTCATATATTAATTCACATTGCATGTACATACTTTTCTTAGTCTCGTTTATCAAGTGTCTATGATATCAAACTCATGTAGGAGGGAAAAATCCAATCTACATCACTCACAGTCATCCCTATGTGTCATAGTGTATCCAATCATCACCTTTATGGAAACCATTATTCAAGGTCATGGTGGATGATATCAAAGTACACTGAATGACATGTGATGAGTGTAGTGATCTCAAGTCTAAGAACCAAAATCATCACCTTCACTATGAAATATGACTATGACCACCAATTATGGTTTTCATGTGTCACTCTCAAGGTGGGTATGTCTGATACAGTGTTCTCCAACAGTATCTATGTGCTTGGCTTGATATCACATATCATGACTGATGATATTTCATCATCAACCAATAAACACTCTAGTCTTATTATTGTTGTCTATTATCCTTACACAATAACATCCGACTAGGGACATAATAATAATGTACATACTATTGACATATGTATGATTCATAGTTTAGGTCACCAGCCCGAAGACATATGTCATTGAGTTATGTCATTCTTTAGACATTCATTATGTTTCCTCGTTATCTTATAACTGAGTGAAATAGAATAAATCCTTAGATTTCCTTTATTATTAATCAAATCCTTTATAAGATATTCCATCACAATCATCATATGATTGGCTCTCTAGGCATACATACCAACAGATATATCATGGAGAATGGATTCGGATGTATATCACATTAAGATGGGTTTATACTGGAAGTTTTTTTGTTGTAACTTGTGTACACAGGACGTATCTATGATATGTGAATCCTCTATTGAGAAATTTCCTAGATAAACATGTCCTTTGAATACTCTACCTACTTATTCCATCACTTTGACCCAAGGTTGCGTATAGATATCTAAAGGAATCTATATACTTAGATCTTATATGGATTTCTATTATTACTTCATAGGTTTGAGTGGCATGAGTTAAACTGCCCACGGCATGAGAAAATGTGTAAACCAAACATGTAACATATTTGCTTCAGTTTATTTGATAAAAAAATAGATATGTACATGGTGTATTATTTTCTTACTGTAAGAAGTATATGTGATTATATATCATGCTCAGGTAGTTGTGACGGTACAAGTATAACTATGGCAAGAGTATGTCTTTTAGCATACCACTTGTTCAACATTCTGATAATTATTTCCTTATTTAAATTACTCATGGACCATGTTGTAAGTAATAAATGTTTTCAATTGTTATATCATATCATTTAGACTTGGAGTCTCACCTCATAGTTTTTCACATTAGGTAACTAGTCTAACTTCCTAGACAATTGTGGTAAGGACCAATCTAGTGGTGGCCAAAAATTACCTCAAGGTCGATGATGTGTGTGTGTCACCTAGTGTCCTTCTCTCACATTACCTGGAGATAGGTAATGTTTGCATGTTTGAGTTAAAATTAGATTGATCTGTGTAACCATGTCCTCTGTGAAGTTTTATAAAAAATGTTGTATATTTAGCTTGTGATATTGACATGCAGGACTTGTATATGTAGCACCACTTATACGAGTTGTAAGTTCTATGTTAATGTTACAACCCCAATTTTTGGGTTCTTTTGGTGAGAAATGTAATTTCTCCTATTAAAGATATTTGAAAAAATAATGATATAATTTGTTTTGAATAAAAGGATTTCGTTTAAAATAGCCTTGTTGGGTTTTTTGTGGGCTTTATTGGCTATTGGGCCCAATAACAAGGATAAGATAAAAGAAACTCCATTATTAATAAGAAATAGAGAAAAGAAAGATGTCGAAACCTCTAGAAGGAAAAAGAATGCTATAAAAAGGTGGATTTCGTGCCTCTTGGGTTCCTTAGGTCTCAAGGAGTCCAAAGTTGCAAAGATAATGCAACAAGAAAAGAAAAGAGCAATTAAATATTTCTTTATTAAGAAAGAAATTGAAAACAATGATAAAATGTGGAAAATAAGTGGAAAGAGGTATAATTGAGTTATCCTTGGTGGATTTTCGTATCCTTAAGGTTTCTAATTTTAAAAGGAATTCCAATAAGGAAAATAGAAAGAGAGATAAAGAGAAATCCTCAAAAAGAGATATTTTAATCAAGAAATAGGTAAGATAATGAGAAATAATGGATGTAGATGCATCTAGAAGGATAATGAGTATCCACTAAAAAGGATTTCGAGATATTAGAGTTTTGTGGGGTCCAAGGAGCCCCAATGGAGAAAAAGAAAGAGAAAATACCATTAATACAAAATAAGAGGATGATGTGATATATAATTAATGTATTTTGTGACATTGTTAAAAAGGAGGTATTTTCTACTAAAAGAAAATAGAAATTCGTGCCAATGGATTAAAAGGCAAGTACAAAGAGAATAAGAGAGTGGATTTTCGAATTCCTAATTGCCCCATGAACTTGGTTTATTAAAAGGATAATTAGGAGAGAGAATGTTGCTTCTCAATAAAGGAATTGGATTCCTATTGGGAAAGGACTCTATTTCTTTGAGGGCAAGTGTGTTGGGGCATGGATACTCTCCCCTATATAAGGGGTAGAGCCCCTGGCTCGAGTTCAAGAGAAATCCCAAGTATCTCTATTCCTCTTCTCCTTTGTCTTCTTCTTTCAACCCTAGTCATGTGGATCGTGCTTCCCCTAGGGCAGCGAGGAACCATGGAGCCATCATGAGGGAGGAGTGATGTCGCACGTTGTCAGAGAGAAGTGCAGCCATCACCCTCATGCCTCAGCTCGTGCACGACGGCCGCAGCACAGCTGCAGTGCTGGCCGCGGGTTGCAGACCGCCTAGCCTGAGCAGACCGCCCTGGCCATGACCTGAGGGTCTGGCCATGCACAGAGAGGTGTGGCAGAGGCAGAGCGAACGATCCTGAGGGTCGTCGGGTCCTGGGAGGGGCGACAGAGTCGCACCAATCACGATCAGGGTAGCAACGTTGAGCTTCTGCGAGGTTGAAGCGATGGGTGCCATTGGACGGTTTTTCCCCTCCGAGCATTACAAGACCAAGGAGTCATGTGGGGGAATAATTGACTTTGTGTTATGTTTTTAAACCAGTCGAGTTACACTGCATGGAAAGGCCGATGTGGCAGCCTCCCATTGGCCCAAAGTAAGTGAATTTTGTAAAATTTGTATCTAAATATTGGTAGCTCCAATGAATGTGCATAAAATATGAAAGTTGTTCAGAAAAATGAGAGGAATCCATTAAAAATATAATCAGAAGCTAATTCCTCTTGCAAATCGAAAAATAGTGGAAGTTATCAACTTTAGTGCTTTAATGTTTAAGAAACCCTATTTTGAGATGATTAATGGGTTTAATGGATGATTAAAGTTGATATTAACCTGTTAATTGTAAAAAGGAACATTAAAAACAAAAAGGATGAACTTTGCACGTAATTAGTTTAATTTAGAGTTTCAAGTGCATGAATATGCTTTAATGGGCCTTGAAACCCTAATATTAGTAAATGCGACTCTTAATGGCTTTAATTGTTCAAGTTCATGATTAAAGTTGAGATATGATATTTCTAAGCTATTTCGAGTATAAAAGTTCCTAATTGTGCATATATACCCTTAATGTAATAATTAGGATTTTCTAATGGATAAAAGTAGAATTAATGACAAATAGAGTTCATATGTGAATTAGACCATAGTGAACTATGGATTGATGATAAATGGGCATAATGAACTTGTCATGGATTAAAAGAATAAAAATGGTAGCTTTAATGTAAAAGAAACTTAATGGACTTAATTGTGCTTTTTTTGAAATTAGGGTTATATGATAACCTTAATATCTTTTGTAAAGAATTGATGAGATAATTAGGGTTTCAAATAGTATATTGAAGTGAAACCCTAATTGCAATGGAAACCCTAAAAGTGGACTAAAAACCCTAGGAAGCGAGCTAGATTTAATAGATCTTGATGGAATGATCAATAATAGGAAATTGTATGCATATTTCAGGATCTCATTATGTGCTTGCTTGCCTATTTGGATTTCTTGATTGATTGGATTATTCTGTCTCGAATCATCCTGACAGGTGTGTGGTTAATTATGGTTAATCGCATTAGTTTCCCGAAGAGTTTCCCGAATGATTCATAGCATTGAATGCAACTTATCAGTTTGGATGTTCATACTTGCAAATCATAAAGTCACTATGATTATCACAATAATAATAGAAGTTTGAATTCTCGCACCTACATGCCACCCTGATGGATGATGCCAAAGGTCAAGCCCAGGAGGGAAGACCAATGGGCACCATGAGTGGTGACCCCAGACACCAAGCTCGGGATTGAGAAGGTGGTCTTTATAGAATGACTAAGGGGCACTATGAAGGGTGACCCCAGGCACCAAGCTCGGGATTGAGAACGTGGCCTTAAGTCATTGACAAAAGATAAACCCTAAGGTGGGTATGCCAGGGTTAGGGCAAAAGTGGTGGAGAATGTCATACTAAAAAGTGTAAATTGGCTTGTTAATTTACTTGATTGTGATAATTAGATTGTTAGCCATATTTGTGAGATTTTGGTTGTCCCCACATACCGGCATATTTCGATATGCTAACCGACATTTTGTTTGTCGGCGTTTTAGGTACAAGATTGAAAAGGACAAACAGTAAAGCGGCATATGTGGAATTAAATAAGAGTTAAAGTACAAAGGAGGATTAGTTAGAATAGACTCCAGATGTGGATAGAAGTAGATATCCAAGTTTTTGAAAAAGGTATGCAAAGTTTTATTTTATACCCGCTTTTAGTTTAGTTGGTAGAATTTGATAATTGTTATTGATTATTTGTCGAACCTTTGATCCTGTTAATTGGGATAATGGCTCTAACCTCTTGGTCTCCCTTAATTGGGGGTTACCGGGAGGCGGGGTTGTTACATTTGGTATCAAAGCGAAGGTTCCTCATTTAGTATTTAATAATTATTAAATTTTACAAACTTCGTAGAACCCAAGGGATTTGTTAGAGGATTTTCTGAAAGACAGAGGTGTCTAGAAAAGGATCACGTCTGGGGACTAGCAAGATTTTCCTCCGCACCGCTAGTCGGGATACGAGGACTCCTGGATTAGTGTGACTGCCTGGCCAATGTCTCAGGATTTGACTCGAAATAAGATACATTTAGGACTCTCTCATCTTGTTCATCCCTTCTCAACTCAAATGTTATTATGGACCTTAAGGATTAGGGTTTTCTCTCTTTTCCTCACCCTCCTGAGGTATGGGTAAGGTTGATAAGGTTTAAGGAATCCTCCACCAAATTAATAAAAAGCATGTAAATAAGATGTCATGGACATAAGCTTAATAGTTTAATCATAAAATAAAGAATAGATACATGCTTAGGTCATATGACATGAGATGTCATGCCCTCAGGAGAGACCTAAGGCTAGACCTCCTTGTCAAGAGGATGAGTGGAGAAAGTTGGTCATGGAGGCAGAGATCTCCATTATAAGTAGAGACCTGGCACATCCTCTGAGGATGATGCTAACCCTAACCCTAAGTGGTGGTTAGAAAGAGAGATGACACGATGAGTTAGATGTCATGGTAGACCTCATGTGGGGGTGGACATGCCTTTGGATGCCCATATGAGCCATGAGAGGTTGGATGACCTAGTACCCTTGGTGACCCAATCCTGGGAAGGGTCGTGCATGTTAGAGTGAAGGATTGCTCCTTCAATGATGAGGGTGAAGAACCTATGGAAACCCCATGTGCTTATATGAGCATGGCATAGTATGCACCCAGAGTACATCAAGTGGTGTAGGTAGTAGGTCGAAACCCTACCCAGGAGAGTATGATGGATAGCTTATGAGGTAAGCATAAAGGGTTATGGATAACCTTGAGCAAACATAAACTTGAACATATGTATCACCCATGTAGGGGTATTCTTGTGAGCTTGATCCACCTTCATGGAGAGAGGACCTTCAGTAATAAGGCTGGTTGTGGAGTAGCTCTAGAGAGAGAGAGAGAGAGAGCAAGACCCAGGCAAGAAGGTTGGAAGCTTAGACTCTGAGATATGAGGAACGGTGGGGAGTTGAGGATAATGAGACCTAAGTGGATGGTTGTGGTTGCCACATGCATGATCCCTGGAGGCTGGGGATATCTTGGTTTCCATTAGAGGAACCAAACCCTAGAGAGAGGATGATGCTTCTGGTACCTATGTGCCTATGGTATAGGTGTTTACCTGCTGACATGAGACAAAGAGTGCCTTAGACCCTGAGGAGGTTTGAGTAACCAGTTGTGAGGATATATACCTATTTGGTTGTCCTTGAGGAGGACTCAACTCTGAGGTGTTGCTCAAATAAAAGGATCATGGGAGTTCATGACATACCTTGGACAGGTTTGATTCGTGGTTAAGAGGTTGAGCATGTAGTTGGACACCCAAAAGTGTACCTAGAGTTCCTAGACCTAAGAGGGGAAGTGGTGTGCCCGATGCTCATGACAAAGGTTTGAGTTTCTATAGATTTGAGCATGGCACTCCTCACGTTTAGAGGAAAGGGAAACTCCTTAAGTTTAAAGTGTGTTTGATAATCCCTCACAACCAAGGTGGTGACATGAGAAGGTTTGTACTTGGTCCAATGTTGAGGAATGAGAACAAGTATGACCTAGCATGGTTTAGTAAGTGGTCTGCTGGTGCCTTAGTAGCTTGATAGGGTTAAGCATACTCATGTGGATGTAAACCCTAAACATAGGGATTTTGTGACCTTTGTTATCAAGAGATGAAGCTTCCTCCCATCCTGGGAGAGGGACCCTTTGTAGGGTGTATACCAGTTTTGTTGACTTGAGGTAACCTACAGAGGTCTCATAGGATATTGAGAAGGTAAGTGAAGAGTACATGGTAAGAAGATGAACCTATAGACCCATAGATAACCATCTCTAAGTGCATGTGGATGTGTTACCATGGAGGTAATCGGTAAGGGTCCTGACCAAGGTAGGCAGGTCACCATGACCCCTGTGAATGGATGAAAGTCAGCCCATGAATGCAGAGAGATATGATGAAGGCTTGGGTAAGGTTCCCAGTTGGACATGTACTATAATAGAATCCTAAGTCTATCCTAGGGTCAGGTAGGGATAAGACTGATGGAAGTAGGAGTTGCCTAATTCCCTAGTTGCACATGACCATAGGGTTGGGAGGTAACAGCTATCATTGTCTAAGGGCCATGGGTTAGGAGATTGATCACCTTCGTGAACTCATGGGACCCAAAGGGAAGATGAGTAGGGAACTCTCTGGATGCAGAAGGGAAGAGGGATGACCCCTAAAGTGTCAGCACCCTATAGACCTTGAGGAGATGACCAAGGGATGTGTGTAAACCCTAGTAGGTTCGAGACAAGTTTTCCATGGAAGTAACTTTTATATCGAGATGATTGTGATGTAGAGACATATGTGGCATGTTTCAACTTAGATTTAAAGGTGTACTGGCAAGGTGGGATGTACCATCTCTACTCTTGGAACAGGAAGAACTTTGTATTTGGACTACAGCCAAATGCTTATTTCCTCTTGTTATGGGAGTGAGAGATAGGATAGTACGCATGACATACACCAACGATAAAGATGATGTGAGTTGGAACGTTTCTATGAGGTATGAGGATAGAGGTGAGAATATACCCTGGTGGAGTGAATGATACATGGATGGTTTACAAACAGTAAGAGAAATAAGGTAGTCATCTTATAAGGATGTTTTTAGCATGAGCTATGTGGAATTTGCAAGTTATGTAAGGTTGAGTTTGATCATGATGAGGATGAGCTTAGATTTTCTTGATGAAGATAGACTTAGAGTTGAGATGAGATGATAAGTGGAATACATGGAGGTGTATGTCTTCAACATTACCCAATACCTAAGGATGTGAAATGGTAATGGTTGCTCTGGTTGAGATATAGCTGTCTAGTTTAGCCAGAGGCTAGAAGAGGTTGTTAGGCTAACCCTAAGTTTTAAAAAGAGATAAGTTTGGCTAACACCCAGATGTAACGAGATCTGTTTAACAAGTTAGTAGTTGTTTGGTTAGCCAGTCTAGGCCTTGACGCAATGAAAGGATGGTTGTAGAACCTCAGATGCACTTCCTTGGAAAAGAAGGTGATGAAACCCCGACTAGAGTGGTTTAGTGTTTCTGAGGAATCGATCTTGAGGAATCATGATATACAGGAGATCATGATTTTAAGATCACCATACACCGTACTACGAAGATAGTAAGTGACTGTAGTCCTTGAGATGCTTAAGATGAAGTTGCACGTGGCTTGTTGCCATGCAATCCAGGAGGTGAAGAGCGAACACCAGTAACCCAATGAGATGATATAGAAGTTAAAGAGTACCTGAGAGGGAGTTCACCACTATGGATGTTGTGGTAAGTCTCCCCTAGATCAAGGAAGGTCAAGATACAATATGGGTTATGGTAGATCACCTTACCTAGATGACATGAGAAAGAAAGAGTATTGTCAAGGGACAGATCCAGTTGAACTACTTGTAAGAGAGAGATATGGTTCAACTACACCATTATGTGAGTTCTTCTAAAGATTCACTTCCATGCGGTGGAAGTAGGTACATGAAGAACTTGATGTTAGTACAGTTTATCACCCTAACTAATGGTTAGCGAATCCAGACTAGAGGGTCTGATGAGATCATGTGTGCTCGTTCAGGGTGATACCTAGAGACAGTTCTTGTCCTCTGTAAGATGTGATGATAACCACCATAGCCAGTATCGGGATATGAAAAAGCTATGCAAGGGAGGTTGTGTCGGTCACCACTTCATTGAGATGATGTTGGTGAAGGGGCCTCACGAAGGTCAGAAAAGAACCACAGTGTGTGCATATGAAGTCACTTTGATCATGCAATGGCTGAGAGAGAGCCCAGGGGCGACATGAGTCATGAGTTGATGCAAAGAAGACTGACATGCAGTTCACTGTGGGAGATTATGTGATATGAAAATCCGACCCCTCTAAGTTATAGCTAAGAGAGATGAGTCCCGGTTGCATGGTCCATTTGAGATGGATTAGTGGAGATTGTTGTATTTAGCCTTACCCCTCAGGATAACATGATGAAGAATGTGTTTCATGAGTCCAATATAGAGCACTATGTGAGGTACCCCAGCCATGTGCTAAGCCCTGATCCTATTTAGCTTTTGAGAGGTTGAAATGTCCTGAGTCACCTATGAGGGTACGATATACCGAGGTAAGAAAGAACTCAGATGGAAGAGTATGAGATGATGAAGGTTCTTGGGAAGCACCATGGAAAGGGTGAAGCCACATGGGAGCCCTGATGGACATAAGAAAGGCTTATCTTGTTTGTTTGTGTGCCTCATGGAATTTTGAGGGCAAAATTCCTATAAGAGGGGAAGGATGTTACAACCCCAATTTTTGGGTTCTTTAGGTGAGAAATGTAATTTCTCCTATTAAAGATATTTGAAAAAATAATGATATAATTTGTTTTGAATAAAAGGATTTCATTTAAAATAGCCTTGTTGGGTGTTTTGAGGGCTTTATTGTCTATTGGGCCCAATAACAAGGATAAGATAAAAGAAACTCCATTATTAATAAGAAATGGAGAAAAGAAAGATGTAGAAACCTCTAGAAGGAAAAATAATGCTATCCAAATATGGATTTCGTGCCTCTTGGGTTCCTTGGGTCTCAAGGAGTCCAATGTTTCAAAGATAATGCAACAATAAAAGAAAAGAGCAATTAAATATTTCTTTATTAAGAAAGAAATTGAAAATAATGATAAAATGTGGAAAATAAGTGGAAAGAGGTATAATTGAGTTATCCTTGGTGGATTTTCATATCCTTAAGGTTCCTAATGTTAAAAGGAATTCCAATAAGGAAATAAAAAGAGAGATAAAGAGAAATCCTCAAAAAGAGATATTTTAATCAAGAAATAGGTAAGATAATGAGAAATAATGGATGTAGATGCATCTAGAAGGATAATGAGTATCCACTAAAAAGGATTTTGAGATATTAGAGTTTATTGGGGTCCAAGGAGACCCAATGGAGAAAAGAAAGAGAAAATACCACTAATACAAAATAAGAGGATGATGTGATGTATAATTAATTTATTTTGTGGCATTATTAAAAAGGAGGTATTTTCTACTAAAAGAAAATAGAAATTCGTGCCAATGGATTAAAAGGCAAGTACAAAGAGAATAAGAGAGAGGATTTTTGAATTCCTAATTGCCCCATGAACTTGGTTTATTAAAAGTATAATTAGGAGAGAGAAGGTTGCTTCTCAATAAAGGAATTGGGTTCCTATTGGGAAAGGACTCTGTTTCTTTGAGGTGAAGTGTGTTGGGGCATGGATACTCTCCCCTATATAAGGGGTAGAGCCCATGGCTCAAGTTCAAGAGAAATCCCAAGTATCTCTCTTCTTCTTCTCCTTTGTCTTCTTCTTTCAACCCTAGTCATGTGGATCGTGCTTCCCCTGGGGCAGCGAGGAACCATGGAGCCATCACGATGGAGAAGTGATGTTACACGTTGTCAGAGACAAGCACAACCATCACCCTCATGCCTCAGCTCGTGCACGATGGCCGCAGCACAGCTACAGTGTTGGCCGCGGGTTGCAGATCGCCCAACCTGATTCGACCACCCTGGCCACGACCTGAGGGTCTGGCCGTGCACTGAGAGGTGCGGAGGAGGCAGAGCGACCGGTCCTGAGGGCTGTCGGGTCCTGGGAGGGGCGGCAGAGTCGCGCCAATCGCGATCAGGGCAGCAGCGTTGATCTTCCGTGAGGTTGAAGATGATGGGCGTCGTTGGATGGTTTTGCCCCTCCGGGCATTACAAGACCAAGGAGCCACATGGGGGCATAATCGACTTTGTGTTATGTTTTTAAACCAGCTGAGTTACGCTGCATGGAAAGGCCGATGTGGCAGCCTCCCATTGGCCCAAAGTAAGTGAATTTTGTAAAATTCATATCTAAATATTGGTAGCTCCAATGAATGCGCATAAAATATGAAAGTTGCTCAGAAAATTGAGAGGAATCCATTAAAAATATAATCAGAAGCTATTTCCTCTTGCAATTCGAAAAATAGTGGAAGTTATCAACTTTAGTGCTTTAATGTTTAAGAAATCCTATTTTGAGATGATTAATGGGTTTAATGGATGATTAAAGTCGATATTAACTTGTTAATTGTAAAAAGGAAAATTAAGAACAAAAAGGATGAACTTTTAACGTAATTGGTTTAATTTAGAGTTTCATGTGCATGAATATGTTTTAATGGGCCTTGAAACCCTAATATTAGTAAATGCGACTCTTAATGGCTTTAATTGTTCAAGTTCATGATTAAAGTTGAGATATGATAGTTCTAAGCTCTTTCGAGTATAAAAGTTCCTAATTGTAGATATATACCCTTAATGTAATAATTAGGATTTTCTAATGGATAAAAGTAGAATTAATGACAAATAGAGCTCATATGTGAATTAGACCATAGTGAAGTATGAATTGATGATAAATGGGCATAATGAACTTGTCATGGATTAAAAGGATAAAAATGGTAGCTTTAATGTACAAGAGGCTTAATGGACTTAATTGTGCTTTTTCTGAAATTAGGGTTATATGATAACCTTAATATCTTTTGTGAAGAATTGATGAGATAATTAGGGTTTAAAATGGTATATTGAAGTGAAACCCTAATTGTAATGGAAACCCTAAAAGTGGACTAGAAACCCTAGGAAGCGAGCTAGATTTAATAGATCTTGATGGCATGATCAATAAGAGGAAATTGTATGCATATTTTAGGATCTCATTATGTGCTTGCTTGCCTATTTGGATTTCTTGATTGATTGGATTATTCTATCTCAAATCAGCCTGACAGGTATGTGGTTAATTATGGTTAATCGCATTAGTTTCCTGAAGAGTTTCCTGGATGATTCATTGCATTGAATGCAACTTATCAGTTTGGATGTTCATACTCACAAATCATAAAGTCATTATGATTATCACAATAATAATAGAAGTGTGAATTCTCGCACCTACATGCCACCCTGATGGATGATGCCAAAGGTCATGCCCAGGAGGGAAGACCAATGGGAACCATGAGTGGTGACCCCAGACACCAAGCTCAGGATTGAGAAGGTGATCTTTATAGAATGAATAAGGGGCACTATGAAGGGTGACCCCAGGAACCAAGCTCGGGATTGAGAAGGTAGCCTTAAGTCATTGGCAAAAGGGAAGCCCTAAGGTGGGTATGCCAGGGTCAGGGAAAAAGCGGTGGAGAATGTCATACTGAAAACCGTAAATTGGCTTGTTAATTTACTTGATTGTGATAATTAGATTGTTAGCCATATTTGTGATATTTTGGTTGTCCCCACATACTGGCATATTTCGATATGCTGACCGATGTTTTGTTTGTCAGCATTTTAGGTACAAGATTGAAAAGGACAAACAGTAAAGCAACATATGTGGAATTAAATAAGAGTTAAAGTATAAAGGAGGATTAGTTAGAATAGACTCCAGATGTGGATAGAAGTAGATATCCAAGTTTTTGAAAAAGGTATGCAAAGTTTTATTTTATACCCGCTTTCAATTTAGTTGGTAGAATTTGATAATTATTATTGATTATTTGTCGAACCTTTAATCCTGTTAATTGGGATAATGGCTCTGACCTCTTGGTCTCCCTTAATTGGGGGTTATCGGGAGGCGGGGTCGTTATAGTTTATGTATTGTGTTTCACCTTTTATGTATTAGGAGATACAAAGGTCACCATAATTTGTGAAATTTAAATATAGCTATGGAGATTTATATAAACTGCAGGGGCTTTTTATTTGTCTATCTATTGAAATTTTAAATTTTTATCACCTTTTTCAATAATAGTATTATTTTTTTATGGCGATCGTTGGTTTTATTCAGGGTTAATCTTGATTCAGGAATGTAAAGGACAAGTACCCCGAGGTGAGGGTAGGTAACTCTTGATATAGGTCATTGGCTCATGGCCTGAAAAGTGAAGCTAGAGACTTTAAAAATATAAAAAATGTATACTTAATAATGATGTAATACACAGGGGTACTCAAGTTGTTAATAAATCCTAGATCTTAACATCTCTTACTAATAGAGCTATGATATTTCAAACAAAAACCATTATAATCATGTGTCCTCGTTATAGTTACTACAATCTCTCTCACTCTCTCTCTCTCTCTTTCTTTCTTTGTCTTGCTTGTTTTACTTATATTGTGATGTAATTTGAAGGTTACAAGTTTTATTTAAATTTCTAATACCTCAAATCACTACCCCTATCTCTTGAGCCTAAATCTTACACCAACTATATGTAGAACAATTTAGGAACTTCAAATGGTTACAAAAGTATCATTATGCTATTAAGTTAAGATATTGTGTCAAAAAACCCTTCATATTTTGTTTGAACTTACAGTTACTTCAAATAAGTGATTAGTAACATTTTGTAAATACAACCAACCTTAAGGACATGTTTGGTTGGACATAAACACAAAGATTGACGTTGTGATGTTAAATTAGCAGTTAAAACCACACATTCTACTCTCACAACTTACAGACAAATGAACCCTAAGTTGTTAATCAATTTATCAAAAGAGACTCGTGATGGTACAAGTATAACTAGGGTAAGAGTATGTCTTTTAGCATATTGTTTGTTCAGCATTTTGATACTTATTGTGTTGTTTAACTTACTCAAAATCATTTGAAAGTAATATGTGGTTTCAAGTATTATATCATATCACGGGGAATTGGGGTCATACCTCATGATTTTCCACATTAGGTGATCGATTGAGCTTCCCAAAAAGTTGTGGTAAGAACCAATCTAGTGGTGGTCATCGATCACTTGGAGGTAGTTGGGGTGTGTGTGTGTCACCAAGTTTCATGTTGCAACATCATCTGGAGATAGATCATGTTTGCATGTTTGATTTAAGATATAGTAGGGTCGTCAATGTACTCATGTCCTGCCTAGGCAATTTTGTAAAAAGTGATTGTATATTCAGCTTGTGATTTTGGCATGCATGCCTTGTATATGTAACACCACTTATATGAGTCGTAAGCTATCTATTATTTTTTGTATCTCACCTTTTTTTTCATAGGAGAGATGGAGGTCACCATAATTTGTGGAATCCAAATATAACTATGAAAATTTATATAAAGTGCAAGGCCCTTTACCCTCGAATGAATATAATTGATAATCACCATGATGAGTTGATATGCAACACTAACGAAGAATATCTTTTTACACTTAACTTTAATTCAATAGGTGATGGTTAAGCCTGGTGTTATGCACAGATCCATACTTAAAGATTGTATGGGATTTGATGGTGATACTTTATCTTATGCATCCATGATCCTATGGGGATGCTATGAGTTAGGGTTTGCATATGAGTGTTGATTTGTAGCTTCAGTGTAATCTATCTTGTTGAACTTAACCCTAATGCAAATAGATGATGGTGGTTACTTGTTCTATCCTTCTAATGTAATGATGGAATATCCTTTCAAATGATTGATTGTAACTCTAATTTGTTAACTGGTGGTCATCATATATATATGATTATGCTTTCTTATGCTAAATTTGTACATTATATGTGTGATGATGGATAATCACATAGTTTCCATGTGCCATAGATCCATTCTAGTGTCAGAACTTGCTGGATGGTGAAATGAGTAATTCCTATATCCTTGTGTCCACAAGTGCAGGTTATGGAGGATGGTTGCTGTAAGGACCCTGACCCAGGTTTTGGGCTAACCCTCTTTGCTTTGCTTATTAAAGTTCTTAGAACCTTAATCTAATCTCTCTATATGTTTTTTTATCATGTGACAAACTCATGTTTCCAGTTTGGTCCCGTTTGGATGTTGTTTGAGAAATGTTTGCTTGTTTTGGACCAAAGTGCAATTTACCCAAAGTTAGGGGTTATATTGCAATATTTCACATGTATAGCATGCCTTTAGTTCTCTTGCATCATTAGAAAGATAATGATGTCGTGGTACACCTTGTGGAGGACCTATGTTTCAAGTTTGAGCTTGGTTGGTTGATGTTTATGCTTTTTGTGCTAGTTTTGGTGTAAATTGTAATTTACCCAAAGTGGAGGGGTCAATGTGCAATTTATCAGCTCTAGAGTCCTCTTTCTTGTTTGTTACATCATCTAGAATGATTATGGATGATGGGGCGCCATGTTTGGTTGATAGATGAGGAATGACATCCTTATATGGTCTTTATATCACATATGTGTCACATAGGCCACCTTGTCCTTTAGTGTATCGGCTAAGACATGAAGGTGTGTCGCCCAGCAGGGGTGTGTCGGCCAAGGCAGCTGCCCATCTGCATGATACACTTCCTAGAGTGTATCACCAGGCCATGCATGAGCTGCTAGGATGACAACAAGTGGCGTTATGAGTTAGAGCAAGTGGCACCTTGGTTTATGTGGTTATGACACCTCTCCCTTACTACCTCTCTCTTCCTTGGTGTATATAACCCCCTTCCTCCTTAGACAAGCAATCCTTTTTGGCCACCTTCCTTCCCCTACCTGTATGTGACGAGCAAGAGATCTTTGGGAGCTAAGGAAGACTCCCATGGAGCATGGAGGGGCAAGCTCCTTGGTCATGGAAACTCCTTGCTCAAGATCTGACCTTGGTGAGTCATGCTTCCTTGCTAGTTTTTCCTTGTGCTTACTTCTTCACCTTCCTCTTTCCCTCTCGGCCATGGATAGGCCCTTGATAAGAGTAAGCAAGTACATGGTCATCTTCCCTCCTTTCTTCTTCTTGAGCTATACATAACCGTGGTTTCTTCTTCTTCTTCTTCCTTTGTTTCTTGAGGTGGTGATGATGGTGCTGAAGGCATGTTTGGAGCTTTGGATGGGTGTTGTTCTTGGAAGAGAACGTGTGTTTTCTTCTTGGATCATGGATTTTTATGCATTTCATGGAGATCCTCTTAAGGTGGGTTACATAACTCTAAACCATCTCTATTATACACACTCTCCATATATGTATATGATGGTTCTTGTACTTAAATCATTACCTTTTCTCCATGATAGATATATATATATGGAATTTGGAATCTTATCTAATGGGAGTGATACGTTTTATTACTAACTTTAGTTTTTTTTCCTTGTACAAGATGGTAATGGGTGGCTAGAGGTTGAAGATGACTTGCACGATATGAGTCTTTGGTCGATACAACTAGGTCGCCCGATATGGGCCTTTACCTGATATAGTACTTTGTTCTATAGCCTATGCTTTGGTCGATGGTTATGGAAACATCCCTTTCTCTCCTTTGGACTTGAAAGGTGAGCCTATGACCTAGACTTATGGACGATATGATGAGTTGGTACTAGTTATACCTTAATGCCCGATATCCCCTATCCACCCTAGAGGCAAGCTTTGGACGACATGGTTACTAGACCCTTGGATGGGCTCTTGGCCGATATATGTTTCCATGATGACCCTTTGAGTGTGTTGCCCGATACCCTCTTCTAGAGTTGAGCCTTGGGTGATATGATAGGTGAACTCCTTAGTGACCTTGTGACCGATATGTACATCTACCCAAGATGATGGTGGTTGGCCAACATAAAACCCTAACTCTAGAGTCTTGGATGATATGGGGATTCAACCCTAGTTTGGGTGATAGGGTTGTCCTGGGTGACATAGATGATCTACCCTTTTTGAACGACATGGTCTTGATGTTGAAGGTGATCAACTTGGTGTGGTCCTTATACCCTTGCACGTTACACCCTTTTTGGTGCCCTAAACGATACCCCCTCCTCACCTAGGGTTTTCCTTGAACGTTATGTTGCCCGATATGACTCCTTACCACGGTAGTACTTGTTGGGCGATATGGATAAGTCTTGAGCCTAGAATGATGAAACCCTAGGTGGGCGATACCATGACTACCTCCCTGACCGATATGAGTGTGGGGCTTTTGTGTCGGGCATGAGGTTTGTGCTTGCATGACACTCTCTAAGTAAGTTGCCTGACAGGGTGCCTATGGACGACATGGAGCCTTGAACGATAAGGTTGTCCTAACCCTAGATGACCGACAGAGGGTGTTCTTGGGTGATATGGTTGGACAGCGCCTTGTAGACCCTTCGCCCGATATGGTGCCTGATAGTTGAGATTAGTAGAGTGTTGCCTAATTCGAGATGTTGCCTGTTATGATGAGTTAGGCATTATGGCCTTAGTGTGCTTTGCATGATACTTTGGATGAGAGCCCCACTCTTGGTTAATCTTTGAGTAATACTAGTACTCATGCCCGATATGCCTTAGTTGGTGCTCGTGGGAGTTACGCCTTTGGCCGATAAGATACTCGATAGATATCCCCTTGTATATGGTTGTCGATACCACCATGCTCATGGATGCACGATACAGCTTTTAGCCCTAGTGGCACGATGCACCTTTGGTTCTAGTCTACCGTTACACCAAGAAGGTGTGTTGCCTGTCTCGGGGCGTTGCCCGATATAGATAGCACAACACAGCGTTACATGTGGGTTCTTAGTTGTTGACCGATATGACGACTTAAGCGTTGCACCTGCTGGGGGTGCTGCTCGGCATGGTGCCTTGGGGGCTTGGGCGATACGAAGGGGGAAATAGGGTTTGTTGCCTTGGGCGTCACAGGTTGTGTGCGGAATGATACCGAGGTGATGATGGTTGGCCGTTATGATCTTAGCCCTAGAAGGGTGCTGGCCGACACAGGTGAAGAGTTGCGTGCTTAACCGATATTGTGTCGGGCGTTACACTCTTTAGTGAGAGACGCTATGCTTTTAGCGAGGGTTGTTTGGTCGCTTTATGCTTTTGGTGAGGGTAGGCGACACCTTTAGTGAGGGTTGTGCCTAACCCGATATACCTATGCATGTTTCTTGGGCTTACACCTTTGATCATGATGAGCTATGATAAGATAGGTTGTGAACCCTTGTATAGTGGTTACCTATGGTTAATGATAGATGAGTCTCCGATAAAGTTGGATGGTGAATCATGGTGTATGATCCTTATAATTAATCCTTAGGGATGATGCTCATATGTTTGAAATATAGGGCATGATGGGATACCCATGATGTGGTAACAGTAGTATGTATTGATTTATACATCGGTTATGATATTAATCTGCATATGTTCATTATGATGGAAGAATATTCCCATGTTATAAACCTTAATCTTGATGACATGATAATCATGATATGATCATGAGTTGTGAGACATGAGGGATGCTCACAGTTTGATAACAATAATATATTTTATCTACATACACAGCTATGAACATGGATATTATTCCAATCATGTACACTAAATCCTTGATAGCATGATAATCATAATATGTTCTTTAAAGGATCTATGTTCTATGTTTGGTGATCCAGTTATCTCTTTCTTATGCAAGCTAACCATGCAGGTGTATTGAATTCATAGCCAAGTAAGAGCTATGGTGATTATATGATTACGTGCTTTGTACAACACTTGATATATGTGCAATATCCAAGTAATAATGTTGATGAGATAACATACATCATCAGTATGATGAGAAATGCATGTTGAGGTGTGATTCTCTAGTAATGACATGAGGGATTGATATTCCCTAATGATGTTGATGATGCCTTGAGAGGCACTGGTGTAATGTGATGAACTCAGGGATTGATATCCCATGATGATGTGAAACGATTAAGCCTTGAGAGGCAGTAGCACTATGAGATGATGTGAGGGATTTATATCTCATGGCAATGTGATTATTGTTGAGGGCAATGGAAATAGCAGTAGCAATATAACATCAATATAATGAATCTAATGTTGTTCATGTTTTATATATGGTTGCTTAATACAACTTGATTGCCCCAACAATCCACTTAAAATACATTAACTAATTATAGAAGAATTTCTCATGTAGTTGCCCTGGCCATAGATCCATGATCGTCAGGAGCTGGTGATGGTGAAACGGGTTCTCCTGTGGGTTAACCCGGAGTGCATATTGTTGAATATGCGAGGTTTCTCCTAGCCTAAAATAGAGAGGACACGAGTCCAGCTATGGTTGCAGACTCGGAATATGTGTAGAGCATGGTGAACAGGCCCATGGCTCAGGATATGTGATATGGGAGAATGAATGTATTCATGGCTCAGAGCATGGTGAACAGGCTCGTGGCTCAGATATACTAGAGCCGAGACCTGTACCGAGGCGGGCTAGGCAGAGGGTAGCCTGCGGGAGCTGACCCTGTGGCTGAGGCCACTTAAGCATGAGACTGCGGTCCTGTTTGTGCTGTACTCGTGCACTGACCACGAGATGGGAGGTCGTGGAGTCTGACTCTTCCATTGACCTTGTATGGCACCGGCTCCGGGTTTCGCAGCCGTCGGTTGGATTTGAGCGGTATGGCTCACTTCCTCAGGGCATAATAATTTGTAAGAAAGTCATATAGTATCTTTGCTTAGGGCAAATACGAAACATTGGTTGAGGCCTTGTTTGTATAGTTGCTCTGGTTTTATACTTGCAGTTTATCATATATTCCTTATATCATGTGATAAGATCGTATAAAGCTTATCTTGTCAATCATGTTTCATAAAGAGTACCTGGTTATAGGCCTCATGAATATCTTGGTAAGATTGCTGGTAAGAATAGCCCTACTCAGTATACTACTCTTATAATCTGCTTATATCAGTTATCTGTGATCATAATAAAGCTGGTAGAGGGTTATGTTTCTCGTTGGGACTGTGTGTCTCACCCCGCTGGTTAATAACCCTTTTTAGGTGGACGTGCCTGGCGAGATGCAGATCATGTGGCTGCAGATGTTATGCATAGGTATCGTACCTGGTGGGATAGATAGTATGTAGCAGTAGAGTCCTATGTGTCGTCCATGTACACTCAGGTCTTCGGGAGAGTTTTTCGATATTTCTCGTACAATGATCGATGTATGGTTTTTTATATGTATCTTGATGTAAAGCATCCTGCAACAGTTATTTCATGTAACGAGATGATGGGAAATTATGTTGTAGCACCTTGGATATATGCTATGATATGCAAAGTGTTGGCTCATATATTATATGTTTCATCTTGTGGTGCTTGTTGTAAATTGGTTTTAATTTCCTGTGTTTTTTGGTAATCCACTGGTTAGCATGTAGTCATGTTTTGTTGCGGACGGGGTGTTACAGTGTTGGTATCAGAGCTCTAGGTTCGCTGAGTCTACATGGACACTAGGACTAGGATTAGGATGGTGTCTAAGGTTGGACCGTGACATAATATATGATGCATACTACCTAATCTCAGTACTTGATGTCCTGGCCAGGTATTCAAATATTGAAGACAAAGGTAAGTATGGAGCATTAGATTGTTTCCTCCTTGATTACTCTGATCAAGTAGTCATTCTGGAGCAATCTAAAGAGCATAACAAAAATTAAGAATATGATGAGATAATTTCTTGAAACTGTAATCTCAAGAGATATATATGATAAAAGACAGATTAACTTGTGATAACAACATAAGTTAAAAACTTAGAACTTGCACAAGATGAAGAAAACACCTGAAAGCAAAGATAAAGTTAGAAGAAAGAGAACAATAAGTGATGAGTAAACATGATGGAACCTGAGATAATCTCAGACCAACCAATGAACGTAAGCAAAGATGTGAAAGAATAAAGTGCAAATTTGTGATAAGAAAAAGATAATCAGGGAGATGATCCTTGTTCAATAAAGAATATGTGAAGAATAACGATCTTTTTCATAAAGAGAAAACAAAAATCTGATATAATCAGGAACTAATCATGATTATGATGAGATGGTAACAAGAGAAGAAGAATAATGGCATGTAATGGTCTTGTTTCCTGTGTTGAGTGCAAGGAACCCAAGAAGATACGAGATAAGAACCAGAAGGAACAAGGTTTAACGTTGCATAAACAATCGGAAACTCATGTAAGGATCAAAGAAAGTGATAATATCCTTCCCTTTGATATAAAAACCATAGATGTTGATGGGTTGATGGGAGGAGTTTGTCCTTTTGCGTCCCTTCCTTTCAAGGGAGTGGCAGTCAAGTGGACCTTGTGTCACTTGATATGTGTGCCTTTGAAGTGATCGTTGTTTGGATACTTCGAAAAGTATCAGTTGATCTTGGACTTTGGTTTCCAAGATGGGGATGTCTGTGATGGATGATGACGGTAGGATCCTCTTGGCACACCTTCTGAGAAGGGGTTGAGAATCAAGATGCCTAGATCATGGAGGTATGAAGGTGAACCATTCGGCTAGATCGCCCTTGACCTTGAACCTACAAGCTGGAAGCTTGTTTTGGAAGTATGGATCTATGTGGTGACCCTCGAAGTAGCAGTTCGACATCACAGAGGAACGCTAATAAGGATAAGTAAGTGAGGACTGGATGGTTTGATCAGACAGTAGATGGCAACAGGCAACAGTTAGATCTTATGGCATAAGCTGGCCAGAAATGGTAGAAGGACCAGTGTGTGGTGATAGGTTGAATGGAGTCATTCCATTCTGCTTTTGCCTCTTATCTGCTCTAGTTGATCCAGTTTAGGATGTACCCTCCTTTGAGCGCTTGTTGTACGTTTGGTAGATGTTTCCTTTCTATGAGTCAGAAGAGAGATAGTCTGATGTCAAGCACCTTGTTGATGACCTAGTTGTGCGGGATGAAGTATACCCTTCTCCGTATCCTTTCCTTTCCTAGATGTGATAGTCGGGTGAATCCCTTTCTATGTGACATGTCAAGGATCATTGTAACCCTGGGAATAGATATCCTTGGAAAGGTGTGAAGTTGTCTCATATGGAAAGGTTGGCTTTGGTTGATCCGGCTAAGTTTCTATAGTGTGGCTATCATATGTTAGGGGTTTATGCTCCGCATAAACATGACATCGGAAGGTATGCACCCAAGGAAAGGAAGTGATGTAGGTTCATCTTGGGAAAGTTCATCTAGTTGAGCCCTGTCTTGTGCATACAGGTGTTTTGTAGGGTATGTATCTTGTGATAACCTCTTCTGAGAAAGGTTCCCCTGGAGTAGATACATCCTTTGTGAAAAGAGAAGGAACAAGTTGAAACATATATCGTAGAAAGACAGTGATACAAGTTATGCATAGCTTAAAGTGCCAAGCCTGTGAGATCAGAGTAGCGCAGTAGAAATATAACGAGGAATATGATACATCAGTAGAAGGTTGAGTAATACGAGTTGCATGTAATGTTCCAGTATCTAAGAGTGTTACCATGCAAAGGATGATGAGATGAGGGTTTGAGTGTG
Source organism: Alisma plantago-aquatica (assembly GCA_963693085.1). NCBI lineage: Eukaryota > Viridiplantae > Streptophyta > Magnoliopsida > Alismatales > Alismataceae > Alisma > Alisma plantago-aquatica. The sequence goes on from OY856413.1 coordinate 429,766,179, forward strand.
TGACCAGTACAACGAAACTCTGAGTGGCTCAGGGAAAAGAGAAAGTATGTTGGCCTTAGATCTGTGACACCTGGGATATTTGCGGAGTTGTTTGATGTGATGCACAAGTAACACCTGTCTTCTTATCGCTCGGGATTTCAGGGACAAAATCCTTGTTAGGGGTTTATGACTTGTAAGGACCCTGACCCAGGTTTTGGGCTAACCCTCTTTGATTTGATTATGAAAGGTGCTTAGAACCTTAATCTAATCTCTCTAGATGTTTTTTTATCATGTGACAAGCTCATGTTTCCAGTTTGGTCCCGTTTGGATGCTATTTGAGCAATGTTTGCTTGTTTTGGACCAAAGTGCAATTTACCCAAAGTTAGGGGTTATATTGCAATATGTCACATGTAGAGCATGCCTTTAGTTCTCTTGCATCATTATAAAGAGAATGATTCTGTGGGACACCTTGTGGAGGACCTATGTTTCAAGTTTGAGCTTGTTTGGTTGATATTTATGCTTTTTGTGCTAGTTTTGGTGTAAATTGCAATTTACCCAAAGTGGAGGGGTCAATGTGCAATTTATCAGCTCTAGAGTCCTCTTTCTTGTGTGTGACATCATCTATAACGATTATGGATGATGGGGCACCATGTTTGGTTGATAGATGAGGAATGACATCCTTATATGGTCTTTATATCACATATGTGTCACATAGGCCACCTTGTCCTTTAGTGTATCGGCTAGGACATGAAGGTGTGTTGCCCAGCAGGGGTATGTCGGCCATGGCAGCTGCCCAGCTGCACGATACATTTCCTAGAGTGTATCACCAGGCCATGCATGAGCTGCTAGGATGACAACAAGTGGCGTTATGAGTTAGAGCAAGTGGCACCTTGGTTTATGTGGTTATGACACCTCTCCCTTGCTACCTCTCTCTTTCTTGGTGTATATAACCCCCTTCCTCCTTATCCAAGCAATCCTTTTCGGCCACCTTCCTTCCCCTACCTGTATGTGATGAGCAAGAGATCTTTGGGATCTAAGTAAGACTCCCATGGAGCATGGAGGGGCAAGCTCCTTGGTCATGGAAACTCCTTGCTCAAGATCCGACCTTGGTGAGTCATGCTTCCATGCTAGTTTTTCCTTGTGCTTACTTCTTCACCTTCCTCTTTTCCTCTCGGCCATGGATAGGCCCTTAATAAGAGTAAGCAAGGACGTGGTCATCTTCCCTCCTTTCTTCTTCTTGAGCTATACATAACCGTGGTTTCTTCTTCTTCTTATTCCTTTGTTTCTTGAGGTGGTGATGATGGTGTTGAAGGCATGTTTGGAGCTTTGGATAGGTGTTGTTCTTGGAAGAGAACGTGTGTTTGCTGCTTGGATCATGGAGTTTTATGCCTTTCATGGAGATCCTCTTAAGGCGGGTTATATAACTCTAAACCATCTCTATTATGCACACTCTCCATATATGTATATGATGGTTCTTGTACTTAAATCATTACCTTTTCTCCATGATAGATATATATATGGAATTTGGAATCTTATCTAATGGGAATGCTATGTTTTATTACTTCCTTTAGCTTGTTTTCCTTGTACAAGATGGTAATGGGTGGCTAGAGGTTGAAGATGACTTGCACGATATGAGTCTTTGGCCGATACAACTAGGTTGCCCGATATGGGCCTTTACCCGATACAGTACTTTGTTCTATAGCCTATGCTTTGGTCGATGGTTATGGAAACACCCCTTTCTCTCCTTTGGACTTGAAAGGTGAGCCTATGACCTAGACTTATGGACGATATGATGAGTTGGTACTAGTTACACCTTTGATCATGATGAGCTATGACAAGATAGGTTGTGAACCCTTGTATAGTGGTTACCTATGGTTAATGATAGATGAGTCTCCGATAAAGTTGGATGGTGAATCATGGTGTATGATCCTTATAATTAATCATTAGGGATGATGCTCATATGTTTGAAATACAGGGCATGATGGGATATCCATGATGTGGTAACAGTAGTATGTATTGATTTATACATCGGTTATGATATTAATCTGCATATGTTCATAATGATGGAAGAATATTCCCATGTTATAAACCTTAATCTTGATGACTTGATAATCATGATATGATCATGAGTTGTGAGGCATGAGGGATGCTCATAGTTTGATAACAATAATATATTTTGTCTACATACACAGCTATGAACATGGATATTATTCCAATCCTGTACACCTAAATCCTTGATAGCATGATAATCATAATATGTTCTTTAAAGGATCTATGTTCTATGTTTGGTGATCCAGTTATCTCTTTCTTATGCAATCTAACCATGCAGGTGTATTGAATTCATAGCCAAGTAAGAGCTATGGTGATTATATGATTACGTGCTTTGTACAACACTTGATATATGTGCAATATCTAAGTAATAATGTTGATGAGATAACATACATCATCGGTATGATGAGACATGCATGTTGAGGTGTGATCCTCTAGTAATGACATGAGGGATTGATATTCCCTAATGATGTTGATGATGCCTTGAGAGGCACTGGTGTAATGTGGTGAACTCAGGGATTGATATCCCATGATGATGTGAAACGATGAAGCCTTGAGAGGCAGTAGCACTATGAGATGATGTGAGGGATTTATATCCCATGGCAATGTGATGATTGTTGAGGGCAATGGAAATAGCAGTAGCAATATAACATCAATATAATGAATCTAATGTTGTTCATGTTTTATATATGGTTGCTTAATACAACTTGATTGCCCCAACAATCCACTTAAAATACATTAACTAATTATAAAAGAATTTCTCATGTAGTTGCCCTGGCCATAGATCCATCATCGTCAGGAGCTGGTGATGGTGAAACGGATTCTCCTACGGGTTAACCCGGAGCGCATATTGTTGAATATGCGAGGTTTCTCCTATCCTAAAATAGAGAGGACACGAGTGCAGCTAAGGTTGTAGACTCGGAATATGTGTAGAGCATGGTGAACAGGCCCATGGCTCAGGATATGTGATATGGGAGCATGAATGCGTTCATGGCTCAGAGCACGGTGAACAGGCTCGTGGCTCAGATATACTAGCGCCGAGACCTGTACTGAGGCGGGCTAGGCAGAGGGTAGCCTGCGGGAGTTGGCCCTGTGGCTGAGGCCACTTAAGCATGAGACTGCGGTCCTACTTGTGTTGTACTCATGCACTGACCATGAGGTGGGAGGTCATGGAGTCCGGCTCTTCCATTGATCTTGTATGGCACCGGCTCCGGGTTTCGCAGCCGTCGGTTGGATTTGAGCGGTACGGCTCACTTCCTCAGGGCATAATAATTTGTAAGCAAGCCGTATAGTATCTTTGCTTAGGGCAAATACGAAACATTGGTTGAGGCCTTGTTTGTATAGTTTCTCTAGTTTTATACTTGCAGTTTATCATATATTCCTTATATCATGTGATAAGATCGTATAAAGCTTATCTTGTCAATCATGTTCCATAAAGAGTACCTGGTTATAGGCCTCATGAATATCTTGGTAAGATTGCTGGTAAGAATAGCCCTGCTCAGTATACTGCTCTTATAATCTGCTTATATCAGTTATTTGTGATCATAATAAAGCTGGTAGAGGGTTATGTTTCTCGCTGGGACTGTGTGTCTCATCCCGCTGGTTAATAACCCTTTTTAGGTGGACGTGCCTGGCGAGATGCAGATCATGTGGCTGCGGATGTTATGCAGATGTATCGTACCTGGTGGGATAGATAGTGTCTAGCAGTAGAGTCCTGTGTCGTCCCTGTACACTCAGGTCTTCAGGAGAGTTTTTCGATATTTCTCGTACAATGATCGATGTATGGTTTTTGGATATGTATCTTGATGTAAAGCATCCTGCAACAGTTATTTCATGTAACGAGATGATAGGAAATTATGTTGTAGCACCTTGGATATATGCTATGATATGCAAAGTGTTGGCTCAGATATTATATGTTTCATCTTGTGGTGCTTGTTGTAAATCGGTTTTAATTTCCCGTGTTTTTCGGTAATCCGCTTGTTAGCATGTAATCATGTTTTGTTGCGGACGGGGTGTTACAGTTGCAGTCATGCCTTGGATATTGTAATATCTAAAATGCACTAGTGGGTACAACTGCAAGATACCTCAGGAAGAATGTGCATGTGTGACCTGTTCTCTAGCGCATTGACCTGTACCAAGGTGGGCTAGTTGTTTTCAGCTTGACTATATGTTGTTGTTGGCAGTTGACTATTATGTCTCTGCATTGTCACTCGTACTGACTGGGAGTTGTGGGTGAGATCTTGGAGTTTGTCTATTCCATAGATCTTTATGTCACCGATTTTGGCATAGCAGTGGTCAGTTGGATTTGGGTGGTATGACTCAAATCCTCAGGGTATAATAATAATGTATGTATCGCAGACATGTAGCAAATCTGTTAGGGTAATACACATCATTTCACATTGGATGATAACCTTTGTTGGTGCTTTTTACATGGAAATGATGTATAAGGCAATAAGAGATAGTAGATATGCCTATGTTGAAAATATGTTCATGTGTAAATATGCACATATTGTAGACTTGCTCATGATGTCAGCAATTGAAATTTGAAATTTGTATCCCCTTGTGATCACATTATCATTTGTTGATGATGATCATCGATTTTATTCATCAATTGGTTTCTTGCGGCAGTGGGGCTTCTTGCGGCAGTGGGGCGTCACGACTCCTTAGTTAGATAGTGTTACTAATTGTTCCCCAAGAAAATTCCAACCAACAACATTTGAGATCTTCAATACGAAGTATTGTTGGCTAGAAGTCCCCATCTGTTTGACTTTGTCGTCGGTCAAATTTTAATAAATGATCACTAACCTATTAGATTTTTTTCTAAAAGTGTAGAAAAAGTCATTTTGGCTAGAGAAAGGGTGAAAATGGATCTATTGGATTCTCAATTACTCCCCTAGAATATAGTACTATTTGTCATGATCACCTTACTTGTTAGAGGACATCCCCAACTCTTGACCCTAAAGGTTATATTGTCCATATCTTGATGATGACTTCACCATTTCATCCATGTGTGCCTAATGCTTCAATTTGAGATTATTTTATACTATTAGACCACTCTATTTGCTCCAAATCGACAAACCCTAGAAATGGATATTCACAATATCATACAAAAAAAAATCAAAGTTTGAAGAATTAATCGAGTTCATCTATAGGTTTTTGATGGAAATTACTTCAATTGTATGTACGAGTTGTAATTAAGCTCAAATGTGTAATATATTTTAATTTGAACAAATTGTTATGCACTTCACAGTATGCGCAAAATCATAGATATACAACTATGTTGAGCGAACTCTTCCAAAGAATTTTGTCGATCAAATTGTGTAGGGATCTCCCACATCCATATAACTACATCGGCTAAACTTTTCTTTCATAGATTTCAGTCGATCAACAATCTTCTTGAGGTAGTAGGTCTCTTGTGCTGAATTAGTAGTTTTCAAATCCAAGTGATTGACTTAGAACGTGTCTTCAACGACTACCCATCAACTAAGAATTGTTAAGGTAATCTAAGAACTTTATTATTGGTATGGTTTTTTGTTAGTGCTCAACTAGTTATTATAGGGGGGTAAAAATAAAAATATAATAATTTCATTCCTAGCTCCTTCAAAAATTGCTAAAACTCATCCCAAGCAAGACTATTGACTAATTGGCACTTGCAGATATAAAATAGAACCTTATTGGGTGATTCCCAAGGTTGCAATTTGCTCTTATGCCATAGTTGTGGGACTACCTTAAAAAGCCCCTAATCACTCGGTCCCTTGGACTTCATTACTTGGTTACTTCAAATAGAGTGGATGTGATACTTTGTAAGAGAGTTAATCATAATCATTATCTTGTGAGGCTGTCATCTCATGTCTTGTAAAAATGAAGCTAGTGACTTTGAAAATGAAAAGAGATATACACTTAATGGTGAGCTAACACAAAGGGATACTCAACTTGTTAAGAAATCTTAGATCTTAACATTACTTAATAATGGATCTATGATATTTCAAACCAAAACCATTACAAACACTTGTGTTCATTGTGGTTTACAATCTCTCTCTTGCTTGCTTCTTTTATAAATATTATGATATAATTTGAAGATTACAAGTTTTGTTTTGATTTCTAATATCCCAATTCTGTACCCCCTACCTCTTGAACCTAAATCTTACACCAACCATATGTAGAACCATTTAGGAGCATCTAGCAGTTACAAAAGTATCCTTATGCTATTAAGTTAAGATATTGCGTCAAAAACCCCTTCAATTTTTGTTTGAACCAACACTGCAAATAAGTGATTAGTAATGTTTTGTAAATACAGCCAACCTTAGGACACATTTGGTTGGACATAAACACAAAGGTTGACTTTGTGATGTAAAATTAACAGTTAAAATCACATTGTACTATCATAACATTCAGACAAATGAACTTGAAGTTGTTAATCAAATTATCATTTGCATAGAAGAGACTCATTCAGAAATAGATACAACCACATTGTACTATCATAACATTTAGGCAAATGAACTCGAAGTTGTTAATCAAATTATCATTTGCATAGAAGAGACTCATTCAAAAATAGATACATTGTGTGATTTGGTAACATAAAACTCAATGGTTAAAGGTGTTCCCCTTAAATTACATTCAACCAAACGTCACCAAAACTCAATGATAAAATACATTCCCCACTAACTACATTCAACTAAACAAACCTCAGGCAGAATTGCAATACATCATACCTCATAAGCTCCAGTTGACTTGTCAAAAGTGGATCACAAAACTTTTTAACTTTCTCATACATTTTGTCATGGTTGATTTTATATAGGTGGAAAATTTGAGTTCAACTGACTTCCACAGAATTGCAAACATATAAGTAAAATATAAATTATGAGTTCCAACTTGTAAAGAGCGGTCCGCAACAACACTTCTTATGCACTTATATTCGCTTTTCTATATCAGTGACATATAAAACAATTATTGCTACGGATGGTAGCAATGTGGATATTATTTATTGTAGAAATCATAAATGCACTATAATAAAATGTTACATATCATAACCACACTATCTAAAATATCATGTACCCTAACTGCACCATGTATTGTGGTTTTCAAAGTTGAAAGCATATCTACGCTATGAAAAAATAAGTGCACTGCACCACATTAAAAAATATGATTTAACATAAATGAAAAAAAATCATAGTTCATATACTATTGCACGAATAACATATTAAAAGTTGATAACGTACATTGTACCACACAATGAACCAACACTAGTATGTGCATACACAAATTTGGATATCACTGCAATACTCCATATATAAAATGAACTAAACTATTATGATGTAATTCCTAACCACAATATTTTTTACTAAAATCAGGATCGACATCCACAAAAAAACCACTTAGTGAGATTATTGTTGTTGAAAAACGCTATGATTATTTGGGAATATGATATTTTCTTGCATGTGTCATATGTTTGTTAGTAAATAACACATTGAAATCAACAACATTCTATAAGGATTTCTAGATTCTTATTTATAGCAAACTAACCACGAAGTGAATGAAACTCAAGTTCCAAAAGCGACCTAGAGTTCACAGAATATGAGTTCCATGTAACTTATAATTTGCATCAAACCAATCGGAGTCTTACATGATCTGAGAAATCAACAGAATTTGTAGTTTTATAATCTAAAATTGAATAGCAAAAGCACATTTTGCACTCACTATATCCAACCAATCAAGCCCCAACATGATCTGCAATATGCCATACAACATTTTATTTACAAAAGAAAAGATTTACCGAAACAATAAACACAAACATCACTAGCGCACCGATAACAATCATTCACTAACCTCGGCGAGAGGAAAAAAGTACCTTATTTTTATATTATATACCAGGACCATCGGTGCTGTACCGATTTTACATGGGGGAAAGTATACAATATTAGACTACAAACTCTCATGACTAATACAGGGCTTAGTTGATATGAAGTGAAAAGTCCAAAACAAAGACATTCCGTAAGAGCACATAATCTTCATACGGTTGATCGATGGGTGACTTGAAACCTGCAGTCACCAACTTCCCAAGACGTTGATGCTTCGTATGTCTATCGGCGCCGGAGGTCACGCTAGAGCAAAAGGTACAGGTACGTTTCAACGAAATGGTCAGAATAATTGAGGCTTTCTTTGTAAATTACATTGAGAGTACTCTAAAAGCAATTAAAACTCCGCAAAGTCTCGAATATAAGAAACAATCTCTCAATTAAAAACTGTGCCGGCACAATGCCAGTGGACATTTCACGACAGAGGGATCTAGTTTCTTTTATAGAACTTTAATGCTTCCACATTTTCCCATGCTAAGACTTCCCAAATCACGGAAGCTCAAAAGTTAGGGAGTGAGATTCAGCTGGGTTTAAGTTAGAAATCAGTCAAGGAACGACAAACTACCATATGCACCACTGATTTTCAGGTTTTTGTTATAAGGAGTCATCTTAGAATAAAACCCATCAATATGCAGACTTTGATGGCAGAACTATGGAATGAAGAAAACTCGCTGCAGTAGTGTATTCACTGTGGCTTCTACAATGCTTATGAAAGCATTTAATTTTTCCAAGCAGCATTCTATTGAGAAGACTCTTAAATGAAATTACAGAAAGGGAGAAGGACATGTGCAGCAGTGTTTATTTCCTATTTTAGCCTTCCATATGAACTAACAAAAAATTCATTAACAAGGAGATTATGTCAGCTGAGTATCAGAACCATGTTGAAGCAGCAAAAGATGATAAGATGGGTGTGTCCTTTTCACCTTAGGGCTTGTCTGGTTGGATGTAACTCCAACACATCCTAGGAATTTCAAAACAGGAAATCATTTGCAATGAATTGGAACCGCAATATTTATTTGGTTAGAAGTAAATCAAGTTCACTGAGTTCGTTTGAATCTGTTTGGTTGGACGCAGCTGCAAAAATAAATCAAGTCGTCATCCAATAATCGAATCCTACACAGGACACCATACATGCTGGCTAGCTACGTGCATTGATGTTTCTCCACACATATGCTGGCTGCCGACTTCCTTTCACCTGCACCCAGACTTCATCGTCTTGCCATGCAATCATTCTCCGTCATGACTCTTGACCGTCGCTAGCCACCTGATAATTAACACCAGATCGTCGGCGGCCGTCCACTGTAGGATTCCAACGACCTGATACATTCCAACAGTTCTGAGAGTGATGGTTTTCACACTGCCTGCAAAGAGAGGACCTCGACCTCGTACTTATGGTTAGGCGATAATGGTCAGGTGACTACATCCGGCGCTGGGGATGGACTATTATAGGAGGGATCGGCTATGGCTTCGCAGGAATACAATGAGAGATGAAGGGTGGTGGTAGTCAGAGGCCGGAGATACAGCCCATGCAGTACCTAATAGCCCAGCAAGAGAGATTGTTGGGAAAACGAACCGCGCCCAAATACGGCGCGGTTCAAGCTCCTCGTTTTGTACATGCCGTGAATCCATGTTGCAGTTCGTTTTCTGGCAGTCCGTTGGTACCACAACCAACCAAATTTGTGTAGTTGATAAACACCGTGCAGTTGGATTTCGCGTTTTTGATTACAGCCCAACCAGACGGGCCCTTATATGAACTACGGCGGCTATATAGATAGAATTCAAGAACATGATGGCAAACTCATAAGCATGGAGAAGAACAATCCTAGGTCAGGAAGGAATGTGGTTCGGTCCTCATTGGTTTCTCCTTAGCCCCTGTTTGGTTCAGGCTTGGGATTATGTAGTCGGGATTGGGGTAGTCAAGAAATCAGGATTAGTCTCATCTAGATTCAGTCCTATTTCATTTGGCAACCCAGTCTGATTGTAGGCACTCATTCTAGATTGAATTGGCATCGTTTTCAGTGTTTTCAGTGTTGCTTATAAAACAAAATAGCACATAAGACAAAGTTAAATCCAGACAGGGATTTCGTAATCCTGCTAAAAGTACGACTTGGTCTGCATAAAATGATTATGAAATCTGAAACGGACCCCATTAGTCCGGTTTTTGCCAAACAAAACAAGATCCAACTTTCGCTAGGGTGGGTTGCTACCCATCGTTGCGGCTGCCATGGTTGGTTTCCAGAGCCGTTTTCAGGGCCCTGACCGGGAGGATTGGTTCTACAAAGGGAGGGCTTTTAACAAAGGAGAGCGGTCTCAGCAGTCCGAACCCTCGCGGAGGCACGGAGCCGCTCAGGAGTACCGACCGCCACGGGTCCCGGCTGATACCTGTCATCAATGCCTCAAGAAGGGCCATTAGCGTAATGAATGTAAGGGCACTTGGACTTGCAGGATCTGTGGTGGATCGGGGCACAAATCTTATGAATGCGGAAAAGCGCCCCCCAAGGGTCTGCCCCCGAGCCGAGCCCAAGCCCCCTCCTTTCCCCCCCTCGGAGTCGGCGGCCAGTTCCGTTGGGGCCAGGATAACCGCCCGCAAGCTAAGAGTGTCATGGTCCACTTGGAGGGCGACTCGGCCTATATTCGTGAGTTCGAGGAGCAGATGCAGCAAGCGATCCTTGTTTCCTGGGAAGAAGGTTGTTCTTGGAGTGTGGTGGAGCATGCGCTTCAACTAGCATGGCCAAAGGCGGTGGTTTGCCAGCGTTTCGCGAGGACAAAGGCTCTGGTTGGCTTCGGTAGTTCGTTGGAAGCGGGTTTGGCTAGTAAAGTTTCTACCTTGAAGAGTGGAGGCCTCAAGTTTTCCATCCATAGGTGGCATTCAAGGTTCGGAGCATCTTCTCAGGACAGATGGTAGTGAAGGTGAACGACCTCCTTCTCCATTACAGGTCAGACCACTATCTTCGGCTGATCGTGGAGCCTTTTGGGCTTTTTCTTACTAGATCTGCCTGGAGACCATCAGCATCGGATTGCTCAGAGATACTCATTTTGGTTGCGGTGAACGGCGAGTACATCCCAGTGGTGGCCTTCCTCTGGGATGGGGATCACCGCTTCATGACCCCTACCACCCGAGCAGCTTTCCTTGACCCACGACTGGGATCCCCTAGATTTTTCCTGGGTCCATCTGATTTGCCCCAAGAGGCCTTGGTGGTCGAAGGCGCGATGGAGACCAGTCGGAGGGTGGTTTACAACAGGGTACCGACAGCTCCTTCTCAACCAAGCACGACGGCTACAGGTGACCGGGGAGCTGAGGTGACGGAGGTAGTCCGCCCTCCGAGCATAATAGTCGCGCAGGCAGCTCCGGAGACGGCGGCGGAAGCTTCAGTAGGCGCAAGGGATCGTGAAGCTGTTTCTGTGGGGGAGCATTCTAGGCCAGGAGTTTCGGCACGCTCCCAACGCTCTGATGCCTCTAGAATCTGCTTGGCGGAGCTAGACCCGGTTCCAAGGGATCCTAGTCCCTCCGGATCTTTCAGTGGACGCTCGGCCCGATGGGTGGTTGATGCGGATGGAAATCGGTGGCGGCTATTCAGTCCCTCTCTTGGAGAGGTCGTCCCGGAAACAGTAAAGGTGCTTGGTCGGCAGGGTGTCTCCCCTTCCCGGAGCAGAAACCAGGCCGATCCTTCTTTTCGTAGTTCAAGGGCCAGTGACTCCTTCAGGCAGACGGATAAGGATGTTTTTTCCTATCCTCTGATATAGGAGGTAAATCCTCTCCTTTCCGTGATGATAGGGCGGTGCTGCTTCACGATCTGTTCGGGGAAGAGGCGTCTTTCAAGAGGGATAAGGGGAACTGACTCGTGGTGGGGGTGGAATGGGACGTCGGGGTTTCTTTGGTTTTCATGGTTTTTAAGCTCTTGATTTGGAATGCCAGGGGAGTAGGGAACACCAGAACCAGAAAGAGGTTGCGGAGGTTATTACAGCTGAAACCGGATGGGATTGCTATTCTTGAACCTTTTATCATGGTGGACCAAGCGCCTTTTCTTCGAAACATGTTGGGGGTTTGATTGGGGGACTTCGAACGACCCTCCCTTTTCGCAGATTTGGTTCTTCACCAGTTCAGAGTTTCGGCCTTCTGTGGTTATGGCGGACAAACAAAGCCTCACCATCGAGGTGGAGAGGGGAGAATCCAAGTTATGGCTTTCTGTGGTTTATGCATCTTGTTACAAGGTGGAGCGTTGTTCGCTCTGGTCCAACCTGCAAGGTGTTGGATCGGCTTGTCTCAGGCTTCCTTGGTTCATTGGTGGAGATTTTAATGCCATTAGATCGGCGCAGGAAAAGGCAGGTGGGGGTAATCCTAATGAAGGGGCAATGAGAGATTTTAACGAATGGATTGTTTCGACTGGTCTCAAGGAGGCATCTTTCTCTGGTTCTCCCTTCACTTGGGTAGATAAACAGGAAGGTGTTCCATCTAAATGGGCGAGGTTGGATAGAGGCTTCACAGGGCCAACATGGTCGATGAATCTCAGCTGCAACCTGGAGCATCTCACGCGCACCAGGGTGTCCGATCATGCTCCACTTTTCTTCTCTATCAGCAGGGAGCAGGAGGATGTTGTCAACAAGCCATCATTTTCCTTTAAAAGGATGTGGGTGAAACCAAGGAATGAGGTTTCGGCAAAATTGGCGAAATTTTGCCCAAAAAATTCGATTTCGATGGGATCTGATACCGAAACGTGCGACTAGGCATGGCAGAAAAACCTTGTCCGACCCGACCCTAAAAAATTGGGTTTTTTCGGGTTTATGGTTTTTGCGGGCTAGTACTTGGATGTGCGTCTGAGTACTTGGGTTTTGTGGGCTTCCAATCATAGATACGCGAGCACCCGATCTCACCCGCAGACTCACCTTCTCCTGGCTGATTTGATTCGATGCCGTCGATAACCCTCCCTGTGACCACGAGAGTTGTGGCGGGTGTCAGCCTGACCACGGACCCCATGACTAGCATTGCGCGACACCGCATCCTCCACTTCACCTACCCAGAGCCAGGATGGGGTGGCGACATGGATGACTCCTGCAGCACCGGAGGTAGGCCTGAGATGGATTCGGAGATGTCGACGTCCCCATTGCCAAAACCTCAGACGCAATCAGCCCCATACCGCTACTCCTCGATATTGCAGGGTAGCCGCCGCTCGTCGATGAGAATGAGCTGTCGTCACACCACGACCACCATAGAATTAAATGTCCGATTTCGATGTCGTGTCCGATGGCCCAGAAACAGAAATTTTTCAAAATTTCGCATTAAATTTTGATATTTACGGCCCTAACGATTTCGACGACCAAATAAACGAATTAAATCATGAAAATTTACCAGGATGATCTAAACGCCAAGATCTACTCAAATATGCAATAATATTTCATATTGGATATTTGGGGGGGGGGGTCTCCCACATTTGTAAGTGAAGGAAGCTGAACAATTTCGACAGAATTTCGATGGCAATTTCGATGGCAAAATGAAGGAATTAAGCTTTGAAATTCTGCAAACACAAAGTCTAGACATAAACACACTAGATTATATAATAAATCTATATGTTTAGAGGTTAGGGTGGGATCCATGTCTTGACGAGTGAGTGCACAAATGAACAGAATTGTCAAGTCTGTTAGACTGTAAACAACTTACAAACCCACAATTTACCACTTAGACCTTAAAACTTACAGTTGCAAGTTACAAACTTACATGTTACAACTTATATAAGTCTAGTGTTAAAATTTAGTTAGGTTACATGGGTCATGTATACATAGATCAAAGAAAATGCATTATTTTTAAGTCATTTTATGTATAAATATGTGTAATAATAACAAATTTATTGTAGAATTGCAGACTTAATACTATTATTTCATAGATTCTCAAGTTTGTTTGTAGTTCATGTGATTTTCGAAAGAGAATCGCCAAAATAGCTAACATGTAGCAACATCACTTAGAACTTTGTTATTTTTCATAGTATCTCTTCACATCTTTTAGAAGAGTGTAAACATAGAAAGAGGTATACATGGGCTAGGGATAGGGGAAACATACCTTAGAATCAAAGAAAATAGCTTCTATAAGCAAAAGATACAAAGAGAAACGCCAAAATACCTAACATGTAGTGGAAACAGTCCTAGGAACAAATATCTCGAAATTTCTATCGAAATTTTGTGCCATTTCGCGAAATTATGGCCCAAACTGGGCAAAATTTGCACTGTTTTGCGAAATTTCGCACCTAAGTGCGAAATTTCTGCGAAATGACATCCCATTCTCTGCGTACATGTGTTTCGATGTCCGATTGAAAAAAAATCGGAAATTTCGGTCGAAATTTCGCAATTTCGATCGAAATTTCGTACGATGACGACCACATCCGCATCTCGTGGATCGTCCCCTCGTTCCAGATTAAGCGCGCCAGGGGAGCCGGGTCGTCTTGGTGGTGGTGGTGGTGCGTCGACGGTATACGTTCAGGTGTTGCTCGGTCCGCCAGTTCGCCGGGTGGCAGGTGGCCGATTGAGGTGTGAAGAGGGTTGCACTTGTAGTCAGCCTTGTTGATGCTCGTCGTGTTGGTTGTGTTCAACTGTTCATGGTGTCGCGCATCATGACGGGTGCCGACGATGGTCGGAGCACTGGCGGTGGTGGCGCTGGAGGCGTGAGGATCAACGAAGGAGTTACGACATACGTGAACTTCGCACAAGAGACACAACACTGGCAGCAAGAGAAGCAATATTAACAGTATCAGTATACACTCAACCAATGTCCCGCCGCTGCCCATGATGCTCCTGAAGGAGCCACAGAATCTGCAGAGACCAGAGGGAGGAGCAGGATGCCAGCTTCAGGGAAGAGCACAAGCACTTGAAGCAAAAGGTAGGCTAGAACCAGGACGCAATATTCAGAGAAGAGCAAAATCCAGCGGGATTCAATCATTCACACGGTGTTATAGCAATTGCCGACCCTTGCGCTGGATTACCTTGAATACAATATTCAATGGAGGTTTCCTATAGATTCAGTTAGAGGTTTCCTGTAGATTCGATGTGTTTGTTATCTTAAATATGATATTTAGTTGCTAGGATTTAGCTTTTTCTATATGTACGCTCTGTCAATTTTTCTGTTGTGCTGCAATGAGAAACTAAAACTAGTATAACAAGTAAACCTCAAGATAGCGAAGTATGTTTTAGGGTCAGGTCGGGTATATACTTTAGAGTCGGGTTTTTTCGGGTTGAGTACTTGCGGGTTTTTTTGGGTTAAGGATTTTCTGGGTTTGGGTTTTTTCGGGTCAAGAATAAACGGGTCGGGTCGGGTATGGCTCGGGTTTTCAAAAACCCGACCCGTTGCCATCCCTACGTGCGACTGTGTCGATTTCAATGATTTCGATCAGTTTCGCCAAATTTCGATGATTTTGATGAATTTTGCCAAATTTCGATGAAAATTTCAATAATTGCAATCCTTGTTGTTTCTTGAAGAGGAGCAAAGGGGGATTGGAG
Organism: Alisma plantago-aquatica; assembly: GCA_963693085.1. Taxonomy (NCBI): domain Eukaryota; kingdom Viridiplantae; phylum Streptophyta; class Magnoliopsida; order Alismatales; family Alismataceae; genus Alisma; species Alisma plantago-aquatica. Next base: position 429,781,544 of record OY856413.1, read on the forward strand.
TTATTTCACCATTTAGTACTTATACATAGTATGTACTTATAGTATATCATAATTTCATTGCATTTCCCTAATATTTGCTATTCAAATTATTAAATACTTATGCAATGCATGTTTTTTTAGTTTCTGCAATGTAGACGACATGTATCCTAGTGGTGGTTTATTAGACAATGAAGGTGCTAGGAAGCCAACCAACCAACAAATAATGATTTAGCTTGGAAATATTGCACTAGTGTTCTTGGAACCAATGAAATGATTGACTATTGAGTCAATATCAACAACAAACTATCAACCCAAGTAAAATGTGTGGGGATGCCCTACATATCCAATATTTGATATTATAACACAAATTAGTACATGCATGTATATAGCTCATTCCTGCACAATTACATTACTTAATTCCTTCATGTTCTCATCGAAATCCTCAAGAAACAGGACAGTGCCCTTACCTCCCACATGAAGGACCACCCCCCCAACCTACCCCTAGATAAAATTTTATTGCATAAAACGATGCATTTAGGTGTAGAGATCACGCCTGTAAAATTTCATGAATTAATTAGTTCATTTTGGTGTCGAAACGGGCATGGTTGCATCTATCGATATTTTTGTCGAAATTTCAAAAAAAATCGGTTTCCATGTTGTCGAAACGACATCGAAATCGGATACTTTGTTCCTTGGGTGAAACATGCAGGTTTTATGGAGGTGGTTGCAAGGGGGTGGGTGATGGAGGGTTGGGGATACCCACCTTACCGTGTTTTCGCCAAATAGAAAAACCTCAAACGGGAGCTTATGCAGTAGAACAAGGATGGGGTGGGTAACATTTTTGCGAGAGTGATTGCTTGTGATTGTAAGGTTAGGGAGCTGCAAACCAAATGGGATGGATCGAGGGAGTATGAGGAGGGAAGGGAAGAGTTGGAGAAGGCGATAGGAGAGTTAGATCAGGCATTAGCAATGGAGAAATGCTACTAGAAAGAGATGTTGGGGGACAAGTGGGTAAAGGAATGTGATCGAAATGCCAGGTATTTTCATGCCTTGGTTAATTACAAGAGGAAGAAGAACAAGGTTGGGGGGGGGGGTTAGAGAGAGGATGGTTCTTAGGTGAAGGGCTCGAAGGCAATCCTCCAGGAGGCGATCTTATTTTATACTAACATGTTTTCTGCAGATGACACCCTACCATCTGGTCTTTTGCTGCAAAGGATCCCTGTGCTTATTAACCAGGCGGACAACGAGTTCTTGACGGCGGTACCAGGGGAGCAGGAGATACATGAAGCTCTTATGGATCTCGACCTTGACAGTGCGCCGGGCCCTAATGGGTTTACAGAGGGGTTTTATAGAGCGGCCTGGGAGGTGGTGAAGACAGATCTTATTGATTGGATCGGTCACTGTTTTGTAGGGGGGAGATACACAGAAGCCTTAAGTGTGTCAAGCTTGCGTTGATTCCTAAGGTGGACACTCCAACAAATATGGGGGATTTCAGGCCGATTAGTATTGGTAATTTTGTGATGTGTCTGTTTTCTAAGGTCTTAGCTAGAAGGTTCGCATCTCTGCTTCCCAAGTTGATATCGCATGAACAGGATGCTTTTATTAGCCACATAGATATTGGGCACAACATCCGGCTCGCACAGGAGCTCTCCACGACCTTAATTATGGTTCAGGGGGAGAGAACGTCATCTTTAAGGCGGACATGTCTAAAGCTTTTGATAGAACAGATTGGGGTTTCTTGATGGCTGTCTTGAGCAGCTTTGGGTTTGATCCTCGGGTGCTCAAGATCATTCAGAGCATCCTTGAGGGAGCTCGGTTCTGGGCAGAGAGGAGGCTTCTTCACAGCTACTAGAGGCCTCAGACAAGGAGACCCGATGTCCCCTACGCTTTTCATTCTCATAGAAGAGGCTTTGAGCAGGCACACGAAGTTCTTAGGAGACAATGGGTTCATTCAGCGGTTTCATACCCGAGGTCGAGGGATAGCTCCTACGCATCTTTTGTACGCTGATGACGTCGTGTTCTTCTTCAACACGAAAGGAGTTTCCACTGCCAATCTTATGCAAGGTTTGGATCTTTATCTAACAGCGTCGGGACAGAAAGTGAATTTTGGGAAATCAGCCTTTATGATAGGTAAGACCACCACGCAGAGGATACAAGATATCAGCGCTATTCTCGGGTGTGCAGGCAACAATGAAGAACTCAATTACTTGGGGATCCCCCTTATTAGAGGAAGGCAAAAGTTGTCCCACTTCGACTTTCTAGTCAACAAGATCAGTAGGAGAATAGGATCGTGGAGTGGGAGAATGCTCAATTTCGTAGGAAGAATCACTCTTATCAAAGCCATTCTCAATTCAATCCCGGTCTATTCTCTTCCATCTAGTCGGGTTCCCTTAACGATGATAAGAAGGATAGAGCGTATCTTGAAAGGCTTCATGTGGGAATCACGTGATGATATGAAACGCAGAGCTTGGGTGAACTGGAAGAAAGTCTGTAGGCCGATGGAGCAGGGAGGTTTGGGCATAGCCTTTACGGGCCACTCAACGGGCTTATTACATGAAGGCAGCCTGGGAGATAATGGAGGGTACCTCAGTTTGGGCCATCTTCTATAGGAAGAAATATAAGCTTTCGAGGTGGAGAGAGGATAACCTTCACCCTTGCAACCTTAAACTCAGTTTGTTCGCTTCCCCTTACTGGAAGCAGGTCTGGAGATCTTTCCCCTTGATCATGCCGCGTCTGGTTTGGGAAGTCGGTGAGGGCGATATATCCTTCTAGTTTTCTGACTAGCATGGTTGGGAGGAAGTTTTGGCTTCTATCAGGCGTCAGGGGGTGGTTTTTGACCCAATGACAAAGGTACAGGATGTGCTGGATGCAAACACAGGATGGGACATCCCTTTCTTGTTACATCATTTCATACCGACAGGGGTGCAACATATCCTTTCGTGGGATATCAGATTGATTTCGGGAGCTCGGGACAAAGCCATTTGGAAGCCTACTGAATTGGGGTCTTTCTCGTTGGCGACTGCAAAAAGCATTTTGAGACAACTGTTACCGCTACTATCGGGGCATAAATGGCTTTGGTCTTCAGCAGTGTCATTTAAAGTGGCTGCGCACAACTGGAGAATTCTGCACAGTGCTTTGGCGGTGGACGACAGGATTGCGGCATGTAGGATCCTGATGGTGTCGCAATGTGACTGTTGCGATTAGAGGTCTTATGAAGACTTGGACCATCTCTTTCTTAAAGGAGACGCGGCCCGAACTTTGTGGGGGTGGCTGGAGGAGATCCTTGAGCTTCCGCTACTCCAGAACAGCCTATCTACGGGCGGAGCGTTGAGAAGGTGTTGGGGCAAAGCGGTGCATTACTCTTTCCTTGGAGTCTTGAGGGGGCTCTTACCTCAGGTTATCCTTTGGATCCTCTGGAAAACAAGGTGCTCTAGCCGTTTTGAGGGCAGGAACTTGTCTGTTATAAGCCATCTGGAGACAAGCGATCCACATGTTCGGTCGCATGACGAAATAGGTCACTCTTGATGAATTAGGGGGTCTCCCGCATACTCAGGCGTCTTGGGAGTTCCATCATATCGCCCTCCCTGGTATTCACTCCTGGGTTTACCGTTTGGTAGGGTGGAAGAAACCATCTTATGGCCAGATTAAGATCAACGTGGCAGCGAAGTGGTGGAAAGCTAGAGGGGAAAGGCTTTGCAAGGTGGCACTCGGAGGCTTAGCAAGGGATCACAATGGTGATCTGCTTTGGGGTTTCTCCTCCCCCGGCCTGGCTGGAAACAAGATGGAAGGATATCTGAAAGTCATTTTCTATGGGATGCATCTAGGAGCGTTACACGGGGTTGAGCAGTGCCTGATAGAGACGGACGCTCAAGCGGTAGTTCAACTGATCGTGGGATCTAGCAACATACCCTGGAGAATCAAGAAGATTGTGGATAATATTTCTACCTCGATGAACCATGCAGGTTCCTCCATTCTAAGAGTGGAGAAAATGCGCAATTCAGTTGCTAGGCTTCTACCGGAGTATGGTAGGAAAATTCTGGACAGTTACATTTTTTGTTCTCTTCCTCTCATGCCGCCGTCGGCGAGGGAGGCTTACCTTAGAGATAAACAGGGTTACACACACTTGATAGGGGATAGACATGGCAGTTACGTGTAAGTTGTGGAGAGGAGTCTCAGGGTTTTTTTTGCGGGTGGCCTGAGTTCGCTCTTGTAATACGTTTTTTTCTTCTCGTTTGCCTGGGGAGGAGACAGGGTGAATGAACACCTCCTCTTAATTTAAATTTAAAAAAAAACAAGTTGATCGGAATTTACGCCTACATGACGCAAAAGGACAAAGTTTGGTCTGGATTAGATCCCGAACCAAACAACGCCTTAGGGTATTTCAAGTCACGCTTCCAGCAATAATAAGAACAGTTCACGGCATTTCTACATCCTGATTCAAGAGTCCCTTCTCCAGATAATAACGTTGGACTCACTATTGATTGCCTATTCAAGATGTTGTGGCTAACCTCTCAGCTCTCGCTGAGTTTAACACTTTCAGCTTAAGTGATATGTATTGAAAGCTGATTCCTTACATCCTACAGTACTGGTGAGAATCAACCCAATGGCAGTAACTTTTATTTAAAGGTTGTAGGTAAGGGCAATGTGCTGATTTATAAGTAACTAATCCCCTTAAAGCACCATGCATAAATACCCACATTTAAATTTGTGGAGTCATTCTCGTGCCTCTAAATAATTACAAGTTTGATGTATTTACAGTGGATATCAGGATGCATGACTTGGGTCTCTCTTGCCTTCAACTATTTCCACATTAATGGTGCAGTTCTTGAAAACAAATGTATCTTAACTGTTTGAAATGTCTGCCTACTACAATGAGCCGACCGGAATGTTCGAGGAAAAAGTATGTTTACAAGATTGCATATTTCTATTATGCAAGGCAAGAAGAGGAAAACAGATTTATTTGGGAACTATATGCCTCTGCACTTGAATCGGAAAAAAAGTGGTCTCCATGTATCAGGAAGCCTTCAATATATGTGAATTCATTATTGTGTCTATGATTCTCACAACAGTCATCCAACAAAAAGAAGCAATTGAAATAGCTGCTAACGCTGGCATTTGTGGATATTAAATGCAGTTGTCCAATTTTCGCAGTGCTAAATCCTCGAGATATTTTTTAAACCCACACTTGAGCTCCCTCCTAAGCCTTTACCCTAATGACTTGGTGCCTAGAACTAAGTGGAGTATGTACAGCTTGACTGGTCCGGATTAATATAAAATAGTCAGTTAAACCACTGATTAGGACTTTAACAGGGAATTCATTGGGTTTCTAGTGAAGGAAACAATCAAATAGAAAGCCATCTAGAAGTTGGATCTCACAGTTTGAGTAGCTTTCTTGAGGTTTTAGTTATCATCATCATCATCTAAGCCTCTGTCCCAACTATGTTGGGGTCGGCTACATGGATCCTTCGTTTCCATTCATCTCTATCATGGGCTATATTCTGGTTGAGATGTGGAGATTCAAAATCTCTCTTTATAAGCTCATCCCATGTTAATTTAGGTCTTCCTCTTCTTCTATTTATAATGTTTGGCTCAATAGCATTGCTTCGTATAGGCGCACTAGTTGGTCTGCGTTGCACATGTCCGTACCATCTAAGTCGGCCCTCGCGCAATTTGTCCTCAATGCTCGTCACCCCCACTTTATTCCTGATATAGTCATTTCTCAAGCGATCTTTTCTTGTCTTGCCACACATCCATCTCAGCATACGCATTTCAGCCACGTTCATCTTGTTGAGACCTTGTTTCTTCACCGCCCAACATTCACTCTCATAGAGCATGGTTGGTCGTATAGTTGTTCTATAAAACTTACTTTTTAACCTGAGAGGGATCTTCCGATCGCATAATACTCCAGTTGCACTCCTCCATTTCAACCATCCTGCAATGATCCGGTGTCAAACATCATTTTGGACACCCCATCTATTTGAATAATAGAACCCAAGTAATGGAATTTATCACATTTTGGTATATCTACTCCGTCCAACTTGGCTCCACCATTCACTATGTTTGGTATCGAGGATGGAGTCAATGCCCAGTATAGTCAAAGACATTGTTGTAGTTCTGATCCGGTTAGTCGTCATCATCATCATCTCAAGCTCAACCATGTTGGTTCGTTCCATGGATCCTACTTTTCCAATCAGCTATGTGATGGGATTGATTCTCGTACAGACGTAAAGATTCAAAATTTCTCCTTATAACCTCTTTCCAAGTTAATTTAGGCACAGCTCTTATTCTAATTCAGGTTGGCTCAATAGCATTACTTTGAACAGGTGTATTTGTCAGTCTATGTTGCACATGTCCATACCATCTCAACGACCCTTATGTAATTTGTCATTGATATTGGTAGGGATGGCAATTGGGTCATCGAGTCGAGATGTTCACAAGTCTTGAAACTGAATGTCTTCATGGATTTTTTCAAAAAAGGGGGTCATTTTGGGTTGGGTCGGATCAGGTCCAAATTGCACATTTTCTGATCCTATCAGGTCAAAAATTGTCATCTCAGATGTTGGTTGCCCCCATTTTGTTCCTTATATAGTGATATCTAGAACTCTCTTTCCTTATCTTCCCATACATCCAACTCAGCATATCCATGCGAGTCTGTTCATCTTGTTGAGAGTTGAGACATTATTTCTTTAGCGCCCAATATCTGATTTAGTTAGTCAAGCATGCTAAACATATCATCAGGTGGAAGGCAAGGACGAGCATAAATTAGTCTGGTTTCCTTGTCACTAATTTTCCCCTCTCTCAAAAAGGCACTAATTTCTCCTTTTATTTCTTCTGTTACCTTGTCCTTTAATTTCCACCCGGCTGCTAGGATACCCTTCTTATAAATGATCCCTTCTACTATACCCACCCTCTACCCTAGGAGTTAGCATAATTTAGCAATAACGGGTTAACTGAATCATTAACTAGGTTTGGGTAATTGGATTTGATCAATTTGGTTATTTCTTTGAATGCTCCTTTTATCAATTTTCCACTCAATGAGCCAGTTAATGATAATGTTTATATGGTTGTGAAATGTGAAGTGAGCAAATTTTCATAAGTATAGATGACTTCAAGAAATCTAAGCCACTTGGAACTTGTGGCCCAGCCCAACCTTAAAAAAGGCAAGCTCTAAGTAACAACTAGCGGCGCAGCATGAACTGTATATGCATGTTGTATGTGGGTGACGGCCCCATTAAGCCACAAATTGAAAATCAGAAACCCTACCTTGTATCCAGTGTCCCCCATCGCTTGTGAGCTCATCAGGCTCACTTTGTCAGCCTTTCAATCGAAGTAGCTAAAAGCTTAATACACCACATGAATATTATTGCAACTTCGATTGCACAAAAATTTTCATATCCTTCATTGAATGTGTCATTGCTGAACTAACTACACCTGTTGGATATTTCAGTGTATCTTGGTGCTTAGATTATCCCGGTAAATTTTCATGATTTGATTTGTTCATTTTTGCGTGGAATTTATCAGAGCCGTAAATATTGAAATTTATGTGCATATCTATTTCTGGACCATCAAATACGGCGTCGAAATCAAACATTTTAATTCTAGGGCAGGGACAAGTAAGTGAGGGATATTAGTTAGTTCAGTACAGTAATGTCATGGGAAACACATGATGACATGACACAGCCCCGGCAACCTCCCTAACCCATAATGCCCTTCTCCTTTTCTCACACACATTTCCTCCATCTATTGTAGTATGCAGCAACAGCAACATTCACAGAGGATGCATCTTGCTACTGCTAGAGTGGAGAGTGGAAGGGATAGAGGCTGAGATTATGGTCCAGCTGTAGAGCAGGAGCAGGTGACGGCTGGTATCTATCAGAGGCAGCAGTTTGGAAGGCAGCAAAGGGAGAATAGAATAAAAAAAATTGGTTGCATCACTTTTAAATCAACTTGTATATCGTTAAAAATTGGAACAGAAGCAGCAAATTGTTATCAAAAGATCAATATATTTACCCGTGGTCCACGGTCTGCTATTTGAGGTTGTCTGCTTCCTGCTGTCTCTGGTTGTTGATTCATCTCGGGGCTATCATGCTTATAGAATGCTTGCAGTGTCCTCACGATGAAAGGGCGGATAATATTCACCTCCATAGCAGATAGATTTTTTAACTAGAATAGGCAAAAATTGCGGAAAGTAAATACAACAAATACCAACAAAGTTTCGTTATGGCAGAAAATCAAAATTTCGGAATCAAAACTGAAAAATTGCACCAGGACAGTCAAGACGTAACAAAGAAGCTGCAACAGACCAAATTATTAATTAAAACTCCAGCTGCCATTCATGCCCACATTGGATTGTGTTAATGGTTAAGAGGAAAGTTGCATGCTTGAGTGCCTCTATGTAGTATAAGATTGACAAGGAACACAATAGTGTGCAAGTCGGTAGAAAATTCACTGCAAGGAAAACAGTTAATTATAGAATCAATAATAAACATTTTCTTGAAGTGGCTGACTGCAGGTAATGATTTACAATGGTCATCCAAGCATCCAAGTGACAACCATGTTATCGAAAGCTAATATCGTTATTGAAATAGCAACTCACAGTTTTCTCTTGTCTAATTTTTACACCATATACCAACTTTTGCCATTAGAGTTGACCTACAATATTTTATTATTATTTTTTGTAAATTCTCTTGTCATGGGGTAATTTTACCTTTTGAAAAAAGAGGTTGACCATTAGGAATGTTTGATTTACTGGAAAAGATTAGTATGGGATATGCAAGAGGGATTGGAAGGTATAGGTGAAAGGATGGGAGATTGGGTGATCTCATCCCATGTTTGGATGCAACGCGGGATAGGATTATTGATAACTTCATGTCATTCAATTCTAGTTGTTCCTCTCATAGTAATAAAAGTCTCCAAATTTTACAAAAAATCGGCGGATTTTTTGCAATGTCATAGGCTCCCGAATGTTCAACACGATTAATACGTCAGTCGCTGATTTTCTGTGACTTTTCAGGACTCTTCCCGCTATTTCACAATTTACACGACTCTTCGGGACTTTTTACGATTTTTCTCTTTTAAGTCGCTTGCGCTTTTTTAACCAACCCATGTACACATAAATCATGATATACACTAAACCTCCAATCCCCCACTCCTGACAGTCCATTGTTATTGTTAACTATTAATAAATTCATTTCCTACATTTTTCACTCCATAAGATTGTGTCTAGTGACCTTAATAGTTACACATGTATCTGATGTGTGTGTGTGTGTATACATGCACACACACAAACACACATATATATGTATATGCATGTGTGTATAGCCAACTTATCTCAATTGTTTCTGAATAGTTGACCGAATTTCAACCAAAATATGTTGGTTTTTTCACGAACTTCTCCAGTTTTTTCTAAGTTTTGATTTTTTTTCTGGCTAGTCAAAAAATTGTTGTATCCTGAATTTGTCACGATGGTTCGTCTAATCAAGTACTATGTTTTGATGGTATTTGAGATCAGTGGATATTACATAAATGGACTTTGTAACATAAATTTCAAAATTACAAAGAAATAAAATTTCACCCACACATTTGTAATGTTTAAATGAGAATGAGATATATAATGTTGCATGTTGAGTGATGATAGTAATGATGCCATAAAGAAAATATCACTATTTATTCATATAACAAAGTTTAGTTATTTCTCTTTTTAAACAACTTTATCAAACAAATAATATCTTTCATAATTTTCAACTTCATAGTTCACGATAGCCAACAATTTATATCTAAAAATTGAGCACATTACAACACAAGAAAAATACAAAACAAGATAAAAATGACCAAGATATAAAGATCTAAGAAAATTTAACCTACAAAAATATTGCACTCATGCATAAGTTGAAACATAATGTATTCTAACACATCAAAATATAATTTCAAATGTATCTAATATTATCTGTTAGAGTGTCTATTTACTTAAGTGATTTAGTCTGTTTATTAAAGTCTAGTCTATTTGTAATATGGGCCAAATTGTGTATTGGCCCATCAGGGTTTATCATGTGTCTTTATGTTTCCCCCTTATCATATTTATAGGAAAGGTTGTTGCCTCCTATCAACAAGTAATAAGGAAAACCTACACGAGGGGATTAACCCCACTTATATCATTTTTCACATGGTATTAGAACAATCGGTCCTGCGCTGCCCCTAACCCTGAGAAAGAGAGCAAGGAAGAATTGCCTCCCCTTGCGGGCGGCCGCCGCTGCTAGGTGTTGTCGATGGTTGCCCACAGGGATTTTCCATCCTTCTACTTGGAGTCGTCTCCTTCAAGTTGTTTACGTCTTCATCAATAAAACTAATCCTATGAAGTTGGTGGTATCCAGATCTACAAGGGTCGCCATGCCTCCGTCAACCTTGCTTGCTTATGAAGTCGCCGCTATCATATTCACCGTCATCATCATAAATCTACTCCGCCATCGTTCTACTCCACACCACCACCATCGAGATCTACCACAAAATCTTGGATAAAGATCTCTTTTTTCTGCTGATATTGGGGATACACCGTCCCTATGTTGGTATGGTGGAGATCCGGAAGGATATCCCCTTCTTTTGTTGTTGTTTTCGTGGTTTTTCTGTTGTTGTTCGCCGCCAACACGGCGTGTTTCTCCCAAACACGGCGTGTTGGCGGTGTATGCTTTGTTTGCGACTTCATTTGCAAAGTCTCTAGCATAAAGACACGGCGTGTTGCCTGCACTATGACACAGCGGTGTATGCTTTGTTTGCGACTTCATTCGCAAAGTCTCTAGCGTAAAGACACAGTGTGTTGCGTGCACTATGACACGGCGTGTTGCCTGCACTCTGCCCCGAGGTTCTGTCAACTGACACGGCGTGTTGCTCAATGACATCGTGTGTCGTCTGCTTCTTCCCGACGCTGACTACTACTACTTTTATATCAGAGACGACGTGTCTCTTCATCGACACGAAGTGTCGCCTACTTCTGTTGCTTACAGTGTCAACTAACGCGGCATGTCTCTTCATCGACACGGTGTGTCACCTGCTTCTGCTGACGTTGACTACTATTGATGCATTCATTGTTTTACAACACGGCGTGTCTCTTCAACGACATGGCGTGTCCACTGCTTCCCATTGCTACAACTTGGCGTGCTACAATTGTTCTATTATATGGTGAGGTATCTATACATGGCCTATCCCTTCTTTATCCTTACCGACAACAATTATCTTTCCATGTCAGTATTTTATTTTATTTTTTACACCCCCCGGTCCTTCAGCCCTACTTACCTTTTGCCTATCTCCTCAATACATGTTCCACCCCCATATCATTTTTTGACCTAATCTAAAAAAAATTGCGGGGGCAGAAATTTTTCAGGTCGTAAAAAGATCCATTTAATTTTCTATCCAGATCTATGTAATTGGGTCATATTGCACCTTGACTCGCATTATATGTTACCTCCTCCACAAATTTGCTTACACAACCCTACTTCTACCATTGTTTTTGACTCTCCACTCCAACCGCTCTTTTCATGTTTGGCGTGAGGGGGAAATAGAGGATGAAGAGTAGGGGGAAGAGATGAGATGGAGGGAGAGACGAAGAGAAATGAAGAAGACTTTAGTTCTGATGCTATATGGATCTTCCTGCCACTTTTTATTGTGGTTTTATGGATCTTCATGCCACTTTTTATTGATGTTAAGTGGATCTTAGCTACATATACTATATGGATCCTTTTGCTACTATATGGCGTGATCCTTCTATTGTTATGTGGACTATTCATGCTAATTTTGTTGTTGTTATGTGGAGCTTTCTGTTGCTATTATTGCTTATTCATCATCTGCCTCGACTGCAACTGTGAAGTTACATATTGGGACGTCATTTTTGCTACTTGTGTTATGATTAGCATATTTTACTTGCTGCTTTGTGCTTTTGCACTATCTGCTGTGTGTGCTATGTTTGCACGTTGACTTTCTACTGTGGACCAACACTCTCTGGACTCTGTGAAGTGTGAACCAGCACTCTGGACTTTGACTTCTGCTACTGTGATGGATATTTTATGAAGAGAGAAGACGATGAAGACTTTTGTTGCTGACTTTACATGGAGCTTTGTCTACATTGCATATTAGAGTTATTTATTTGGTTGCTACTTTGCACACCGGTCTTCTATCCACCTTGTCGTCGACTTTTGCTTTTGTGTGCCAGTACTCTCAGGCTTGTTCGTGCTTTGCGCACGTCGACTCTCTGCTTGTCCATGCTTTATGTGCATGTTGACTTTCTGCTACTGTGATTCAGCACTCTCTGGTTTGTCCGTGTTGTTTGCACGTTGACTCCCTACTTGTCCATGCTTTGCGTGCATGTTGACTTTTTGTTTCTTGTGACCTAGCACTCTCTGGTTTGTCCGTGTTGTTTGCACGTTGACTCTCTACTTGTCCATGTTTTGCGTGCATGTTGACTTTCTGTTTCTTGTGACCTAGCACTCTCTCAGACTTGTGATCTGGCTACTACAACGACGATTGTAATGAAGATCTTGGTGCCTATCCGCTATTCTTTCTTTCGCTCCAAATGCCATTATGATGATCAAGAAGCCTCTATGCCTGCCTATATATATGCTGCTTTGGAGTATCTACTTAAGGAGGAGTCTTTGAGTATTTGAGTGCTTGAGTGACTTATTGTAACATTGAGGGGGAGAAATTATTGTATGGGCTTAGTTATTTTTTTTATTCTATTTAGTTTGTCTGTCTGTCTGTTTGCAAGCTGACTTGGGATTCTCCCAAGGGGGAGTGCATACTTGTCTACACGGCTAGGCGGTTCTTCCCTCCCAAGGGAAGCCTAGGGGCCCTAGGCGTTTCTAGGTGTTCTTCATGTTTGTATATATTTTACATATATATAAATAGTTTTGCACACACATTTAACTATATTCAAATATATGAATCACTATATACATTTGTATCGGTTATCTATATATGCTTAACCAATCCTAACTTCACCTACATCACGCATGTCATGATCTAAGCTAGACATATTCAGCCTTAATTTGGCCTAACATGATGTACATTGAACTAATCTAGCTTAGTTTGCGCTAATTTGGTCTAAGTCAGACATGTTTTGGCATAACATGACCTCATCAGACGTAACTTCCCCTAGTTTGTCCCATATTGACCTAAATGAGCCCTGATTTGGCGAAATCGGACCCAATCCTAAAATAAGACATGTTTTCCCCCAAATCCCCCCAAGTTAGACCGGATCTGCCCAAATTACATTTGATTTGGCCTAAATCTGACCTATTTCTTCCCTAAAATAACTAAAATTGATCTAATTTGACCAAATTCAGACCTAATTCATGCTAATTTGGTCTTAAGTGTCTTACTTTGGGCCTAAAAGGCCTTAAGCATCCACTTTAGTTATATGAAAGTCTAGGCACTCAATTTAAGGTGGCCCACCTAGAGCCCAGGAGAACTAGGCGGAGCCCAGGTGGGAGCCTGGATAACTATGGGGGAGTGTTAGAGTGTGTATTTACTTAAGTGTTTTAGTCTATTTACTAATGTTCTGTTTAGTCTATTTGTAATATGGGCCCAATTGTGTATTGGCCCATTAGGATTTGTCCTGTATTTGTATGCTTCCCCCTTATCCTATTTATAGGAAAGGGTGGCTGCCTCCAAGGAATAAGGTATCCGATTTCGATGCCGTTTCGACAACATGGAAACCGAAATTTACTGAAATTTCGACAAAAATTTCGATAAATGCAATAGCGCCTGTTTCGACGCCAAAATCAATGAATTAAGCCATGAAATTTTACAGGCATGATCTTTACACCTAAATGCATCGATTTATGCAATAAAATTTGATATGGGGATAGGTGGGGGGTCCTTCATGTGGGAGGAAATGATATTTTCCTACTCCCTGAGAAAATTTCGAATTTTGGGCAAAGAATTTCGACGATTTCGACATAGCGGTATGGTTGCATGGTTTCGTACCAGATGCCACCGAAATCGGTATTTTGGGGCGAAATTTCGCCAGTTTCGGCGAAACCTTATTCCTTGGCTGCCTCCTATCAACAAGTAATAAGAAAAACCTACACGGAGATTTGACCCAACTTATATCGTTTTTCACATTATCAAGCTCATGAAAAATAATTCAGTGTCTTCTTTGGATAACTGGAAAACAGCATAGAGAATTATTTCCGCTTAGTTGCATGACCTAGAGAAGTTGTCCATTATTGTGCTAGAAATTCATCTAAATAATCACTCTAAAATGTACTCTATAAAGTCATGTGATGTTTTGCATAAAAATATGTTTCTACTGCAGGTTTATTAACATTGCAATTTTGGATTGTTCAAAAGATAGAAACTTTTAGAATCGGTAAAAAAGCCAACTTTAGGGGCTTGTTTCGAAGTTGGGCACCTCTTGCTTTCTTGTACAAGAAAACTGACTATATTTCCTGATTGAAAAGTCAGGGATAATTAGATGAACCAAAATATTTGATTGACACTTTGGTCAAGACTCAAGACGTTCAGGCCTAGATGTTTTATAGATCAGCAATTTGTACAGAGGAGTGCTTGCCAAAAAATAGATATGATCGGCTCTAACGAATTTGATAATAGAAAACATGATAACCATAAATTAACATCGTTTACTACTTCGACCTAGAAGGAGAAAAATTATTTATTAATGTACTTGGTGTTGTCTTGTGGTCATGGAGGAAGAAAGCATAAAAGTGCTAGCGAGTTTTCAATCCAGTGAGGTAGTCAATTGCTTTTTTTAGTGGCTGTGGTCGTGGAGAAAGACATTGTAGAACCAGTTGTGCAATTTATGAAAACTCTAGCAGTAGCATTCTCCCCACTCGTGACAAAGAAAACCACAAGAAGCCTATCCAGTTTGACGAGAAATAACAGGATGCTTGTTGGTCATGATGAGGAAGACACACAAGGAAAGTGCTTGTCATGACAAGAAAGACAGCAGGTTGCCGGGAGTGCAGCCGTAGACCGTCTGTCTGAGTGCAACACTCGTACGTCTTTCGTGCACCAGGGGTTGGAGACGCCATTGCAAAAAAATTATGGGGTTCAGGGTCAAGGGGTGCAACAACACTTTATACCTCTGAAATATCTAGAGGGTTGGGGAACTCGAAAGTCCTACTCAGATGGGATTTCTATTTCAAAGGCAATAGTATCCTTGTGTCACTTTTACCCAAACAAACATGGGATCAGGAATACCAACGGATTCAAAATCCTATCCTACCTATAATATTGCAAACCAAACTTGCTGTAAAAATTCAAGGGATTGCATTGTGGATGGGTTTAAATGCAAGAGTGTTAGTTACAAATTGATTATAAAACTTCTTGACTTGTGTAACAACCGGTTTCCTTGGTGGGGATTGCCCATTGGGATTAGTATGGGCCAATGTGCGTCAATCCATAATTCTAACCAAATTAGCTCGGCACCCATAGTAGGTAGCATCATAGTTGTCAAGGCAGCCAGTCGATCACCTGTCCTTGTTGGGCAACCAGCCGACTAGTCGCCGACCAGTCTATTACATGGTCGCCCAGTCATAGGTATAATATAAATATAATATTAATTAAGTAAATATAGTTATATACAATACATTATACAAATGCACTAATTTAAGCATGTATCCCTGTATATAATAATCCAGATTTGGTAAATAATGTCATGAAACACCTCAAACAATTTTCAATGAAGATTATTTGATGTATTCAAATTCAACATTAAATACATTAAACAGTCTTCATTGAAAATTGTTTGAGGTGTTTTATGACATTATTTACCAAATATAGATAATTATATGTTTGGATACATGCTTAAATTAGTGCATTCATATAATGTATTTAATGTATTCAAATTCAACAAGTATATATAGGTCACCCAATGTTGGTGCAATTGGTCAAGAGGGGGCGCCTCACAGCCAACCCACCCGGAGCGAGCTTTGAACAACAAAGAAAATTGGCAAATAGGCACCCCGACTAGGCAGCGCTGCGACGGCATATCATGCTATTCGGTATAACGTGGGGGTGAGTGACCACCACACACATGATCCTCGGGGTTTAACCTGCTAGAGGGAGTCCATTATTGGCTTGTTCTAGGAGGTGTTCCTCGTCATCAAAATATAAGTACAATTAGATAGAGAACAGTGACACGCCCTTGTTAAATTCATACTTTCAAGACTTGTTGAATTGGTGCAACTAAAATAAAAGTTATATACTAAACTAGTGTAGAGTGAATGAAATTGATATTTAGATCAAATCATGGTAAAAGACACGCAAACATTCGGGATAGGGAGGGGGAATTAGAATTGCAAAAAAAGCCTTAGGTTCCCTGGTCCCAGACTAAGCGACCGCCCAGGCTTGGCTTGGGCCGACCAGTCTTGCTAGTCGGTCAATTAGCCGACCAGTCAGCCTAGGCTGGCGACAAGCCAAAGCCTATTTTTGGGCGGTTGGCTAGTTAAACCCCCCTCCAGCGACCAGTTGACTAGTCGGTGACTAGTGGGCCGACTCAACAACTATGGGTAACACATACATTTCATGAAAACACAGTTATAAATGTTAAGAGTATTAAAATAAAGCTAATGGAATATCTTACTTAAGCATAGTAGCGATGGATTAGTTTATCTTGTGTTAGTCTTTGTGTACAACCTTCATGAGCATGTTCTCTATATAGGACTCATTGTATGCTTATTTTTTAATAATGAAAGCTCTGGATAATCACACGGTATCATAGCAGCATTCAAAACCTTCGCAGGATTTTAAATTGGGCATCATCACCCTACCCAAAATGTTAGAAGACCGTTGAGGAACTTTGGAATGATAAGGTTGGCATGTTCTTTTGTCTATTCATCAATAATTTGATGTGTATCATCTTGGTGGGAGATCAATTCCTAATGTTAGAAGATGTATTCCCGTCAATAATTTGATGTGCGATATTGCTCAGCTCAGCTACACTACCGAACCCACAACTTGCTATGGTTGTCACTACCCATGGTCTTGCCCTTAGACCAAAGTGGACCTTCTACGACAAATATGGCCACCTTGAGAAGTCTACTAGAAGCAAGGATGTCCCTAGTAGTGAGTCATGGAACTGGTACAGCTCATGTTGCCCAAACTATAGGCAACCCCTCGCAAAACATCATCTCTTTAGCAGAGTATGAGCAACTTCTACAAACATCTCAAAGCCTCCATAATTCGGTGATTCCATGCTTACGCAACTCATTGCAACATATTCAATGCATCTGGCCTCCAACTAAGGTAATGTGAGGTCTTAATGATAGCCTCCAGTCCTATGAAAAATTAATTCGGCCACACAACACATGACTAGTTTGAGACACCATTCTACCAACGAATCCTATATTCTCTATTTCTCTGTCACACTTGCTGACAGATCTATTAGAACGGTCCAATAATGTGGCAGTGTGAATCTTCCACCCAACTTAAACTTCAATCTATGCATGATGTCCCAAACTTTCCTTTTAACTCAATATATGTTGCTAAACTTGTTGATGCTTTATGTATGTTACGTAATCTTCGGTAATTATGGCCCCCAGTTAAGGGATTCTCAGAGTTTGAAGATGATTGATTCAGGTTCTAGAGCCAGTGACATGTACTGTTTTAGTGATAGCACTCGGCATTCGGCTCCTTTTTCTTGTTCACTGCTTAAGCTTCACAAGGCACTATGAGGACCCATATATGGAGAAACTCAAACAATTTCAGTCATCACTATCTAGTTAAAAAATCCTTTAGTGTGATTTTTGCCAATTAGGGAAGAAGCACAGGGTTCATTTCCATGCAAAACTTTTTTGTGTTCAACAACAATATTTGATCTCATCACACAGTGACATTTGTGGTCGTTTTTTGACAACCAGTTTTCATGGATATTAGCATTTTGCTATATTTGTCAATGACTTTTTTAGAATGATGTCGATATAAAATCTAGTGATGAAGTGTTTGGTAATTTCAAACTTTCTATGAGATGATTAAAACTTAGTTTAATGAATCTATTAAAGTCTTTCACCATGCTTAGAATATATCCCTTTTCCATGACGGTTTTTGCTTTGACACTGGGATGATCCATTAAAGATATTGTGCCCATGCTCCACAACAAAATGGAGTTGTTGAGCGCAAGAAACACCACTTATTGATCATCACCCGAGACTTTTCAAGCTCTCTTAATGACAATATATCCTAGATCTTTGTAAGATTATGAGTCTCTGACATGCTCAATTCCAATTTCCAAACATATACCTCCTCCAATGGACTACCACACCAAAGTTACTTTTGAAGGGGAGTGCTTTGAAGCATGGAACAAAATCTCGATCGAAATTGCGAAATTTCGTTTTTTTTTCAATCGGACAACGAAACGTCATTACGCAGGAATTGATCCGCAATTTCACGAAAATTGCGTAGCTACCATCGAAATTTAGCAAAACATGGGGTATTTTGGTGCAAAAAGCCCAATAAGGGCCTTGACATTGCAAAATAACTACGAAATGCAGCACCTGTTTCATGAAATAGTGTTCCGCCAACTGGGTTTGCTGGGACTTTGATCTTTTGGTAATTTTGTTGTGATTTCTTGCTCTCAATAGCTGCTCTATTTGATTCTAAGGTATTTAACCCCTCTCCCTAGCCCATGTACTACTCCTATCTCTACTCCCTTTTAGACATTTAATAAATACTCCGAAAATCCTAAAATTTCTAAGTGACATTCTCTTAAAAAACTCAAGATCTTGAAGTGAAACTTGTAGATCTAAGAAACAATAGTGTGAAATTTGTATATCTATACTTATTTTAAAAATCTATGCAAACCATCAAGATGTCGATTAGCGTATGCAGTTGATAAAATCATTAAAAAGTTCATTTGGGGAGGTGGTCATACACTCAAACCCACTTCACTAGTCGCGTGGAACACTATCACCTCAAGCATGGAGGAGGATGGATTAGGCATTAAGTCAATGGCTGATTGGAACAAAGCGTTGATAGGGAAAAGCGCATGGGATGTAGTCTCAAGCATGCGACGAATCTGGAAGACAGGACTGATGAACAAATATCGTAACTTCAAAGGAGAGGTAGTAGCACGTGCAACGCCATTCTAGAGAGCAGTCAATGAATGCCAAGAGTTCATTGAAGCAAACTCAATCATAGTCAACAACAATGGTGAAGACACTTCAGTGTGGACTAATCGTTGGGTACCCAACTGCGGAAAACTTGTTGATGTCTGTCATAGAACAGTGGAACCAGACATTCATGATATGAAGGTTTCAAGCCTGGTAAATCTTGACGGATCTTGGAACACATCCTTTCTGCAAGAATATATACCCACTGATAGTATTGAGTGGGTTATAAATCAACCCCCTGCAGACCTGTATGCCTCAGACGACACCTGGGCATGGATTCATGAGGACCATGGAAACTACACAGCAAAGTCGGCTTACAATGCTCTAGAATAGAAAAGTATTGCTTCTTATTGAGTGAATAAAACCAATACAATGCTCTCTCTTTTATAAGACAAGAGAGTAGTACAGCATTTAGAGATAAGCAATATGGGATAAAGAAACAAGTGACTAAAAGACAAATAACCAAAATACACTAAGTAAAAACAACAGTAAAGTATATATACTAATACTCCCCCTCAAGCTGGAGCATAGATGTCAATCATGCCCAGCTTGTCAGTCATAGCAGTGAATCTAGACTTCGGAAGTATTTTGGTTAAGATGTCAGCCACTTGATCTGAGGTATGTATGTAGGGCGTAGATATTTGGCCAGATAAGACAGCTTCTCGAACAAAGTGACAGTCAACCTCAATATGCTTTGTTCGTTCATGGAAGGTAGGATTACTAGCAATAAAGGTAGCAGCCTTGTTGTCACAGTACATAGGGATAGGAGTAGAATCAGAAATGTCAAAGTCTTTCAGCAGGCTCCGTATCCAGAACAGTTCACATGTAGTATGTGCCATGGTGCGATATTCTGCTTCAGCACTCGAGCGAGCAACAACTGTTTGTTTCTTACTGCGCCAGGTAACCAGATTTCCACCTACAAAAGTACAGTAGCTGGAGGTGGAGCGTCGATCGATCTTGCTCCCCGCTAGTCAGAATCAGAATACCCAACAAGGTTACAGTGACCATGTTTTTTACACAGCAGACCTTTCCCAGGGGAGCTCTTCAGATATTTGAGAATGTGACAGACTGCATCCCAGTGACATTGTCGGGGTTTGTCAAGATATCTGCTAGCAAGTCCAACTGCAAATGTGATATTAGCACGAGTGACAGTAAGATAGATGAGCTTGCCAACTATGCGTCGATATTGATGGTGATCAGGATAAGCAGGAGAATTTTCATCATCCCAGTTGGTGTTTGGATCCAGAGGAGTACTAACAGGCATTGCACCAAGAAGACATGTTTCAGATAGAAGATCCAGAACATATTTACGCTGAGATAGGCACAATCCATAGGCTGACCGAGAAACTTCAATCCCAAGAAAGTAGCGCAAGGTGCCTAAATCTTTGGTGACAAAATGTTTCTCCAGATAACGTTTAGTCGCCTGAATGCCAGCAAGATCACTTCCTGATAGAATGATGTCATCCACACATACAATCAGAATAACAATGCCAGAAGTAGTCTGTTTAACAAAGACAGAATGATCAGATTGGGAACGTCTAAAATGAAATTTATGAAGAATGGTACTCAGTTTATCAAATCAAGCACGGGGACTTTGTTTTAAGCCATAAATTGCTTTCCGCAAACGACAAACTTTGGAGGACTCCCCCTAAAGTACAAATCCGGGAGGTTGTTCCATATAGACTTCCTCATGCAGATCTCCATATAGAAAAGCATTTTTCACATCAAGCTGAAATAAGGGCCAATCAGAATTAATTGCAACATAAATAAGTATGCGAACTAAATTCAGCCGGGCCACAGGTGAAAAAGTATCAAAATAGTCGACGTCGTAAGTTTGTGTGTAGCCCTTGCCAACAAGCCTAGCCTTGAGACGCTCAATCGTGCCATCTGGTTGATATTTAATAGTAAACACCCAGCGACATCCAACCAGAGAACAATCAGTGGGAGGATCAACCAACTCTCAAGTGTTACAATCAGTAAGAGCCTGCATCTCAGCTTCCATGGCCTGACGCCAAGCTAGATGTTTAAGAGCCTGAGAAGCATTTTTAGGAATAGAAACAGCAGAAAGAGCAGCAGTAAAATTGGCAAAGTTAGTCCCCAGGTGAGCAGTAGTACAAAATTCCCAATCGGATGTTTGGTACATGTTCTAGTTCCTTTCCTTATACTGATAGGAATATCTAAGTCAGAGAATACCTGAGGTGATGACTGATTTGGCATTGAGGAAGAAGATTCTAGAGGGGCCATAGAGGGAGTTATCGTCTTCGGTCTTCTTTGATAAACTTTCAGCTGAGGAGTAGCAGCAGCAGGAACAGTATTAAGGGAATCAGAATCATCAATCATTGGTAATGGTGTCTCCATTAATAAATCTGACGTAAGGGCAGACCCAGCAAAAGAATAGAATGGCATGTGCTCGAAGAAAACATCAGCCGAGACCATCCATTTTTTTGAAACTAGATCATAATAGTGGTACCCTTTTTGAGTCCTAGAGTACCCTAAGAAGACACACTTGATGGCATGGGGATCAAGTTTGGTTAAACCAGGACGTAGGTTTTTAACAAAGCAAGTGCTCCTAAAAATACGAGGAACAGAAAATAAGGGCGCATCAGGGTATAAGATTTGATAAGGGATTTGATTCCCAATTACTGAAGATGGCATGCGGTTAATGAGATAGCACACAGTGGAAATAGCTTCAGGCCAAAAACACTGGGAAACATTATAGTGAAAAAGTAAAGTACGAGCAATGTCAAGAAGGTGGCAATTCTTGCGTTCGGCGACTCCATTTTGTTGTGGGGTGTAGGCACAGGAGGTTTGGTGAATAGTACCAAGTTTGCAACAAAAACTGCTGACCGAGGATTGCATGAATTCAAGAGCATTGTCAGTGCGAAAAAAAATTATAGGTTTACTAAACTGGGTATGTATTTCAGCAAAATAAGCAGTAATAGTCTCAAGAATATTAGACCTATCCTTTAGCAAGAAAATCCTGGTGGTCCTAGAGAAATCATCAATAAAGCTCAGAAAGTAACGGAATCCAGATATACTCGAGACAGAACAAGGTCCCCAAACATCAGCATGTATAATATCAAACGGCTGTTTTGAACCAATACATAATTTCTTTGAAAAAGTGGCTCTAGTTTGCTTGCCCAATTGACAAGTTTCACAATGAAAAATAGAATCTGAAATATGAGGTAGTAAATGCTTTAATTTGGCTGCCGACGGGTGTCCCAACCGATAGTGCCACTGGATGCCAGTCACAGAAGATGTTAGATGCGCTGCAGTCTTTGGAACATCCAAGTAATATAAACCATCTGGTCCCTCATGGCCCGAACCAATCTTCGTCCTCATGCGCAGATCCTGAAAAACAACACCATCCGGGTCAAATGTAATAGAGCAGCGAAGGCTATTCACAGTTCTATTGACAGATAACAGATTTATAGGGAACTTAGGAACATATAAAGCAGAGCGCAGAGGCAGACATCCAGGAGTGCATATATCACCAAAACCAATAACCAGTGTTTGATAGTCGTCAGTCAGAGTAACAGAAGGTATAACAGTAGTGTTATGTAAATGAGAAAATAATGTAGGATTGCCAGAAATATGGGATGTTGCACCCGAATCGATCACCCAAGTGTTTTACCGAACTGAGTCAGAAGAGCAGTGCTACCATCAGTGGAGGCCTCGGTAGAGGAAGCAAGCTGTGCTTGTAGTAGTTTCTCAAACTCCGATCGGATTCAATCAGCAGACGGAGGTGCAGAAGTAGTGGCGGTGTCAGGTTGATCTGTGGTGACTTGATTCGCCCAGGCTGGCTTCCCATGCTTTATCCAGCAACGATCTTCATTGTGATTGGTATGCTTACAGAAGGTACAAAAGCGGTGTTCAGTAGTCTCAGCAGGAGGAGGAGCCACGTCCTGGTCCAGAAGAACGCCTGCGGCCACGTCCCCGACCACAGCCGCGTCCACGGGAGGAGTCACCAGTCCGAACAGCAAGGGATGTTCTGTCAGAAGAGTCAGGTAGGTTTTGCGAAACGTAAGGAAGGTGTTGAACACGCTTCAGAACGTCTCTCAGGGTAGGAAGGGGATCACTAGAGAGGATCTGATCAACGACTCCTGCAAAAGATGAAGGCAAACCGGCGAGGAACTGGACAAGTTGAAGCTCGTTCCTTTGACGCTGGATTTCCGTGATATCTGCAGACAGAGGATGGTTGACCTCGAACTAATCCCAGAGAGCACAGCAGTTGTTGTAGTAATCCTCCACGGAATCAGTAGCAGAGTACTCTTGTTTGGCCAATAGCTTGAAGATTTCAAAAACCTTCTTCGGATTCTGCTGGTGAGAGTATATGTGGGAGAGTTGATCCCACATATCCTTGGCAGTCTTGAGGCGAAGGAGAGACTAGCTGATTTTAGGTTCCGCACTATTGACCATCCAGGTCATAACACCATAATCTTCCTTGGACCAAAGATCGTAGGCCTGTTTGGTCTTGTCATCAGCATCAGCAGCAGGGATGGTCGGACCCTTAGTCGACAAATGAGAGAAACGCCCTTGAGCCTTGACGTACAGTTCAAAGGAGGCTGCCCAGAGATGATAGTTGGGGCCATCCAACTTGACGGTAGTGACGCACAGATTGCGAGGAAGGTCAGGAGTGGCCATCCAAGATGATAGAGATAGTCAGAATCAAGGGTGCAGATAGCAGCAGAGGTAGTAGTCACTAGTCAGCAGCAGAAGTCCAACACATGGACTAGAAGTAGCATATAGAAGATCCAAGCATGGATCTCAGAAACCCTCGTAGGGGCAGCAAGAGAAGACAGAAACCTACGCCAACATGGAGGAACAATCACTCCACCATTTGGCACAGGCAAACAGAGTGAAAGACGCCTTTTACGACGTCAACGTGCCAGAAACTAGAAAGTTACCGAAGCTGTCCGGAGGTTTCGGGGAAGAAGATGGGTAGAGGATTGGGTGTATTTGATGGATTAAGCCATGGTAATGGAGTGGGTTAGGGTGTTGAAAGGTGGTGGAGGGTTGGCGGAGGGGTGGGTGGTGGTGGTGATGGTTGTGGGCGGCGGCAGGGTGGTTGTGGGCGGCGGCAGGGGGTGGGCAGGTGTGGCGGCGGCGCAAGGGGGCTGGGGAGAGAGAGGAGGGAGAGGGGCGGCTAGGGTTGGAGGGGATGAGAGGCGGCTAGGGTTTAGGGAGGATCGGGACGCTCAGATACCATCTAGAATAGAAAAGTATTGCTTCTTATTGAGTGAATAAAACCAATACAATGCTCTCTCTTTTATAAGACAAGAGAGTAGTACAGCGTTTAGAGATGAGCAATATGGGATAAAGAAATAAGTGACTAAAAGACAAATAACCAAAATACACTAAGTAAAAACAGCAGTAAAGTGTATATATTAATAAATGTCATACACACTAATACAAGCAATAGAAAGGTCCCTGGAAGCAGATATGGGGTCTCGAGACGCCAGGCAAAGTCTGGATGTTTATGTGGCTTACAGCCCATGAAGCACTTATGACAAATACAAGGAGGAAACAACGTCAT
Source organism: Alisma plantago-aquatica (assembly GCA_963693085.1). Classification (NCBI taxonomy): domain Eukaryota; kingdom Viridiplantae; phylum Streptophyta; class Magnoliopsida; order Alismatales; family Alismataceae; genus Alisma; species Alisma plantago-aquatica. The sequence goes on from OY856413.1 coordinate 429,806,174, forward strand.
TTTACTGAGGATAGCAAGTGCCCACGCTGCCTCCACGATGACGAAACAACATTGCATGCCTTAAGGGACTGTGTCCTAGCTAGAACCATATGGGAGAAGTGCAACTTGTTCAATACTCAACATCACCTTCAAGGCACTACCACACGAGAGTGGCTCGAAATCAACTTGAAGAAAGGAAAGCAGCACTATATAAACTTTGCTTTCTGTTGTAGGAGTATATGGAAAGTGAGGAACCTCTATACCTTCGAAGGGAAGGAGACCATCTTGGCTAGACAGCTGACTCAACTGTCCAGTAGTATGAAACTCAACACTCAAGCTATCAGAGAAGACAAGAGTACAACCACTGCGAGGATAAATGAAAAAGACACTGATCCGGACATCAGTTTGACCAATAATGACGAGGATGATAGCATCTATATCAAATGTGACGTAGCGGTCATCAACAAAGATGCAGCAGTGGCTATCATTATGCACAATCTAAATGGCTCCTGGATTGGGGGGGGGGGGGGGCTAAAACTGTCAAAGTTACAACAGTAGTAGAGGCCGAGCCAAGATCCGTGCTATCTTACTTGCAGTAGAATTAGCACATCGTTTACTGTACAAAAAAGTCATTGTTGGGAGTGACAGTAGTAAAGCTATTGGAACCATGAATGAAGATAGTACTCCTTACCAGTCCCCCAGGCTGGATGTGTGGAGACAGAGAATCGAGAAATGTCGACAGAAGATTCAAGAGGTCAAGTTCATGAAGATCATGAGGACTAAAAATTCTTTGGCAGATGCCTTGGCTAAACACCATCTAAAACATCACAAGGAGGATCTTTTCTACATAGACCCTCCACTCGACCTTGTGGGTCATCCCCTCTCCCATTCTTGTTTAGGCGGTAACTCTACAAAGATGTCTTGCTCGTCCAATGTAATCCTTATGAATGGCATTCCTGCAAGAGGAGGGCAGGTTGAATTAGAGCACCTCCTAACTTACCCAAAAAAATAAAAATCTAATCAATATATTTCATATTTATAGACAAAATGGCTAAAAAACTTTTTTTTATGAAAGTACTTATATTTTTGTATTTTTTCACTTAGGTAACCCTAAGTATACTATACTAGTAGACTTATACAAAATGTTAACTATAAGTTGTAACCCTAAATATAATTTTGTGATTTTCACTTATGTAACCCTAAATATATTATAATAGTAGACTTATACAATAAATATATGAACCTACAATAATGCAACTTGTAAGTTGTAATTCTAAGTTTTAAAGTATAGTACTCTAGTTGTTTTAACTTGACGTTTGCAAGTTTGTAACAGCCTACACTTGACATTTCTGTTCATTTGTGCACTCACTCATCAAGACATGGATCCCACCCTAACCTCTTAACATATAAAAATATTATATAATCTAGTGTGCCTACGTCTAAACATTGTGTTGCAAAATTTCATAACTTAATTCCTTCATTTTGTCATCAAAATTGCCATCGAAATTCTGTCGAAATTGTTCAGCTTCCTTCACTTACAAATGTGGGAGAATCCCCCCCACATATCCAATATAAAATACTATTGCATATTTGAGTAAATCTTAATGTTTTAATCGCCCTGGTAAATTTTCATGATTTAATTCGCTTAATTGGTCGTCAAAATTGTTAGGGCCGTAAATATAGAAATTTCAGCCAAAATTTTCAAAAAAAAATTATTTCTGGGACATCGGACACGACACCAAAATCGACATGTAATTCCTTGCATTGAAGATCCCAAATAATATGGACACATAGTTGGGAAGCATAAGTAGTATTTCGCATTTCAGCAAATTTCAAGAAACATAGGTATTATTTTGAAAAACAAGGCACGATGTCTACATATTTTACTATATGATTCCTTGGGCTTTTTAGGGGCAATCTAAGTTATGTTTCTTCGCTTCCTAGCTAAGTTATGTTTCTTCTCTTCCTAGCCAAATTCTACCTCTCCTATTTCTCCCACTTCTATAAAGATCTACAAAGGAAATATTTAAAAATGGGTTTTGGAGTTATATCTATATGATGACCCTTAAGCTTTCATTTCTGAGGTCACATGATTTGTAATGATAGTGCGCAAAATTAGCATGACCACCAAGATATTTTATATGTAGCCATTATCGATCACACCTCTAACTACATGGTTGCCTCCTAATCTTATAGGTTCTAGCTACAAAAGCACACGATCAAGAACAAGGTTGAAATAACCCATGAGTACGCATTTTATCACTAGTAGGCATATGGAGATTAACATTAAGACACATCTATGCTTTTATAAAACAAAATAAGTGAATATGTTGATTGGTATAACCAACGAGGATGACAACCATCATGGTTCAACTACATACATAACCATAGTTGTTTCATGCCTCGATACTCACTCGCATACCACTACAACATTGTTTATGTACTACGTCTTGTCATCCTACCTAGAGGTCCTACCATCCTAGATCATATTATGGTTTCACAAATTTGTGTCTTTAAGTCTATAAATTGTGATTGCAAACTATAGTGACTTAAATCATTCATTTAACCATTTAATTTGACCTCAAACTCCCCATCAAAACAATTCATCTTCCTTCACTCACACATGAGGAGCCCCACCCCCACATATCCAATATGAAATATTATTGCATATTTGAGTATGTAAAAAGAAAACAATGGGGGAAACCCACGACACACTCTCATGGTTGGGGTGTTTGTATTATATATACAAGAGACATTACAAAATTTACAAATAAGGCCCTGACCTTTTCTAACATTTACAGGTAAGTCCCTACGCATACATATTAACACTCCCCCTAAAGTTGGAGCATGTATATCATATATGCCCAACTTGTTACGTAAGTAATGGACTCGACAACCATTCAAGGACTTTGTAAACAAATATCAACTAACCGGTATTCTGATCTTACTAGTCACAACTGAATCAACTTTTGTTGAATCTTTTCTCACAGAAAATGACAATCAACTTCAAAATGTTTGGTCTCTCACGAAAGACATGATTTTGGGTAATGTGGACAGTAGCCTGATTGTCACATTTCAAGTCCATGGGAGCTTCCTGCATGAAGCCAAGCTCCTCTAACAAGTGGTGAATCCATAACAACTCACATCTTCCTAGGGCCATAGCTCTATACTCTCCTTCTGCACTAGACCTTGCTACTACAGTTTGCTTCTTGCTCTTCCAAGACACGAGATTTCCTCCCACAAACACACAATAACCAGAAATAGACCTTTAATCGATGCTAGATCTAGCCCAATCCGCATCTGAGAAACCAAGCACTTCCCCTGCCATGAGACTTCTTGAGATACCTCAAAATGTACATAACAGCCTCCATATGACAAGTGCATGGCTTCTTGAGATTCTTGAGATACTCATTGCAAAGGCAATGTCGGGTCGAGTAACAGTGAGATAAATCAACTTCCCAACAAGCCGCTTGTGCCTCCAAGGATCATCAAGTAACTCTCCCTACTCCATGCATAATTTGACTTTAGGATCAACTGGAGTATCAACAGGTCTAGCCCTAAGCATCCATGTCTCAGTGAGAAGATCTAAAGCATACTTCCCTCTGTGAAACTGCAATCCCAAACTTAGACTTGGCAACTTCAATCCCCAGAGAATATTTAAGACTGCCCAAGTCCTATGTGACCGGTTAGGCTTATGTGTAGGGACCAACTTGTACATATTAACAGAGTAGATCTACAATAGTAGATTGTTCTCATAAAATTTAATTAAATAATATGATCATTTGGTTGTTGAAATGCCTGGAATGCATCTGTCCAAATTTTTGTTGAAATATGTCGAAATTTCTATTTCTGTGGCCACCGAAGCGGCATCGAAATTCGAAATTTTCTTCCTTGCTTTTTATGTGTTCTCCAACTTATTTAATAGTAAAATTTAGATCGTGTTAATTACTTGTAACACTAATATAACAACAATATCAAATGCTTACAGTATTGGTGTTCATATATATGAATTATTTATATTTTTTACTTAACCTGATTGCAAATATAGAGACATTACATACCTAAATTGGTCCTAGGTCCGCGTCACGGTCTGATTGATCTTGGACCATACCCGATTGAATACTAGAGTTCTAGAATTTTATGGACCGCGGATCGAAGTGAACTTGAAATGGTCCGGGACCGGATCGGGCCAAATGGATCAGTCTAAACCGGTCTTGCAATTTGGACCGATATTTGGTCACCCCTAATAGGAGATCCATGATTGCCGTATGCATTTTTTGGGTGATCTAACCCATAAACTGGCGGAGCAAGAAACAACCCATTGTTGCTTGCTCAAGTACTGAAGCAGAATATTGGGCTTTGGCCCGAGCTTGTTTTAATATACTATAACCTAGGAAGCACAAATACTCCAAAATAGGTGTTGTACCCGTACCTAATATGTATTTGATACTAGTATTCCTTAGATATACCTAGATACGTATCGGATACTTCTCCAGACGTATCCAAATTTTGTTCACTTTTTAAAGAGTGGATACTTCATGGATACATCTTGGATACTTCGTAGATACGACTCGACCCATTTACATAGAGATGCATACATAAGTTTGATCTAACAGTATGTGCCTATTGTTATTATCCATTTAATATTTATTATAATTTTTCTTTCTTAACTCTCAAATAAAACTTGAGTCTTTGGACTACCACAAACTGGTGCATATGGTAATTATGGATCTAGACAACATTGTTCCATAAACCAAATAGACATTCTAATAAAACTATTGTTAGTTTGTTACTGAAAGTAACTGATACGTTATTAATCTACTATGTCTGTTAGTGACTTACCGTTACATCCAAGTTCTTGAGAATATTCTGGTAACTTAATGCTAGTTCTAACTTTTCTTAGAACTCATTGACTCACGAATTAAATTACAAGTTCAAACTACAATGAAATCAGGTTGAACGTTACTTATAAATCTATAGATGCACTATTTTATAGACTTAGTTTTATAAAAGAAACCCTGTGTAGATTGGATCGAATGTATGACAGCGGTCATATTAAGTTGACGATATCAATTCATTAGGATGCTTGTTAGGATTTTGAACCAAAATAATGCTAATTCAATATCTTTTGTTATGTTGCTAAGAATATCTCTTATAGTCTAAGTCTTGTCGATATTCCCAGATCTTCTTGTCGCCTAGTTCTCAGGGTATTTTTTATGTGAACCATATACTCCATCCCCATTCCCATTGAACTATATCTTTGTTTTTGCCTTATAGTATCGAATTTGCACTAATCGTTGTATCTATGTTATCCAATTTTATCTCTTAATAAAGGACATGTCTCGCAACTAGGTATGATGATCATGCACATCTGTAGAAATATGTGTTGACAAGTGTGTGGGACACTGTAATCGTTGTATATTGATATGTACACCCATGTCCCATACAATGAAAGAGATACCGACGATATCGTTGGTATACCGACTGGTATACCGATATCGACGATGTCGGTCATCGATTTACACAAACATGTCGCTGGGATTGCAAATATCGGTAAACCGATAGACTTACCGTAAACCGCCCGATATCGGCGAATATCGTGGGTGCCGCTGCAAAAAGCCCCACTTAAGGGCGGTATCGGCGCTATGCCGCCCCGACATATCGATATTTGCGAACCTATTGCTTCTGCTGCAGTTTGAGAGGAGAAACTTGGAGATTTTGGGCAATATCTTTCCTTAGAGCTCAAATCAGCCCTAATCAAGGTATGTTTTCTTAATTTCTTTCATTTCTCATCATTTCCAACCCCTCCCCTCTCTATTTCCTTCTATTTTCACCATAGAAGTTCTCCAAAATTCTCTAAATACACCCAAATCCTAGATCTACTCCAAAAAACTTAGGATTAATGCTATTTAACAATAGATCTATGATTGTATTATGTAGATCTACTAATGTATCACTAGATCTACTACTATTAATTAATATTATCATATAATTTCACTAATTAATATTAAATTCGTAATAATACAATAAGTACTATTAATAATAGGTATCTAACTTAGGTTTAGTAGAAGAAGTTGTACCAAATACTAATATGAAAAAATACAAACAAAAATATTGTTAAAATATTTATATTTTCAAATTTTCATTTATTAAAAATGGTGAAATTAAAAAAATTACATTTTCTCTACAGAAATATGTGTTAGTGTTATACAAGATGGAATGAGTAATTTGTAACACATCACTTGCCTTAATACTAGATAAATATCAGATTTTGTTTTTTTAAAATAATTTCAGATTTTTATTTTTTTTATTTAACCCTTTTTTCTTGGTAATAAAAATCTTAAAAATATTGTGTTTGATTCTATAAATACATTCAACATTTATACACTTAAAGTAATGTGTTTGATTCTATAATACATCAAATAGATTAATTTCTTGCAACTTAATGGGTTTGATTTCATACACCTAATTTTTTTTGCTTGGTCTTTTTGCAGTGTTGACTTTTGACTTTTGAGAAGATGTCTTCAAGCAATGGTGAGGGTGTTGGGGCCGGTAATGTTGGAGCTAAGGATGTGGATTTTGCATGGAATCACTGCATGCCTCTTGATGGGAACAGGGGAAAGATAATTTGCAATTACTGCAAGAAGACAATTGGTGGAGGGGGGATTACTAGATTTAAACGTCACATTACTGGTGGTGACAAAAATGTGGCAATGTGCCAAAGGTGTCCCCAAAGTGTTAGGGATGATTTCAAGAAACTTATGGGTGCAAAGAAACAAAAACAACAAAAGATGAAGGAGGTTGACAGGGCTTACACAGATACATTATTTGATGTTAGGCCCACAGGTTCTTCTGCTGAATCTGATGATGATATTAGATATCCTTCTGAATGTGATACAGCTTATTCACGTCGTATGTATAGACGCGCTATCAGAGAATCTCACAGAAGTGAATGGGAAAGGGAGGAGGCAGCTCGGATTACGAGGTATGGGCCATCTAGTGCAGGTGGAGGCAGTGGGACTGCACGCATTCTTGTTGTTGATCTAGATGACGATGAAGACCGAGTTGGTCATGGTAAAAGGAAGAAAGGAGGCATTGATACACTTTTCCGTTCTGCTAGTGTGAGATTAAGGAATGTTGATGAGCCAGGGGTTAGGAAGCCAAAGGCTAGGCAAAAAAGCCTCAAAGCAATGTTCACTGGTGCAAAAGATAAAGTTGGCAAGGTAGTGGGCAAGTTCTTCTTTGCTCATGGTATACCCGTACATGTTGCAACTGAACCCTATCTGCAGCATATGGTAGATGTGATAGGGGAGTCCGGTAGGGGCATCAAGGCCCCCAGTTCATATGAATTAATGAACAAGTATCTTCCACTAGAGAAGAAGGGTCTACAAGCATGGATTTTAGACCAAAAACATATGTGGTCTGAATATGGCTTCACACTTATGTGTGATGGGTGGACTAGTAGAAATAGAAGACAAATTATCAACTTCTTTGCACATTGTCGTGGATCCACAGTTTTTCTAGACTCTGTTGATGATTCAGGTGAGGTCATGAACCACAGATACATAAAGAGACTAATGAAGACATACATGAAGCAGGTTGGTGTGGAGAATGTGGTGCAGATAGTTGCTGATAATGCTTCTTCCTTCAAGGAGGCCGGCGAGAGTTTAATGAAGAAATATCTGGTCTATTAGACGCCATGTGTTGCCCACTGCATAGATCACATTCTTAAGGACATGGGCTCAATTGATTTCATCAAATTTGTTGTCATTGATGGTAGGTTGATCACGGGATTCATCTACAACAATTCTTTTCTGCTAAATGCAATGAGGCGACTTGAGTATTGTGGTGGTGATCTAATTAGAACAGGGGCAACTAGATTTGCAACAAATTTTCTTGCCTTACAATCGTTAAAGTCCAAAAAGGATTAGGATGGACTTAGGAGGCTCTTCAATGGAGTGGAGTGGACCTCCATGAAGGATCACAAAACCCCGGTTGGTAGAAGAATTGAGGAGTTGATTTCCAGTCGACCTTTTTGGGATAAGGTTACTAGAGTGTTGCGAATAATGGAACTCATTGTCAAAGTATTGAGGCTAATAGATGGTGACAAAACTACAACAATGCCTTTCCTATATGATGCAATGACCTCAATGGTGGACAATATCAAAGAAGCGGCTCCTAGGTCCAATGAGCAATACATAAAAAGTTATGAGAACCGTTGGACAAATATGCTTTTGCATCCATTGCATAAAGCAGGTATATATCTCAATTATATTCTAACTTCTAAGTTATTGATCTAACTCAGTCTACAAATAAAATATCATTCTTATTTCCTTATATACATTTGTGAGAGCTTACTATTTGAATCTGAGGTTCCAATACTCACAAAGACTAGGCTTGAATGCGCCTCTAATGAATGCAGTGAGAGATGTCACTAACAAGTTCATTACCTCTCTAGAAGAGCGATTGCTAGTACTGGAAGAGATATATAACTATGTAACTTACATTCTTAATTTCTCATTAGTCTTTCCTTTGATTTCATCATCTCAATGTCGTATATATTATTTTTGCAATTGAGCCAGTTTCGTGAAAGCACTGGATGCTTTGGTCATCCAAATGTGGTTGTTGACCGTGAGGCAGGTGATCCTTGTGAATGGTGGGTTTGGAATGGAACAGGTGCCCCCCATTTAAGAAAAGTGGCTATTCGCATCCTTGCTCAAACAACATCAGTAGGGGGTTGTGAAAGAAATTAGAGCACTTTCAATTTGATACACTCGAAGAGAAGGAACATGTTTGGTGCAAACAGGTTGAGGGATATTGTCTGCGTTCACTACAACATGTGGTTGAGAGCTAGAGCAATACGAGATGCCAACTACAAGGAAGTGGATTTTGCTGTTGTCCATGATCCCATTGACACCGCATATACTTTTAACACTGAAAGACATAGAGGACTGGAGGATGATTCAGAAAATCCTTTAGAGGAATGGATGAATGAGATAGGTCGTCCCGTTCTTGATAATTTAGATGGACGTCCAAATCCATATATACAAGAGCAATTTGATGCAAATAATGGTGATGATATTATTATTGATACCCCGCCAGAAAGACTTGATCCTGAAGTTGCACATGTTAATATTGATATGGAAATCAATAGAAAAGTGGAAGAACAATTAGGTAGCTCAGATTCTTCTTCTTCTACATCTGCTTCCAAATCTAAGTCTGATGATGGTGGCAATGATGGTGATAATCGCAGCCAACGCTCTCCAGATGATCCTCCAGTTGTAGATCCTCAAAATGATGACCGGACTTATGTTAGTCATGTTACTAGGGCTGCACCTCCACCAGAACAGGAATATCCCATGGCTGATAAAACATTTCAAAGGAGAAAAACTCAAACTGGGAAAGATTACAACAGTGCACCTCCACCACAACCACAATACCAGAGTCAAAGTAATTATTATTCTGATCTTGTTGATTCAATGGATACCATTAGCATATCTGACTCTCAATCTCAGCATTCATTTGGAGATAAGTTATTTGGGCAGACACTTCCATACCCATCTCAGTCCCAACATGGGTATTCTTGATATCAAGTTGAACCACCACCAAGATTCAATTAGAAGTAGGCTTAGGATATCACGAAGCATACTCTATCCGTAGCCCTTATGGATGCTTTCGGGTGAACACCGAAGCATACTCTGGTGATGGAGGTCAAACATGGAGTGGTGGGCATACTACAGTTTATCCTATTGTCGGTGTACCATTACAACCTCCTTTTCTTCAACCTCAAGCTCCTCGAGCATGAGCACCTCCTCCTGCTTCTACTCAACCTCAAGCTCCTCAACCTCAAGCTCCTCGAGCATGGGCACCTCCTCTTGCTTCTACTCAACCTCCATTCATTTCAGCAACCAAGGAAAAATATCTCAAAGATTTGGAAGAACATTTTCCAAAGTTTGGGATGATACAGTTTGTCAATCCTGAAGTGTATGAGAAGCATGTTGTTGCATACAACAAGTCTTACAGAAGTTACATGACATGGGAGCAATATGTGGCCCATATCAACAACATAATGTATAGAGAACCAACGCGCCACTCAACATACAACTAATGTGAGTTAGTAATTTACTATGTTGTTATATGTTTGTTGTAAATTGAATATTATTGCATAAGTGTCTAAACATGAGTTTATGGATTGTGCTAGTAAGATTTCAGATCTTAATTCTTGCATTTTGTCATCAAAATCTCCAAAAAACAGGACAGATTCCTTACCTCCCACATGATTGACCCCCCCGCCACATACATAATATAGAATTTTATTGCATAAAATGTTGCATCTAGGTGTTGAGATTGCGCCTGTAAAATTTCATGATTTAATTCGTTCGTTTTGGCGTCGATATGGCCAGGATTGCATCTGTCGATATTTCCGTCAGTATACCGATAAATATCTATATCCAAGTTGTCGAAACGGCATCGGTATCTATAATTTAAATTCCTTGGTCCCATATATAGGAGAGGAGGCAATTACAAGGAAGTGGACTCAACCCTAATGGGCCAGGCAAACAGGCCCATGTACATAATAGACAAATTAACCTATTAACTAAATAGACTAATATTTTTTAACACTCCCCTCAAGATGGAGCATGGGTGAACACATGTCCAAGCTTTGAATTACATGACTCGGATAAACAATAAGAAATAAATGATAAATGAAAGATAGAAGTGTCACTCCCCATACAAAAATTGTTACTCCCCCTTTAACAATACTTCATAACTAAACATATGATGACGCCTCTTTGAGATGTGTTCTACAGGATGGAAAAGCTCGAGCTTTGGAGAAGGTATTTCTTTTTAAGTGCATCTGGAATGAAGAACATCTGAAGCAGACAATCATAAATATTAGTATATATGCTTCATTGTGTTAGGTTGTGTTATGTGTAATGGATTATGATATATTGTGTGTTTTGTTATGGGCTTTAGACTTGTCTTGTCTTTAGTTTTTCTTTTATCCCATGTTCCTAATTTTGTTTCTGACTTATAAAAGAGAGAGCATTATATTTTTTTAATCACACTGAACAAAGACTTTTTCATTCAATATGGTATCAGAGCGCTAAGATCCACCTTAATTCATCCTCCAACCCTAATGTTTCCCAACCTTTTCTCACCCTAACCGCCACCCTTCTCTCGTCACCCCCCTCTTCTACCCGCCCCCCCTACCAGCCGCTTCTGCCCCCCCCTACCGCCCGTTGCCGCAGCCCACCCCCTGCTCACCCACCCCCACCGCCAGCTGCACCTACCCCCTCTTCCTCCCCTCCTATCGCTTTTGACAACCTCCCCCCTTCCCATGTTGCTCATCGCCGCCACTTCCCTTCCCTCCCACCTCTTCCCTTCCCTCCCACCTCTTCCATGCGTACCGCTCCTCCCTCACTTCATGTCCTCACCCCGCAGCCATCCACTCATATCCTATCTGCACCTAACACCACCACCTCCCATCTATCTTCTTCCTTCCTCTTCGTGGTCTTCCGATACTTCCTAAAATAGCACGTTGAAGATCTAAAAGGATTACCCTTCTTGTCTGTCTATGCCTCATGGCGAAGTAACTCTCTCCCCGTGGTGGAGTAGGTCTTTCTCTTCTCTATTGCCCCTATGCGATTTCTCAAACCTGATTATCCAGATCTGTTGTTGCTGCCTACTGTCGCGTTGCGGGTTTCTTCGGATCTATTGATCCAGACCTTCTACCCATGAGCTCGGTTACTACTTCTGCTACTGCCTGCTGACTATTGTTGTTGCCCCTAAGTTGGGTCCTTTTTCCTGCTACTACTTCTTGCTGACGTAACGGTCATCCGACATCTTTCTGATGGGATCTGTTGAGCCGCTTCGGACGCTATACGTCACTATTGTGAAGTTGGATAGCTCCAACCATTACACATGGTCTGCGACCTTCGAGCTCTATGTCAAAGCTCATGGTCGTTACTCGCATCTTACTTCGGATGCTTCGGTCGTACCTGCAGTTAATGATGATGACAAAACTAAACAAGCCTACGATTTGTGGACTAAGGAGGACTCCGGTATCATGGCCTAGATGGTCAATAGTGTTGAACCCAAAATCAGCCAGTCACTACGGCTAAAGCCATGTGAGACCAGCTCTCACATGTTTACTCTCATCAACAAAATCTGAAGTGTTTGAAATTTTCAAACATCTTGCCAAAAAGGAGTATTTTGCTATTAAATTTGTGGAGGATCGTTACAATCAATGTTGCACTCTATGGGACGAGTTTGAAGTGTATCACCCCCTATCTGCTAATATCACTGAAATACAACGTCAGTGCAATGAACTTCAACTATGCAATTTCTTGCGGGCTTGCCACAATCTCTGGAGTGATAGATCAAATCTAGTCCAATGACCCATTGCCTACACTTCGTGATGTCCTGAAACGGGTCCAACGACTCTCGTTGTCTCCTCTTTATCACCCGATCGCTCAATAGTGTCACTCTAGTTGTCTGCTCAGTAGACTCCTCCCCTAGTCGTAGTCCTGGCCGATGCAGAGGTCGTGGTCGTAGCCGCTCTACTGTTGGTCCTGGTCGTGGTTCTTCATCATCTGGCCATGACCAATCCTCTTTTGAACAGCGATATTGTCATTTCGTAATCACAAACCATATTGAAGATCGCTATTCGATCAAACATGGTAAGCTTGCATGGGCCAATCAAGTCACTATCGATCAACTTGATCCCGCACCATCTTCATCGTCTCAGCCATCTGCGGATTGGATTCGATCTGAGTTCGAAAAGCTGCTTCAGTCCAATCTCACGTCGCTACTGATGCCTTTGATGATGGAAGTTCTGCTCTCCTTGCCTTGTCTGCATCTTATGGTAAAAATAAATGGGTGATTGATTCTAGCTTCACCTCCCATGTTTCTGGCAATTCTGCATTTTTCTCTATTAATTCTGCACTTTTTTTAGAGCTCCATAAAACTTCTGTTGTTTCACCTGTTACTCTTGGTGATGGTTCATAGACTCCTGTTTTTGGTATAGGAAATATTTGTACTCCTGCAAATCTCTTATTGCGCCCAACTCTTTATGTTCCCAAATTTTCATTGAATTTGTTATCTGTTAGTAGAATTGTAAAGAGCCTTCATTGCTCTATTACATTTAACTCGGACGGTTGTGCATTTTAGGATCTCCGCACGAGGATGAGGATTGATTCGGGCCATGAGGGACCATACAGATTGTACTACTTGGATACACCGAAGACTATTGCTTTGTTGGCAGCGTTTGTGACAGGCCTCCAATGGCATTAACGGCTGGGACATCCATCTATTGCAAAATTGAAGCATTTAACCCTGCAATTCCATATTTCTATTTTTCATTATGAAAAACTTGTCAACTGGGCAAGCAAACTCGTCTCAATTTTTCAAAAAATCATGCATTAGTTCAAAAAAAAACCTTTTGATATTGTGCATGTTGATGTTTGGGGCCCATGTTCTGTTCCAAGCACATCCGGATTTTGGTACTTTACGAGCTTTATTGACGATTTTTTTATAACTGCATGGCTATTTTTATTGAAAGACCGATCTCACGTGCTAGATACTATAACCACCTTCTTTGCTGAAATCCATACTCAGTTTGACACACCAATTAAGGTTTTTTTGTGCAATCCTCTATCAGCCAGTTTGTCGCAAGTTGGGTATTATTCATCAAACTTCTTGTTCATATACCCCCCAACAAAATGGGGTTGTTGAACACATGAATCGTCATCTTTTACAAGTTGCTCGCACCCTTCTTTTTCACTATAATATACCCAAAACTTTCTAGCCTAAAGGTATATCTACTTCTTGTTATCTCATTAACCGCATGCCCTCCTCTATTCTTAGCAATCAGGTGCCTTATCAAATCTTGTACCTGGATGCCCCACTTTTGGTTGTGCCTCCTCGGATTTTTGGAAACAATTGCTTTGTCAAGAACTTATGTCCTGGTTTAACTAAACTATATATGCGGTCTACAAAATGTGTTTTCTTTGGCTACTCTCAGACTCAGAAAGGGTAAAATGCTATGATCCCTCTACAAAGAAATGGTTTGTCAGTGCTGATACAATCTTCTTTGAACATATGTCATTCTACTCTACAGCAGGATCTACTCTGTCATCTGATCTGTTGATTGATACACCACTGCCTGTGTCCGTTGAAACTGACTTGCCTCCTACTGATGTTGCACCATCTCCACCTCTGAAAGTGTATCAACGAAGACCGAAAGTTACACCTCCCTCCATGGCCCCTCCACCAATTCCTACATCCTCGTCGGCAAATCCCCCTCAATCTTAGGTATTTTCTGATTAGATGTTCTGATTGAGCTACGTAAAGGGACCAGGTCTTGCACTCTACAACCTATTGGAAATTTGTGTTCTACTGCTAATCTAGGCACTAGCTTTGCCAATTTTACCTCTGCTTTGTCAGTTGTCTCTATCCCTATGAATGTCGCTCAAGCTTTACAGCATCTTGCATGGCACCAGGATATGGAGACTGAAATGCAGGCCCCTACTGATCAGCATATGTTGGACTTGGTTGATGCTCCTGCCGATTGCTATCATGTAGGATGTCGCTGGATCTTTACCATAAAGTATTAGTCGGATGGCACAATTGAAAGATTAAAGGCCCATCTTGTCACCAAAGGCTATACCTAAACGTATGGATTTGATTATTTTGAGACTTTCTCTCATGTTGCGCGTCTAAATTATGTTTGTGTTCTTATCTCTGTGGTTGTGAACTGTGATTGACCCATGTTTCAATTGGATGTCAAAAATGCCTTCTTATATGGTAACGTGCACGAGGAGGTATATATGAAGCAACCACCTGGGTTTATTGCTCAGGGGAGCGTTCTAAAGTATGTAGGTTACGCAAAGCTATCTATGGATTGAAACAGAGTCTACGTGCCTGGTTTGACAAATTGAGTCATATTCTTCAGGAATTTAGCTTCCGCCGCTTTCATTCTGGTCACTCGGTCTTTATTAAGAAAAATTCCTATGACCTTGTAATTCTGATTGTCTATGTTGATGACATCATCTTATGTGGGAGTGATCAAGCAGGCATCCAGGCTACTAAAGAATGCTTGGAAAAACACTTTATTACTAAATACCTGGAAAATTGAGGTATTTTCTGGATATTGAAATTTCCCGCTCTTCTTTAGGTTTTTTGTTTATCATAGAGGAAATATGTTATGGATCTTTTGGCGGAAACAGGTATGCTTGGAGCAAAACCTACTAGTACTCCCTTAGATCCTAATATCAAGTGGGATGATGACTCTTCTCCTCCATACCCAGATAACCAACAATATCGGAGGTTAGCTAGTAAACTTATATATCTGACTATTACAAGGATTGATATATCTTCTATAGTTGGATTAGTCAGCAGATATCTAGATAAACCCAGACAATGCCACAGGGATGATGTGTGTCATATTCTACAATATCTGAAAAACTCTCTAGAAAAAGGCTTATTCTACATAAGACATGGGCATTGTAAAATCACAGGACATTCTGATTCTGATTATCCATGCAGAAGGATGGATCGTAAATCTACATCTGGTTACAGGTACCTGTGTAAGACGTAATCTTGTTACCTAGCACAGCAAGAAACAAATTGTAGTCGCCCGCTCTAAGTTTTGAGGCAGAGTATAGAGCTATGGCTCATACTGCTTGGGAACTGTTGTGCGTCCGTGGTCTTCTGAAGGAACTTGACATTTCTAATCTTGATCCTATCCCTATGTATTGAGACAATAAGGTTGCTATATTCAATGCCAGCAATCCAACATTTCATGAGTGCACCAAGCATATTAAGGTGAATTGCCATTTCATCCGAGAAGTTGTCTTATCTGATAACATCTCTACTCCATATACTCATACTTCTAATCAAGTAGCAGATATCTTTACAAAGCTTCTTCCTAAGGCCATATTCACTACCATGGTGGACAAGCTGCGCATGATTGATATCCATGCTCCAGCTTAAGGGGGAGTATTAGTATATATGATTTATTGAGTTATGCTATGTTATGTGTTGTATTATGTGCTATGCTATGGTGTGTGTTTTGTTATGGGCTTTAGACTTGTCTTGTCTTTAGCTTTTCTTTTATTCCATATTGCCTAGTTTTGTTTCAACTTACTCTCTTATCCTATAAAAGAGAGAGCATTGTATTTGTTTAAAACACATCAAATAAAGATTTTTCTATTCTATAATAAATACCAAGACTACACCATCTTCACTGGAGAGGAATGTGTGAGTGGAATAAGCACACATCAACACATTCCACGTACATTACGCAGCACGAACGTGGAGGCACAATGCCAATGCAGCAGTAGAGGTGTCTACAAATCGTTTGAGAAGTGTAGCCAACTAGAATTGGCGCATAAAACCACAAAAGTGCATAATGTGGCACGAACACGCTAGACGAGGTGTAGAAGTAGCAGCTGCAACTCGAAGAAGACGTAACGAAGTAGCTCGGACAAGATAACTCTGGATGAATCCTTGCATATACAAAACACGCAGGCTTGAAATGAGCTTTGGAGAAATTTGAAGAAGCAATGATCTGTCTCATGGGAATGCAGCGAGAATGATCAATTGAAACGTCATCAACACCAAAGGGAACAAGAAGTCGGAATTAGCCGTAACAACTCTTGTCTTGATGTACATAATGCGGTATGAACGTGAAAGGTTTGGTGTCGATGTTGCAATTGTGAGATCCTTCAACGATGTCTCATATGTAAAGTGATGCTAAGTGGGAATGACACGCCACACGAACATCAGGAAAGCAAATGTGCCGAAGAATACGAAGCTCCATGAAAATAGGCTAGAATATATCACTCGCATCTCATATCTCTCCTCATATGCTCTCTCTCATATTCCCCTCATACCCTCCTCTCTCTCATACTCTCCCTCTCCTCACTAGGTCAAAATTTTCTAGACTAAGTCAAAAAAATAGGAACTGATATCATTAGGTATTGGAGGAAAGATAGACCTTTGGAAGACGTCACAACTGGGACTGGAAGTACCCAAACTACTTCTGACACTTCGTGTTTGTATCTTGACACTTCGTGTAGATTGTCGGGGGTGAGAGACAGATTCCTGATGGCACACAGTGTGAGGTTACTTACACACCGTGTAGCTCCTTCGCTCGGAAATGACTGACTCCTTGCAACATGTCGTGTAGGATGTCGGAGGCGTAACTAGATATGTGTTGACGCGCCGTTTTGGTTGGCAACACATCATGTTATTTGTGAACTGGGCGAACTGAAGATGACAGACTTCCGCCGACATGCCGTGTTGGTTGGCAACACGCAGTGTGACTTGCGATTTGGACGAACTTTAGCGTCGACGAGTGAATTCTGAACTGCTAAACATCGTGTTGGTTGGCCAACACGCCGTGTAGGATGTCATTGAAGCATGATCTGACGGGAATTAATGTCGTTAAGGAGACAAAGAACCTTGGGAATTAGCACCATGAGCTGACAGAAATTAGTATCGTCTTTTCTACTCATGTAGATCATGTGAACATGAAAAGTAGAGGCTCCTTGCTTGACCACGACCGGGTCTAGACAAGAATTAGCGTCATCCAGGAGCCTGAGAAGTGGTGTAGCAGTAGAGTGATGGACGGACGTCGACAGGGCAAAAGGTAGTGAACATGATGGCAGTTCTTGGAGACGATTGCTGGAGCAGAAGGCAAATGTGTGTTGGCGTGGTTGCTTCAATGGCGGCAGCTACGTACAAGTTGTGTGATGAACGGATCTTCTCTGAGGAGAACTCAGGGAAAGTGACGATGACTGCCACGAGGGAGACTGGGTGGCTACTCTGAATGCAGATCTAAAATCATAGATGGCCATGAAGGATGGCGTCGGCGTATAGATGAAGATCTATGTGAAAGGGGAAGAGTGACGACCATGGAGGCCGGGAAGTGCCTGGCGAGCGGCCGCCCTAAGCCATGGGGATGGCAACCGCCCGCAGGCGGTGCTCTCTCATTGTTGCTCTCTCTAGGAGAGAGAGAGAGAACGGCTATGGCTGTTGCGTGCATGGAGAGGAGAGGGAAGAGGAATGGTGACTAGGGTTAAATTCCCAGGGCGTGCTCTGATACCATGTTGACAAGTATGTGGGACACTATAATCGTTGTATATTGATATTTACACCCCTTTCATATATATAGCAGAGGAGGCAATTACAAGAAAGCGGACTCAATCCTAATGGGTGAGGGAAAACAAGCCCATGTACATAAGAGAGTAATTAACCCATTAACTAAATAAGTTAATACTTTCTAACAATGTGATTAATATTGGAAGCATGAAAGGGTGGCAACAATAATGTTGTTATAACTTATAACTATGTTAAGAAAGAGTACAGGGGATCATAAACTAGGCAAAGGGCACCTGCTAAAGATTCCATGCAAGGATCAAAATCTGCCCAAAAGTCATTATAGAACAACTAAGTGAAGAACAAATTGCTCATGAGGTCAAGCAAAGATCGAAATATGTCATGTCCAAGAAGATCCTTCTCAATTTTTATTTTAAAGGAAATTAAATGGTCTTATTTGCATTTTTATGAATATAGGCTAGGTATATATTTAATTCCAAAATGTATTTTTTTTGTATCCATGTTATGCATGTATGCTAAATGTTTAAAAATGTTCATATCCCATATCTGTATTTGTATCTGTATCCTAGTTTGTATCATACTCGTGCTTCATACACTACAACACCCTAAAACTTGGGGCCTTGGATAAAATGATCTTAATTAGGATGATTGGGGTACCCACACCAACAAGGTGCACCTCCTTTTCAGACAGCTCATCAACAAGGGTTGGAGGTGTACTAGAACTGTTGACCTGCCAGAAGTTTTCCAAGTTGTGTGTGAGTGAAGACAAAATGTGCAACATGGCGCTAGTGTTGGTCTATGGAGCCAGTCATCATTCTTACAACTCTACTAAAGCCTTTGATTGTACCCGGGGCTTACAATTGGTATCAGATTTATAACCCCTCCAATAGGTGTGGGAGTCTAATGAGCATGTGATACCACAGTCTTCTGTCGTGCATGCCAAACTTGAGGAAAGGGTTATTTGTTGAGGCGAGATGGAGCCACCCTTATGTAGGTAGCCGTGAATGGGAGTTAGGTGTATATGGGTCATTCTAGTGCCACACTAAAATGAGGAAGAGATTATGAAACTATAAAAGAATGAGCCTTGATGAGAACATCAAGAGTCTCAGTTGGGAGATTCTAACATCCCAAGATTTAAGGCCACAAATAAAATGATCTTAAAAATAATGATTGAACTACTAATTTACTAAGGTGCACCTCCTTTTTAGATAGTTGATCAATAGGTATTCTATGGTTAAGTTTGCTTGGGTTGGACTAGTACTAGAATGGGTGATCTGCCGAGAAGTTTTCCTATGTTGTGCACAAGTCAGGATAAAGCGCGCAACGGAGGCAAGTTTTGGTCTAGAGAGCCAATTATCATTCCTGAAGCTCTACGATAACCCTGGGTTGTGGGCACGGATGTTACTTAATCAATGGGTTACATTTGCTCTTCAAGAACTCAATCTTCATGCTCTACTCTAGCTGCTATCATATGTGACAATCAAGTTGGGATTGAAATTGCCAACAATCACGTGTTTCATCAACGCACCAAACACATCGAGGTTGACTGTCATTTTCTGAGGGTATCAGTTCTAAGAAGATTATTACACCTTATGCCAAGATTGGAGAGAAGGTCGACCACATTTTCACCAAACCTCCTCCTTCCTCCAATTATAAGTGTAGCAAGTTCAGAGTAAATGATGTGCATCTCTAGCTTGAGGGGGAGCATTAGAATTAATAATAAAGATGAAAGGCCTATCCTCAAGCTCGTTAATGATGGATTGGTTTATCTTATATTACTCCTCATTTACAACTTTTCACGAGCCTATTATATATATAGGACTCATTGAATCCATGTTTTGGCTAATAAAAGCTCTAGATTATCACATAAATGAATGGTGATGAATTACCTATTTGATGAATGAAATACATGTGTCATCGTAATATTTAAGGCATTTGTGTTTGAGTCCATAAGATATTTTGTCTAAGTTCATTTTGCAACTAAGATTTCATTTTCAAATTGTTAGGTTGTTAGGCATTTTATTTCAGCCCATAAGATATTTTATCAAAATTTTATTTTTCATTTTTGCAATTTATATTTCATTCTCAAATTGTTAGGTTGCTTGTTATACTACTCATTATGTTGAGTCTATAATGAATGGCCGGCGTCAAGGCTCTGTATTGATGAATAATTTACAGCTTTTGTGAGACCAAGCTCTGTTTAGGTGCTACATTTTGAACAATCATAATGATAAGTGAAGAATATCAAGCTTGAAGTGTTATGGAAAACGCAAGATTTAATCATCTAAATGCAACACTAAAGGTGATCTAATATGATTGCTAGTTTGCTACACACCACGATGATGTGATCCCATCGAGAGGAGAATTCCAGTCTGAACCCAAGTTTGAGTCTACTACACAAAATTTGAGCTTGAAGTGGAGGCAATGCATGAAGTCGAGCTGAAACTAGAGATGGTATAAGCTTCAAAGCCCATTATATAGTGAATATATGAACTTGTAGATGACAAGAACCCCTTTGGTAAAACAATTCTCCTCGTACTGAATAATACTAGATGCAGTCATGCAGATCGTTATTTATGTTTCCATTCACATTCTTACCAAGCATTTTGTGTGATGATGCCCTAAATGTTAGCCAGTTCTACCATTTACAAGTTGCAGGAAAAGCATGGTTTATTGATTGTGCACATGTGTGTGTGTTTGCCATTATGAGTTTGGTCTGCATCACAAAACTTTGTGGATATTCTAGGAATGAGATCACACACAATGTAAGTCTAATTTATGTAAAATGATTGATGAATCAAAAATGGGAATTTTCTTGTAGTTTCATTAGTACAATGTCAGTTGGTGCTTTAATTCAATTTTTTACAAGCTCATGTTGACTTCCAAATTGGTGGGTTGCAAGTCAAGTCTACTACAAAAAGCAAACCTTAGGGCTTTGTCCAAGAATGAATACACAAATATAATATAACATCAGTCACCCCATTACAAAAATACGCATAAAATAGTGTTTTTTCTCTAAATATATTCTATTCTTAGTAAAAAGAATACAAAATCTCAATGGCAATCAGTATATAACTAAGGCAATGTGATTTAACTAGAACGATGTTATTTAAAATGCATACCCTATTTTTGACATTTTGAGTGTGTGTGTGTGTGTGTGTTTGTATTGTTTGATAGTTACACTTATTTTATAAGAATGATCTAATTCTTTACCGGTTTCTTTCCTCTTACTCACTATTAGGGGTGCTACACACTTCCCTACATTCAAAAATTATAGAATGTAATGTTTAATTCCATACAACTTTTACAGTTATTATGACATACAAAGTAGTTGCAATTCCTTTTGATTCCATATGTACTCTCTCTAACTCTTCTTTTTTATAAACCCCTTATAATGGCTATACTATTGGCAAAAGCAGCCCACAAGAACATGGGCCACCATAGCCGCAAGTGTGCATTGGCTCGTAGCTAGAGCAATGTGGTAGCTAGTTTTTATGTTCTTAATCACCGATGATGCATCCTACCTCAAGTTGCCAACATTATCTCTAGGGGCCCATTCATGTGGGGCCACCTCCTCAAGCACCAACATAGATCCACTAATCCATTGATGTCTATTAGTATATCGTTGTCTCTACCCACCTAGAAAATGAGTCATCTTCAACGAAGCTTCTTCCTCCTATGCTAATTTAAGGTTGTAACGACCCCACAACATGTCTTACAGATTGTGTATGCATGTTTGCTTTTGTGTCTTTTTCTATATGCATCTTCCAATCTATGCCAAAATGGCTTCATCATCACTCTCATCCCTATGATTCATGTCCGTCCTCATCATGTGACGCCAGACCATTTACATGGCACAAACCACAAGAGGAGAAAGATTTATTTTTATTTTTTTGGGAAAGGATGAATCTTTTATTTAAGAGACCCTCTCAAATAGAGTTGGGTTACAAGCATACAAATTCAATACAGATACAATTATTTGTATCTTTTACAGTTGGTTACTAAACATACATACTTGATTGACTATGACAGAAAAGTCATTATTTGTATAGTATGACTACATATTATACTATCTTCCAAACAGATCATCAAACGTTTTTAGAGTTAATGCTCCTCGATTATGATAAAAGGATGGACTTTAAGCATATGCTTCTATGGAGCATTGTTCATTCGCTATTTTCCTTGCTTGGCTTCGAGTATGGTAGGGGGGCATCTTCATTTTGCCGCTGCTGCCTCGCACCTCCCTCCCCATTTTCCTTCATGAAGTTGGAAAGGGTTGTTGTTCGATGTTAACAGAAGGGATAGGAAGTTCACTCGGTTCTTCTCTATGGACCATGGGTTCTTATAAATCAAGAAAATCATCATTACAAGAGGTATGTACAGTAACATCGTCCCCTTCTGGATTTATAGTTGTATGAAAATCTTGTGCTTCAATGCCGACATTTGTAGAGATGTAGGTTGAAGGATGCTCAAAAGTATCTAAATGTGTATCATCATGTATCGGCTTGACATGATCTTTGCTGGTAGCTTTGGTCTTTTGTCTTTTACTTTCTCTTTCGAGATCTCACCATCGTAAATCTCTGTCATGTGTGGTAGTTGTCCATCTGTCTGTGTGACCACAAGGCATTCCATCTGCATAGTATCCTCATCCACCATATTATGTAGCACTGCAAATCTGTTAGTGTTTCCTTGATGTCGTTTGTCTGTGGCTGTTGGACCACCATTGACCTTTTGCATCGGCCAGCGACAGTGAATGTTACGTCCAAATGATTGCTTCCATCTATTCTCATTTGGTACCCAACAAACACCAGCCTCATCACTGTTGGACAATGTTATTAAGACTCTCTCTTTGAGTATTCAAGGAACAGTCATCCACAACGTGACCAATCTTGCCACAACTTACACAAACTTCCAACAGAGTTTCATATTGAACACGGTAAGCTATACCACCTGTTAATATATTTCATATTTATTCTATTTTGTAATTCTATATCCTACTGGACCTCTATGTAAATTATCCAGTTTCTCTTATTAATAAAAAGGGAGAAGGCCTATGGCCTCTCTCAACGATGCATTGCACGTTGCATTGCGGCACCACATTTCACATGGTACCAGAGCAAGGTTCCTAACCTAACCCTACCCAGCTGTCACAACCCAGCGCCGCCGCCGGTCGGCCGGCCGCCAGCCTTCCCCAGCCGCCAGTGTGAACAGTAACTCCGGTGGTTAACAGTAACTCCGGCGTGAACAGTGCGGCGAAGTGAACAGTAATTCCTGCGTGAACAGAGCACGTCGCCAGCCTTCCCCGGTCGCCGCGCCGCCGGCCCAAAGCGGGCTGAGCAGCCGTCTCCCGGGCCAGGCGTTGTAGCGGCCGTCCCCCCTTCTCTTCTATCGTCGAGTCCTTCGGTTGATCCAACGGATTTCTAAATCCCAAACCGGAGGGTCCGTCGGTACGTAAGAAATTCCTAATCACATCTCCTCCATGTGTGATTAGGGAATTTCAGTTGGGGGTTGTGGATGCGTCAGATACGCATCTGATCTTGTGACGTGACGTGTATCTCCCCGTCACCCATATCTTCTTGTGACGTGTATCAATCCGTCACTCTTCTTCTCGTCAAATCATGGAGGACACCAAGGCATCTACATCTACAGTGAGATGTCTCCTATCCCCTCCATCAAGCTGAACGGGAAGAATTATCTCTTATGGATGAATGTTGTACATACTGTATTGGAGTCACGCGACAAGGCGAGACACGTTGATTCTATCCTCCTGCACTTACTGACAAAGGCTATGCTGAATGGAAGCGTCATAACAATCTGGTGAAGACCTAGTTGTGGGGGAGCATGGAACCTGGGATTGCCTAGAGGTTCATGTTCTACACTACCGCCAAAGAGATCTGGGATGCAGTGAAGAAACATTATTCTCAAGAGAAGAATGTGCTTCGTCAGTTCATGATATATGATCGCCTATTTGCAGAACGACAGGAAGACAGACCTTTAGAATAATACTTTAGAGTGATTCAAGGTATTGCATAAGAGCTAAGTTTCTACCATCCAGTAACTGTCCAGGAGCAAGTCAAAGACAAAGACGACTTGATTACAGCAAAATTCTTGTCTGGTCTGAGTTCTTCGTGCAGTTCACCCCACAGTGTTATCTTAGCTTCTGATAAACTTCCCAGCTTGGAAGAGGCCTATTCAAGGATTTTACAGGCAAATTTTGAACTTGTTGATCCTACCGTAGTCTCATCTCAGGGAGATTCTCATGCTTTTGTAGCTGCTACAGTGAGAGGATGACGGACAGGTATGGGCCGAGGACGTGGAACTCGCCCTAAATGCACTTTCTGTGACAAACCTGGACATACAGTTGAGAAATGCTAGAAGAAGCATGGTCGACCTGCTGCACCACCTGGGGGATCAGCAAACTATGCTACCACTACTGAGTCTACTGAGCTTCCTGCTTCGAGTTCTGGTCCTTCTGGCATTACACTCACCAAGGAGG
The DNA here is from genome assembly GCA_963693085.1 of Alisma plantago-aquatica. Taxonomy (NCBI): domain Eukaryota; kingdom Viridiplantae; phylum Streptophyta; class Magnoliopsida; order Alismatales; family Alismataceae; genus Alisma; species Alisma plantago-aquatica. The sequence continues at coordinate 429,830,775 of OY856413.1, forward strand.
AATATGATAGATTTATTCTGGCTACTCAGCATCTGAGGTTGGGATCATCATCTTCAGCCAACTTGGCGTCCACCACTGGTAATCAGGCTACCTCTTTATTGTCTTCTAGTTCTACTTCATCATGGGTCGTTGACTCTGGAGCGTCACAGCATATGACTGGTATGAGGAGACTTCTTCATTCCATTGACTCGCATATTTCTCACAATATTCTAACAATAGCAGATGGTTCAGTGAGGAGAGTGTTAGCCAGTGGACCTGTTTCTCTTACTCTTGGAATTGATCTTAAATCCGTACATTATGTGTCTGCTTTTCCTTTTAATCGTATGTCTGTTGCTAAGTTGATTGATACTGTGAAATGTACGGTAACTTTTGGACCTTCTTGTTTTGTATTACAGGATCTCAAGAGTATGAGGACGATTGGTGGGGGGCCTAGGAAAGGTGAACTCTACCTCTTCCACGGTGACAGCCTGCCTCGCCAAGTGTCTGCCCCTGCTCCAGCTGTCCTGTTGAGTGGCTCTCCCTTACTGTGGCACTACAAATATGGACATCCTTCATTAGAGAGCCTGAGAAAGTTAGAACCAGAATTGTCTCAAGTATCGTCTCTAGAGTGTCAGTCCTGTCAACTGGGGAAACATCATAGAATGTCTTATCCCGGTCGTGTCAATAAACGGGCATCATGTCCTTTTGAGTTGGTCCATAGTGATGTTTGGGGTCCTGTAAAAGACCATAGTTATAATGGTTTTCGTTATTTTATCTCTTTTGTGGATAACTTCTCGCGTATGACTTAGATTTATTTGTTGAAAAGTCGAGTCTGTGCTATCTATTGTCAAACATTTTCATCAAGAAATAAAAGTTTAATTTGATTGCAATATTAAAGTTCTTCAATCTGATAATGCCTTGGAGTATGTTCAAAATGCTATGGCTGGTTTTTGTAGTTCAGTTGGGATGATACATCGTACATCCTGTCCTCACACCCCTCAGTAGAATGGGGTAGCAGAGAGGAAAAATTGTCATCTCCTTGATATCACCAGGACAATCATGTTTCGATCTAATGTTCCTAAGCGTTTTTGGTCTGACGCCCTTCTTACTGCTTGTTTTCTTATCAACAGGCAACCTTCTTCTGTGCTTCAAGGACGTACTCCTTTCTCTGTCCTACGTCCAAAAGATCAACCTTTCCTTGTTCCTCTTAGAGTGTTTGGTTGTGCTTCTTTTATCCACAATTTTTATCCTAAGGCTGATAAGTTATCTCCTAGGTCAATTAGGACTCTCTTTCTTGGGTACTCCAACACTAGCAAAGGGTACAAGTGTTATTGTCCAAGTCTTCGTCGCATGTTTGTATCTAGAGATGTGACTTTTCATGAATCCACTCCATATTTCTCTAGTATTCCCAGTAAGGGGGAGCAATTATGTGAGAGAGTGCCACCATCAAATGCTAATGAGAGAGTGCCACCACCACATCAGAGTGAGAGAGTGCCACCTATCATTCCTGATTATACTATAATTCAGGAAGAGCAGCCAGCAGATGGTCCACCAATTCAGCAATATTCACATGTTTATAGCAGACGAGGCAGACAAGATCCAGAGGAGGTAGCGACTCCAGTCTCTGAGCCCTCCCCATCCTCCTCTACTCAAGGGATTCCTGAAGAATCATCTGACCTTAATGTTCCCATTGTTGTTCGCAAAGGTACCCGTTCTTGTACTATTCGGCATCCTATTACAATTGTGTGTTGTTTGTCCAAGTTATCTCAGCAGGCTCGCTCATTTGCTATTGGGATTGATTTTGTGGTCATTCCAAGAAATCATCTTGATGCTATGAAGGATATTGGCTGGAAACAGGCTATGCATGTTGAAATGTCTGCTATGTTACAGAACAACACCTAGGAACTTGTTGACTTACCTCCAAATAAAAATGTTGTGGGATGCAGATGGGTATTTACAGTAAAACATAATCCAGATGGTTCTATGGAGAGATTGAAAGCTAGACTGGTGGCAAAGGGGTACACTCAGACATATGGGGTTGATTTCTTTGAGACCTTTTCACCAGTGGCTCGTCTGAATTCTGTGTATTCTTATTTCTCTGGCTACTACATTTGACTGGCCTCTATTTCAGCTCGATGTCAAGAATGTCTTTCTTCATGGTGATCTACAAGAGGAGGTGTACATGGAGCAACCACCTGGTTTTGTTGCTCAGGGGGAGTGTCAGAAGGTGTGTAGACTGAAGAAAGTCATCTATGGATTGAAACAATCTCCTAGAGCTTGGTTTGACAAGTTCAATGATGTTGGGCTAAAGATGGGTTTTTCTCGTTCTGTTACTGATCACACTTTATTTTATTCTACTTCTTCTGATGGATCTATTATTATTGTTGTGTATGTTGATGATATTGTTATCACTGGTAGTGATTCCACAGGCATATCTCGTGTGAAAGCGGGCTTGTAGGGGCACTTTCACACAAAGGATCCGGGAAAACTGAGATATTTTCTGGGCATTGAAGTACTTAGATCTCATGCAGGTACCAATTTGTCTCAGAGAAAATATGTGATGGATTTACTACAGGAAACTGGTATGAGTGAGTCCAAGCCTGTCTCTACTCCTATGGACTATCATGTGAAGGAGATGACTGATGATATTGATTATCCAGATCTAGGATATTACAGGAAAATTGTGGGAAAATTGATATATTTGACAGTCACACGTCCTGACATTTCTTTTGTTGTAGGAGTGGTGAGTCAGCATATGAGCTCTCCAAAACAGTCTCATTGGACATCTGTCTTTCGTATTCTGAGATATCTGAAAGGTGCACCTGGTAAGGGAATCACCTATTATAGGCCGAAGACTCATGTATCCACACTGTCTCTTACTGGTTATGCAGATGCAGATTGGGCTGGTAATCTGAATGACAAGAGGTCTACGTCTGGATATTGCACATTTCTGGGGAATCATCTTATTACCTAGAAAAGCAAAAAGCAAAATGTTGTGGCAAGATCTAGCACAGAAGCTGAGTATAGAGCAATGGCACATGCATGTTGTGAGTTGCAGTGGGCTCAATCTGTACTTTCTGAATTAAAGATTCTTGTTTTGTCTCCTATAGAACTCAGATGTGACAATCAAGCGGCCATATACATTGCTAAGAATCCAGTCTTCCATGAACGTACTAAGCACATTGAAGTTGACTGCCACTTTATCAGAGATCAAATCAAGAATGGAACTGTTGTGACTCCACATGTCAAGTCTGAAGATCAACTTGCAGATGTTCTTACGAAGCCATTGAGTCCAGCAGCTTTCCAGAGTTTTTGCAACAAGTTGGGTCTACACGAGGTGTACACTCCAGCTTGAGGGGGAGTGTTAATATATTTCATTTTTATTCTATTTTGTAATTTCTATATCCTGCTGGACCTCTATGTAAATTATCCAGTTTCTCTTATTAATAAAAAGGGAGAAGGCATATGGCCTCTCTCAGCGTTGCATTCCACGTTGCATTGCGGCACCACATTTCACACCATCAATGATGATCGCGGGTTGAATAGCAGAAGATGTACCAAACTCGATAGCAATTCATGCAAACAAAGATCTTGTGCAGTTAATCGTATGATCATCAGCCTTAATAAACTGACCCATAGCTTCACCAATCTTCTCAAATATAGTTCGATTATGTAGATGTAATGGCAAATCTATAATTCTAACCCACGAGACAATGCATGAAGGGAACCAGGAGAAGGCACAAAGTTAGTGTTCTATTTCCATACCATCAAGCATGATCCAAAAATAGACCAAGGACCTCCCGTCAATGCATTCAGGCTATCCTATTCACATGAAAACTGGATAACTAAGTGATTCAGACTGATTGCATGAGCCATCCATCTTCCCACAGGCTTCCATAGTAGCCTAAGATGATTGCATAGGGTTAAGTAGTCTATACTCCTTCCAATAAACTTGATGATTACAGAAAACTGTCAGGTTTGCGTAATATGGAATGTGCCTTAGATGCAATGCACAATTCTAGAAAGCCCCGATCATTGACAAGGGAAATGTCATCTAAGTGGCATGATTCCTTTTCATCCTCATCCACGAAAGTGTTCGAGTGTGCATAGGAACCAGTGGCCATGACATCTCTAAAAGAACGGTTAAATTGACGGAATTGTCGTCTTTGTTACAGAAACAATGTCTTCTACAGGGTGATCAATCGGATCTTGATATGGAGAAGAAGAGGGTGAGACATCCTGAGATGAGGATTGTTTACTTGTAATCCATCATAGACAAGTTCCATTCCGACTTAAGAAAATCTTAGTCGATTATCTTCAGGGGTGTTGTAACCGTTGTGATCAGTTTGTCGTTAACCCCGTCATTAATAGTAATAATTTGATCCATCGTTCTTTCGTATGCGTTCTTTTCCGTTTTCGTCACGCCAGTAGATACACCGGTCTGAACTGCACCCGATTGCTTGTATCTTTCATTCACCTCCCTACTGTCGCAATTTTCCCATTCATACCTTCCGCTGTCATGAGCGTCGGCGTCGGAACTTCCCTGTTGTTGTTAACCGTCGTCCTCACATCGCAAACCGTTGTTGCTTTCGTTAACAACAATGTCAAACTTCCCTTTGTCGTCAACATCTTCTTTATCAGGGCTATCGGCATCCATCACGACAGTATCTACCCTCCCATACCGACTGTCAGCATGATCTCCATCGTTAATCTCTATTTTGTACCGGTAACCGCCAACATCCCCCAGAGCGCCAAGGAAACCTCTCCTCATGGCTCCCAATATTGGGCAAAAATTGTCAAAACTCAATGTAGCTTCCAAATTCCACCATGTTGACTCAAGTTCAACCAAATGTGGACAGCATCGACCTAAATATCGACCACATTGATTTGTCCCATTCATTGTTTTTCTTCCTTGTCAAGGGACAATTTCAAGAAGTGCCAACACAAATTTAACAATATTGAGGATTTTGCATGATATAAGTACAACATGCAAAGGAAGAGGGAGATCTAGGATTTAAGCCTACAGATTCTTAGATTAGTTGATTTCACTTTTAATGGCTTATAACTAGTAAATACATTGCTCTATAAGACTTTCAATCTTTAAGAATATCATATATCGACCTTAGCTTTCGTAAGTCTTCTTTCTTTTTGAAAAATACTTTATGTATTGGTTGAATTTGTGAATTGGTTCAGTTGTTTGTTGTGTTATATTGTAACTTGATAGTTGCTATCAACTCTAAGATCACATGTATTATTAAAACTTCTAACTGGTTTTGTTTATGTAACTTATTAGCGATATACTACATAACTACAAATCTGCTTCTTTGATGTGTTCGAGACGTTCAGTTTAAAGAAAGCACATTTAAAATATAATTGATTATCAAACCTGATATTTTCTATCAAATTGCATCACAATTACACTATCTTATAACTCAATTGCCTCAAAGTTTCATTTTGTAACTTCCTCATTGTTTCTAAAATCTTCTGCTCTCACAGCTGTCAAAGTCAACACAAAGTTGACAATTCAAAGTGTTATAGCATGGTGTGAACAATCCAGTCCTTTCCGAATAACTACCAGAGTTGTCTTATCTCACCAAGCTTTGCACACTAAAGATGAGTTAGATGAGTGCCAACCTTCAGACATAGAAGGTGTGATTCTCAAGTCTTGGTTGTGCTTTATTATCTTGGAGCTACAATCCACATACTAGCAACATATCATGTTGGAATATCGATAATGAACTCTGGGATGATTTCGCTTAATTGTAGTCTCACAAGAAAATTCTTCTAGGGCGTGTGATGATTACAAGAGATTATATTGTCTACATTTGAGGAAAGTAGATAGGAGGCAATGACTATTAGTAAAAATCCTACTACTGTATATAGGATAGTGGACTAATACAAGTCTGGACTCAAACGGTGATAGGCCACGCATAATAAACTCAATAACTAAAAACTCTAACAATTCACATCAACTGGGAGCATGGGTAAAACAAATTCCCAGCTTGCCAAGACAGACTCAAAAGAAATAATTAACTACATAAATATAGCAATAGCCGATTTAGACATTTGATCTCCTCCTAAATCTTGCAATACGATAACATGTAGCAAGTAGCAACAAGCATGTCTTCTCCCCTGAAGAAGATAACACTAAGGCAGCAGCACATAAGTCATCTACCCCTTAAGCAAAAAAGGTTGAAGCAGTAGTAGATGAGTAGATCCCCTTAAGTTGGTAAACCCCAGACCAGTAGTGCAATACACATCATAAGCCTTGATCATGCTGGAGATACATCTTGAGTAGTAGAGAAAGGAAGAGATGTACAAAAGAATTTCCTCACAAGAAGCACCACTACCAGAGTGGCATGCAGTAGTGGGGACAGGAGCACTGCTACACCAAGATTACACTGTAGCAGATAGTCAATTTGCTGGAAACATGTGCTGCTACAGGAAAGATGCATTGCGGCATGTTGTCGACTGAGCATGGATGAACAAGCAGGAACTGGACAGCATGGCCAGATCAATGAAATTCAGCGAATGAAAAAGAGTGCTAGACATGCATACAAACAAATATGCATAGCTCGGGATGCTCTAAGATATTAGATTCTCCATAGACAAAACAAATGTTAAGTCTTGAATGAGGCCTGATGATTACGTATCTTCCTTTTTTCGTCCTCTCTTCACTTTCTTCTCTTCTCAGTTCATATCTTTCTCTCTTCTCTTCCCCTCCTCTACATCTCAGCCTCCTCTATTCTCCCCCCACACCAACCAAGAGAATATGAGAGTAGTTGAGGTGAGCTGTAATAAGTGATGGATAAACTGAAGGGTAGCAGAAAAGGTGACAGAGATATGGAGCTTAATACCTTATATATTTTATATATAATATATTTATATATAGGTGTTGGACATATTGATGGAAGAAAAGGAAAAAGGAGTTAGAGAAACAGGTGCATCCATCAATAACCTAAATAAATGAATCACTCTGATACTTTCATGTGTGTTGGGTCTGGTTACTTTTGTACCTTTTGGATGTGGTGGAATAAATTAAATATTTATTATGCTCTAAGTATTCATTTAACTATTTTTTAGCGACAATCGGATGGTATCTAGCTTGTTTATTTTCTTGCTTAAAGTAATATCAACAATACAAAACCTAAGGGAGTTGTAACACAGTTACTCAGTTAGTAATGATATACTTTACATCATAGAAAAAGGTATCAACAAAAACACTTTGCATAGTAGAATATTCAGGGGGGAATGGGCAGCTAAATAAAAAATACATATGGAACTTCAGTGCATTAGCATATGATCAATAAATTGGGCGGCATCATTATGGCCAAATACAAAATATCTGAGGCAACAGTAGTACACTTGTCTATAAAGCTAGCAGTTAATTGCCACAGCTGATTCTCAAGTTTCCAATTCTCTGGATATTATTGAGAATGTACCTTGATAGCATGTGTTCGGCCAGATATTGTTTCTAAGCCATTTTCAACTTTGTGAAATCTCACGCCTCTAATGTCCTCAATTAAGGGTCTCACCTGTAAGATTACATCCATAAGAGACTTTTTTCATATGCATATAACCAATCAGAATGCTCCTCCCAAACATACCATGCCCATATCTGGAATATCATCATGTGCACTGCCCCAAATTGAAGAAGACAAAATATCATTAAAAGCTGTAGTTATGAAAGAAGAAATCTACTATGCATCAGATAATGGCCACCACTTACTGATCAAACAGAAGCTTCGAAATTTCAATATAATGAAATGGTAGTGGTTGAAATTCTCTCGGAGACTCGCGTTCAGATTCCAGAACCTGTGTCAGCCTGTCTGCAACACATGTTGAACAATTAGATACGCTTTGGAAAAGAGTGCATTGGTTTCTAGTTTAGATGCCAACTAGAGAGGAAAGGTCGATTAATCAACTACTAATTCCACGTAGTGACTACTGTACTACTAAGGCTGAAACTTGAAATAATGACTTAAGTACCATCTCACAAAAGTTAAAGAGACGCTATTAGGCTGCTTCCTCAAGGAGAGGCGTGACAATTTACAGAGATAAATTTGAGAAGTGTTGAGTACATTCGTATTTATATAACATATCAGCAAATCAGAGCCGCAGTGACATACTTGTAAATACTTGTATTCAGAATTACATTAACTTAGCACATACAAAACCCTACTCACAATATTCACCAGATTTTTGCATTATTCACGTGTAATTCACGAATTTATCATGTGGCAAATGCTACCTCCAAATTTTGCAACAAACCCGCACTATTCCCGAATTATTCACGAATTTTATGAATTATCCCTGAATTTCACAAATTGTCCCCGAACTTCACAAATTGTTCATTTATGGAATAAGCAATTATATGATTTGGCATTTGGGAATAGAGAATCAATACGCATATCATGGTGTGCATATATACAATTACATATCAATGTATTTATCCTGTGTATATATGTATACATATGTTCTATTTGTATGTATACATACACATATCATATTGTCTGAAATTTATCTGATTTTTTCCCGAATATTTGATGGAATCTTTGTCGAATTTTATCCAATATTCTCGAATGTTTCAACCTCACCGAACGAAACCCAAATTTCGAATTTGTGACTATGTACACAACCTAGTATAACCATCAAATAGTATAAAAAACTACCCTACAAGCTTAGGACTGACTAAATGTCCAGCTTCATTCATCAATCGTGCTAAGTTATGAGGAAACACAGCATATAAGTCGGCTAAAACAAAACTGAAAACTCCGGATTCCCCAATGTGGGACTAAATCCCAATTGGCTGGAAATAGCACTACCTTTCAACCCTTTGAGCTAAATATGGCAAAAGGAAAGAAAATCAAATTCAAGCACAGAAAAGAACTATCTTCTGTGTTCATAGTGATAATGCCAATGTATACCATATCACGAAAATATTTTCTACATCTGCATGGATGAACTTCTGTTAAACTTCTCACCCACTACATTTTTCAACAGAATGTAGTCGACAAAGGAGATCAGGCATCTAATTAAAACGCATACTGTGTCTGCATGAGTGTCTCAAAGTGCTGTTTGTGGGTTATGTCATTATGAAACATGTTATCTTGTTGACCAGAAACAATCCGTACATCGTACTATTTGACATGAGTTTATTTCCCTTACCTCCTGTGCTGTTTGGATGTGGCCCTTGTCCTCACAAGACCAGCAAGGATAAGCTCAATCCAAATTTCTCAGGTTTACTTTTCTTGTGAGAAGTTGGATCTAAGTGCTAGTGATGTTATTACCCTTCTCTTCGCCATTTCATTCATGTCCGCGATGCAATAGTTTATAAGAGAACACATCTCTATTTAACATGGGATGCTAACCTGGAGCCTATAGAGCCCTCACTAGATCTTCTATCTTGTGAACCCAATACCACAAAGACTTAACTACCAGTTTTACCCCGGATAGTCAGCCCCCCGGTAGCACGAGTCTGCATATATTGGCAGTAACAAAAAGTTAAAACCCTTAAGTTTAATTCCTTTCCCTTTTGACTCCATGTCTATTGGCCCACTAGCTCTTAGGCCCACAAGTTCTTTTAACCAAGTGATGCAGGACAGCCCATAGATCAGGCCCATCATCAGGCTTGCCTACTCCATGAGAACCTAACTCATGCCGATTAGCATATATTAGGGTTATTAGCCAATTTCAATCAATTCAGCTAATTGATGGACCGTTGTTGATTCAGGAATTTATTTCTATTTTAAGAACTTATTTGTAAGTTTCAGGTTTTATGTTGTATTTTATATTTGCTATTTGATTATGTCATTGGCTAGAAAAGTTAGTTGCTAGTTTCACATCAATTACGATTGTGATAATATTAAGAGAGTTTTCGCATTAACCAAAACTTGTTTACAGGAGGCTCCTATATATAAGAGGACTAGAGAGAAGAGGGATTAATCAAATACTTAAGTGATACACGGATTCCCTTGAGTTTAACACGGAATAAGCAAGGAAAACATATGTGAGCCCAAGTCCAAAAGATAATGTCAACACACCCCCTCAAGAAGGAGAGTACACGTCATATAATCCCAACTTGTGACGTGTTGGAATAAGGCTGGAGGCAGTGGTTTGGTGAGAACATCAGCCATTTGATCAACGGTCTAGACATGAGGCATGACAATCTTCTTTGCTTTAAAGAGATCATGAACAAAGTGACAGGCCACCTCGATATGTTTAGTATGTTCAGGAAAGAAAACATGATATTCTACAGGGATTCCAAACTCAGACATGATTAAATATTAATACCCACTGTGGATTGCAGCAGGCATGTGTCATTGCCCTATATTCAGCCTCTACGCTTAATATGGCAACCACTGTTTGTTTCTTACTCGTCCATGCCACTAGATGTTTACCAAGTAAGATGCCGAAACCAGAAGTAGATTGTTGGTTTTAAGTGTCACCTTCCCAATTAGTGTTCGGCATATCAAGAGACAGAAATAGTCTTCTCCTAAGCATAGTAACAAAAGTCTCCGAATTTTACGAAAAGTCGGCAATTTTTCACGATTTTATAGGCTCCCGAATGTTCACCGCAATTAATACGTCGATGCCGATTTTTCACGACTTTTCGTGCCTTTTCGCGTTCAATACGATTTTTCACGATTCTTCGTGACTTTTCACGTTTTTTTCTCTTTTAAGTCTTTGCACTTTTTTTACCAAACTATGCACAAGAAACTCCTGATACACACTAAACCTCCAACACCCCACTCTCCCGACAGTCCATTGTTATTATTCAACTATTATTTAATTCTTTTCCTACTTTTTTCACTCAATAAGATTGTATGTCTAATGACCTTAATAGTTACATTGGCATCCGATATGTATGTATATATACAAACATATATATGTATATATGTATATGTATATATATGTATATATATGTTATATATGTATATATATGTATATATATGTTATATATGTATATACATACATATATGCATATATATACATATACGTAAATATATACAAATATGTATATATATGCGTGTATATATATGTATATATATATCTGACGTATTCTCGATTATTTTCGAATAGTTGACCGAATTTGACCAAATATATCGATTTTTCACAATTTTTTCCGAATTCCGAATTTTTCCGGCCAGCCAAAATGTTGTTGAATCCCAAATTTGTCACTATGCTCCTAAGGATGTTCACTAAGAAGGTCTTTGCCTGGAGCATTTCAAAAAATACTAGTATTGTTAAGATATTTATTTTGAACCCTTCAGTATCTTATCTTTTATCCAATATTGGTGACTGTTTTTCTAGACTCTATTGATGCTTAAGGTGAAATTAGGATTACAAATATATCAAGAAGCTAATGAATACGTACATCGGGAAAATTGGGACTGAAAATGTAGTTCAGATAGTGTTTGATAATGGCAATAACATCAAGAAGACTGGTGATAGCATGATGAAGAAATATTCGATCTACTGGACACCATATGCCCCCATTGTATATATACGATTCAAAGGAAATGGGGACAATTGATTACATCAAATCCGTGGCAACTGATGGTAGATTGATCACGGGTTTATTTCAACCATTCCTTTTTGCTAAATGCAATGAGACGACTTGAGTGTTGCGGAGGCAGTCTAGTTAGACCAGGGTAACTAGATTTGCAACAAATTACTTAGCCTTACATTCATTAAAGTTCAAAAGGAATGGATTTAGGAGGCTCTTCAATGGCATGGAGTAAACCTCCATGAAGGAGAACAACACCCTTGTTGGTAGAACAATTGGTAGAACAATTGAGAATTGATTGCCAATCGGGCTTTCTGGGATAAAGTATACAAACGTCATGTGAGTGATGGAACTCGTTGTCAAAGTATTGAAGCTTATAGATGGTGACAAAGCTGCAAAATGCCTTCGTTGTATGATGCAATGCAAATAATGGTGGATAATATCAAAAACGCGCCTGATAAGCCCAATGCACAATACTTGGCAATTGTAGAAAAGTGTTGAAAGGATTTACTTTTACATAGCTTACTATCTAAATTTGAGGTCCCAATACTTGCAAAAATTGGGCTTATATGTACCTCTGATGAATTACGTAAGAGATATAGCTAACAAATTCATTACCTCCGCAAAAGAGTGCATGGTAGTAATGGATGAGGTATATATTAAATTAACAAATTGATTACATCTAGATTCTTATTTCATCATCTGAATATCCAAATTTATATGTAAACTAGTGGTGATAATTCTATGAGTGCACTAGATGTTTTGGTCATCCAAATGCAACTGTTGACCGTGAGGAAGTTGATCCTTGTGAGTGGTGGGTATGGAATGGAACAGGTGCACCCCATTTAGGGAAAGTGCTTGTTCGCATCCTTTCAGCAACAACATCTGTAGGGGGTGAAGAAATTGGAGCACATTCAATTTGATACACTCAAAAAGAAGAAACAACCTAGGGTCAAACAAACTAAAAAATCCCAGAAAGCTCGATTGGTAATCAATTTGGCATGTTGATTTTGATGTGTGCTAGTGGTCAAAAAAGAGAAATTTTGCAATTTTGATAGAAATTTTAATCCATGCTTGAGCTTGTGCGTGAGCTTGAGCATGTAAACATTGATATGGAAATTATTAGTATATGTGCTTTATTGCGTTATTTTGTGTTATTTCTTTTGGTATGGGCTTTAGACTAGTCTTTAGTGTCCCGTTTTGCCTAACTCTATCTATTAGCTTACTATCTTATCCTATAAAAGAGAGTCTGTTGTATTTTGTTTTACACATCAAATAAACATTGCCTATTCTATATGGTATCAGAGCAAGATGATCCCTCTAACCCTAGTCGTCATCCTCTCCTTCTCTAACCCTAGCCGCCACCCCCTTCTTCTTCCACCCTAGCTGCCACCTTCCTTCCTTTTTGCCCGCCGCATGTTGTTGTCCTTTCTTCTCTTCCCCACGCTGCCCGCCACCGCCCCTTCCCCTGCTCCCCTCCACATCGTCGCTTCTCATGTTCCCTCCACATCGCCGCCCACCATTACCCAACAGCAACGACCCGCCGCAACCATCCACCAACCCGCCACCGTCGTTACTTCACACCACCACCAGCCACCATCCACCTACTCCCAACAGCCTGCCGCCCATCATAGTAACAAAAGTCTCCGAATTTTACGAAAAATCGGCAATTTTTTGCGATTTTATAGGCTCCCGAATATTCAACATGATTAATACGCCAGTTGCCGATTTTTCACAACTTTTCACGATTTATCCCGCTTTTTCGCGGTTTTTACGATTCTTCGTGACTTTTCACGATTTTTCACGATTTTTCTTTTTTAAGTCGTTTGCTCTTTTTTTACCAAACCATGTATACAAAATTCATCATATACATTAAACCTCCAACCCCCCACTCTCCCCACAGTCCATTGTTATTGCTTAACTGTTCTTTAATTCTTTTCCTATTTTTTCACTCAATAAGATTGTATGTCTTGTGACCTTAGTAGTTACATGTATCTGATATGTATGTATCTATATATAGACATGCATATAGATATACATATATATGTGTATATATGTAAATATACAGCCTACTTATTCTCGATTATTTTCGAATAGTTGACCGAACTTTGACCGAAAATGATCAATCTTTTCACGAATTTTCCCGATTGTTTCCAAATTTTGATTTTCTCTGACTAGCCGAAAAGTTGCCGAATCACGAATTTGTTACTATGTCGCCCATCACCCGCAGCGCCACCTGCCGCCTCCTCCCCTCTCTAGCTCCTCTCTTGTTGCCGCAGCCACCCATCCCCTCTTCCTCTCTTGCCACCACCGCCACTCCATCATTCCCTCTTATTCCTAGCCTCTCATCGTCTCCGGACATGTTTTCACAATTGCACGTTGATGTTCTAAAGGGTATTACACTTGTTGCCTACCTTTGTCTCATGGAGTAACTCTCTCCCCATGTTGGCGTAGGTTTTTCACTTTTTTTCTACCTGTGTGGGTTTCTCTGAACTGATGCTTAAGATGTATTAAATCAGCATACTACCCCAGTGTCGGGTTTTGCCGGATCTATTGATCCAGGCCTTCTACTGCCTGTGTTGGGTTACTACTTCTACTACTGCATGCTGACTACTACTACTACTACATGCTGCCTGCTACTGTTGCCCCTAAGTTGGGCCCCTTTTTTTGTCTGATTCTGCTTCTTGTCGCCTTCTGTCGTGTTCTTCTAATGGCGCCTACTAACTCACTTCGGACGCTATGTGTCACTATGGTGAAGTTGGATGGATCCAACTTTCACACTTGGTTTGCGGCCTTTGAGCTCTATGTCAAAGCTTAGGGTCGCTATTCGCATCTTATATTTGAGGATCCGGCTGTACCTGTTGCGGATGTGATGCTAAAACCAAACAAGCTTATGATCTTTGGTCGAAGGACGATTCTAGCGTCATGACTTGGATGGTCAATAGTTCTGAGCCTAAAATTAGTTAATCACTTTTGCGTCTAAAGACTGCCAAAGCCATGTGGGACCAACTCTCACATGTTTACTATCATCAGCAAAACCCGAAGAAAGTATTTAACATATTCAAACAACTGGCCAAGAAGGAGTATTCTTCAACTGACTTTGTGGAGGATTATTATAATCACTAGTGTGCTCTCTGGGACGAGTTTGAGGTTTATCACCCCCTCTCTGCTGATCTCATTGAAATACAACGCCAGCGCAATGAACTACAATTGGTGCAATTTCTTGCCAGCTTACCCTACTTGTTCTCTGGAGTGGTAGATCAAATATTGTCCAGCGACCCGTTGCCTACATTGCATGACATTCTCAAACGGGTTTAACACCTACCGTCGGTCTCTCCTTTGTCACAAGACCACTTGGATGTTGTCCTTCCTGTTCACTCAGAAGATTTCTTCCGTGGCCGCGGTCTTGGTCGCTCTATGGTCGCGGTCTTGGTCGCTCTACTGTTGGACCTGGTCGCGTTTCATCTTCATCTGGTCCCGATTCTTCAGAACAACGTTACTATAACTTTTGTAAACGAACCAACCATACTGAGGATTGTTGTTGGATCAAGTATGATAAGCCTGCTTGGGCAAATCAAGTCACTACTGATCAACCTGATTTTGCACCGTCCTCTTCATCTCAGTCCTCTGTGGAGTGGATTCGCTCTGAGGTTGACAAGCTGCTTTAGGCTCGTCTCGCTCTCATATATAGCGCCACCTCTCATATATTTGGCAATTATGCTTTGTTTTATGAACTGCATAAAACTTCTTCTATTCCACCTGTTACACTTGATGATGGTTCACAGTCACCTGTTTCTGGCATCGGGAATATCTACATTCTTTGCAAATTATTATTGCGTCAGCACTTTATGTTCCTAAGTTTCCTTTGCATTTGTTATCTGTTAGTAGAATTGTAAAGAACTTGCGGTGCTCTATCACTTTTGACCCGGACAGTATTTTTTTTGGATCTATGCACGAGGATGAGAATTGGTTCGAGCCATGAGAGATCAGATGGGTTATATTACTTGGATCCACCAAAGACAACTGCGTTGGTGACTGCGTCCATCACCGGTTTCCAATGGCATTACAGACCAAGGCATCCATCTGCTGCTAAACTGAAGCATTTACTTCCTGTTATTTCTGATTCAGTTTTTCATTGTAAAACTTGTCAGTTGGGCAAACAAACTCGTGTTACTTTTTTTAACAAAAATTGTATTGGGTCCAAGCAACCGTTTGATATTGTGCATGGTGATGTTTTGGGCTCCCTGTTCTGTTCCAAATGTCTCTGACTTTCCGTACTTTATGAGCTTTATCGATGCTTTTCTGAACTACCTGGTTGTCTTTAGTAAAAGATCGTTCCCATATGATAGACACTATCACTTTCTTTTTTACTGAGATCCGTACCCAATTTGATAGCCTATAAAAAAATTGCGCACTGACAATGCTCTAGAATTTGTGCAATCATTTGTCAGCTAGTTTTGCCGCAAGAAGGGTACTATTCGTTAAACTTCATGTTCATATACTCTACAACAAAATGGGGTTGCGGAGCACGAAAATCAATATCTCTTAGAAGTAGTCTGCAACCTTCTTTTTCATTATCAAGTACCCCAAACTTTTTGGCCTGAAGCTATCTCGACTGCATGTTACCTGATTAATCGTATGCCCTCTTCTGTGCTTGGCAATCAGGTATCGTATCACAAATTGTGTACCTCGATGTCCCCCTTTTGGTGTGCTTCCTCCGGTTTTTGCCAGCACTTGCTTTGTCAAAAATCTTCGTCCTGGTTTGACTAAGATTGACCCCCGGTCTACCAAATGTGTGTTCTTGGGTTACTCTCGGACTCAGAAGGGCTACAAGTGCTATGATCCGTCTGCAAAGAAGTGGTTTGTTAGTGTTGATGTGGTCTTTTTTAGCATATATCATACTACTCTACGGCAGGTTCTTCACTGAAATCTAATGTGTTAATTGATACACCTCTACATGTAACGGTTGACACTGACCTGCCTCCTCCGGATGTGACCTCATCACTGCCTCTGAAACTACATCAACGACGCCCGAGAACAACTCCATGGCCTCTCCAACTCCAATCCCTAAATCCTCGTCGGCAGATCCACCTATACCACATGTATTTTCTGATTTGGATGTTCCCATTAGCCTGCGGAAAGGGACTAGATCTTGCACTCGGCATCCTGTTAGCAAAATCTGTTCAACTGCTAACTTGGGTGTGAATTTTTCAAATTTTACCTCTGCTTTATCTATTCCTAAGAATGCATCTCAAGCTTTATAGCATCATGCATGGCGCCAGGCTATGGAAACTGAAACTGATCGACATACGTCGGACTTGGTTGATGGCCCTGCTGGTTGTTCGCCTGTCGGGTGTCGCTAGGTCTATACTGCCAAGTATCAACCCGATGGTACAATTGAAAGCCCGAAAGTTCGCCTTCTGGACAAAGGTTATACTCAGACATATGGAGTAGATTACTTTGATACTTTCTCTCCTGTTGCACCGTCTGAATTCTGTTCATGTTCTTATATTGGTGGTTGTAAATTGTGATTGGCCTCTGTTTCAATTAGACGTTAAAAATGCATTTTTATATGGTGATTGCATGAAGAGGTATATATGACGCAACCACCTGGCTTTGTTGCTCAGGGGGAGTGCTCCAAAGTGTGTAGGTTGCGCAAAGCGATCTGTGGAGTGAAACAGAGTCACCGTGCCTAGTTTGACAAACAGAGTAGCATTCTTCAAAATTTCAATTTTCACCCTTCTCACTCTGATCACTCATTAAGAAAACTTCATCAGGACTTGTCATTATGATTGTTTACGTTGATGATATAATTTTATTTGGGAGTGATCAAGCAGGCATCTAGGCTACTAAAGAGTATCTGCAAAAACACTGTCACTAAAGATCTGGAAAAATTAAGATATTTTCTGGGTATAGAAGTCTTTCGCTCTTCCTCTGGTATTTGTTTATCTCAAAGGAAATATGTTCTGGATCTTTTGTCGGAAATTGGAATGCTTGGACTAAACCTGCTACTACTCCCTTGGATCCTAATACAAATTGGGATGATGATACTTCTTCTCCATACCCAGACAACCAACAATATCGTGGATTAGTTGGTAACTTATCTACCTGACAGTGACGAGGGTTAATATTACTTCTGCAGTAGGCTTAGTAAGTAGACACCTGGATAAACCTAGATAGTGTCACTGGGATGTTGTGTGTCACATTTTGAAATATCTAATAAATTCCTCAGGAAAAGGCTTATTCTATAGATTCATGGGCATTGTAAACTCATAGGGTATTCTGGTTCCGATTATCCAGGCAATAGGATAGACCGCAAATCTAATTCCGATTATTGTACCTTTGTGGGAGGTAATCTTGTTACCTGGCACAGCAAGAAACAAATTGTAGTCGCTCGCTCTAGTGTTGAAGCTGCGGATAGAGCTATGGCTCATACTCCTTGTGAACTATTATGGGTATGTGGCATGGATTAAATCCGATTTCGATGTCGTGTCAGATGGCCCAGAAATAGAAATTTTTCGAAATTTCGCACGAAATTTTGATATTTACGGCCCTAACCATTTTGACGACCAAATAAGCGAATTAAATTATGAAAATTTACCAGGACGATCTAAACGCCAAGATCTACTCAAATATGCAATAATATTTCATATTGGATATGTGGGGTGGGGGGTCTCCCACATTTGTAAGTGAAGGAAGCTGAACAATTTCGACAGAATGTCGATGGAAATTTCGATGACAAAATGTAGGAATCAGATTATGAAATTTTGCATACACAATGTTTAGACAAAGATATACTAGATTATATATTAAAGTTATATGTTTAGAGGTTAGGGTGGGATCCATGTCTTGATGAGTGAGTGCACAAATGATCAAAAATGGCAAGTCTGTTAGACAGTTAGACTGTTAAAAACTTCAAGTTACAGCTTAGAATGTATAACTTACAATTACAAGTTACAAAGTTGCGAACTACAAGTTGTATAAGTCTAGTGTTCGCATTTAACTAGGTTACATGGGACATTTATACATAGATCCAAGAAAGAACTTTGTTATTTTCAAAGTATTTCTCCATATCTCTATAGAAGTGTAGAAATTGATAAAGGTAATGTATAAATGGTCTAGAGATAGTGGAAACATGCCTTAGAATTAAGGAAAATAGGCTTTAGATGCAAGAGATTCGAAAACAATTGCCAAAATACCCAAGATGTAGTATTAGCAGCCTTAGGAACAAATTTCTCGAAATTTAAGTTGTGTTTTTGTACCATTTCGCGAAATTACGGCCCAAACTGGCCTTTTTGCTGCGAAATTTCACCTATTTTGCAAAATTTCGCACCTAGGGTCGAATTTTTTGCAAAATTACGTCCCATTCCCTGCATTTTGTGTCCGATCATAGGTTTTGATGTCCGATTGAAAAAAATGAAATTTTGCAATTTCGATCAAAATTTTATTCCATTGGTATGTGGTCTTCTGCAAGAATTTGATCTCTGACCCAAATCCTATTCCTATGCATTGTGACAACAATGTTGCTATATTCATTGCCAGCAATCGAACTTTTCATGTGCGGACTAAACTTATTGAAGTGGATTGCCATTTCGTCAGAGAGGTTATCTTATCTGGCAATATCTCTACTCCATACACACACTTCTAATCAAGTTGTTGATATCTTCACCAAACTTCTTCCCAAGGCCAGATTCACTACCATGGTTGACAAGTTGGGCATGATTGATATGTATGCTCCAACTTGAGGGGAAGTATTAGTATATGTGTTTTATTGCGTTATTTTGTGTTATTTCTTTTGTTATGGGTTTTCGACTTGTCTTGTTTTTAGCCATTTTCTTTTATCCCATATTGCCTACCTCTGTCTATTGTCTTACTCTCTTATCCTATAAAAGAGAGTCCATCGTATTTTGCTTTACACATCAAATAATAGAGAAGTGTAACAAGTGTTGGCTAGCACAGATGATTCTTCATTAAAAACTACATCAGGGTCCAAATTAAGGTCTGATGACGGTAGCAATGATGATAACAGAGATGGTGATTGCTCTCCAAAATAACCTCCAGCTATTGATCCCGAGTATATTGACCGCCCTTGTGTTTTTCGAGTTGCACCTTCTCCAGCTGAAAAACAATATCCCATGGTTGAGAAAACTTTTCAAAGGAAGAAAACTCGAGGCGAGAAAGACTATAACGATGAACCAACACCGGAGGCTAGAACTACAAGCTCCTCCAGTCCTTCATGTTATACTGATTATTATTCTAATATTCTTGGTTCATTGGAGAGCATGAGTATTTTTCTTTCTCAATCTCAACAACCATTTGGAGATATTATTTGGGGAAACACAACCATACTCATTTCATCATGGGTATTTTGGATATCAATTTCAACCACCACCAAAACCACAAGCTCAAGTGCCATACATTTTAGATATTCATAAACTCCAAGTATCTCGGGATCGCATGGAAAATTTCATTACGACACCCTTGTGTACACAGATGACGGGGAGCAAACATGGAGTGGTAGTGGTTCAGTTGTTCGTGTTTCTCAAGTCCTAAGACTTGTTCCTCTTCCTCCAGCTCTTCAAGATGGGTCTCACCTCCTATTTCTCAGTCAGCAACACTCCTGCTCCAACTCCAAGTAAGAAAGAGTATCTTAAAGAATTTAAAACAATATTATCCAAAGATTAGGATGATGCAATTTATCAATGATGGCGTCTATGAGGAACACAACGCCAAACAACGAAGCTTACAAATGCACGTCATTGACTCACCAGAACAATATGCCAACCATATCAACTCAATCGTGTATGAAGAACCAGCGTGACACTCAACCAATGTGAGTTAGTAAGTTACTATGTTATCATGTGTTGTCAATTGTGATATTATTGCATAAGTATGTGTTTTCGGATTGCACTACTAAAATTTCATATCTAAATTTCTACATTATGCACCCGAAATCTCTGGAAAATAGGACGAACCCCGCTCCACATATCTAATTTAGAATTTTATTGCATAAAATGATGCATTTGTGTGTAGACATCACATGTGTAATATGAAATAATTTGTTTAATTTAGCATCAAAACAACTAGGATTGCATCTGTCCAAATTCCATTGATATACCGGTAAACACCTTTTTCCATGTTGTCGAAACACGGTCAGTATCAGATATCTTGTTCCTTGCAAGAGATCTGATGTTTAGAAGTACAAGCTCACTTACCTTTATGGTGGTGATCAACCCATGGGATTGTATTGGAGTCTAGGAAGCACGGACATTTCTCGGGAGGTGTCGTGGTCGTGTCGAACGCGGACACGCCGTGGACTCGACTGGACACGCGGTGGACATGGCCCCGGAGTGCCCAACTTTTTTTTGAAGAGTTTTTGGCTACACGGCTAGGACACGGCTGGGACACGACTTGGACACGGCTGACCTAGCCCAATCACATCCAGGTCCAGTTATGTTAGGAAAAAAGACTAAACCCGTCGATGTTCCCTAACCCACCGATATTTGCTCCCCTTCTCCTCAATTTCACTCCAAATTTTCGTTGTTTTATTATTGTAATCCTGCCCCTCTATCAATCTATTCCCAATTTTTCTAATAAGTCTTTTTCTTCTGTTTTGTGATAAAGTTAACAATAATTGTTGTTGTTGGTTCAGTTATGTTATACAAATATGTAGTATTTACTGTATTTAATCATACATCATTCTGAGTTGGATTTTTTTATTGTTGAATTGGTCTAATTATTGTTTATTTACTGTTCAAAAGTCATTGCGTTATGATTTAAATTGACAATTTGCTTTAATTGATTGGAAGCATGGACATGAATGCGTTTACATAAATTTATAAATATCACTAGGCCATGCTTGTTGTATCTCATGGGTTTTTCCTATTTGGATGAATGTGTTTGATGGATGATTGTATGTCTTTTAAGTAAATGAAATGCAAACTCCACAATTAAATTTCTATAATAGAATGTGTTTATACATCAATAATGTATACATATATATGTGGAAAAAACAATTTGCCGTGTTCGGCCCCGTGTCCGTGTCCTACATTTTTAAAAATTGTCGTGTCCCGTGTCCGTGTCCGTGTCCGTGTCTGTATCTGTGCCCGTGTCCGTGTTTGTGCTTCCTAGATTGGAGTTAAGGATGGTGGTGGGCAGTGTTTTAAAAAGTGGTATGCGCTATGCGTGTGGAGAGGTCACCTTATAGAGCATATGCGGTATGCGGGAGTATATGCGGAAGTATATGCAATTTTGGATTTTTTTAATAATTCAATTATTAGATATAAATTAATCGCCTAATTGCATATTTGATTTGCAATACATGTTCGGACCCTAAACTTTGAGATACATTCAAATATAAAGTTTCAATGAAAAACAAAGCACCATTTAGAATGCATTCTAGAATAATTTAAGCATAAACTCAAATGAAACACACATGTAATGGTTTAACACAAGTACATAACGATAATCATACAAAACGATGCATGCATGTACTAAAGGTCCAAAACAACAAACATGAAATAAACATGCCCACTTATATTTAAAACATACAACAAAATAGTACATCAAGAGAATGTTATCAATGAAAATATAATCTAGTTTGGGCCGAGATAACAAATGTCCATCTAAAAAGCGCCCGTTGATCGTCCTTATAAGCGGCTAAGTATATGCGGCATGTGCAGCTTTTTTTTAGAACAATGGTGGTGGGTTGTCATCTTGAGGCTCATCTATTATTCTCTTGTTGTGACCTTGGGATTAACTGAGGGGTAAGTATTGATGGTGGTAGCCAGTAGGAGTGGCAAGAGTGGGTAGAGATGCGAAGGAGTAGATATCTCACAGTATTGATATGAAGCAGTCAGGTGGTGTGAGAGTGGGGTTCTACTTGGAGAAGTAATTGACATGTTCATGGAAGGACAAATCAACAGAGACACACAGGCAATTAGCACAAAGGTTAATACATGTTTACCGTTCTGCACCTATGATTACCTCAAGAAGATCGTTTTGAAGGCCAAGGGCAAAAGCTTGCCAGCCTTCAGATTGAAGTTGTACACAAAGTTGACATGATCAAACACTCGCAGAGCAAGAGGAAAGGGGTTCTTTAGACGGCGAAGAACAAAGAAGGTAGGTTCTTTAGACAGACATGCCTCACAAGGAAACTTTAAGTATATTTAATGAAGGATGGCCATAATGAATGTGTTGTTACAGAGGCATGTTGGCCACAAGGGCAGTACAGCGCAATCGCAAAGTATGACAATTAGGGGGTCTAAGGATCCTTAAATCCTGCATGAAAAGCTAAAAGGAGAAAATTGAGATAGAAGTTACGGAAATGAACAAGTTTTAGTAGATAAACTATGCAGAAAACTGGGGACATAATCTAAAAAAGGCAATTTGATGGTGGTTGTAATGTGAATAGAGCCACTCTATGTAACACTTTTAATCGTGCCATCTACTAGTGTGATAGAGGCATGTGTAATGTGGTCATCAGAGGTGGTAATAAGGCATTGCACACTAATAATCTGTTAGGGTAGCACCAAAGTCCATAATCCAATTCGAGTGGAAATCCGACATTGATGACCACATATAACCTTGGGGTGTGGGTGCAGTAGCGAGATGAGCTAAGGATGAAGCCTAAGACAGACAGACATACCAGAGAATCAACAAAGGACCAATCGGAGTTGGTAGAGTAAGTTGATGAGGTGTTGAGTGGTTGGACATGGAGTGGGGAAGATCCACCTTGATGAGTGGCACATATGAGACACTTGTACTCATGATTGGCACAAGTGTGAGTACAAGTGACAAGTGAGGGAGCACCAACTATAGTAGTAAATTTGAGTAGTTATGCCTATTGGGGCTTGGGTCAGATGAGGAATACCTCTACCTCAACCACAACTGAGTTGGGCTGCCTTTGGTGTGGTAGTCTTCCTTGGCTCGACCAAGGAGTTGGAAGTAAGTACAACATGGGCATTGTCCATGTCTGCTTCCACATTTATGAGTCACTACAGCAAGGGCGACCCAGGCCTCTAAAGGCTCTACTGATGTGGCGGTGGAGAATGACATGTCAGAGTGGGATAGACATGCATAGGCTTTCTCTATGGAGGTAAAGAACGCAGCTGCTAGGAGTAGCTAAAAGATTGCAACGTAATGAGGATGAAGGTTGTTCAGTTGCCATTGGATAGAATAGCATCCCGTTCTTTGGTGATATTGCCCATATGGTAGGAGAAAAATTAATTAAGTTTACTCGTCATTGCCTTCAAGGAGTTGAGCTAGAGCCACTAAAGAATATGCATGTCTTTCAAGTTACGATGAAACGTGTATTTCATGGCGACTTGTGCTAGACCCAATAAAGAATATGCATGTTGCCAACAGCCTAGAAGGAACCATCCTCTGGTTTCGTTGGTGAAGCATCGATGATGTATTTGAGGTTGATGCAAGATTCAAGAAATGTGTGAACAGCACTCATCCATAGCAAGTAATTGCTACCAATAGGTTTAAAATAGATACGATAGGCATGTCATTATTAATGATCATAGGAGTAGGAACAGCTTTATCAACTGACATGATAGCAAAGTGGATTCACTAGAATGTCGCACAGTAAATTGAAAAAACAGAGCGGTATTGGAGAAACATTTAAGAAAGACATAAAAAGATAGTGCTACTGGAAGAGGTCGCACGGTAGGAGTCGAGCAAAGAATGTATAAATTGTGATTTACAATCATAACCCTAATTAGAAAAATGTCGGTGGTAAAAGGCAAACTCCCCTTGGTTTCTACCACCCCATCTTACCAAAGGATACTCTAATACAGTTTTAATGGACCCATATCCCCCCACCACCACCACTGCACCACCCCGCCTACCCGACATCTTCGGCGCATCTGGCCTCCAACAAAAGTAATGTCGGGACCTATGCTTGCATCCAGCTCTCCTTGGATTGTTGACTTTGGGGCCACCCAACACATGACTGGTATGAGACACCTTTTCTCAACTGAACCTCATATCCGTACCACATTTGCCACTCTGGCAGATGGGTCCATTAAAACTGTTCAATAATGTGTTAGCGTTAATGTCTCACCTAGTCTTAAACTTTAATATGTTCATTATATTCATCATTAATGTATGTTTCTAAGTTAGTTGATTCCTTAACTTGCAACGTCACCTTTAGTAGCCATGGTTTGGTGATGCATGATTTTTAGACTTTTCGAACCGATAACCTTTATTACTTTGGTGATGTCATTCCATCTTTTACTCTTCTTGCGAGAACCCTTCTTCAGCTACACCAAGGTTACGATCATCCCTCTCTTGAGGAACTGAAGCAGCTGGAGCTCTCTTTATCTAGTTTAAACAGTTGCTCTCTTTATCTAGTTCAAAAGGTCTTCCCCGTGACTCATGTGAGTTTGGGAAGCATCATAAGAGTTCGTTCCCTAGAAAAATTAGATCATGTTCTAAAGCAACCTTTGATGTTATTCATAGTGACATTTGTGGTCGGTCCCTATCGAACCACCAGTTTTAATGGATTCTATTATTTCATTACCTTTGTTGATGATTTCTCTCGCATGATGTGGTTATAACTGTTGAAATTTTATGATGAAATTATTGGTGTTTTTCAGAATTTTCATAGATTGATTTCAACAAAATTTAATAAATACATTAAAAATTCGAACCGACGATGTGGAATATATTTTTGCTCAGGTGTCTTCTTTTTGCTCTATAACTGGAACCATCCATCAAGGTTCATGCGCTCACACCCACAACAAAATGGGGGTGACAGAACATAAAAATCATCATTTGCTTGATATCTCTTGCGCCCTTATGTTTCAAGGTAAATTACCTAACACTTATTGGTCTGAAACTGTTCTCACAGCCTACTACTCAATCAACAACCATCTTCTGTTCTTCAGAACCAGACCCCTTTTTGATTTTTTTTCCAACGCAAACGGCTTTCCATCTTCGTTTGTGTGTTTTTCCGGTGTACTGCTTTTGTGCATATGTTTGATCCAAGAGCAAATAAACTTGATCCCCACTCTATGAAGACGGTTTTCCTTGGATATTCTACCTTTTAGAAAGGTTACCGTCGTTACAGTATAAGCAACTGTCGCATGTATGTCTCTGCTGACAGTACCTTTCATGAACCTGAGATGTTCTTTGATTCTACGTCAATATCCTCTCCGCCTCAACCTCAACCTCAACTGAGTTTGTTGAGCTTGATCTTTCTGACCTAGTGGATCATGAACCCATCCCACATCCTCATGTCATTCCTCCTTCAGCATAGGACTCGGCACCAATGTTCACGTCTGAGGATCTAGCCCGTCACGTGACTCTTTGAAAAGGTATCCGCTCTTGCACTCTTTGCCATTCTATATCTCGTACATGTTGCATATCCAAGCTTTCCTATACGGCTAAATCCATTGACCAGCAACTAGACTCTATCCAGATTCTTAAAAACTACCTTGAGGTCCTTCATCACCCTGGTTAGAAAGCTATGATGCTTGAGGAAATGAAAGCATTGTGTGAAAACGGGACCTGGGATCTTGTCCCTCCTCCGTCGGACAAAAATATTTTGATTGTTGGTGGGCCTTCTCTATCAAATTTAATTCAAATGGAGTGGTGGAACGACTTAAAGCTCGGCTTATTGCTAACCCAAACATATGACGTGAATTTTTTTGAAATCTTCTCACCGATCACCCGTATTGTTTCTATTAGGATTGTAATCTCCCTTGCCACTCACATGGACTGGCCTATGTTCCAACTTGACATTAAAAATGCCTTCCTGTATGGTGATTTAGAGGAGGAAGTGTATATGAAACAGTCCCCGGACTTTTGTACTCACGGGGAGTCTTCCCAAAGAGCTTGTCAACTCAAATTCTTTTTGTACGGTCTCAAGCAATCACCACAGGCCTTGTTTACAAAACTCGATAACATTCTTGCTAGCCTAGATTTCTCCAGATCATCTAGTAATCATAGTTATTCTTTAAGTCTCCCCAAGCTGAAACCATTATCCTCGAAGTCTATGTTGATGACACCATTATCACCGGTAGTGATGCTCATGGGATTTCAGCATTTAAACAGACACTCCGACAACATTTTTACCAAGGACCTTGGACAACTTCACTACTTCTTGGGATAGAGGTGCTACGTTCTCGTCAAGGCACTTATTTATCTCAGTGGAAGTACGTCCTCGACCTCCTAAAGGACTGTGGTACGCTAAATTCTAAGCTTTTCTCTTTGCCCATGAATTATCACAACAAAGTTCTGTCCGAGGGGGTCTTTTCTGGTCCTGAACATTATCGACGCACAGATAGAAACTCATCTATCTTACAATTACCCGACCAGATATTGTTTTTGTTGTCAGAGTTGTTGGTCAACACATGATTAAACCTCTTGCTTCCCACTGGAGACGGGTACAACGCATTCTATGTTATCTGCAAAGTGCACCTGGCAAAGGTCTCCTTTACAAGAAACCACAATCTCCAGATATCTCTTTGAATTGTTATGCAGACGCTGATTGGGTTGGAGATGTGAATGACAAGAGATCTATTTTTGGTTTTTGTGTTCTTCTGGGAGGTCATCCCGTCAGTTGACAGAGCAAGAAACAGTTTGTCGTGGCTCGCTCCAGTATTGAGGCAGAATATCGTGTCATTGCATGCGCCTGCTATGAAATTCAATGGGTGACATCTATTCTTTGAGAATCAGGCTTTCCTCTTCTCCAACAACTCTCAAGTGTGATAATCAAGCAGCCATTGATATAGCTAATAATCCAGTTTTTCATGAACGTACCAAGCACATTGAGGTTGACTGTCTCTTTGTGAGAGACATGATTCATGACAAGATCATTACGCCATACGTAAAGACTGTAGAACAGACTGTTGACATCTTCACCAAACCTCTTCCACCTTCATCCTTATTCTATGTGTGGCAAGTAGGGAATACACAGTGTTACTCTCCGATTTGAGGGGGGGGTATTAGTGATTTTTTTATTATTTATTTTCCCTTATATTAGCTAATTGGCCTCACTCTCCTCAGGCCCACTAGCACTAGTTTAGCTTATGATTAGTTGTCTTTGGTACATCATACCTTGAGACAAGGTTATATGTATGACTCTCTGTAACCCTGATACTCATAATAAGAATTTCTCTTCACAAAACAATGCACTCATCCATGTGATTTAGGGAATTCACACGAAGAGGAGAAAAAGTAAATGCTTTACTCCTTTTTTTTTAATAGAGAATTAGGTTCTTTTTCTGTCTTTTATGCTTGGAAGGACGAAAAAAGAAGCAAAATATGAGAGAAGATCGAGGATTCTCAATGTTGTCCCGAGCCTCACATACGTCAAGTGGAATTTGTAAGCGGCAACAGAGTCTCCGAGCCGCCCAATGGTGGTGGTGTGCTTACTTGCCAACGGTACAAGACAGTTGTAGAAGCAGAGGCTATTATAGGTGGCGCACCCGACGACAATGGCTACCCCGTCGGCCTAGCCACAAGAGGTAAGTGGTTGTAAGGGGTGTTCTTGTAGAGTGGCCTCCCAATGGCAACATTGGGATTGCCAACTCAGACTTAAGTGGTTGTTTTTGGACATGGAGCCTCCTGGTCATAGTGGTCGCTCTGTTGGCTTAGCCGTAAGTGCGGTTGCTATAACGGCAGCGTCCCTTGGTGACGTCACAAAAGAAGACAGAAGGGATATAAAGGATTAGAGTGGAGAGGATCCCAGAGCTCTGATACCATGTGAGAATAGTAAGAAAGAATTATCAATAACCCTAACTTGTTTACAAGTTGCTCATATGTATAAGAGGATTAGAGAGGAGGAATAAACAGACACTTAAGTGGTACATATAAGTCTATTATAGAACAAGCAAGGAAAATATGCAGGCCAAAGCCCAATAGATATTGAACATGAATTTCTAATCATTTGTTACGGATGTCGGTCTTAGGGTATCCACCAAACATTGTTTTAACTACTAAATTCGAGTTTTTGCAAATTGGTCCTCTAATAGCTGGCATCGAAATCCAAAACCTTAATAGATATAGGTCCAGGATAATCGCCATCACCCATTAATTCTTTTAGAACCCTAGGTATAGAGTAATCACAATCAATAAAGCCAAAAATTGTTGCAACATATAGTTCCAATTTGTCTTAAAAAGCACCCCAGGTGGCTGCTTAAGCAGGGGCACTTGATTCGGGCATCAAGCGCTCAGTTAAGCGGTTTCTGTTAGGTGCCTACTTTTCCCGACTAGGCTGCTTTATGAGCCGATTTTTAGGATGAGTAATGCTTTCATCCTTGTTTGGTAAACAACATCTAAACATGTTGAGTTCATCTGTTTACTTCGTATATGTAGTACTCACCAAAATCTATATAAATAAGAAATAAAGAAAATATATTCACATATGAATATTGTTTATATATGAGCTTACACTTTTTTTTGTGTTATAAGAGACACTAGTCTCCCCCCTCCCTCAAAGAGTGTGCCAGAGCCCGAATGACCGCGAGGGTGGTAAATAATGTGCGCTACTGGAGGTTCGAACCCGGGTCCCCCGGGGAGAACCTACCGTGCTGAACCATCCGCACTACACACGCCGGGTTAGTTTACACGTATTAGTTACATGAAGTACAAATGAAGGGTTTTGCTGCTGCTATTGTGTGCAATTACAACTACCATTCATGATCTGAAAAGATTAGGGGCGAGCAGAATTTGGTTAATAACCGATTTTGGTCTAATAACCGAATAGTTGATTCGGTTCGGACAATCTGGTAAATTAGGTCAATTTTATTAATTTATTTTGGTGAAACAATTATTTTGAGAGAGATTTTGAATCTTTACATCTTGATCAAAGTATGAACCATAACAGAGTTGATTGGAAAAGAAGGATTGATGTAGCCGACCCAACATGGTTGGGATTGAGGCTTACATGATAATGAATTAATTTGTCGGTTAAAAATATTTTATGTTGGCTAACCGAATAACCACAATTTATTCATAGAAAATTATCTTACATAGGTATATCTACATTATTGTACTTCCATTTTAATAAATCTCCCCATTTACATGCTAATTAAGTTTTTATGAATGATATTATCACATTACTATATGATATGAGAACTCTTCCAAATTTTATGAATACTTTCAAATAATATTATTATAGAAGTGTTATTAGGTTAACCAAATCAGCTGATGGAATTAACCATTAACTGAATAACCTTTACCGAACTGACTGACTCTAATTCGGCCAGGTTGATGATTAAAATCTAAAACCACAAATTAATTGACTAACCGAACCGAATTAACAATTAATCAAAAAATAACCAAATCCTCAGGACCTCAACCCTAGCTGAGATGATATAACGTATTGTTCCAGGTCTAATTAGCAAGTAGATTATTATGTAGTTTATAGTCTATTGTTAAGTAACTATATAATATTTTGTGTAATAGTTTAATAAATGTACTTAACTTTATTACTAATTGTATAGTTATTGGCTAGTGGTTACTAATTATATACTATTTTAGTGACATGAATATCGTATTATTACTATTAATGTGCAAAATTACTAAGTCTAGGAACAATCTAGTTGATAAATACTTACATATCAGAGTATTAATGATATACTACTAGTTACAGTAATTTGCACTAAGTATAATAAGTTCTGAGTTGGGAGTACATACCTGGTTTCATAATTATTAATGTTCATAATAGATGTTTATATCCATATGAATGAATATTCATAGATGATATATGTGTGCAGTTATGTAAAAATATACAAAACTAAAGCATTCACTTTTCAAAAAAGTGTCTGCTAAACTGCCCACCTGGCGCTTAAGCAGCTACAAGGTCATGTAACATTGGTTCCACACCATTGCTGCTAACTATTTTTCCCAATCGGTCATCTTCCTCCCTCCCCAAAATCTCCCTCTCCTTTCTCTAGATCTCACTACTAGATTCTTCCCTTTTTCTCTCTTCTGCACTTATCTCCTTTGTCTCCTCCCTTAAACCTGTGCCACCATCGATGGGTGGGGGATCCCACCTATTGCAGAAGCTAAGGGTAGCCACATAAGCCCTATCTTTCACTCCTTTAGGGCCTTAGAAGCCTTGGTGGGTAATTGCAAGGCTGAAGGCCCTCCGATGGGAATGTATGGCCTCCCTGCTCTGCAAGCAGCGATAAGGGAGTTGGCATCATGACCATCCCCCAGGCAATTGAGAGAAGGTCCAGCACCCTGGAAAATGACATTAGGAGGGATGCCCATGCCTCTACCTACATATGCGACCTTGACCCCGGGAATGAACTAAGAAACACCACTATCATTTTTCATGGCAAAAGTACAGACTGCGACACAGTAGTAGTAACTATGAAGAGGGAGGAGTAAGTTAAACTTTTTGGCTGCATGGTCACAGATTTGGTATTCAGGATACGTTCTACCTTGAAAATTTCAGAATTAGTGAATGATGCGGGAAATTCGGGTAAAATGGTCAAAATACGATGGAGGTACAATCAAAAAATTGAAAGAAGTCGAGAAAGAATCGAAGAATAGACATATGATGTATACATATACACATACGCCCATGTACATACATATCGATATACTCACACATATTACACACTCACGAAATACATTCATCTACCCATCTGTGTGTAATTAGACATATATCTTGCACATAGATTCTAGAATACTAAAGGTTATTTCTTATTGAGTGAATAAAACAAGTACATGACCCTCTCTTTTATAAGACAAGAGAGTGAGACATGGAGTAGAGCTAGGCAATATGGGATAAAAGTACAAGAGGCTACAAAGACAAAAGTCAAAAATACACTAAGTAAGAAACAGCACAACACAATAAAATATATAAACTAATACTCCCCCTCAAGCTGGAGCATAGATATCAATCATGCCCAGCTTGTCAATCAAAGCAGTGAATCGAGTCTTTGGAAGAATCTTGGTGAAGATATCTGCAACTTGATCGGAAGTATGTGTATAAGGCGTAGATATTTGACCAGATAAGACAGCTTCTCGTACAAAATGGCAGTCAACTTCGATGTGCTTAGTACGTTCATGAAATGTAGGATTACTCACAATAAAGATAGCAGCCTTGTTGTCACAGTACATAGGAATAGAATTGGAATGAGAGATATCAAAATCTTTCAGAAGGTCACGGACCCAAAAGAGTTCACAGGTAGTATGAGCCATGGCTCGATATTTTGCTTCAGCACTAGAACAAGCAACAGTTGTTTGTTTCTTGTTGTGCCAGGTAACAAAGTTACCACCTACAAACGTGCAGCAACCAGAAGTAGATCGGCGATCTATTTTGCTCCCAGCGTAGTCAGAGTCAGAATACTCAACAAGGTTACAGTGGCCATGTTTCTTATACAGAAGACCTTTCCCAGGAGAACTTTTTAGATATTTTAAAATATGACAGACAGCATCCCAGTGGCATTGTCTTGGCTTATCGAGATACCTGCTAACAAGTCCAACTGCAGATGTGATATGATATCAGCTCGAGTGACAGTAAGGTAAATAAGCTTCCCGACCATGCGACGATACTGATGATGATCAGGATAAGGAGGAGATGTCTCGTCATCCCAATTAGTGTTCGGGTCCAATGGGGTACTGGCAGTCTTGGCTCCAAGAAGACCTGTTTCAGATAGAAGATCCAGAACATATTTGCGCTGAGATAAGCACAGACCAGAAGATGATCGAGACACTTCAATCCCAAGAAAGTATCGCCGTGTACCTAAATCTTTAGTGCCAAAATGATTTTCCAAATAGCGTTTAGTAGCCTGAATACCTACAAGGTCACTCCCAAATAATATGATGTCATCAACATAAACAATCAAGATAACAAGCCCAGAGGAGGTGTGTTTGATAAATACAGAATGATCAGACTGAGAACGACGAAACTGAAATTTTTGAAGAATAGAGCTCAGCTTATCAAACCAGGCACGGGGGCTTTGCTTCAGTCCGTAAATTGCTTTGCGCAGACGACAAACTTTTGAGCACTCCCCCTGAAGCACAAAACCAGGAGGTTGTTCCATGTATACCTCCTCATGCAGATCACCATATAGAAAAGCATTCTTGACATCAAGCTGAAATAAAGGTCAGTCTGAATTAATCGCCACAGAAATAAGTACACGAACTAAGTTTAGA
The DNA here is from genome assembly GCA_963693085.1 of Alisma plantago-aquatica. Classification (NCBI taxonomy): domain Eukaryota; kingdom Viridiplantae; phylum Streptophyta; class Magnoliopsida; order Alismatales; family Alismataceae; genus Alisma; species Alisma plantago-aquatica. The sequence continues at coordinate 429,863,389 of OY856413.1, forward strand.
CGGGCAACAGGTGAGAAGGTCTCAAAGTAATCCACGCCATATGTCTGAGTATAGCCTTTGGCAACAAGACGAGCTTTGAGACGTTCAATAGTCCCATCGGGCTGATATTTGATCGTAAAGACCCATCGACAGCCAACCGGAGAACAACCAGTAGGAGGATCAACTAACTGCCAAGTGTTGCATTCAGTAAGAGCCTGCATTTCAGATTCCATGGCCTGACACCAAGCTGGATGCTTAAGAGCCTGAGAAGCAGTCTTAGGAATAGATACAGCAGAAAGAACAGATGTGAAATTTGCAAAATTAGTCCCCAAGTGATCACTGGTACAGAAATTCCCAATGGGGAGTTGTGTACAAGTCCGAGTACCTTTGCATAAGCTGATAGGTATATCTAAGTCAGAAAATACCTGGGATGGAAGTGGGTCTGCCATCGAGGATGAAGGATCTAGATGGGTCATGGAGGGAGTTGGAGCCTTCGGTCTTCTTTGATAAACCTTCAGTAGAGGAGCAACAACGGGACTGGTATCCGATCTATCAAGAGCATCCATCAGCGGTAAAGGTGTATCCGCAAATAAATCTGATGTTACGGCAGAACCAGTAGAAGAATAAAACAGCATATGTTCAAAGAAGACGACATCAACTAAGACCAACCACTTCTTTCCAACCAGGTCATAGCAGCGATACCCTTTTTGAGTCCTAGAGTACCCTAAGAAGACACACTTGATGGCTCGGGGATCATGTTTAGTTAATCCAGGACGCAGATTTTTAACAAAGTAGGTGCTTCCAAAAATCCGAGGGGGGGCAGAAAAAAACGGAGCATCAGGATATAGAATTTGATATGGAACTTGATTGCCAAGAACAGAAGATGGCATGTGATTGATAAGATAGCATGCAGTAGAAATAGCTTCGGGCCAAAAACAGTGGGGAACATGGTAGTGAAACAGAAGAGTGCGAGCAACTTCAAGAAGATGCCGATTTTTGCGTTCGGCAACTCCATTCTGTTGCGGAGTATAAGCGCATGAGGTTTAGTGAATAGTACCCAGTTTGCGACAAAAAGAACTGATTGAGGCTTGCATGAATTCAAGGGCATTGTCATGGCGGAAGATTTTTATAGGTTTACTAAACTGGGTACTTATTTCAGAAAAAAAAGGCAGTTTTAGTATCAAGAATGTTAGACCGATCTTTTAACAGGAATATCCAGGTGGTTCTAGAGAAATCATCAATAAAACTCATAAAATACCATAAACCAGAGACACTGGGAACAGAACATGAACCCCAAATATCAGCATGCACTATATCAAAAAGCTGTTTTGAGCCAATACATAATTGTTTTGAAAAAGTACACCTAGTCTATTTGCCTAACTGGCAAGTTTCACAATTAAAAACAAAATCAGAAATATCAGGTAGAATGTCCTTCAACCTAGGAAGCACGGACACTTCTCGGGAGGTGTCGTGGCCGTGTCTGCCGCGTGTCAGACGGGGACACGCCGTGGACACGGCTGGACACGCGGTGGACACGGCCCCGGAGTGTCCAACTTTTTTTTTGAAGAGTTTTTGGCTTGGAGACGGCTAGGACACGACTGGGACACAGCTGACCCAGCCCAGCCACATCCAGGTCCAGTTATGTTAGGAAAAAAGACTAAACCCGTCCATGTTCCCTAACCCACCGATATTTGCTCCCCTTCTCCTCAATATCACTCCAAATTTTCGTTGTTTTCTTACTGTAATCCTGCCCCTCTATCAATCTATTCCCAATTTTTCTAATAAGTCTTTTTCTTCTGTTTTGTTATAAAGTTAACAATAATTGCTGTTGTTGGTTCTGTTATGTTATACAAATCTGTAGTATTTACTGTATTTAATCATACATCATTCTGAGCTGGATTTTTTTATTGTTGAATTGGTCTAATTATTGTTTATTTACTGTTCAAAAGTCATTGCGTTATGATTTAAATTGACAATTTGCTTTAATTGATTGGAAGAATGGACATGAATGCGTTTACATAAATTTATAAATATCACTAGGCCATGCTTGTTGTATCTGATGGGTTTTTCCTATTTGAATGAATGTGTTTGATGGATGATTGTATGTCTTTTAAGTAAATGAAATGCAAACTCCACAATTAAATTTCTATAATAGAATGTGTTTATACATCAATAATGTATACATATATATGTGGAAAAAACAATTTGTCGTGTCTGGGCCCGTGTCCGTGTCCTACATTTTTAAAAATTGACGTGTCCCGTGTCCGTGTCCGTGTCTGTATCCGTGCCCGTGTCCGTGTCTGTGCTTCCTAGGCTTCAACTTGGCCGCCGACGGATGTCCCAATCGATAGTGCCATTGGATGCCCATCACAGAAGAAGTCAAAAGCGCAGCAGTCCTCGGTACAACCAGGTAGTATAAGCCGTCTGGTAAAAACACTTGGGTGATCGGCCCTGATACCATCTAGAATACTAAAGGTTATTTCTTATTGAGTGAATAAAACAAGTACATGACCCTCTCTTTTATAAGACAAGAGAGTGAGACATAGAGTAGAGCTAGGCAATATGGGCTAAAAGTACAAGAGGCTACAAAGACAAAAGTCAAAAATACACTAAGAAACAGCACAACACAGTAAAATATATATACTAATATAGATAAACATATATAACATAGATAAGACACATTAAACCTATATATATGTATTTATGTGTTACATACATACATACATACATATATATATACACACACACACCACCCGACGCCACGGGCATGGGAGGGGGGGAGAAATCTTTCATAAGGTAAGTGTTATAACCTGAATTTTCATGATTTTATACATATATTTTGAAGTAAATAATGTATTGTTTTGGACATATTAGAAAGCTTGCAATTTCTAGGTCTTGTATGATAGTTTTGGATCGAGAATGCAATTTTTCCAATATAGAAGAGATTTCGTGTATTATGCTGTTTTCAATAATCCATTACTGTTTGTTGGTTAAAGAAAGAGTGGAAAAACTCAATAATATAGGAATTCCCAAAAGAAGTTAATAATTGGTAATTAAATAAGGAATTGTTTGTAAATTTCTAGAAAGATATGTTCAAGATAACTCATAGATAAAATTCGGTCCTAACTTGTACCCAAACAAAGAACATACCAAATTAGAATTGTTTGCCAAATTTGGGTAAGAAAGGAGTTATTATATGCCTTAAATAATTCAAATAAAGCAATTGCTTAGGAGGCAAGTAAAATACATTTAATATATGTATTTTGGCACCAACTCTTGCCCAACCCAAGATTTAATTATTAAAAGACTTCCTTTAAATTTTGGATCTTTTGGATAAAGGAGAGATATGAATTTAATGGGTTTCCCTAAAGTGAAGGATTAACTGGATATATATGTGATTTGTCACATTTAAAACGGAATAGGAAATCTGGAGGGGAGGCGGCCCTTTTATGCGTCACACGGACCCCTGGCCATCCGATCGCGGATCCACGGCTTTCTCCGTCTACTACCTCGTGATGGACTGGGAGAGACCAGGGAACAGGAGCCTGATTCCCTCACATCCCCACTCTCTCTCCTCTTCGCCTTATTCCTAGATTCTTTCTCCAATGGATCTGGGAGGAAAAGACGAACCATGTGTTATATCCTCAATTTTGGTAAAATTGAAATGATACATGAATTGATAAGAAAATTCCCCAATGGTATTAGTTGATAACAATGAGGCCCTTGAGACTATTTGCTTTGCAAATAGGTCCTTGTGGCACAAATTAAAGAAATAGATGGAATTTGTGCATAAATAAAAGCGAAGGGCTTTATGAAATGTTGAATAACTGATAAATGAGAAAATTGTCTCATGCCCATCTTTTTGTATGACTAGTAGAATTTTGAGGACAAAATTCTTATAAGAAGGCAAGGATATTATAACCTGGTTTTTAACAAGTTTTTATATGTTCGATTGCAAATAACAAAATATGGAACATATATTAGAAAGCTTGGTTTGAAAGTGCAAATACTCCTTAAGGAATGGATTTGTGTATTTCACTGTTTGCAACAATTCATTAATAGATATAAGATAAAGAAAGAGAGGAAATCCAATAATAAAGGATTCACTAAAAGAAAGTCATAATTAGTAGTTTACATAAAGAAATATGTGGAGTTTTCTACAAAAGTGATGTTGAAGGCAACTAATAGATGGGTTTCGGTTCCATGTGGTGATTAATGAGAAAATATATCCAAATAAGAGCTCTTACCAAGTTTGAAAGAGAAAAGGATTTATTTGATAATTTAAATAAATCAAATAAGGCCCTTGCTTGGAGGGGAAAAAAGTGATATTAACTTGGGTATTTCTGACTCAAATCTTGCCCACGCCAAGATTTGGTTAATAAAATCCTTCCTTTAAATTTTGGAGTCTTTTGGATAAAAGGAGAGAGAGTTACCAATTTATTTAGGTTTCCTAAAGTAGAGGCATTAATTGATTTACGCATTTAAATGTTACAAATATGTCAATTAGAACAAAGGACCCACTATCTAACTATCATGTGGCCCGATGGCCGTTGAATCATAATCTGACGATATCTAAATCACCTTCCACCTCCTGGTCAAATTGGAAACCAATAAACATTGGCCCTCTTCCGATCTAATCCTCTCTCGTTCTAATCCACGAAACCCCTCGAAACCTTTCCCAATATCTTTGGGAGACCTTTTCGGATCTAACTACCCTAGATTTGCCCTACGTTCGTGAAAGATCGAAGCCTTCCCCAAAAGTCTACGGGGTCATAACTTCATTGATGGTCGGCATACTAGCCAGACCTATATAAGGACTCATAGGGTGTTTGCGAGACCAGCACGAGGATGGAGACACCCAGACGAACTCCAGGGATCCTTCCTTGCCCCAGTCTCACCCCATACCTCCAGAAATCATCACCTATGATACCCCCTCCTCCTTAACCTAGGTCGGCTCGTGCTTGGTGCCATCTCGGCCACCACTTTACTCCTTTAAAGGCTCGTGTGACTTCGGGAGGCCCAGGCGAAGGCACACGCAGGGCTAATTTTCGCCACTGCTCGAAAAGCTTGAAGTCAACCTTGGGGTTGACTGCCGTCTATGGCGAGTTGAAGCGGGCTCGCGATTGCCTGGGGTTGAAGAAGAGGACGGGTGAAATTATGTCCATGTCCCCAAAGGAGATAAAACAAGGTATGGGCTTTTCCCGTCTTTAACCCCCGGGTCTCGCTCAATCCGCACAGACCTTGGACGTCAAGATGGCACGAGCCTATTGGCTCTGCTCCGGCCCCGTGGCCTAGTTGGCTGATGAGCCGGCCGATGATGTGGCCTCTCCTGATTGGCTAAGATCCATTTATCTTGAATTAATCGTAACTAATTATCGGTAACTCAGTTTGAGACAAGTAATGTATGAAAATTGATCAGAAAAATGAGAGGAATGCAAAGAAAATATGATTAAGACCTAATTATGATTCATAATCCAAAAGTGCATAAAGATGCAATCTTTAATGTAATAAATGCACAGAAACCCTACTTGCATGATTTTAATGATCATCACTTGCTTAAATGATATTAATGAATGAAGTCCAACCTTTTTGGATAAAAAGAGCATCTTGGACCTAATTTTTGGTTAAAATTACATATGTTGCTAAAATTTGGGTTTCTAAAGTGGATAATCAGTAATGTGTTAAAGTGGTGTTTAAAGCATAACAACCCTAGTTTTGAAGAATAGGTAGTTAATCATGTGATGTAATTAGATAATATGGAATATAATGGTGTTTTACCATGACCATGATGATCATGATAATACTTAGGGTTCCTAATGTGAATAGCCATGCATATGAAGAATTAGGGTTTTTGAGGATAAATATGATAACTTTAATGAACTCAGAGTAATCTAAGTGATTGTCATAAATGGATATGTTGGTTATGGTAATTAGGGTTTCAACGCATGACTCGAATGATAAAGGAACCTAAATCCTAGATTAGGACCCGAGTAGGGTTTAATCTAATTAATGTGATGGTGACACTTTAGGATTTACTTACATGCAGATAAAAGATGATTGCTTGATTTGCTTGCTAGATTGGATAATATGCTTAACGACTATATAATCTGCATGGCTCACCATTGAGGTACGTTGTTACGCCTATGACTACCCGCATTAGTTTGTCGATGTTTTCTGAGTGTTTCTCGAAGATTGAATAACTAAACTGGTGGATGTTTATTTACATTATGTTCAATTATAATGCCACTATGAGTATCATATAAAGAAATATTATGTGAATTATCAAGAACATGCCAGATCTTATTTGTAAGTATTTGATGGAATATATGTTGTTAGTTTACTTGCACACTTTTACATGCACCCCACATACACAGTATAACTTGTTACACTAATCCATGCATTTGTTTCACAACGTTTTGGGTACATGCTAGATAAGGTGATATCAAGATATGATGGATACATGAAATTACTTGAAGACATTAAAATTAACTTATAAGGAGGATTAGATAGATACTTCTTCTCATATAGTTCTCATATGTACAATTTTGATGATGGAAAGTTATGTAAGTTCTAGAAGAACATCTTGTAAACAATATATTTGAATCAATGGTAATTATTTACTGTTATTTATTATTTATTAAAATCTGGATCCTTGGAAAAAAATTAGGTAATGGCTCTCATTTTTTTGGCCTTCATTGGGGGTTGCTGAAAAGTGAAGTCGTTACAATATGAGCTTTAACTCAACCGTTAGCGTTCCTTATTTGGAAAGTGCCTAAATCCTAGTTTCTTTTGGAATCTAGGGCACCGAGGAATCACCCAAGAACTCGCCACCCCCATCCTATAAATAGGATGCCTTAGGCACCCTTGACCCCTCACACATCCAGAGTTGCCCCCAATTGCTTCTAAGGTTGCCCGATAAGCACCAACCAACTTCGCCATCATCTTCGACCTTGATCTTCTACCCACGCCACAGGGCATCTCTACCCAATGGCTATGCCTCGAAGCATGGCTAGAGCATGGCGTTGAGGAAGATCGGGGAAGGTCCTCCCTGAACCGCCTAGTCATCTTCGAAACAACTTGACCGGAGGCGACCTCCAGGGCATCGCGACACTATGTGAAGGGAGGAAACTCATCGACAGAGTTCTAGGAGTCTTCCTCACCATTCGAACAACCGTGAACGACGGTAATTCTTCCCCTCCTCTAATCTTCTTCCTGCAGTAGGTAACGGATATGTGGTATGATCTTGCTAGCCTTCCTACTAACCCTTTGAGGGGTGCTACGAGTTTGCGAGGCCCTGCCGAACTCAACAGTGCCTTGAGTTGGCATCAGCGTGCCATGAGTTGAAGAGTCAACCCCCTAGTTGATCTCGCCATGGCTGGCAGCAATGGTTGAGCTGGGGAAGGGATGAAGAATCCCTGGGGCGAAACTACTTGTGTGCCCCTTGAGAGCGTGACGCTCTGGATCACTGCACCATGGGCAAAAAGGGAATTCTGGCCCTCGCCCAATCCCCTATCTCGCGTGGCCGAAGCGCCGATGAGGCACAAGCCCATTGGCCGAAGTCGGGCCCGCGATTGGAGTAGATGACGTCGTGAATTCGATTAGTCTCTTGACCTGGCAATTTCTAATTGGTCCAAAAAGAATTAGTTTACAATAATTCTAATTATTAATTGGTAAGTCCAAATATAATCAATATATATATATATGAAAATGATCAAAAAATGCGTAGAATCCAATAAAATTGGTTTCATGATCTAAGCCTGCCTTGAATTCCAAAAATACATAAAGATGCCTACTTTGACATAATTTAATACATAGAAACCCTAATCTCATGAAATTGATGGTCATAACTTGCTTAGTTGGTCTTAATAAGTAAAGTCTGGTCTTTTTTTGATACAACGAGCAACTTGGAGCTAATCTAGGATAAAGAATTCATGTGTTGGCAAAATTAGGGTTTCCTAAGTTGAAAAGCCTTAAAATGTGATAATTAGGATTTAGGAAGCCTAACCCTAATGAAACCCTAATTTGACCCCAAAACTCTAACTTAGTCCTCAAGTCAGTTTTAAATGATTTTGTGAACACAATAGTAACACTTGGGTGTTATACATTATTTTGATGTTGATGCTTATTTGAATGCATCTACTCGTGTTTGCTTTGGAATTAAGTCATCCTTGAGGAAAGGTATGTGGTTACGCCTATGAATATTCACTTTATCGACTTCTGAGGTTTTTTGGAGTTTTCCGAATGGATTGCAATTATATTGTTGGTTGTTTATTTACTTCAGCAATCTATAAGGCCCGTATGAGTATCACGTTATATAAATATAACTTGCTCGAACCCCCATGCTATCTTTGGAGGTCTAGATATTGAAGAAAAAAAGTCTTTGAGGTGACTATGACCAAGCCCATGATTGCAAAGGTCACAAAAGGTCAAGCTCGTGATTGGGAAGGCCGACATGGCACCAAGTCCATGATTAGGAAGGTGGCCTAAGTCCACTGCAAGGACAAAACCCCAGGAGAGGGTATTCTCAGAGATTGAGTAAAAAAGTGTTGAGAAGTTATAACAAAAATGTAAGTTTGATTATGTAATAATTGTTGCCATTGTTGATTATGTCGTTACACCTACAAGCACAGAATTCGTTTCCCCCACGTACTCAGTATAGAGAATTAGAGATATATTGATCGCATTTTGTTTTACACCGTTTTAGGTTAATCTGCAAATTATCTAAAAAAATGGACTTCCAGAGAAGATGACACCAAAAGAAAAGATGATTAAAGTCTATCGGAGGATTTACAGATAGATTTATTTTAAGTTGCAAACTTTAGTTTTTCCCTTTCCATGTAACTCCCTAGAGGAGAATCTATCTTGATATTGTTACCAAATTCTTTTCCATTCGATGAAATGCTTAATTATTATTGGTTATTTGCTAAACTTTGATCCAAAAATTATGATAATGGCCCTTGCCCTCTCAGTCGCCTTGATTGGGGATAATTGGGGAGGGGGTCATTGCGATATGCTTATAAATAGACACTAAAAATGTGTATACATGTCATGGTTATCGAGGTGTTGTCTAGGCGCTAGGCAAGGCACCTCAAATAGGTGCCCAGCCTATTAAGTGTTTCAAGTGGGCGTCTAAGGCATTTTAGGCCTGAATTAACTCATTTAATAGCTAAATTAGCACAAATTGGGATGGAATTGGTCAAATTAGATCGTCTTGAGTCATTTTATGGTTGAAATAGGTTTGATTTAGACAAAATCATGTCAAATTTGGCAAATTAGGTAGTTTCGGAAAAATAGGTCTAATTTGGGGGAAATAGGCCTAATTTGGGAAAATTAGGTTTAGTTTGGCCAAATTGGGTCTCATTTAAGTCAGTATAGGGCAAATTAGGGAGAGCAGGGTCTAATTAGGACATCTTATACAAAATCAGGTAAATCATGTCACATTTGGGAAAATTAGATCTAATTTGGGGGAAACAAGTTTGATTTGAGGAAAACATCTGATTTGGGAAATAAGAACTAATGTAGCCAAACTTAGGTCTCAATTAGGTCAATATAGTGCAAATTAGGGGAAGTAAGGTTTGTTTAGGTCATATTGTAAGAAATTAGGTCTTATTTAGGCCAAATCATGTCAAATTTTAGCAAATTAGGTCTAATTGAGGAAATGTGTCCAATTTATGGGAAATAAGTCTACTTTGAGGAAATTTGGTTCGATTTGGCCAAATTAGGTCATGTAGGTACATATAGGGTAAATTAGGGGAAGTTGGCATCTAAGAAGTTTATGCTAGCAAAATTAGATTAGATTTAGGTGTAATTAGGTTAGATTAGGTCCAATTTAGATCAAGATAGGTCAAATTTGGGTCAATCGGGTCCAATTTAGGTCATGTTAAGTGTGATTTAGGTCAAATATAATTGTTACAACTTCAACATAACTGTTAGAAATATGTGTAATAATGTATCTATTTGAATGTAGCTAAATATATATGTATATAGTATTATATACGAGTTAAAAAATTAAAAAAAAGAACAAAAACACCTAGAAACGCGCGCTCCCCTTGGGAGAAAGGGACCGCCAAGCCACCTAAACAGCTATTATGTGTTGTACATGTATTTTATATTTTGAAAAATCGTCGTCTCCCATACTTGTATGCGTACATGTATCCGCATTTGTGCTTTATAGCATGGGAGATTTGATGATAGTCATTATGTATTGCAACGACCAAGGAATGAGGTATCCATTTTCGATGTTGTTTCAACAATGTGGAACCCGAAATTTATTGAAATTTTAAAAGAAAGTTTGATAAATGCAACAATGTCGATTTCGATGCCAAAATGAATGAATTAGGTCTGAAATTTCAAAAGCATGATCTCTAGACATATATGCCTTGTTTTATGCAATAAAATTATATATGGGGACAGGTGGAGGGTCCATGTGTGAGATAAGTAACTTTATTGATTCCAGGGAAAAATTCAAAATTGGGCAAATTGTTTTACTGATTTTGACAACGGAACGGTCACATGATTTCGTTGCAGATACTGGAAAAAAAAATCGATATTTCGACAATTTTGTCGAAACCTCATTCCTTGACCACGACCTCTGTGTCCATCGCCACTTTGCTAGAACACTTGCAGCCTGGCTTTACAGCATGGACAATGTTATGCATATTGAAAATAAGATTGAGCATGATCAAAAGTGTCAATCTTTTGGGAGAGAGTCTGGCACTTGACAGCATGACCCACCAGCACCACTTCTACAACGCATGTTACTCCCGCATCATTGTCAAAGGCTACATCAATACCAAAAGGTTTAATGGTTACATTCACACTTCAACTAACGCCCGATTGTGTAATGATTTTTTTGGTAACCCAGGGGACCCATAAGGCTTGCGTCGGGCCCAACCGGGGGGGGTCACTGGCACACAGCTCTCCCCAAGTAGTCGAGGGGGGGTTCAAACCCGAGTCTCATGGGAAGGAGAGCCCCAGTCAATCCAATAGGCTACCACCTTGTTGGCCCAGTTGTGTGATGACGGTGACATCACACGTAAAAAGAAAGATGATGGTAGTATAAGGACGCACTTCTAGAAATGAGCCAAACAATGACGAGGATGCCTACGAGGATCAGATACAATGTATCCCAGCACCCGAGTTTCACAAGTGATCCTTGCCGCACCTACCTCTCGTGCTTTGTGGTCTAGAGTGCAAGATGTATATGCATGATCAACATTGGTGAGGCGGTATCACTGATGTTATTTCTGCAACACCATCAAGGTGTTGGGATCGTGGCCAAAAACCCACTCATTGCTTCAATGCTTGTGTTGGATTGATAGCACCAATCAGAGTTGTAGAGTAGTCGCATTATGTTCTCTTGTCATGGTGTTTGTGGTAACGGTGTCATGTGACGTGCTACTCAGCAAGTTAAACACATCTTCTTGGATGAGTCATGGTAGTTTAATCGAAAAGCATAGCACGACGGCATCACCAATAGTCTTTTAGTTCATATACATGACAGACAGACAGTCATTTCCATTCACATTCGCAGCGCTCAATACTATGTGATGTGCCTTGCATTATGTTCCCCTTGCGGCAAATTGGACCCATATTCATGCTTTGCCATGTAACTCATCAGAGGCTCGTATTTCTCCACCATTGGAGTTGATGTAGGACAAAGTGCATATTCGACCCGTCATCAAGCTTTCCAGCTCCCATAATAGCTAGTCACAAATGTAAAAATATGTGTTTCCCAAATCATACTTTTTTACAACAAACACTGTAATTCTTTATGTAAAGCATCATTCCCTCAATTTTACAGTTTAGCATTGGCATTCAAATGGTCGGCTTCCATTCTAAATATTATTGCTAATCTGTAACTTTTTCAACTAAAAGATATGTAGATTCTATAAGGAAATCAAATTACATAGGCATCAAAGAGAGGCGTAGGTGGCACCAAATGCTACTTTTCTGTGACCACCATATACATTGTAAGATATTCTCGACACTGCAATATATCTCTTCTGTCATCTCTTGCTACACGTTGAATTTTATATATCATGGCCTATTCTTTGTGGTAAAAGGTGATTTATTCAGTTAAGATCCTCATAGTGCTCTACTACTCCAGCTAATGGGCTATACACCCAAAGTACACCAAAGAGAAAATAATTTGCTTCCAAGCCCTCTCAATTGTCAGACCCCTATGCCTATTGCCACATTTGGTTGTACTGATGTGGTTGCATTCTTTCTTTTGGTACCCTCTCGCTGATGTCATCTTCGTATGTTGATACGTGATTCTAGTGCGGAGCCATATTGGGCCACATGAGCCACGTGCCTATTTGCTTTACAAAATTATAACATGTTCAAAAAACATCCAATGGCCTTATATCCCTATTCATTCAGCTGGACATTTGACTAGAGAGATAAATAAAACATTGTGCTAAGCTCTGCCCTAGCCTCCTTGTGTATGATGGCTTGGATAGATAAATTAATCTGTATAAAGTGGCAGCAGACGCCGGCTTCTAGCCACATGTGTGGTGTGTGGAGGGCACATGACAGATCTCAATCCTAACATGGCTTTTTAGCAAAATGTGAGGAGCATGTATGTCTCTAGCACTCCTTTTTTAAAAACAAAAAATGAGGCATCCGTTATGCATTTTGTTTATTCTTGTAATCCACTTTGATGAATGTGATATTTATTTCACTATGTGTATGTTACATCTTGTTGTTTTCGTTTTTAATTACTCTTTTTCATTGGTTCAGCAGATGTTGAGTTCATTCATCATTGTCATTGTTGACAACAAAAAGTCAACTATTAGTATAGCTATTAGCTGATCTTAACTTTGTTCTTGCTTTCTATAAAACATGTAACTATTTAGACAAACTGTGCAAAATGTCCATGTTTGGGTCAATTCGGGTTCTATAACTTTGCATCCACCAAGATGCGTTTCCAACTTAAGACTAACCCGAAATTGTATTTTGGACATCCTTAGTTGTAGGAGATACCTCCAAAAATCCCGCATCCAATCCAAAATATCTAACAACGAAGAAAACATGTATGATATGCTATGTAAATTTTAGATCTTTAATGTCAATTTATTTATATTCGTTCTCAACATTTCAAATCATTTTTAATTCTATATCATTGAGTGACATGGTTACTCTCACTGCCTCACTCACTCTAAAATTAGGCTCCTCCACTGCATAATTTCCACTATATTTGCAGCACAGATGCCTACAGATTGGCAGCCGAAAAGAACACTAAGCACGAAGTAAAACACAAATGCAGTTCTCACCAACAGACATCCAGTCTGGGGGTCGCACAGTGCACTTGCCGCGCTTCCTCATTGCCACGGCGAGCCAAAGCGGCACCTTGGTCGCAATTTGGGGTAAAAACGGCCCATAATCCCCCTGACGCCATCAGAACAGCCCTTTAGAACCGGCTTTCAAAACAAAACTGTGGGCATTCAGTGCACAGAAAAACAGCACTTACACAGATCATATGCAGAGCTTCCATCCTCACGTTAGGAACTATCTCCACCATTTCGTCCTCCGCCAGGAATTCGATCTGTATGTTCGACGTTTTACATGTTACAAAAATTAAATTACAGCAAGATAGCGACACGGTAGTGGGTTTAAGGAGAAATAAAACGCCAAGAAAGAAGGAGCGGGATCCCGTACCTCCGGAGGGGAGAATGTGGAGAAACTGGGGTCTGACTGCCCTGCCATTGCCCTTTTCGTCCCGGGCAGTCAAGGATTTTCAAAGATGTCTCTGCAGCAGACCACTGCTGTGGCTGAGGGTTTTCACAAGTGGATAGGATTTTGTGGTCCGAAATGAAGGATGCTGCCTCTGTTCGGCCGCCTTCTCCCTTATTCGCTGCCTTTGTCTTCCCGTTGAGCCCTTTCTCTGGCTGCTTGGGAGTGGGGGGAACCGGGGAACTGCGGCGGGAAGAAACTCGGAGGGAAGCTGGCGCTGAAATTTCTGCCGGTCCGGCTTCCTGTTCTCTTCACCACTTCGGTCCGCGGCCCATGAGCCGCTAGAGTCAGTGGCCCGGTTTAGAAAGTTAACCGAATAGTTAATTCAGAATGGTTATTTTTGTTCAGAAATTTTGGTTAGTTTGGTCAATTCGGTTCATTTGTTTCGGTTAAAAGTTTGGAAGAAAAAATATATGTTTGATTAATCAAATTGACCGAATAATCAAAGTGTTTTCACATGGAAATTATCTTTGCACATGTGCATACCTATATGATTGTACTTTCACTCAATAACTCCTCATTCCTATGCTAATCAAGTTTTCATAGATTCTATAGTGATATATTTATATGAAATACTATTGTGATATGACAATTGTTCAAAATTAAATGAGTAGATGTAAGCAATATTATGCATAAATATAATTTTTATTTATCAAAATTGGCCTATTATATTAACTAGTAATTGAATAGCATTAACCCACTGTAACTCAATGAGGTTAATGCTTAAATTCTGAAATCGTAAATTATCCGATTAACCGAGCTGAATTATCTACTATCAAAAAAATCACTGAATGCCCATTCCTAGCCCAATTTCGTTGGACTTGGTTGCTTTCATATTAGGTGTTTCAATAACGATGAACACAATCTTTAGATTATTTTGTCCATGCAATTCTTCAGAGGCAATTAATAAAAAAATTCAATTCCTTAAGAACTTCATCTTAAGGAATTAGAAAAATGTCTTTATAGAAGCGTGTAAAATAAACTGAGTTGTCATTTTTTTAATAGTAAAACATATGAATCCAAATACAAAATTATTGCTTCTCTTTCCAATTGTAACCAAAAAAAAAATATGACATGAGAGAAATAATGCTAAAAATAGACATATAATGGAAGAACGACTATTTCCATGCGAGAGAAAAAGATATTCCCTTTAATCTAGAAAACAAAAATATTCCTAAAAGATATTCCCTTTAATCTAGAAAACAAAAATATTCCTTTAGCTACTTAGGAATAAAAATTATCAATTATTTAAACTGTTGACTAATTTTTTAGAAAGAATGTAGAATACTAATTATAATTTTTATATGCACATAAGAGAATATGGAAAAAAAATATAGATATAAGTTGCAACAGAGCACTACACATATAAGCCGAAAGGGTTAATTCATTAAAAGACATAATATTTGCATAACTTTACAAATCTATAATAACGTTTAATCAACTACATGCATATCATAAAAGTTTTTTCTATTTTTCTTTTTTATCAAAAGACCAGTTTGGTAACAGAGCTGTCAATAACTCCGTCCCCTACTGCGATCAGTTTGATTTAGGAACATACTGAATTTGCCTTCTCGTCACCTATGTACCCATATGATCCGCCCAAATAATAGAGCAAAGTCCCTGCACCTAATGAGTGATACATCTTTCTGATGTTATGAATCAAAGGATGAAGGAGTGTGTAGCAGCAAATGTGGGAAGACGGGAATGGGGGAGTCTCCAGATAAAGGGAAATCCAACAACTTTAACCTTCTCATAATTATACAGCCTAGTCAGAGGTAAAACTTTGGGTAATCAGAAGCAACCTTCTCAGAAGATGATGTTCTTGGCGTTAACAGGAATTTGCGGTCCAGAGCTTGAGAACAAATCACGCTCTTCCACAACAGATGGTCACTTTAGAGGAGTTAATCTAATCGTTAAACAATGCTTTCACGAGACCTCCGGGCAACTATAATTGGACAGAGATGGATCCTATTGAGCTTGTAGGGGACGAATCAGCTGTAACACTAGCATGCTTGACGCTGTCGATGTTAAACTCTTTCCTAGTGGCTTTCTCGATGCTGTCAGTCGCCGCCGACTGTGCCGCCATCAACCCAAAAAGGTTCGACATGGAGGGACTTTGCTCCATGATTTGAGGGGTCTGTTGGTGACAGAAAGACTGGATTTGGTTGGTTCCGAAATCAAACTGATAATAGTAGGGGATGGAGCATTATCAAACTGGTCTTTTGATAAAAATGAAAAATAGAAAAGACTTTGATGATATGCATGTAATTGTTTAAACGTTGTGATAGATTTGTGAAGTTGTGCAAACATTATGTCTTTTAACGAAATTAACCCAGGCCGCAAATATGTGTATCTTACTTCTAAATGAAAAAGGAAATGCGACAATAGTTGCATCTTTTAAGTACATACTTACCACAACAATCGTATGAAATTTTTTAATCAATTGATACATGTGTGTTTTTAGTATTATTTGAAATATATAGTGTTATGTGTCCCAAAATATATAAATTAAACTTTGTACGACAACAACAACAACAAAAAGAATCCTCCAATTTTGGTCTTTCGGCATTATTTTTCTATTTTTCCGGCATTGCTATGAAAGTGGTAGAAAAATGTAATCATAGATTTACCAAAATAAATGCAACTAATATATGCTAAGTACATACTTATCATAATAGTTGTATAACATTATAAAGAGATCAATACACATTCCATATTTGTTTATACCATTTAAAATATATAGTTTTCTATCTCCCAACATATATATAATCATCTGCAATAGGGTACCCAATATTTTGATATTGTCAAGTATATAAAAAGAATCTTTGATTATGTAGTTTTAGATATTGTTAGTATGTTTTTTTGGTATTGTTACACGGATATTATGAATATATATTCATAATAGTTCTACAATAGATACAAATAATAATCGAAAATCTTCCTTTTTTTCTTTTTCTACTCCACTAATTTCTTTGTTCTGCGTCAATGTTTATCTTATTTTATACATCCCTTCTCTTTTTCTAATCTTGGTCTTTTTTATAATGGTAGGTATAACAAACTAGAATTTCAAGTATAGAAATTAATATTTTTATAATATATTAGTTTTGTTGCAAAATATAATTTAGTATTGTTGCATATGATATCGATATTGTATAGTATACTCTGGTAAAGGAGATGAGGGAACAATTTTTGGTATTTCCACACAAATAGTATCCAAAAATATTTATAATAATATCAAAATAAATAAAATAATACCAAAAATTACTTCTCTCGTCATTTTTTTGGTAGTGTCGAGTATAGCAATTGGTATTCTCCTATATAAATTTTGATATTCTCTATTACATATTAATTTTGTTGTAGAATTAAATTTGGTATTATAGTGGATACAAGTTGACATTACACAGTATAATATGGTAAAGAGGGAGAAGGGGAATATTTTTTTGGTATTGTTTGCTTATATCATGTATTGGATATTCTTTGGTATTATTTGTATATGTTCGTGCTTTTTTTGTATGTTTTATTATTATTATTATGCGAACAGTACCAAAAAATATTCATATCAGTAACAAAATAGTTATGGGTATATTGATCAAGCTTGGTGGGATTTTTGGTTGGGAGTTGTGTGGCTCTTTGAGATTCCTAGTTTATATGGTAATGTCATTAGGTGAATTCTTTTTAGGCATGCTTAAGGGTGTAGGATGAATATGATTGACTTTGTCATAATCAACAATAATTATCACAATTAAAATAAATATAGACAATATAAATAAAAGTGACACGACATTATCATAGGGATTAACTTCTCTACTTTGATATTGATGTGATACAACAATTGAAATAATCAAATAGAAAGCAAATGGGTTCTGAACACCAATTCATCTAAATCGAGATTACGCATATCCCATCAACTATATTGACTCAATTCATATGCTAGAATTTTAATATGTTGCTAAATGATGCATAAAAACATGATTTTTTTTTGCGATTTCTAGATCACATAGTTTTGAAGCAATGTTTATGCCCCAACTCAGTTTAAGTTGGCTTCATGTCAAAAAATTGTAACAAGTTTGAATAGGGGTGTGACTTATATACATTGAGTATGGGAAAGTGCAAAAGTATATGATTGGGACCACTTGTAGGTTAAGCACTTTGCGATAACTCTAAGTTTAGACCATGTTGAGAAAGTACACATCAATTGGTATGATTTTCATCTAGGAACATCAGTCAAGTTGCAATTGGGCATGCACCAAGTGATGATCTCTATAAACCTAAGCATCCCACAAAAGAAAATATCAATACAATAACTAGGTATTTATTAAAGACTATTCAAACTACATGTAATACTTTTCCTAAAAACAAAACATATAAGTTTTTTAATTAAAAATAACAAACAAATGGCACATTTACAACTTCATATTTGGATTCAAATGTGTTTAGTACCTATACTATACTTAAATAATTTGTCTAATTAAACAAAGAGACCAAAATAAAGAAAATGATGGTTTTGATAAATAAAAATCTCCATCGCCTTAGCATAGATGGATTGACTACTAGACTAAATCTAACTATATTACCAACTCCGTTGGAGTGTCTGAGAAAACAAAAAAGAAGTTTCAACTAATTGGTGACTATTTCCCACTTCGCTGTTTAAACAAAAGTTAGTATGGCTTGGTGTCATTGTCTAAGCCTCAATCCCAACCACATCGAGGTCATTTCTACAAAGATTCAAAATCTCTATTTGTAAGCTCTTCCCAGATCAATTTAGATATGCCTCTGATTCTTTTAATTGTGCTTCACTCAATAACTATGTTGTACATGACCATACCATCTTAGACAGCCTTCACACAACTTGTCCTTGATGTTCACCACCCCCGCTTTGTTCTTGATGTAGTCGTTCCTCAAATGATCTTTTCTTGTATTCCCAAACATCCATCTTTTCATATATGTTCTAGTAACATTCATCTTGATGATACCTTATTTCTTCACTTCCCAACATTCACTCCCATATAGTATGGATGGTCGTATAGTTGTTCAATAAAACTTGGTTTTTAATCTGAGAGGAATCTTCTAGTGAGATACTACTCCAGTTGCACTCCTCCACTTCAACCATGATGTTGTGATCATTTGGAAAACATCATCTTGAACCTCACCAATTCACCATCCCTTTCAATTATAGAAACCAAGCAACAAAACTTATCAAATTTGATACATCCATTCCATCCAACTTGATCCCACCATTCACAATTCTAGATTGGACAAAATTGTAATAGATATATTCAGTTATGCCTCTACTGATCATAAATTGATTTGATTCCAATGCATTTGTCCAAAGTTCAACTTTATCATTCAATATTTCTTTTCTTTCATTAATCCACACAATATCATGAACAAATAACATGCACATGGATCTTATCTTGAAAATGCTTTGTCAACTCAATCATAATAAGAACAAATAGATATGGGTTGAGTGTCGATCCTTAATGTACCCCAATGGTGATAGGAAAAGTCTGTGTCTATCATCCAGGTGTCCTAAAACTTATAGTTGAGCCATCATACATGTCTTTAATTAGATCAATGTATTGGATAGGTGCACCTTTTTATGCAAAACCCTCCACAAGACTTCCCTGGGTACTCAATCATATGCCTTTTTGAGATCAATAAACACCATATAAGTTTCTCTTCTATTTTTAATGTACTTCTCCATAAGCCTCCTTATAGTAAAAACAACATATGTTGTTGACCTTACCAAAATAAAACAAATATGGCTGTTTGGTATATGTGTTATCAATCTTAGCCTTTGATCAACAATCCTCTCCCAAAGCTTCATAGTGTGACTCATCAACTTGATACCTCCGTAGTTTGTGCAGATCTGAGCATCTCATTTGTTCTGGTAGATTTGGACTATGGTACTATTTTTTCATTTATCCGACATCCTTTTTGTCTTCATAACCTTCTTAAAGTCATTCGTTAACCACATAGATCCTTCATCCCCCGTACTCTTCCATGCATGAATGGGAATACTGTACGGATCGCATGCCTTCTCCATTTTTATCATTTTAAAAGCATTCTTGACCTCAAATAGTGAAATTCATCGTATCTAAGTGTTGTTGGGTTTTAGGAGAGGCAGAGATGGCAGCTGAAATAAAAAAAATCTCCCCAAACCCATAACCCAAAGAGATCTCGTCAATATTTATACGGTAGGAAGGATGGTTTGTAGAGGCGTACATTGTCCGGAGGCTTGCTCAGTGACGTTACCTCGTGGCTAGCGAGGTCTTCACCTCTGGTCTTAGACGGTGTCTATGCAGCTCTTCGTCGCACCCGGACTGACGAATTGATGAGTGTCCTCCGAGCGGCAAAAATCTCCCACCTCTGTAGTAGTCCACATGGACCACCTGGAACTCCAGTCGTCCTGTCCTACAAGACACTGGAAGGAGTCGTCGCCTTCTGTCAGCGTACTAGTCACCGATGTGCTCTCCCACCACCAGTTGTCTTCCTACAGTTGTCTTTCCCTCGTTGTGCCTCCCTAGTCAGGTAGCACCTGCTCAGTCTCTCCCAGTTCACAACCGGAGAGGACAACTTTGTAGAGCAACTAGTGTTGTCTAAGTTGTTCTACTTGAGAAGCCCCCCAGTACCCCTCTATATATAGGAGAGGTCAGGGTCAGGGTTCTCAGCCCCGGGCAATGCGAAACTAAAGCGGGAGTATAAGGGTTTGAAATTTTCATGAATTGATACACTACAGCAGGTGAACCGGTCATTTCACAAACGAACCGATCGTTTGGGGACTGAACCGGTCGATTCATCTCATGAACTGGTCATTTGGGGAGCTGAACCGATCAGTTCATTCATGAACCGGTCGTTTCACTTCCCAGGGAAGTTCCCAATTGACTTTCCTCTTTATATTTCCAATTAATCCAAAGATCAATACTTGTCCCAATCCAATTGTACAAGTGAAACGAAAATATTTTTTCACCAACCTAACTTTCCCAATCTGGCTCGTTTGGTCCAACTGAACTGATCGGTTCAACACTTGAACCGTTCATCTCACTTGACCCCGAGCTGATCGGTTCAACAGTTTGAACCGGTTGGTTGGCAGTCCAGGTTGTGTAGAAAACAATCAATGTAGTTTTCAATTATTCTGACACCCAAATCAGTTAGTCTAACACTTGAACTTGGTGATTCTGAGTCAAGTCAATTGATTGAATGTTTAATTGAACTACTAAACACATTTAGTAAACAATCTAAACAAAACTCCTCTTCCAGGTTAAATCATATGTGTGTGACCCTACAGGCCCATTTCACGTTGGCAGTGAAAGTCCATAACTTTTATGACTTCACAAGAAAAGAGCGGTGCCTAGTCACACATCAGTGCTACCCAAGTGAAAAGAAAAGTTGGAGAGCAACTTTCAATCCTACAATATGTGACTGGTGTTACACTAAATGTATAATTCCTTTGTCACTGATATCCCGAATGAACTCAAGGCATGGAACAATCATCTTTTCAACGTTCATTCACTTCCTTGATCTCAGAGCATACTAAATGAGATATGTGTGACATCAATACCACATATTGATTCTCACATGCATGCACATGCCTTTCTCAATCCTACTCATCAAGTGGTCATGGACGTCAAACTCCCTCAGGAGGGACAAATCCCATATCTATCACTCACCCCTCAAAAGCCTTGTGTGTCAAAGTCACCCAATCATCACTTTATAACAATCTATATTTCAGGACTGCGTTTGATGATGTCAAAGTATACCCAACGACATGTGTTGGGTGTAGTGATTTCAGGTCAAAAAATCACACTCACCACCATCACTGTGAGAGATGACTGTGACTACCAAGTCATGGTTCCATGTGTCACTCTCACAGTGGGTCTGTTTGATACACTTGTTCTCTAACAAGTACCTATGTGCTTGGTTTGATATCACTATATCATGACTAATGAGATTCAGTCATCAACCAATACACAATCTAGTCTTGTGTGTCATTGTTGTCTATCAACCTTCCACAATGACATCCGACTAGGGACATAATAAGAATGTATACTCTTAACGTCTGTATGATCTCATCATTTAGGTCCTTAACCTAAAAGCATACGTCACTGAGTAAAGTAATTCTTTAGACATTCAATATGTTCTGTCATTATCTCATAACTGACTGAACCAGAATGAATTGGAAGCTTGCCTTTGATGCTTATCAAATCAATCTTAATGTATCCCACTAATCATCCCATGATTGGCTCTCAGGGCATACATACCAACAGACTCCCACTTGCACTGCGAGCCAATCACCCCAGAATCATATTCTTAGTGATCTTCAAACATGTCCCACTTGTTACTATGATCTAGTGCTAACGTAGTGAGTTATGGCGACACCTTGCCTAAGTCAATATTATTGCATGTCTCACATCTCTTCATTGTACGTCTTACGTATGAGATGGAGTTGTCATAATATGTGATCCAATATTCCTTTGCTAACCTCAATGCATGACCAAGCACTCCTTACTTGTCATCAATGACCGGAATATCTATAAGTTCATCTCCATGAACTCCCAGATCCATATAGTATCCACTGATGTTCTCTAACACACAAATACTCAACATTTCCTTTTAAAATGACTGTATTGGAACGTTTCCATTTTTCAACACACATTCACTTTTATATATCCACTGTATATATTTAGCGATAACTTTTCTGTCTTTTTCGGAAGTTCACATCAGTGTAACTCTTTACAGTGAACCCTTCCTTATTTCCATAGAACTAGTACTTCTCAAGTACTTACCAAGTTCTCATGGTATTCCAGTAACCTTTATTGGAACTAGACAAACATCCACTCGTCATGTCCCACATACGAGTTATCAGGATGAGCATATCATATTGTCATGTCCTACATACAAGATGATAAATGCATTTTATTCTTGCTATGTCCATACATACAAGATAACAGGATGATTACATACATGATAGATCCATATCTATTCTTTGTGTTCCCATTCTTCATAAGAATTGGGACACTTGGCTCTATGATACTAACTCCATGTAGCATGGACAAGTTTTCTCCCACTGAATCTGTGTATATTGTACCCTTCAGTACAAATTTCCAATGTATGCTCTCTCTTTGCTAGGTCAAGAGGTTTTCAAGAACTATCTCTATAGGTATCTATTCCTATCACATAGAAAACTTGTCTATCTTTCTTAAAAATAATTTCCACAAAGGATTCCATTCTAGAACATATCATTCCTCATCAACATGTGGAATGCAAATATGCTCCCACTAAATCACAGAACCCTTCTCTATCTTTGTCATATCAGTCAAACCCTTTGACTATATTATCAAAGTAAAGATCTCAACTCTGACTTGCTTGTACTCAATCAATCACATTGATTAGTCCATTGTAACTTATAGACTTCATTTGCATTAATGGATTCATAAACCTTATAGGCTGTGTCACACACACATTGTTTTATTCCTCACAGGAATGTGGTTTTAGTATCTATATGCCAAATCTCTTAGTCATTAAGTTGCAATCAACAAGCATGATCCTTCTCAAAATGTCATCCATGTGTCTTAATGCTTAAGACTCATTCGCAGTTATGGATTTTATCCCAATGGGTGCTACCACTAAGGTCATACCTTATGGTTCACATGGAAGTTATTTAGGATCTTATGGTCATAAACCATAATTCAAAATCCGATTCCTCAACATCATCTACATTGTTGACTCATCATATGACCAACTCATCATATAGATATTTGAGGTGTATCTATTAAGGAATTTGAGAACTCACAACACTTTGTTATTCTTAATATCCTTTATTAGTGTAAGGTATTCTCTATTTAAGAAGAATTCAGTTATTGGATAATCATCTTCTATCTCCTTAGAGTATGACTCCTTATTGATTTAGACATCACTATGCCTTAATCATGAGTTCTCTATGATACACTATCATAATCACTCATAAGGTTCTCAAACATTTGGTTTAAGTATCTCTTTCATTGATCACATAAAAAATTATTACTTTTACCAAATTTGTACTTCATTCATGATCTTCTTGAACACTTCAAGATATTCATATTGGTATTTCTCTAAACACCATTTGAAGTATTAGCATTTGTTCCAATAGGTATGTAAATACATCATATGTATTATACCTAATAGGATAGTCGTTCTCCCACTACATCTAGTGAAGATTGACTTATCATCATTTCCAAGATATTCATGTCTCTTAATGGTTCACAACCAAAAGAGTCTAGCTTTATCCATCAATATGGAACTAGAAATGAATTTCTCATGATAATGCTAATTCGTTGTTTGAGTTATCAATAACTTTTAGGTATCATTTTTTTTCTTATGCATACCAAGTACCACAAGATAAAGAAAGGCATTGCCACAAAGATCATATCTTTGAAATTGAAACGTCAACTCTATTGATAGCCATCCTTGTCACAACAAGATGCAAAAATAAAGTGTTTCTATTTTATTGGCAAATATGAAATAGCAGTTCATAACTCTATTACATGCCTTCAAGGCTGAAAATAAACTAAAGTACTCCTATCTATGGCGGCAATACTAGCCCCATTTATTGAGTGATTATCACTTTAAATCTTGGTATCATATACCTCAAAAGTGTTACAAGTTTATTTCATGATACCTTCAGGTGGAGACGTTCATCGCCTCCTTCTTCTTCTTTTGTTCTTCTAGATAGAGAGGACAATTCCTTTTCCAATGTCTGGCTTTTGACAATGGTGGCAATTGTCTCCCTTGGTCACGCCTCCCTTGGCCTTGAGAGCTGAAGACGACTTGGGCTGCTGGCTAGCATTAGAACCCTTCTTAGCTTTGCCCTTGCCCTTTCCCTTACCCTTGGACCTACCTTTCTTTCTGTTGATCAACATCACATACTTAGGCTTGTCCTTCTTCATCTGTGCCTCGGCTATCCTCAACATGCCCAACAACTCTGTCAATAGCTTGTCAAAGTTGTTCATGTTGTAGTTCATCACAAACTGACTGTAAAATTCTAGCAACGATTGCAGTATCACGTCAGTAGCCAACTCTTGGCTCAGGGGAAATCCCAGTCTCATCAGGTTCTCCACATACCCAATTATCTTGAGTGTGTGAGGACCACCTGGATCTCCTTCTATCATGACACACTTAAACAACGCCCTGGAGACATCATATCTCTCTTGTCGTGCTTGGTCTTGATACATGTTCTTGAGATGCTGAATCATCTCAATGACGTCCATGTTCTCATGTTGTCTCTGCAACTCATGGTTCATAGAGCACAACATCAAGCACTTCACATCAATGACATCTTCAGAATGCTTCTTAAAAGCATCCCTTTCTACCTTTGGTGCGGTAGGAGCAAGTTCCTCTGGAGCTGGAGTATCCATGACATAGAGCTTTTACTCTTGAGTGAGAACAATTCTCAATGTCCTAAACCAATCGTGGAAGTTAGTCCCATTCAGCTTGTCCTTCTCAAGGACTGATCGCAATGAGAAGTGATTGTTGTTTGTGGCCATTTGTACTACAAAAGGAAATATATGCAATTTAGTCCAAAAACTTATTTTGACTTATTTGGTTGATTTGAAAAAGTTTTACATATAATTATGACTTTAATTAATTATCGCTCCCACTATTTTTGTTCAAATTGATAGCCCTCACCATCAATTCGGAAGATTGCAGTGTACAACCTTCTAGTGGGTCAAGATCCCGAAATCCTCTCAGTCATGGATCAGCTAGGGCTGTCACCCACAACTTAGATCTTCCAGGTAGGTAACTCTTGCCAATTGCATCATATGCAACTCTTGAAAGATGTCATGCACAACTCCTTGCCATGACCACCTTCATGCCTCAAGGTTCTAGATCCTATCTAGGTCACCTTGTTAAGTCTGACCCAAAGCCAACACGAGGAATATGCACCCTGCTAAGGTAGACCCACATATCCATCCTTCACGCTTCCACGAGATAAACGGTGTACCATGCTAGGGCGTGCCCACACTTGGTCGATCAAGCTTTTTACGTGTGTCGCATTTGGAAGGCATCTAAAACTTAATATTTATTGAGGGATTTGGTTTTATAGGTACATATACATATCCAATCACCACAATATATAGTATGCATCATATGCATGCTATATCCCACAGAAAACATGTGAAACGATAAAAGTGATGATTCCTTCCTTTGTCCCGCGTTCATTTTAGGACACGAGAAAAAGGCCGATCAACTTTTGGCGCCATTATCGGGGACGTGGTTTGCCACGTTTACACGCCTAAAAGATTCTGTTCAGTCACTATAAGCATGTATATATATGCATAGTTTTTTTTTTTAAACATACTTGTTCATATATACTGAATACCTTTTCTTTTTCTTATACATTTTTCAGCCATGGACCTCACTTCAGCGAGACAAGTCATCTTGTCCACCTATCCTCCTGAGTTTTTCTGCAGTTCCGACTGCTGGCAAATAATTGAAGGCTGTGCTCTACAGCTAGTCGAGTTATACTCACCCCCACCGTTGTCATATGTTGAAATTCCAACAAAGGAGACTACTAGTCAACCATCGGCTCCCGTGCTATCATGGGATCAAGAACTGATTAAGGTAGTGGAGTTGTCTAGGGAAAGTATTCACGCACTCACCTCCTTAGCCCCTCATCTCGAGGAAGATGTCGATCCAATGCAACAACTACTAGAAGAGCAGGATCATCATCTCAAAGTAGCCACCGAGGCTTCAGACCACAGTAGTAGTTTGCTTCAAACCATTGAACAAGGATTCGTCCTAAAGCATCAGTTTGATACAGCGGATTCTCCTTATATGTGCGTGGTAGAATTGACGGGTCTCGAAAGCATTGCTGCTCAAGTACAACAACTTCATGATAAAGATGTTGAACAAGGTAGGAGGCTCTAAGAGCTCATCGATTTGGTTACAATTCGGTTACAACTACCATCACAAGACAATGAAGATGTTAATCATCAAGACCATTCCGTTGGGTCTGAAGGGGAGTATGCATCATCATCTCATTCAGACCATCAACTGGATTCACCGGGATTTTTTTGTGAAGACCAGCCCACTTGGGGAAGCCCTTCACTCTATCCATATGACCCAGCTGATGAACCAATGGAAGATATGAGTCATAGACATGAATGGGTCTATGATGACAATAATGAAGACTCTAAAAGCCAAGTTTCCTCACATCCAGAAGGTTGGTCAGAGGAACCAGAGTCAGATATTAAACCGGACCAGAGTGACATCTCTCATATTGAGACTTGTCACTTCGCTTTGAGCAGAACGCCAACCATGGTTTGGAACAATTTGTTCGACGATGACGAAGACGACAGTTGCTCGACATGGAGCAGTGAGTATATTGACGATGACGAGTTAGAGCATACGAGCCGCCATTTGCACCCATACCTCTACAAGGTAGGGTGGACATCAAGGGGGCAGGATGGACAGTTCACTACAACATGGTTGCTGAGCATGAAGACACCCCTAACTCCACGCCAGGTGATAAGCCTGGGGTGGTAGAACCACAAACAAATTCTTCAGGGGGGACTTCTTGTTCAGAAGATGATTGGATGACTCAGACTGTACATGAAGTTTTATTTGAGCATCCAACCTCAGATCTAGAGATGGAGAGAGAAGATATGAGTCCTCCGAAAGACATCAAACCTCTCTCATCCATCTCATCCTATGTCGACATCCCATGACCTTCATTTTTAGATTCATATAATGAAAGGTATCTTGAGGATGATTTTCCAAAGAATTCATCTCAATGCGGTTCAAGTCAATTCCAGCATAGTGATGACTTCACGGAGTCGCCGGATCTTACTTTTTTTCTTCAGACTCGGCAGGGCCAACACATCTGCCTATTCTACTCACATTATGTGGCGGAACCCGTCGGCAAGACACAAGTGACACTGGTCCCAAAGCTTAGGATTTGGGATCCCAATGTCGGTATCGTGGGGTAGCCACCCCCTTTTCCCTTACCCACCCTCCCGCCCTTTTATTATAATAAATTTTGCTTTCCATGTTCGTGTTGGTTAGTTTCTTTCCTCTAACTATTTTTATATCCTTGCATCCATGCATCATCTTTAGA
The DNA here is from genome assembly GCA_963693085.1 of Alisma plantago-aquatica. Classification (NCBI taxonomy): domain Eukaryota; kingdom Viridiplantae; phylum Streptophyta; class Magnoliopsida; order Alismatales; family Alismataceae; genus Alisma; species Alisma plantago-aquatica. Next base: position 429,891,200 of record OY856413.1, read on the forward strand.
ACTTCAATAATTGTCGTTAAAATCATGCATTTCTACCTCACTATTTTAAATTTAAGTCTTGCTCGAGGATGAGCAAAGTTTTAAGCTTGGGGTGGAAGGATTTGCCCTTCTTTACCTTCACTCTTCTTACATGCATGTTTACTTCCTGCGTTTAGTTTTAAATTTTTCAAAAAATTTCAACTTTTTAGCTTTGCAATTATGGCTATATGGTGCGAATCTAATAGATAAATGCTTGACTTTATGCCTAGATGCACAATTTTCATCTTAAAAATTGCTTGACCTTTTGCTTGACTTGGTCTTTGACTCTTTCCTTGAGTTTGGTAATAAATCTAAGGTTATGTCCCTTTTTCATAGCTTAAAGATAAATTCCCTTGATCTATGTTGTGAATGGCAAATCCGTGATAAAGGACCGATGGAATGAGCTAAAACATGATCAAAGAATCCTACACTAGTACATAACCGGCCTTTAGTGTCGGTTATTTAAGGTCTTTAGTGTCGGTTTTTAAACGACACCTATGTGGGCGCCGCTAAAAGCCCAACCGTTACGCGTCGGTTCTCAAACCGATGCCACAACCCTTCGCGCGTCACCGAAAACGCGCCAGTAGGGGGGTATAGGTGTCGGTTATTAGCTTTCCAACCGACGCCATATACCTTCGCACCACAAAAAGGGCGCCATCTGGGGCACTATCGGCGTCGGTTTAGTAGTGATAACCGACACCATCTCACCCGCTGCCACGACCGTGGTGGCCGGCACGGCCGTGGTGTCTGGCCCACTGCCATGACCGTGCTGGCCAGCACGGTCGTGGTGTCTGGCCTCATTAGGGAAATCGACGTCAGTTACTAGTAGGGCAACCGACAATGTAACCATTTGTCGTCAGTTTTATACAAATAACCGATGCCGATTTTATGTTTTTTTTTTGTCAGTCTGCAGACCTGCTGTGGTTGGTCGCAGGATGAGAAACCTGCAGTTCAGTTATGAATTGTAGGTTTTACGACATCTATTGATATCAGCCAACAACAGGCCACAAACCTGCAGAATTAACAACATAAATGTTCACACATTTAGCAACCTACAGTTCCATTCGATTTTCACACATGTAGAAACATTCATGTAGCAATCTGTAGTTCCATTCATTTTCACATTCACACATGTAGAAACATTCATATAGCAACCAGCAGTTTCATTCATTTTCACTTAGACACATGTAGAAACATTCAGACATGTAGAAACATTCACACATATTATAATTCAGAAATTTATTTACAAAATATCATTCTTTAGTCATTATTCACTATCAACATCCCAATTATATGTTAAAACCCCCACTACTTGTATGGTTGTTGCCCATTCTTCTCTTACTTCATTTAATTCTCCCGTCATATAGGGAGCATGAATATCTGGTAAGGCCTTTCCTGTAGTGTGGTCAGTTTTAAACACCTGCAAAGAGAATGATGTATATATATAATTAATGAGCTATAAATAAGAGTGATATATTTCATATTATCTAATGAGACTACTCCCCCGCTGCCCTCCGGAGGCCGCTAGGGTTCGGGCGTGGGACTCTCCCGCTTGGGGGAGGTGGTCGGCTGCCGGCGCGCAGCCACCCTCTCCCCCTGGGCATTCGTCAGGCCCCTGTCTTCTTCGTAGATCGTGCAGCACTGGGGCTGCGGTTGGCTGGCTCTCCTCTCCGTCGCCTTCATCCTCCGTGCCTTTAGATCGAGGCTTCAGGGTGGTGGAGCGGCACTTTCCTGGGCAGTGGCTTCGTCTCCGGTGAAGCTGGTCACTTGGTGGAGGCAAGAAGGTGGCCGCCACAAAGCTTTTGGCGTGGATCTGCTGGGGGCGGGCGTTTCTCGTTTTGCTGCTTTCGCTCTATTTTTCAATTCAGTCTGTGTCGGCTCCCTGCCTTTCGTTTTGGTCCTGGTTCTAGGCAGTTTCTTGCCTTCTTCTCGCCGTGTTCCTTCGGCGTTTGTCTCTCCCTTCGGGGTTTGGGTGTCTCTCCTTTCGTGAGAGTGACGAGATCCCTGGTTGGTCTCGTTTTTGCCTCAGGTTCTTTGCTGCTCGAGCCGTGCCATGGATGGTAGAGTCAACAATCGGACGGAATCTCGATCGGGTTCATGCTTAATGCCGCTGCCTTATGCTCAAGTTGAAGGTATCTCTCACAATAGCTGCTTTGGTCAGCCACGAAGAAGAGAGTTCTTTGCATAAGTGTTTCAATCTCGTTCCAATATGAGTGGTAGTGGTGTTAGATCTATGTTCTTGACTGATCTAGGTTTCTTCTGATTGTACTTCTCTACTTGTAGATGCCGTATGGCTTGAGTAATGAATGAATCTATTTGCTGTCAAAAAATATCTAATGAGACTATATACAATACCTCAAGAATGGTATCGATGTCCACTGCGGCGTATTTGATAATCATGTGCATAAATCGCATCACATAGTATGCACATGCCCATCCGTTGTCTTGTGTAGCACACTATAAATTGAAACATACAAAATATTAAAAAATACAACTAATTAAGCATTGTTCACATAATTAAATAATATATACATTGCAGTCGGGAACTTACTTCCACGTTTGTCCAAATTATTTTTTGGTTCTTTTTCTTGGGGACCTTTCCTCCAGCCTTTTTGAACTCATCTAAACCCCTACATGTTAATGTAACACAGTACATTACATAATTAAATAGTAATGTAATAACATATGTTAACGGATATGAAAATGAAATATTTCTCACCGGAATAATGCCATTTTCATTTTGTGTCCATATCTTGAATTCAATTTAGTCCCCTTAGGATCTAGATAATAGACAATGAACGTCTCGGGGACAATAACTAGTAACTCCCAATGCATACCACTAGAGGTAAAAAAGTTAAAAATTAATAACTCAAAATCCACAATAAAAATGTAATTTTCTTAAGTCCAAATTATAAGCAAAGTAAACTTACTCCACATTGAATGGAGCTATTATCAATGTCTTCTTATTTTGAGCAAAAATTCTAAAAGCATCACAGCAATATTGTTGAACTGACGGAGGGTCTTTAGCTACTAGACTAATCAAAGATGGAATCAAAAATCCTACATGTTCGAATGAAAAATTTGCACATATCTTATCTAAGTAGCTGCAAAACATGTATTACGTATGCATTAATAAATAAGAAACCAGATCACCAGATCCTACACAAGGTATATGGATGTATAAAGAAGATCTCACCTTATCCATAGCTCTATCACAGATGTATTCAGCCAATCATATTGAAGCAACTCCAAAATATCTTGTATAAATAGGTTGCTTTTGTATGATTGACCTGCATCATCCACATCTATAGAAATAGTTATAGGACAATTTATATCATGTTCACCTAACCATATTGCCATACCCCTACAATCAGGACCTAACGGGACATGTAGGTCCTGTGGAACCCAACTTGGTAATGTAGGAGGTGGAGGTGGAGGCCTAGATGTTGTGGGTGTCTTCTTTTTAACCTGTATATATATATATATATATATATATATATATATATATATATATATATATATATAAAATTTCAGATCAACTGACATCATATACACACACTAACAATTTAACGTAATGTAAATTTACCAATGACGCTATCACAAACATTTTTCTCAACGTGCATGACATCGATACAATGCCTGACTGTCAAAGAACTCCAATAAGGAAGATCCCAAAATATTGACTTCTTCTTGAATAAAGATTTGTCACTCCGTGTGGCCATAGTACATTGTGATCTCTTACCAAATTCATTGACAAAGTCTTTTATTCTTTCATAAACAACCTCCCCTGGTATAGGTTTAGGTGCACTCCGTTCCTCATTCAATCCATTGAATGCTTTGCGCTTCCTACGATACAGATAGAATTTTGTAAGAAACCTTCGATGACCGAGATATACAGTCTTACCGCCATATTTTAATCTTGTTGAATCAATGTTCTCTTCACATATAGGACACACTTTAGCTCCTTTGACACTATATCCAGACAAATTCCCATATGCTGCAAAGTCATTTATAGTGCAAAACAACATAGCATGCAAACGAAATGTCTCTCTTTGTGAAGCATCATAGGTCATCACACCTTCACCCCAGAGTTTCTTTAAGTCATCAATCACAGGTTCAAGATAAAGATCGATATCATTTCCAGGTTGTTTAGGGCCCGATATCAACAACGACATCATTACGTACTTATTTTTCATACACAACCAGGGAGGAAGATTGTATATAACAAGCATAACTGGCCAAGTGCTATGTTGGCTGCTCAATGTCCCGTACGGATTCATCCCATCTGTACAAAGCCCAAGTCTTAGATTCCTGACTTCTTCACCAAATTCAGGGTACAATAGATCAATCTTATTCCACTGTGGGGAATCAGACGCATGTCGTAGGATTCCATCATTATTTTTCTTAACATCTGCATGCCGCCTCAAATTCTTCACATCTATCATATTGGCAAATAGGCGTTGAAACCGTGATATTATAGGCAGATACCAAATCACCTTGGCAGGAGAACCAATTTTGGACTCCCCCGAAGTCGTCAATTTATACCGTGACACACCACATTTTGGACAATCTTTCAAATCCACATAGTCCTTTTGAAATAATACATAATCATTCGGGAATGCGTGTATCTTCTTGGCATCCATTCCCATTGGGCACAACAATTTCTTTACCTGGTATGTTGAGATTGGCAGCTCGTTTCCTTCAGGAAGCATTTCTTTCAACAAAGACAACAATGACATGAAGCTTTTGTCGCTCCATCTATTGTTAGCTTTCAACTTATACAATATCAACACAGCGCTAAGCTTCGTAAACTTAGTACAACCTGTGTATAATGATATCTCAACATCATGCACAATGTTTCTAAAAATGGGAGGTGGATCAGTGTGCTCTACCCCACAACTATCCTGCATCGCATCAACGATGTCTACTGGTTCATTCACATCTACGTCATCAGAGGCAATTTCTTCTTCCATACAAGCACTGCTATCGACATCCACTGGTTTCGAGTTTGAAATCTCTCCATGCCAGTGCCATTCTGTATAGCCTTGTATAATCCTATTGCACATGACATGACTTTTGATTTCGTCACCAGTGCTGACTTTCAAGTTGTTACCGCAATGCCTACATGGACAGTAGAACCTATCTCTAGGTTGTTTCCTATGTTCCTCGGCAAATCTAATAAACTGGTCAAGACCAGATATAAACTCTGGGGTGCAACGATTGCGAATGGACATCCATGATCTATCCATTCTATGATCAAAGAGAAAACAAGTATATATTACAACAACATTAGGGTCTAGGGACATGTGTTGTCATTCTTATATATAATAAATGTGTATCACCTATCCCATTCTTGAACACCTAATCTCACTAGTAAGTATATAATGTGTATTGGATTTTCAAGAAAATTTCGGCAGCATTTTTGTTACACCCCGATCTCACAATTTCCTCAAATCATGAGATTAGGGCATAAGATAGGATTTATATGTAACACCAAGAACACCCTTAACTTTTTCTTTTCTTTTAAACTCTTGTTTCTTCGCATTAAACCACATAAAACATTTTAACAAGGGAATATGAACATTTCTTTTACTAATCAGACTTCAATAGTAAAGATATATGTATAAGCATTCATGATGTCTCTCACACATTATGCACATGAAACTTGCTAATTAGCATACATATCAAAAGAGGAATAATATTACACATCGTAATTATAACTCTCTCTCTTATCTCTTACTGAGGACCTAGAGTGACAAGGACCGACTGACTCAACTAATCTCGTACTTGACTCCTGTGGCAGATCTACTCTGACGCTCTGATCATCTTCAAGTCCACGCGGTTAACCCTAAAAATGTTTGAGTAGAGGGGTGAGCCTACTCGCTCAGTGAATGAGTACTTCATGGAAACAGACTAATGCACTAATGTGATTACAGATATAATTTAAGTAAACGATATGAAATTTAACAACAATAAATACTACACCTGAGCAGTTCTAAAACAATATAATTGAAATAATAAAGAATGTAAATATTGCATCCAAAGAATAACTACTAGAAGACTGTGCTCTAGTCTTCCTTATCTCTTTCATTTATAAAGAACTCTGTGAACCTATATGATCATATTTTAAATTATGCCCTGATCTTATGCAGTGTACTCTGCATAAGAGACTCGCAGTGCACTACGACCACACCGTACAAGACTTAGCGACACACCCGGGAAATGCTAAGTCTGACGCCAGCCCTGTTCTGCTACAGGACCACAGGCTCTCTGGCCTCAATGCACTAACTCAGAGTGCTCTAGACTCCTCCTCTAACCTGAGTACACAGGTGGAGAGTCTCACGGGGTTACCACCATGACTCCGCACGGTTCTTGTTGCAATAACCCCTATTTCCTCCAGTGCCACCATGACTCCGCACGGTTCTTGTTGCAACATTGGCTCTCTATCCTCGTGCCACCATGACTCCGCACGACTATTGTTGCAACACGAGTTTCACCCCTAAGAAGCAGATCTCTCGAAGGGGTTCTACGGTGTTCAGGGCACCTAAGTCTAACATTAATATTATAGATACATGTAAAACAGAAATCATAACTCATTTTACATTTCTCATAAGGCTCACACGGCCTGCCATATCATATCATAAGCAACATCATAACTCATGTATTCAACATATATCATATCTCAGTAACATCCCTTTCTAGGGCATGTCATATCTCATCACCTGCAAATTTACGAGATATGTATCGAAAATAAAAAGCCCTGCAATATGTAGATATCAACTCAGAGTGAACAAGCATATAAAGTTAAATGCAATAGAAACATACAATTCAGCAATTAAGCATCACCACATCTCACATCGAGACCTTTCATATCACCTTAACATGATTCATTGAACACCCTATCCTTAGGGTTTCATTTGCCTTATTCATTCCTCACATGCCAACACCCTACTCTTAGGGTTGCATTTGCCTCATTCACCTTTTCATTTACCTCATTCACTTGTCACATGGCTCTCATAAGGATTTCATAGGATATAAGCATTCACTAAATAAAGATTGTTTCCAACAAATCGTATGCAATCAATATAGACATGAAACCATGGAAATTTAACTAAGTTTAGGTTTTCCATATCATTCACTGCTATATCATGTATCCAGAATAAAATTCAATTAAGATAACCCCTGAGGTACATCCTAACCACTTATAGGATTACTAGTCCTTTTCAATAAGGTTGAAACTCTAGTGATGTCACAATTAGGTTAAACCCTAATTACATCATTTGATATAAATCTGAAAAACATTCTCACTAGGAAGTGTTGTATACGTTTCTGTTATGAATCTACCATTTAGGAATCATTCAAATAGAGAAGGAATCCATATCATAACAATTTGCAATAACTTAGTTCAAACGGACATTTCAGGGTTTAGAATTCACATGCTAAGCATTTAGGGATTTGGATGCTATAATCAAATTCGTGCATTACAATGTTTGAAGGAAGAACCCACTCACCCTAAGGTGTGAAAACACCTCAAAACTGCAGCTCAACTCAGGGAATCTCGAACTCACATCAAATCCCTAGCAAATCTCCCAATTCTTCTTCCATTCAACTCGGGAACCTTGAAAATGAGGGATTATGAAGAAAGGGTGAGAAAAGAGGGAATTTCGACATCATCTTGGATCAAATCAGAGCATGGACGGAATCTTGACATGAGAGAGAAGATCCACCATAAAAGTCTATGCAAAGAATCCAAACTTGATTTCACCCTTCCTGGAATCGCAAAACCCTAATTCAGCAATTCCCCCACTTTCTCCACTCAAGCCCTAACTCTCCCTCTCTCTCTAGGAGCTCGTTTCTCTGGAATGAATGACAAAGAATGAGAGCTGTGTGTGTGTGTGTGGTCGATCATAAAACATCCTATTTGTGTTATTGTCATTAATTAGATTTCAAGAATGATTATTCTAATTAATCTTTGCGATTGTCTAGGTAAACCCTAGTTTACCAATTAAGCTCAAATGGGTCGTAACAACTCTCCCCCCCTTAGAATGTTTCGTCCTCGAAACATAAACCTACAAGAAAGATACATTCAAGGTTATTCTAAGCTTCTAAAGCCTTCCATGTCATCATATTCTTGTATTTCATACCTGAATGTAGTTTTCAACATTAGATCTTTTAATTCTTTACTAAATCACAACATATTTCAAACAGTTCTCAATGATATCAAGCAAATTCTTTATGCCACAGTCAAACATAGAATGCAAAGATAAACCACCACGCTTTCACTGCGCAACTCTGATACTCTGATACAACTATCTCAACTTATGCTGCTCAGAGAGTTCTATTGTTCTGTATCACCTTTAAGTGATAAAAGCAAGTTCACCATACTGTTTTAAACTTTAATCAAGTGCTATTCAAATAGCAAAACAGTCTTGAATTAAAAGACTAGATTCAACAATCAATTGCACAATACTACTCTTGGCATCCCCATTGGGTCATGGATGCATGAGGTGAAGCATTACCACCTCATTCCATACTATCCTGTTTCGATCCTGGGACCTGTGGGTTATGGGCCCACACACGATTCAAAGTGTAACCATCGCATTATATCATTTTAGGGTTTCAACAACAGTAATAAGGTAATACACAATTGTATCAGTCATTCAAGCATTAATCATACTCAATTACCATCACTCAGTTATATTAGAGCTAGGTATAACAAGCTACACCTCATCAGGGTTACTTGTCCAAACAATCTAATTATCATCCCTTTCTATTAATATGAGTGAATAAGTATGACTACCTTGTTCAGGGTATCTCTCCATGTGTTCTAACATCATCCAAACCGTATCACCATATTACAAATACACAATGATAAGATGCATATCAGGTATGAATTATTACAACTATCATATGCCTTTAATTTAACATATAGATTGCACAAATACACTAAAATCATATGTAGAACCAACTTTTATACCTTAATATGCCTTCAACAAATCATACATGTAAAAACAAATTCACATATTACACAAAGCTAGTGTTTTTCCTATATTTCTCTGCTCATTCATTACTTCTTTACTTTTTGCTACCTATCCTTTTCATATGATTATATACAATAAACATCATTAACATTGAAGCATTTAAGATAGGAATAGATTATTCATCATTCTTGCTATCACACAAGAACTTATTTCTTATCACACTTCATCATATTGTATGTCACTATTACATTCACTAGATGGCCCCACCAAGGTAGTTATGCATCATATATGATTCATTTTCTATTATCATTTCATTCCCACCTTGCTCTCATTAAGGAATATATGAAAGAGAAGATGATTTTAAGACTTGGAATACTTGTATTCAAACATTCCCTTAATACATTCTCGTATGTAGATTTACTTAGTTATCAACATAGATATTTGATTAATTAGCACTTGCTTGAATCTCACAACCTCTTTATTTTATAACTTCTCCAACATATTTCAACCCTTTCTTACGTTTCATAGTCCTCTTACCATATACTACTCTTTAACCCGTCATCTTTAATTCTAAATTTTTCTCTTATGACCATGTTGCTTATTCATATGTATGGTCATGTATACCATGTTGCACATATTTCCTCCTTTATTTTTATACTATTGTGAAGTTAACGTTCTAAATTAATAGTCCTTCTATTAGTTTTTCCTCATGTTGAATACATTACATATTCTTCATTTTTAAATCAAGTGGATCATGTATGGGTCAAACATAGTTTCTCTTTCAATCAAGTTTTTCTCTTCTGAATACAGTCCACCTTTGTATGACTTATTCATTCGTTAAACTACACCTATGTTCTTTGCTTAGAAACTAGTTTGTTGTTCTAGTCTTATGAATTATATGATCATATGATTCTCTTCACTTTTACTCTTTTGAAGACTCTTCACTTCTATGGACCTATTGAAAGCTCAACCCTATTCTTTACTTAGCCTTTGCTTTAGAGTTCATAAAAGCATTATACGCTATTATATGATTCATTCTTCATGATTGATTCTTGTTATCTTGAACCATACATACATACATTTCACATATCTTTTCTATATTTCATATGTATAGTTCATGCAAAATTAATCAATAAATTGATTATGAGCTTCATATCATGTTCTATTATTCCCAACTAAGGGTTTCACATTTGAGACCCCAAAGTTAAACCCCAGATATCAGTTTCAACTAATTCTTAGTTGTTCTGATCTTGCCCATATGTTTCAACATCTTACTGTATGTACATTCTTACTCTGATGTGGGTCTAATTATTCCAATTCTATTCTTATTATGCTATTGATAGGATTCATTAGATCCTAATAACGCATCCTGCCAACCAGACCAGGCCAAACCTGAAATCCTGAAGCCAGGAACTACAAAGGATTACATTCTTCCTGAACTGCCACTCACAGCTCAGAAACTCGGCCGATTGGTCAGAAACTCGGCCGATTGCTTCACAACTCGGCCGATCCACTTGAAACTCGGCCGATTAACTTGCCGTTTGATTTCTTGACAAAGGAAACTCGGCCGAATTACATACAACTCAGCCGATCAGTTTGCTGTTCGATTGCCTATTAAGGAAACTCGGCCGAATCACATACAACTCGGCCGAATCGCGTACAGACTGAAAACCTAAACAGACCTGCTGATGTCAATTTCACTCGAATCAGCGGGCAAAACTATAGAAACAAAAGCCCATTCAAAGGTCAATTCTAGTCTACTTGTTACAAAGAATAAAATCAACAAATGCTACAATTGCATAGTGTACAACATATATTAAAGACCCATATTTCAAAGTATTGAATATTTAAATTCAAACATATAAGAGCATTTCTGTACATTTCCAACAAAAACAACATTATGAAATGTAAGTTCCATCTCCTTTTACATTTATGCTCTTAATTCTTGTTTCTTTTTTTTTCTCGTTTTCTAACCCTAACATTTCTAGGGTTCATCTCTAGCCCATTCTTCCACTGTATACCTGGCCAGGGCATATGTGAGAGAATAGACATAGTAGCTTGTACTGGTTGATCCAAGCACTCAGATATCGGGCCAGGATATCCAAATACTCAAATCCCCAAAGCTAACATCAAACATCTCCTATCTGCCACACATAGGACTTTAACTTACTAACTTAATGGTCCTTGACAACTCACCCTAAGCTCTGATACCAAGCTGTTACACCCCGATCTCACAATTTCCTCAAATCATGAGATTAGGGCATAAGATAGGATTTATATGTAACACCAAGAACACCCTTAACTTTTTCTTTTCTTTTAAACTCTTGTTTCTTCACATTAAACCACATAAAACATTTTAACAAGGGAATCTGAACATTTCTTTTACTAATCAGACTTCAATAGTAAAGATATATGTATAAGCATTCATGATGTCTCTCACACATTATGCACATGAAACTTGCTAATTAGCATACATATCAAAAGAGGAATAATATTACACATCGTAATTACAACTCTCTCTCTTATCTCTTACTGAGGACCTAGAGTGACAAGGACCGACTGACTCAACTAATCTCATACTTGACTCCTGTGGCAGATCTACTCTGATGCTCTGATCATCTTCAAGTCCACGCGGTTAACCCTAAAAATGTTTGAGTAGAGGGGTGAGCCTACTCGCTCAGTGAATGAGTACTTCATGGAAACAGACTAATGCACTAATGTGATAACAGATAGAATTTAAGTAAACGATATGAAATTTAACAACAATAAATACTACACTGAGCAGTTCTAAAACAATATAATTGAAATAACAAAGAATGTAAATATTGCATCCAAAAAATAACTACTAGAAGACTATGCTCTAGTATTCCTTATCTCTTTCATTTATAAAGAACTCTGTGAACCTATATGATCATATTTTAAATTATGCCATGATCTTATGCAGTGTACTCTGCATAAGAGACTCGCAGTGCACTACGACCACACCGTACAAGACTTAGCGACACACCCGGGAAATGCTAAGTCTGACGCCAGCCCTGTTCTGCTACAGGACCACAGGCTCTCTGGCCTCAATGCACTAACTCAGAGTGCTCTAGACTCCTCCTCTAACCTGAGTACACAGGCGGAGAGTCTCACGGGGTTACCACCATGACTCCGCACGGTTCTTGTTGCAATAACCCCTATTTCCTCCAGTGCCACCATGACTCTGCACGGTTCTTGTTGCAACACTGGCTCTCTATCCTCGTGCCACCATGACTCCGCACGGCTATTGTTGCAACACGAGTTTCACCCCTAAGAAGCAGATCTCTCGAAGGGGTTCTACGGTGTTCAGGGCACCTAAGTCTAACATTAATATTATAGATACATGTAAAATAGAAATCATAACTCATTTTACATTTCTCATAAGGCTCACACGGCTTGCCATATCATATCATAAGCAACATCATAACTCATGTATTCAACATATATCATATCTCAGTAACATCCCTTTTTAGGGCATGTCATATCTCATCACCTGCAAATTTACGAGATATGTATCGAAAATAAAAAGCCCTGCAATATGTAGATATCAACTCAGAGTGAACAAGCATATAAAGTTAAATGCAATAGAAACATACAATTCAACAATTAAGCATCACCACATCTCATATCGAGACCTTTCATATCACCTTAACATGATTAATTGAACACCCTATCCTTAGGGTTTCATTTGCCTTATTCATTCCTCACATGCCAACACCCTACTCTTAGGGTTGCATTTGCCTCATTCACCTTTTCATTTACCTCATTCACTTGTCACATGGCTCTCATAAGGATTTCATAGGATATAAGCATTTACTAAATAAAGATTGTTTCCAACAAATCGTATGCAATCAATATAGACATGAAACCATGGAAATTTAACTAAGTTTAGGTTTTCCATATCATTCACTGCTATATCATGTATCCAAAATAAAATTCAATTAAGATAACCCCTGAGGTACATCCTAACCACTTATAGGATTACTAGTCCTTTTCAATAAGGTTGAAACTCTAGTGATGTCACAATTAGGTTAAACCCTAATTACATCATTTGATATAAATCTGAAAAACATTCTCACTAGGAAGTGTTGTATACGTTTCTATTATGAATCTACCATTTGGGAATCATTCAAATAGAGAAGGAATCCATATCATAACAATTTGCAATAACTTAGTTCAAACGGACATTTCAGGGTTTAGAATTCACATGCTAAGCATTTAGGGATTTGGATGCTATAATCAAATTCGTGCATTACAATGTTTGAAGGAAGAACCCACTCACCCTAAGGTGTGAAAACACCTCAAAACTGCAGCTCAACTCAGGGAATCTCGAACTCACATCAAATCCCTAGCAAATCTCCCAATTCTTCTTCCATTCAACTCGGGAACCTTGAAAATGAGGGATTATGAAGAAAGGGTGAGAAAAGAGGGAATTTCGACATCATCTTGGATCAAATCAGAGCATGGACGGAATCTTGACATGAGAGAGAAGATCCACCATAAAAGTCTATGCAAAGAATCCAAACTTACTTGATTTCACCCTTCCTGGAATCGCAAAACCCTAATTCAGTAATTCCCCCACTTTCTCCACTCAAGCCCTAACTCTCCCTCTCTCTCTAGGAGCTCGTTTCTCTGGAATGAATGACGAAGAATGAGAGCTTTGTGTGTGTGTGGTCGATCATAAAACATCCTATTTGTGTTATTGTCATTAATTAGATTTCAAGAATGATTATTCTAATTAATCTTTGCGATTGTCTAGGTAAACCCTAGTTTACCAATTAAGCTCAAATGGGGTCGTAACAATTTTCCCGCTGTTCTCTAAGTACATATGTACTTAGAGAAAAAATGGGGAAATGTTGCCGAAATTTTCTTGAAAACCAAATACACATTATACACTTACATCCAAGTGAGATTAGGTGTTCAAGAACAGTCCCAAATCGGGGACTATCCAAGATTTACTCCTAATGAGTAAATCTTAGACGGGTTTCTAGGCCAACAAATACATGTGTTGTCATTCTATAACATTGATTTCAACATTTCGAGTGTCCATGCATGCTCATCATCAAGATAAAGATTACACATAAATTACTATGACCTAGGGATGGAGAGATTAATTTCAAAATAGCTCATGCATTATCATCAATCTACATCATACAATAGGGATTCATGTAGATATTAGGGTGACACATCACTACAAAATCAGAGATTTAACATTAGGGTTTTAATATCTTACATAGATTGATCACAAGATTTTAGCAATATAGTTAATTTAAGATTATGGTGAAATGTGTATTAGGGTTTTAATATCTTATTTCAACATGCATCAAAATTTACAGAATTAGGTCAAGCATTAGTATTCAATTGTAAATGTATATTCTTCTTCCTCCTGCTCCCTCTCAGATGGTTGTTGGATTAAAGCAAGGCCACGACCATGGCTGTGTTGGCCTACCACGGCCGTGCTGGCCAGCACGGCCGTGGTCGGCCAACAAAGCCACGGTCGTAGCCTTGCTTTAATCCACATTTGGTAAGGAGAGGGAGCAGGTCGGGAAGAAGAAGAGGTGGAGGAAGAAGAAGGGTAGTGACATATACCTGGGCAGGAGAGCAGCAGCTTGGAGAAGGAGAAATAAACTCACGAGCAAGAGAAGGAGTAGGCACCAGAGCTAGCAGGAAGCTGGGTGGCGGAGGCACCAGAGCTAGCAGGAAGTTGGGTGGCGGCTGGAGATCTAGCAGGCAGAGAAGGCACGCATGTACCGGTGTGCAGAAGAGAAGGGACCGCGACACCCAGAGCAACGAACGGTGGCAGAGCAAGGAACCGAAGGCGGTGATCAGAGGAAGGAATAGTGGCGGAGCAAGGAACCGGAGGTGATCACCAGACCTAAGCACGCATGGAATCGATGTAACAGAGAAGGGGGAAGAGCCTGGCTCGCGCGAGTGTTATTAAGTTACAATAGGCGTCGGTTATTCAAACAAACTGACACATAAAACTAAAGGTCTCGGTTCTCCAAACAAACCGACACCTATTCTCAATGATAGTCGCCAGTTTTAACTAGAAAAAGCCGACGTCTATCTACATATGCCGATTAAAAAAGTATTCTCGATTAATAACTATAGTCATCGGTTTATTTCCAAAACCGACGCTCAAAGGGAGTAAAAATTTCCCACGAACAGCGCGGGAAAACCCATAAGCGTCGGTCATTGCAGTGAAACCAACGACCAAAATGTGCCCAATTTCTATCTCGGGAATAACCTTTAGTCGTCAGTTTATTAGTTAATAACCGATGCCGTATGTTAAATTTTGGAGGCAGTTTTTTTCGCTAGATATTTTGGATTTTGCGGTTAATTTTAGGCGTCCATTTTTTAATAAGGAACCGACACTGAATAAAAGTGATACTCGTGTTTGGTCACCCTTCACATATAGATGTCGGATTATTTTATGAACCGACACTTTATTGTTTAGGTGTCGGTGTATTTATACAACCGACGCCTTTAAAAGTGACGTTATAAGCCATTTCTGTAGTAGTGCTAGTTGTGGATTCACAAGCTTGCCTCTGTTCTAAGGATTCCTAAATCATAATTGCAACTTTTCACACAGACGTCAAGTGGATCATGATGAGCTTTGAGCTATAATCAAGATGAAGTGTTTTTCCTTGATGGACTACGTGCCTTCTCACATTAGATTGAGTCAAAAAGATGAAAAATATAAAAATGTGCAAAAAAAGGCTTGGTCGCCCACAAAAATCCCAAAAACATCTATATAGTTCTCACCCAATCCTACAAATAGAATGCAGAAGATAAAAACTCGAGTGTAAACAATAAATGAGTGTTGCTTTCTCTTTTAGGAGAGTTAAGGATGGTGCCTAGCCGGTGTATGACTGCGCTCACGAACGCGGGTATGTCATGCCTGGTAGTATTATTCCAAAAGCTCATTAGAGAGTCATTAGGAACCCCCAGGTGACCTATGAGATCATCTCAGTAGCAGGGTTGGTTCGAGTGCAGTATGAGGAGTTTGTCTCACTGCTTTGGACCAACTGATTCAGACTGCAAGGACTGTTGCTTGCTACATGGACCAATCTGACGTAGATCGAGATCCTCAAAAGTCATTAGAGTCTTTTTGCTTCGTTTCTTAGGACATGAATAAGTGAGAGGCGTGTTGTTCCAGATTGGTATGCATGGATTCATGGTGATAGCTCATTGCTCATCACCTGCTAGATCACCTATGTGACAACTCTTTCATGTTTAAATATTCATGATTCAAACCCTCATGAGTATTGGCAGGCTGTAGTGAATTTGCTTAATCTTGCTTGGACACTCTTTGATCATGCTTTGGCAGGATTTTGGTTGATTTGGTGGGGGTTTGTTCTAAAACGACATGGATCGGGAGAATAGATGCTTTAAACTATTTTTCTTAACTTTAGCATTTATGGCCAAGCTTAATTTGGATGTTATCTTTTGTTCTTTGAGCACAATCTTGCTTGAGGACAAGCAAGTTTTAAGCTTGGGGTAGTTGATAACACCTAAATCTACGCATAATATCTATGCATTTCATCTATAGTTTTGTGTCACTTTGGTCTTAATTTGCCCAATAATGCTTGTGCTTTTATGCTTTCTATCCCTGCTTAGGTAATATAGTCAGAATAACCAATAATGTAGCTATCTAGCCAGTTTTAGGAGAAACTTACACCGAGCATGGATGGATAGCATTTCTCTACTCTCTCACTCTCCTTGATTCTGGCCCAGTGATACTGCCTGATATGTCGTATAATGATCATTACTGTCTTATCCTTAACTCTGGGCCCATTTTAACTCTCGATTTCTTGCTTTCATTGCCTAAATCCCATTAATCATCCATGCTAATCTTAGTTGATTTAATCTCTATTTTTATGGGATTTATTCCTATTTGTGCAGGCTAAATGGAGTACTTGGGCCAAAACCCCTCGGCCCATCTCACTTGATCGCGACCCCTCCTTTTCTCTTACTGACTCACGCTTCTTCTCCTCGATCGCGGGCTCCCTCTAACCCTACAATCGCGACCGTGATTCTCACATAACCGTGATTTACCAGCAGTACCGTGACCCTCCTCACAATCGTGACCCGCCTCCACAACAACACCCTGCGCCCCGCGACCAAGGATAGGCTGTGATCAAGTGAGATGGGCCAAGGGGTTTTGGCCCAAGTACTCCATTTCGCCTGCACAGATAGGAATATATCCCATAAAAATAGAGATTAAATCAACTAAGATTAGCATGGACGGTTAATGGGATTTAGGCAATGAAAGCAAGGAATCGAGAGTTAAACTGGGCCCAGAGTTAAGGATAAGACAGTAATGATCGTTATACGAAATATCATGCAGTATAATTCACTGGGCCAGAATCAAGGAGAGAGAGCAGAGAAATGCTATCCATCCATGTTCGATGTAAGTTTTTCCCAAAACTGGATAGATAGCTACATTATTGGCTATTCTGACTATATTACCTAAGCAGGGATAGAAAGCATAAAAACACAAGCATTATTGGGCAAATTAAGACCAAAGTGACACAAAACTATAGATGAAATGCATAGATATTATGCGTAGATTTGGGTGTTATCAGAAGGCATCTAAAACTTAATATTTATTGAGGGATTTGGTTTTATAGGTACATATACATATCCAATCATCATAATATATAGTACGCATCATATACATGCTATATCCCACAAAAAACATGTGAAATGATGAAAGCGATGATTATGGCCATCCTAATGTGATTCCTCGAGCTAAGAGGAATCACGGTCATCTAAGTCCACATCACATGCAACATGTACAAGATGAACTCTGTGCTTTACCATTCTGGGTTTGATCAACTCATCTCCATCATTGACCGGCTCACCATCAGGCCGGTCGATTGGGTGCCACCATCCGATTGACTGGCGCCTCCAGCCAATCGGTTCACTGGTCGTCGTGCATCTCCTCAGGTCGCCACCCACTCATCTCGCTCCAGGAACTGACTGCCTTGGTCCACCAGCCGATCATCTCACATCCAAGACGATCGTCTCGATCCTCCAGGTGTCCGCCGTTCTTCGTCATAACAGGAAATAAACTAATCCTATTTACAATTGTGTTGGGAAACCCCAAGTTACATTCGGGGGAACAAAGGTAGGAAAGAATCTCGAGTTATCTCAAGTTACATCAGGAATAGGAGGTAGGGAATTAGTGCACAGACCGAGATGCAAGCAACAATAATCAACCACACACAAATTTAGGGTTTATGGCCACAATCACGCTACAATCACCACAAAAACCATTTAAGGGCAACATGTATCGAATGCATTTATATACCATATCATATATGTATATGTAGGGATTTGTGGATTTATATTGGACATGTATAAAGCCAATTAATTATTCGCATCATATGCAATAAATAAAAGGCTACAAATCAAAATATTGATCACATCAATTATCCTAAAGTATAGAACATTGATGTGGCTCTGATACCACTGTTGGGTTTTAGGGGAGGCAGAGATGGCAGCGGAAACAAAAAAAAAATCTCCCCAAACCCAGAACCCAAAGAGATCTCATCAACATCTATACGGTAGGAAGGATGGTTTGTAGAGGCATACCTTGTCTTGAGGCTTGCTTGGCGACGTTACCTCGCAGCTAGCGCGGTCTTCACCTCTGATCTTAGACGGTATATGTGTAGCTCATGGTCGCACTCGGACTGACAGATTGACAACTATCCTTCGAGTGGTAGAAATCTCCCACCTCTGTAGTAGTCCACACGGACCACCTAGAAATCTAGTCATCCTATCCTACAGGACACTGGAAGGAGTCGTCACCTTCTGTCAGCGTACTAGTTACCGACGTGCTCTCCCACCACCAGTTGTCATCCTACAGTTGTCTTTCCCTCATTGTGCCTCCCTAGTCGGGTAGCACCTACTCGGTCTCTCCCGATTCACAACCGGAGAGGACAACTTTGCTGAGCAACTAGTGTTGTCTGAGCTGTTCTACTTGAGAAGCCCCCCAGTACCCCTCTATATATAGGAGAGGTCAGGGTCAGGGTTCTCAGCCCTGGGCAATGCGGGACTAAAGCGAGAGTATAAGGGTCCAAAATTTCCATGAATTGATACACTGCGGCAGGTGAACCGGTCATTTCACAAACGAACCGATCGTTTGGGGACTGAACCAATCGGTTCATCTCATGAACCGGTCATTTGAGGAGCTGAACCGATCGGTTCATTCATGAACCAGTCGTTTCACTTCCCAGGGCAGTTCCCAATTGACTTTCCTCTTTCTGTTTCCAATTAATCCAAAGATCAATACTTGTCCCAATCAAATTGTACAAGTGAAACGAAAATATTTTCTCACCAAACAAACTTTCCCAAACTGGCTCGTTTGGTCCACCTGAACCAATCAGTTCAACACTTGAACCGGTCGTCTCACTTGACCCTGAGCCGATCGGTTCAACAGTTTGAACCTGTTGGTTGGCAGTCTGGTTGTGCAGAAAACAGTCAATGTAGTTTTCAATCAATCTGACACCCAAATCAGTTAGTCTAACACTTGAACTTGATGATTCTGAGTCAAGTCAATTGATTGAATGTTTAATTGAAATATTAAACACATTTAGTAAACAATATAAACAAAACTCCTCTTCCAGGTTAAATCTTATGTGTGTGACCCTACAGGCCCATTTCACGTTGGCAGTGAAAGTCCATAACACTTATGACTTCATAAGCAAAGAGCGGTGCCTAGTCACACATCAGTGCTACCCAAGTGAAAAGGAAAGTTGGAGAAAAACTTTCAATCCTACAATCCGTGACTGGTGTTATAGTGAATGTATAATTCCTTTGTCACTGATATCCCGAATGAACTCAAGGCATGGAACAATCATCCTTTCAACGTTCATTCACTTCCTTGATCTCAGAGCAGACTGGATGAGATATGTGTGACATCAATACCACATATTGATTCACACATGCATGCGCATGCCTTTCTCAGTCCTACTCATCAAGTGGCCATGGACATCAAACTCCCTCAGGAGGGAAAAATCCCATATCTATCACTCACCCCTCAAAAGCCCCATGTGTCAAAGTCACCCAATCATCACCTTTATAACAATCTATATTTCAGGACTGTGTTTGATGATGTCAAAGTGTACCCAACGACATGTGTTGAGTGTAGTGATTTCAAGTCAAAGAATCACACTCACCACCATCATTGTGAGAGCTGACTGTGACTACCAAGTCATGGTTCCATGTGTCACTCTCACGGTGGGTCTGTCTGATACACTTGTTCTCTAACAAGTACCTATGTGCTTGGTTTGATATCAATATATCATGACTAATGAGATTCTATCATCAACCAATACACAATCTAGTCTTGTGTGTCATTGTTGTCTATCAACCTTCCACAATGACATCCGACTAGGGACATAAAAAGAATGTATACTCTTAACGTCCGTATGATCTCATCATTTAGGTACTTAACCTAAAAGCATACATCATTGAGTAAAATAATTCTTTAGACATTAAATCTATTATGTCATTATCTCATAACTGACTGAACCAGAATGAATTGGAAGCTTTCCTTTGATGTTTATCAAATCAATCTTAATGTATCCCACCAATCATCCCATGAATGTCTCTCAGGGCACACATACCAACAAGTGTTATCTCTTGTATTCGTGTCACTCAAATGTCTTAGATTACTCATAGTGTCTCCATTGAAAATCTTATGAAAGTAGTTTCTCCACTAGTTCTTTATATCATCGTCCTTCACCAACATTTTTCCATCTTCATTCTTGATGCACTTTACTTGATCAAGTCTCTTCCTTTCCTTTCTTTTGTATGAGCCATTTTTAAAATATTGTTTTCTTCTTCTATAGCGTCTGACTTATTCTATATCTCATCAAAGTATCTAGAGCTTGCCTCTTGAACTATCTTCTTAGCATCTTTCTTTGCTTGTTTGTATCACTGAGAAGTGGCAACACATCTAGATTGGGAAAGCTCTTACAGATCTCCCTTTTGAGTTTAATGGCCTTATGTACTTCATCCTTCCACCGCCAAGTCTCTTCTATGGAGGCCCACACCCTTTAGACTATCTTAAAGACTTTTTTGCAACTTTTTTATGCAAGACATCATACTTTGCCACATCATACTTCAAGTTCCAAGTTGTCTCCTTGATAATTTTATCATAAAATGTCAATTTATTATCTCCTATAAGATTCCACCACATGAGCCTTCTATCTTGGCTTTTATTATGATTACCTTTTTTTATATTTATCTTCATATCCAAATCCACTAGCCTATGTTAGGTAGTGATTTCTTCCCCAGGAATCACTTTACAATTCTTGCTTACTCATTGATCCAGTCATCTCTTAAGGAAGTAACCAATTTGGGTACAATTGTGCACTCTTGAAAGTAATAATATGCGGAAGTCTTTTTTTGAAATGTGTATTTGCCAAAATAATATCATAAGCAATTACAAAATCTAAAAGCATCTCCCTTTCTCCATTTATGTTTCCATATCTAAAACCTGCATGAACTATCTCATATCTGACATTGATACTCCCCACATGACCATTAAGTCACCATGAATAAGGATCTTCTCCTCTATATATACTCCTTACATCATTTCATCCATGTTATCCCGAAGATCCTTCTTTTACTCCTCATTAAGGCCAACTTGGGGGACATAAGTGCTAATAATAAGAAAATATTTCTTTCACAAGCAACTCAATAGCTGTGATTCTATCACCCATCTATGTGATCTTGACAACATCATCCTTCAATATCTTATGAACAATAGTTCCAACGCCATTTGTATGTTTGTCGATGCTTATATACCAAGTTTTGTACTATGTGTCTCCAATCTCTCTGTATCGTTCTCCTATATACTTGGTTCTTTCAAGAAGAAAATTTTAATTTTTCTTCTAGTTACGGTTTCTACTATCTCCTAAGAATTTCTATCAAAAATCCAATACTCCAAGATCCCACTCAAATATATTTTTGTTGAACTTATGTTTTTTCCTATCTCCTTTGAAAAGATTGCCATTGCAAATTTTTTACTACACCTAGGAAATGATGCAGTGGGACTAGCTTCTTTACCCACACCCCAAGGTGTGGAAACCCTTATTGTTCCTTTAACACAATCAGGCATCATTGTCTTGAAACCCCTGCATATTTATCATTGCACTCATGTTTTGATGCAGTGTGTCACTAGGTAGGAACGCTCTAGTGAAATTTTATAAGGATCCATGTCATAGAAAGAGTGACAAAATGTTATGTTTGGTTGTCAACCTACCACCAACCCTAATTCCTTTACCTAAGCTTGGGACCGACTACCTCTGCATAAAATGTACAAAAACATAGGCAGAGTTTAAGATAGATTTGTGTAACATACCCAAACTTATGTACTTAGCTTAACCTTCTGTGTACTTAGTCTTGTTGTTAAATAGAGTACAATTAAATCCTTATCCCTTTAATTAGAGTTAGTAAGAGTAATTAGAGCCAAGAAAGTATATTATTCTAACAAATCACCTTTTATATAAGGCTTAACTTCAATAGTGGGTTAATTATACCAATTCATCCATTTAACTATATTTACCATAAATTAGCAACCTAGAATCATTCTAAGTAAAATAGACGAAAGGAAAGTAATAAAATAGAATAATATAAAATTGATAAAGAAAGTGACTAATGTATTAGTTGGATGCTTAACTTCAAAATAATAGAATAAAATATCAAACATATTCTAATAATGTAACTATGTTAAAAATCCTAAGATCTTGTTTATTCAACATATCAAATTTCAAGTCAATCTGGCATCATTTATCCCCTCTGTTAATTAATTAAATTCACAAATTGTAGTAAATACCAATGCATTTTTCATGAAAACCCAAAGTTAGCTTTATATTTCTTGTAACATAGTTCACAGTCTTATCTTTCCCCTAGCCTCACCCTTGTGTTGAACCCAGGTCATGTGATGACTACAAATTGGGTAATTGACGACGCTTCTTCCTTCTCATCTTCCATTCCTATTTCTGATGTTTCCTTCCTTGCCTTAGCCGCCCATAACCCTGGCCTCCCAATTGTTCTCTTGCCTTGCACTAATCATGTTCATCTTTATTTTGGGGCATCAATTGGCAAGGAAGGTTAGTCAGCCACCATTGTAGGGGTCGATGATGGCTTCAAGACCCAAGTAATATCGATTATGTCTCTGGTGTTCCTAACCTACTAGACAACCACCATCAATGAGTACCTTTGAGATGCGATGTTTTTTCTCCATTCTTACTTCTGCCGATAAGACAGAGTCACTCTGCCACTACCTAGATTTTTGTGGCTATTATAGACTCTTGTTGGTGCCAATCACACAAATATCATGCTCTTCCTTCCCTTCTACCTTCTTGATGGACATACTTAAACCTTCAAGAAATAAAAAAATCCATATGTTCCTCATGTTCCCGTACATCATCCTACATTGCAAGCAACGTACAATCTAAAAATGACAGTTGAAAATCTCCTGGCAGTCGAAGGAACAACAACATTACCTTCACAGATCACCATAGATTCTCACCATATCTATAACTTCACCTCATTCTCCCTCGTTTCCACGGAAAACCCTAAAACCTCGACAAACTTCTTCCTACCTCAAACACATCACCAAAATGAATAGAACAACCCCTCCATGACAACCAACACAAGGAGGACTCTTGTGTCCTCTTTAAGTTGCATCAACACCATGGCCAATTCATATAAGGGAAGAAGGACTCCATATGGAATTCAAAACAACTCCTATAATTGCCCCACCTCTAGTAATGATCCATGGATATTTATAATCTAGAAAATCACCATCAGGGTTACCTTCTTGTAGTACAATTAATTATCCACCTCAAGTTCTGAATAAATGACCAGGATTGAGCAACAAGTAATAATGACTTAGGTTGGAAAGTCAGTAGTGTATATATGGATAATTCTAGCTATTAGGTAGATTTTCTAACCTAACAACAGTAGGATATGTATATGTGCTTGTATACCAATAGCCTAGCCATAATTATGTACAATTACTATACAATAGATGATGTCAGAAATCATTGTATACTAAAAGTAACCCAATAGTATCCCAATTGGTTTGACCTACTTGTAAACGTATTTGAGTGTATGTAAGCATGATAGATTGTTAGGTATATACATTTGGAACTCGGTAATTTTATATACTATATGACCTATTAATTGGTTAATACACATGTAGTGCAACACTAATCACACATGTGGTACATAAGTAATTATAACCTAGACAGATGAGTAGATTTCCTAATGATTACTATATGGGTAAAATAGTAACATATCCTTTTAGCAAAATCTGAAAATTTAGTAATTATCATTGGACCATCTCAGATAATAATTTGATGTCTGCATGAATCATACCCTACAAAGTATATATATATATATATATATATATATATATATATATATATATATATATGTGTGTGTGTGTGTGTGTGTGTGTGTGTGTGGATATGGAAACATATTTATAAATACAAAACAATACTAATCTTTATTTTGAGAAATAGTACCATATAAGAAGGATTATTTCAAAGTGATAGTTATGTATGTTCATTCATGCATATGATGGTATGCACGACTTAAACCCTACACCCTCTCTACAAGAGCATTTTAATAAACATACCTAATGTGGAATATATACTTGACCTGGTTTGAGTAAAGTTGAATTATACAATATATATATAGAGAATAAGATTATAAGACCTAAGTCGAAGGAATGAATTAGTGGATACATATACGCAACATGGATGTACTTAGACTAATGTATCTAAATATGGATATTAGAACTAAAACATATATCTAGTGGATCATATGTCCACTTAATAAGATTAGAAACCCTAATATGTCATTACATGATTGGGAAATGGATAAGAATAATATGAAAATGTTCAACAGGATTATATACATAGGTTCACTTTGGGTTGATTGTCAAACATAATTTATTCCTAGGATGATCCTCAACTTTGGCGACCAAGTATATTGCAATAGACATCAGCCATGACAATCATGTATGTGCAATCTCTATTCTTATTTAGGTATTATACGAATTTTACATAAAATTTCCCAAAATGAGGCATCTCTTGACTTTTTCATTTCTTATTACATTTCTATGACCTTTTGTGGCAATCATTTTGAAACACCCAAGACTCTTCTTATTCATGATCATACTGGGTTTGTAACACCTCCTTCGACGCACATTAATCTTATTGATATGATTGATGTACATATGTCTTGTCTTAATATTCTGCATGTGGTCTAGACTAGTTTAACTAACATAGATGTTTATGCAAAACATATTTTCTATGAGAGGACATGTTTTTCCATCTGAGGTGTGTCATTCCACCCTTAATAGATATAGGGGCATGCTATTCTTCTTGGGCGTGATATCCGCCATCCCTATTTTTAGGTCAATGATCCTTGGTGTCTTGCCTCTACCTTAGTTATCTCTACTCTACATTGTCTACATGAGTTTGTTTATTTTATTGAATTGGTTAATGGCAAGGCACATTATGAATTTTTGTTATTTTCTAATGTCTCATTATCTTGAAGTTTGTCCTCTTTCTTAACTATTTTGAACTTACCTACATTTCAAAGACCATCTCTTGAATGGGAACCCCTTTGTTATACTTCTCTTATCCTAAAATGACTAAATATGTTTACAATGCACATACATACTCAGTGTTACCCATACTTTATTTATCTCTCTCAAGGTATTGTTCATAAACCACTCAGGTGTAGGTATCTTAGAGGACCATGACTCGAGAAGTTCATTTACAGGAGTTTAGATTTTAGGATAGCTTGAGATGGACAAGTCACCCTTTGCAACTAGCCTAGTAATATATCATATGTACTTTTAGATTTTGTAATTCACCCTTAATGTGAGGAACAATGTATGAACTACAATGAAAATGAGTTTGTAATAGTTCATTTTCCACTACTAATTAAATATTAAGTTTGATATACTATACTTGGGAAAGTAAAATTCATCTTTTCCACCATACTTATAAGCGTGTTTGGATTAGATGGATCAATTCCTCCATTAAGTAAGGAGCAAATCCCCTCTCAAGTCCCACACTTTACGATATGGTATCAGAGCCAATGCAGTTGGTTAATTTGACTATTTTAGATTATCCTTTATTGTTCCTATACATGTCCCTTAATAGGTAGTTAGGTGACTCTATATAAAATGTTTATGCACCATTGTTGAGGTGTGGAATACCAACTAGGGTTGCATCCCTATAATATTTGGTTATTACCAATCTCTACAACACTTCAGTGGTAAGTCTCAATTTATGAGAATCCAAATCCCCCTACCCTCTTTATGATGGTGGGATACCTAAATAGTTCCCCTACAACACATGGGTATAATTACCCTGAAAAAACCAAGTGTTTAATGCCCATATAGTCCCCTTAGTCTTGAAAACCCTAATCACTTCCTAGAATAGTTATGTGCCCAGGAAACTCCCCTCCATGCCCCATAATGAGGATATATGCCCCTTATATGACCAAGTGCATTTATGGTGAAGTAGTAAATAGTGTATGAAGTTACCAATAAAGACATAGTGGTTTCCGACATAATTTAATAAGTAGATACCATTTATCTCTCCCATGTTATAGGTTAAGGATGCATATAGTAGGCCCTTCTAGATGCTCACAAGAAGTGTATTCTTTTGGTAAAGGTATTCAATGGTTGTTTAGGAGATCAGAGTCAATGACTTGGCAACACATTGATTTTGGCACCATTTCTAAATTAGCATAGCAATATTTTCTTCATCAAACTAACATCCAAATTATTACATTATATGCACACAAAAGAACTTTTTAGATTTTATCAATGGTTTCATGAACCAACTCACCACCATATGAAGTTTACATACGTAATGAATCCTTTAGTGAAGAACCATCTATCTGGTCAGGTCAAACTTGAAATCCTAGACTTAGATTAGAGAAACAACTTAGAAGTTTTAGATATATATATATATGTGACTTAGTTGATCTACCTCATTCTACCCTTTTTAGTGGTTACTTGAATAATAATCCTTTCAGGAGGTGGAACATTGTACCTCCATAGTCTAGAAGAGTAATTCAACTTTGATATTGTCATAAATTTATAATGTATGCACCAAGTAACCCTTGGGATGAACCCTAATATAATTATTCCTAATTAGGATGATTTAAAACTTTATAATATGGATACAAGACACTGGATAACTTAACATGAATCCACAAAAAAGTTCTACCCATCAATGCAAGGTAAAAATCATAAGTTAAGCAAACCTTGATTGGTTGATAACATTAAGAGGGTACTTGGGATGTAAATAATAATATAAAAAAATATATATTTGTGCCTTCTGCCCTAATCCTTTTTGGGGGTAATGTTGTTGCTAAAAGCTAAGTCAAACAATTTAATAAATTATAATGTAATGAATTACATCTTGGCACACACATAATATGTAATTTGGTTAATGTCAGACATAATATTGGGCTAGGTTTGATGGGTGAAATTCGGGTGCAAAATCCTTTTAAAGGGGTAAATTGGCGTAGCATACCCAAATCTAGGTACTTATCTCAACCTTCTCTTGGCTTAGTCTTGTTTTTTATCTGATTACAATTAAATCCTTATTCCTTGAGTTGGATTAATCAAGAGTAATCAAAGCCAAGAAAATATAATGTTCTAACAAATCAAATTTTATATTAAGTTAATAATAATTTAATTAAGTCTTCAATGGTGGTTTATTATACCAATTCACCCATTTAATTATATTTGACAAATTAGTAGCCTACCATCATTATAATTTTAATTGATAAAAGAAGTTCAATAAAACAAAATTATATATAAAATGGATAAAGAAATGCATTAATGTATTTGTTGGATGCTTAACTTAGACGTGATTGAATGAATATTAAACATATTTCAACAATAAAAGTGATGTTAGAATTGGGATCCTCACATCTTGTTTAGTCAACATGTCTAATTTCAAGTCAATCATTTACCTCCTCATTTATTTAACTGAATTCACAAATTGTAATAAACACCAATGATTTTTTTTAAACCTAAGTTAGCTTTATGCTTCTTGTAATGTAGTCCGCAGTCTTCCCCTTCCCCTAGTTGCACCCTTGCATTGGCATAACACTCGTAATGAATACAAATTGGGTAATCATCATCGTTGCTTCCTTCTCCTCTTCCATTCCTATTTCTAGCATTGCCTTCCTTGCCCTACTGTACATAACTACGGCCATCCAACTATTCTCTCTTACCTTGAGCTAGCTATTCTCACCCTTCTCCTAGCATCAATTGGCAAGGAAGGTAAGCCAACCACCACTGCAATGGCTGATGATGGCTTCAAGACCCAAGGAATATCTACTCTTTCTCTAGTGTTCCTCACTTATTGGACAACCACCACCGCCGAGTACCTCAGAGCCACCATGTTTTTCCTCCATTCTTGCACATGTATACCTGACAGAGGTGATCCACCACCACCCAACTTTTTATGGATGTTGCAGACTCATGTCGGCGTGAAGCACACCAGTACCACACCCTTCCTTCCCTTCTACCTTCTTGATGAACATCCTTAAACCTTCAAGAACTAAAATATCAACATGTGCCTCATGTTTCCAGACACCCTCGAACATTGTGGGCAACACACGGTCTTTTAAACATAGTTGAAAAGCTCCTAAAAATAGCTAGAATATAGCATTGTTGTCTCAGATCACCATACTTTCTCACAACATCAAAAACTACACCTCATTCTCATTGTTTCCATGCAAAATCTCAAAACCATGACAACCTTCTTCTATCCTCAAACACAACATCAAAATCAACACATCAACCCATCCATGAAGACCATCACAAGGATGATTCTAGTGGCCTCTTCAAGTCACACCAACATCATACTCAGTTTGGCCAAGGGAAGAAAGACTCCACATGGAATTACAAACAACTATAATTGGGTCACCTCTGTAATGACCTATGGAGATTTATAGAAAGACTGTCACCACAGTTTAGTGTTACCTTCTTGTAGTACAATTAATTCTCCACCTCAATAACTAAATAAATGACCAGGAAAGAACAACATGTAATAATGATTTAGGTTGGAAAGTCGGTAGTATATATGGAAAATTTAACTATTAATTAGATTACTTAACCTAACAACATTAGAATATGTATATGTGCTTGTATACGAGTGGTCTAAATAGAATTTAGTACAATTACTATACAATGATTTAGAAATTGTTGTATACCAAACGTAACATGATAGTACCCTAATTAGGTTGACCTACTTGTATATGTGATGCAACCCTATTTTAGGGCTTCATCCTGTGACTTTTTGCATGATAATCACATATGAACATCATATATTTTATTCCCTCTAATATCAACTTTTATGATAAATGCACTTATGCCTCCTTTTGTGTGTATTTCAGGGCACACATGCATGCATTGATGCATGGGAGAGAAATGAAGAACGTCTTTGGGGTCTTACACCTCAAGAGTGGGTCTATCTCTTCCCCGAGCTTCCCTTGGATGCACCAGAACAATTCAAAGAAAAAGGAGGCTAGATGAAGAAGTCGAGGTGAAGAACAACACTAAGAAGCCCCGAGACAGTCGTGGTACATCCCCACAGTTGTGGCAAATTATGTTCTAAAAGTTATAGGGAAGGTGCTCAATTTACACATGAATGACCACAGCTGTGGTCATCACAACGGTCGTGGTCACTGAAGACCCCATGGTTGTGGCCCTCAAAACGGCCATGGCCAGCGCCTTCCACCTCACCCATGGTCATCAACACGACTGTGGTGATTTATGCATGAAGATCCCAAAAATAAACATGGAGTTGGTCCAATTTACACATGAATGACCACGGTCGTGGCCCATGAAGGCCACCTCACCCGTAGTACTCACCATGCCCGTGGCGAGCTTAAGACACACCAACCTCAGAGCAACCTCGCCCATGGCCCCCCTCCAACACGGCCATGGTACCCTCTACCCACCACGACCGTGGCACGCCACCACAGCCGTGGCCAACATACACACTTACCACTTCAATTCCACTTTCCATCTCGACCATTGCACTGCCCACGGTTGTGCCATGAAACCCCCACCACGGTCGTGGCACCTCAACATGGCCGTGGTGATCACCTAAACCTACCCATTTTTGCCACTGATTTTCCCACTTTGCCCCTACTCACCACCTATATATACATGGGTGGTGGCAACAACACTAGGTTAGCTGCCATTGCTCCCCTCCACCTACTCTAGAACATTCATTGCCTCATTCCTTGCATTCAAGCCATCCATCCACCATTTCAACCTCATTTCCACCATATAAACCTAGTTTTCTAGGTTTTCTATCATAATGCTCTTCATTTCCATGCCCTTCATCCACCTTGGAGGAGGGTGGTCATTCTACAATAGATAGGAGGTGAAGAAGAAGAAGCTACTTCAAGCTCCGTGGAGTCTTATCCCCTTCTTCTCATTTCTTTTATCTTTTCTTTGAGCATGTCTAGCTAAGCCCCTAGTGGTGGGTTGTTTGGGGTTAAAATATGACTTTCATACCATGTTGGGGAAATATAACTTGTAATGAACATAGTTTCATTCTATGATGATTGACTCTCGCTCCTATCTCATTTCCCATTATATTGCATGTGGTTTGTGATTTTAACATAGATTGCTTCCTTTGTGATGCATGATGACACTTAGCTTCTAGGAGAAATTGGAATGTATGTGACAATCTTAGGAATGACTCCTAGGTCCAATTAGTGGATCCCTAGATAGCTCCCTTTGTTCCTACATACATCTCTCTTCTTCTACAAGTGAGTGTGAGATCTAAGTAGCTAGTGTAAGTGTGATTAGTGCAATTGCCTAGAGTTTCCTAAAGGTTAGATGGCAAGTAACATGAAGTGAAATACCCTCATCTCTACTCCCATTCCTACCCTTGGCTCTCAATTACCCTAATACCACGTATGCTAGAAACCTAGACTTACCAAGTCCTACTATAATTACACCTAGCCCTAGTTCTCCAACTAGTAGTATATGGTATATTCTAATAGCACTCGCCTTGTTGTTTGGTTTGGTAACCTAGATTGAAATGTGAGATTTACATGCTATGTTGACCTTCCCCCAACTAATATCAAGTTACATTTCCAAACGGCCCACCTATCCATCATACTGCTTAAAATCCACTTTTACCTTCTTAGCTTGTTAATGTTAGTGTAGTCAATTGCATTTGTTAATTCTTAGCTAATTGCCTAGTTCTAGATAGTTAGTTCTTGCTCAAGTAGTTAGGGCTCCTTTGAGCTTTCTTGTGTCAATTTGGCTAATTAGTGATAACATAGGCTCTTGCTTGCCTAATTGCTTAGCTTGCGCCTTAGTTGATAACTTAGCTTGCTAGTGTAGTGTAACTCCTTGCTTTAGTTTAATTGCTTGCCTTGCTTAGTTTGATAGACTTACTTGCTAGAGTAATCTAGAGTTCTTACTAACTTAGTTTCTTTCTTGCTTGAACTCATAGCATAATCAAACCAAACCCAACTTTAAACCCTCAAACCCTAATATCCACTTTAGGAACATAGCTAACACAAACCTAGCTCTAGTGCCCCCTCTCTCCCTGAGGATCGACCCTAATCTTACCACTAGCTTATACTACAACACGCCCCCGTGTGCTTGCGGGTATGTGTGATTAGTTGAGCCTGTGCGTTGGACTAGGTCCTTATACAACTTTTGAGAGATCCATGTGTTTTCCCTTAGGGTTGCATCTAGCCACCTTTAGTTGTCTAGTGTGTGGTCACAAGAATAATTGCACCAAGCTTTCTAGCATCGCTGCCAAGGGAAGAGGTGCTCGACCTAGCTACTTAGTGTATCTTAGCCTTTCCTACTGTCCTCACCATTTCTATTATTTATTCTTTGTTTACTTTTTGCATACTATCGTTCTAACTTGGATTTTGTTGCTTGTTTGTGTATTGCGCAGGTGACAGTTGTGCTTGCATAGTATGCATTTGACTTGTACTAACTTGGTGTTATATGACCCCGAGATAGGTAGAAGGAGACACCAAAGCTGGCACAAACAACAACAAGCAACTGATATGGGTGACCATGAAGCTCAAATCCCTCCCGGGGATATTCCACCACAACCCAACCGCCCTCTCCATGAATACTTCACCCCAGGGAACTACAATTCCCCCATTGCCACCCTTGTTGACCAAATGTCGAGTCAACAATTCTCCATTCCACCTGCACTTCTTGGACTCCTTCCCACTTACTATGGGATGGGGAATGAGAACCCCTACCACCATATCGACGCCTTCCTTAAAACTTGTTCCACTTTCCGCACACCCGCCACCACCGATGTCTCCATCTGAAGAACCCTTTTCCCATTCCCTCTAAAAGAAAAATCCAAGGAATGGTACATGGCCAAGCCTAAGTTGTTGAATGGAATGTGGTGAAGAACGAGTTCCTCAAGAAGTTTTGCCCGATCTCCAAATTGACTCAGATGTGAAGATGCATTACTTCCTTCACACAAAAAGAGAATGAACCATTTCACAAAGCTTGGGAACAATTTCAAAAGCTCCTTCATGATTTCCCACATCATGAAGTACCTCTATGGGGGATGGTTCAAGCTTTCTACACTGGGCTAGTGGAATTGAGCCAAAACAATGTTGATTTATCATGTGGACCTTCATGGCAAAGCCACCTGAGGAGTCTTGGCCCTTATTCGAGCATCTTGCTGAGAATTCTCACCACCGAGCCTCAAGTAAAGTGGGGTACTATAACTGGAACTACATTCCTCCACCTCCTCCCATAGTTCCATCCCAGACTGAAGCCAACCCCGACAAGATGAAAATGATGGCAGATATGATGAAGAACCAAGCTGGAGGTTCTTCTAGCCAATCTACTTTGGCAATTGATGATGTAGATGAAGAAGTGCACGCTTTGCATGATTTTAGCAACCACAACAACCAAGGGCTAATGTCCAACACCTACACTCATGAGTGGAAGAATCATCCAAACTTCTCATGGAAACAACAAAGTGAGGAGGGGCAAGGGAAGCCAAGGCAATATCACGGTCCCAATCACAACTCAAAGTTTGAAGAGGAAGTCCTAGGAAGGCTAAGGAGCCTTGATGAAGTAAAGAAAGAGGTGTCGTCTCAAGGAAAAAACATTATCCACCTTGAATAAAGGCTTGATCAAATCTCTCTTTCACTTGCTCGTCGTGAAGAGGGGAGGCTCTCATCTCAATCCATGGCCAACCCAAACAATGATGGTGGTTATGTGAGCACTACTCAAGGCGCTTATGTCCCACCACAAGGCCAAGTACCCCCACTTCATAAGTACAAAGGACCACCACATCCATATGCTCCTCCACCTCAACAACCCCCTTTCAACTACCAATATCCCCCACCTCCATCACACGCCTATCAACCACCACCTCCACAACAACCTCCCCAACAACCGACTTGCATACTCTAAAATTCTAATGCACCTCACCAAAGACCACCACCACCTTCATATTTACAAGCTCCTCCTTCTTCCCCAAGTGAACATGGTGTCAATCATATGGGTGAAAAAGGCTTCTCAAGAGCTTAAAAAATGGGAAGAAGAAATGATCAAGGTTGGTGATGCTAATCTAGTGCCAAAAGAATCTAGTGGAGATTGTAAGAGCGCCAAAGAGTTGTTGCTCCCTTGTTGCTTGAAAATGCCAAGTACATCCAAGCTCTCACTGCCCCCTTTGGTGATGAAGGAGCATCCTCTAGTGTCCCACCATTGATAGATAAGATGATATCTTGCGTCTTGCCCCCATTTGAGTATGTGAGATCAACTATCCCACCCTTTCTTGGAAGTAATGAAAGTGCTAGAGATTCAATTCTTCCGTCCTTCTATGACAAGATCATGTTTTTTGCCCCACATGCCATTGAAATGGTAACACTTGATGGAATACCTTGTTGGGAGCTATGATCTCCCCAAGAGACAAGAATCACCATCATACCTCCTCAAGGCCCATAAATTTCTACAGAAACATTTGATGCAATTGGTGAGAAATCCATGGTGCTTTAGAAGACCACTCTCTCCAAGAGAAGAATAGTCATGTCATGAATCTCTTAGGGACCTTGAAGCAAGGAACACCAAGCATCAAAGCATTCCTTTCATTGGTAAAGGATGTTTGCACAGGCAGGAGAAAACTGGTATTATTTCCACCCAAGGAAATCATTGAAACAAGATCTATGAACTTCATCCTAGACATTGGTTTCCAAAAAAAAAGGACGATCCAAGAGTCCCTCTTATCACGTGCTATATCAGGGCATGACCTATCGAGCACGCTCTCCTAGATCTAGGTGTAGAAATAAGCATTTATACCATGTACTTGAGGCTCGACCTAAAGAAAATGGAACTAGTGGATTGTGTCCTTGTCTTGGGTGATGGAAGTAAGAGGAAACCCTTGGGTGTATTGCTAGACGAGACAGTGGCATTGGATCAAACGATAAACATCACATACCTAACCAACTTTCTGATCATGGATTCTAGTCCTATTGATGGAAAGGAATACCTCATATTGGGGAGACCCTTCTTATCCACCGTAGGTGCATAGATTAATGTGCGTACATGCACTCTAACTGTCAATCATAGAAGGAGAAAGTTTGAATTCTTTATATTCATTGAGGAAGAAAGATATCGGTTGGGTGAAGAAGATTTTGGCAACAGTCTAGGCTACTATGATCCTCTAGAACAGTGGAGATCAAGTCCTTACTTCCGATTGATGTACACTTCTTGGGATGAGGCCCATGTCATCATAACTCTAGAAAGGATCACGGTGGAAGAGAAAGGAGACACTGGGGGTGTCAATAGTTAGTGAAGAAAGCAACAAGCTCGATTGAAGGCTATAAATTTAGCGCTAGTGGGAGGCAACCCACGTGGTTTGAAATTATTGAACCTTGTTGTTTTATCATGCTTTCTTTTTCCATGAAATACACATACACACAATTGTGCTTGATAGTTTTTGTTTGAGTTTTGATAAGATACAGGTAACATGTTTAAGAGAGAGAGAGAGGGCAAGACATGGTTGTTGAAGTTGAAATGTGGCAAAGAACCAAAATTTTTGCAAAGATATCAAAATTTTCGAAATTGAATTGACAAAGTATTGAATGAAGAACCACCACAATCGT
This sequence comes from Alisma plantago-aquatica, assembly GCA_963693085.1. Taxonomy (NCBI): domain Eukaryota; kingdom Viridiplantae; phylum Streptophyta; class Magnoliopsida; order Alismatales; family Alismataceae; genus Alisma; species Alisma plantago-aquatica. Next base: position 429,926,416 of record OY856413.1, read on the forward strand.
GGTGCCTCAAAATGGTCATGGTGATTTAATTGCAAAATCTCAAGAAAGTGATGGTATCATGCCCAATTTTGTGAAGGATTGTCCATAGCCGTGGAGCTCAAAATGGCCATGGCCCACACTAGACAACACGTCCATGGCTACCACCATGGTCGTGGCAACATGAAGGCAAGACAACCATGGAGACCACCACAACCATGGTGAATTAAGTGAAAACATTTGAAGGAGTTACAGGGATGGAGGTGATTTTGTACATGAATGGCCACGATCGTGGTGACCACCATAGTTGAGCCAAGAGGAGCACACCATGACTGTGGCACCCACCACGATCGTGGTGAGGGTCAATCTATAACCATCTCCACCACCCACCATGACAGTGGCACCCGCCATGACCGTGTTGCCAAACCCCCACCACGATCGTGGCGGGACCCAACCCCACCTATTTTTCACTTAAACCCCAGAAAACACCACGACCCTCTCCACATTCTAACTCTTTTATTTGACTCCCCCTCGGTCATGGTGACGTGCTCCACCTCCAGCACCTCTAATCTCACATTTCCATCCCAAATCCTCCAACAAACCAACCTCCAATCACTTCCTACACCTCCACCACCTCTCCCTCTACCGTTTCCACCCCAAAACCTCCACCAATCTAGCCATCATCTCCATTTTTGTTCTCCACCTCACCTACAACCTCCTCACACAAATCCTCATGAAAATTCACAAATTTTCACCCAAAACATTCAACCAATCCATCCTCCACCATCCAAGCAACCATCATATCCTATTCCACCCATCACTCAACCTCCATTTTGCCTCCTCCACAAAAATTTGAAAATCACAACCATACCACCACCACCATATCCACACAATGAAGGGAATTACCAAGGCTGTGAAGAAGGGGGCTCAAAATAGCCTTGAGGTGATCAATGGGGCCAAGGTGTGCACCAAGAGAACCTCTTCCCAAGTCTCCATGCCATCCCACTCTCCATTACCATCAAACTCAATTTTCCAATCGCTCCACCGCTCGACGTTCGTGAGTGCATCCCACACCCAGTCGTCGGATAGCCACCACATCATGAATGAGACTTATAGGGAGGAGGAGGCATCTGAGGAGAACCTCAATGAAATGATTGACGAGGTTGATTCGGAGATCACAACCCACCAAAAGCGGGGCAAGGGGGCTGCAACCCCATCTTCATCAAGACTACCACCACGACCAACGCCGGCATGCCACTCTACCTCCTCATTAGGGGAGAGACCATAACAATAGCCACAATTAAGGCAACATTTGATGATTGGGGAGGAGGACCACCCACATCGATACCTCGAGCAATGAGTACCACTAATTCTTAACATGAGCTTAGGGTCAAGATCCTACCAGGTCGAGGTAGAAGATGATGACATTGTTGAGGAGGAGATGGATTCTGAGCCCGAGGACACTTTGGCATACTTGGAGGCAGACATGCTGAAAGGTTTTGGCAAGGATCCTAAGGGAACTTCATATGGCACGTGTCAGAGGAAGATGCATATCACACCTATTTATCTTGAGTGCATGTCTAGGAGAGTTATCTCCACAAGATATGGGTGTGACAAGGTAATTGAAGACCTGAGAATCAAAGTAGAGGTGGTAAGGAAGCTGAAGAAAATTAGTTTGTGGAAGGTGCTTTTCATGACACAAACCACATATGTGGAGTTGACTCAGCACTTCTTCGCCACACTAGAGAAGGTCAAGGTATTAGGGGAGGAAGCCATCAAGTTTTCAATGTTCAACAGAGTACACACGTTGACTGCTTCTGAGATTAACTACATCTTTGCAAAGGATCCCGAAGAAGTCAACAAAATGAGTGATGGCTTAAATGAGAGAGAGGTTGACTTAGACTTTGGTGACTTCTGGTATGATTTGATAGGGACGTCAACATACACTGCTGGAAAGTTAAAGACTATGTTGATCAGTAATCCCCTAGCCAGATTCGTGCAGAAAGTCATAGCCAACACTATTGTGGGAAGGTATGATAATTAGGGAAACATTTCATAAAAGGACATCCTTGTTTTACATGGTATAAATGAGAGATTGCACATCAACTTAGGGTTGCTCTTGATAGACCACATGAGGATAATTCTCTTCAAAAGCAAAAATCCACTTGTTATGGGAGGGAATGTGACCTCAATTGTTATATATTTAGGATTTGATGTCAGTGGACTTAAGGAGGCCAAATGAGCTCAATATGTTGATTTAAAGTACCTCATGTGCTCTCAAATGATCATAGTCAAGAACAAGAGGCTGATGTATAATGTGAAATCCTTACCGACACAAAAGTTAGAGTTGCCCTACCATGCTTATCCACTTCTCTCTGCCTTAGCCCCCCCGACTTACTACGTGACAAGCTGAGGCAATGGGAGCAAGCCAACCCTGGGGAAAACTTCAACCCCACTGCTGCATAAGAAGAAGTGGCAGAATCAAATGCACATCAGTAAGAAGAAGAGGGAGGAGAGCAAAGAAGACAACCCCGAAGAGTGAGATAAAGGGATGAGGCAACATCCCAAATGTAGGGCCATTAGTGAATGCATATGATATGTCATCTATCCATTCACAGCTTGAAGGCATCCAAAATACACATCATGACATGCAACTTGTCCAACAGTACATGTAGCAAGACCAACAACAGATGCATCAATAGTTCAACCACTTGTACCATTACCACCATGCACAAGCATAGAGAAACCCCGAATGGGGTGAAGACTTTTGGGGTGAAATTTCAGGATATCAGGAGACCTACCTTCCCCCTCAAGACACATATTAGGGCCATTGTTACCAGTTCCCTTCCAACTCGTCTAGGTCCTCCACCTCCTCAGCAACACCAGTCAGAGTTTCCTGACTAGCCACAATAGGGAAACTTGCCCTTTGATTGGCATCACCAACCATGATCTTCACCCTATTTTCCCTAAACTTGAGTTTCATGTTGAGGACAACATGATTCAAAAGTTTGGGGTGGTAGGGCGGTATGTACCACCATGTCTTTATCTCTCATTTTGTTTACAAATGTCCCACCTAATTTTGGAATTGCTTGATTTCACTCTTATTAGTGTAGATTTCTTCTTGTTAGCTTTCATGCATACATGTAGTTTAATTTCATGCATTTTTAAGTAATTAAAAAAATGCTTTTTTTGCCCTTCCATGTCATGCATTGCATTTTCATGTAGATTTTAGTAATTTTTGTGTGTTTTAATTAGGATTTTATATTTTATGCTTTAATTTCCTTAAATGTAGGTTTAGATGTGATTGATTGCAAATTGGCACCATTTTGGCCAATTTTTCCCAAAATTGAATGTTCTTGCCTAAAAGCATGTTTTAACCTAATCTACACCTTTTGAACTGAAAATATTATTCTTTGACAAATGCATGGAACATTTCTAGAGTTTATTGCTATATGGTCTTAATTGTTGACTTTTTACATGCGCATCACCTCTTTCAAGTTTGTGAACGTCTTGGTTGAATTATGATTTGAGCAAGCTGTGAATGCTTAGAGCCTATGGAATTGCATGATATAAATGTGAATCTCATGTTGTTCAATCATGTGGTGTGATATCATTTGATGAAGTGTTGGATTAATTTTCATACAGGAGATTTTATGTTGAGGACTACACTAATGACCCCCCTTTGACCTGACTCTTCTTTCAACATCTTCATACCTCTCCACCCCATTAAAGTATGCCTTAGTGCACATATTCAGCCTTGGCCACCTCCAAAAGCTTGGGGTGGTCATATCTACATCTCCCCGCTTCACTTTATCCACCATATGCCCTACCTACACCAAGGACAAAAGAAAAGAAAAGAGAAAAGTAGAAAGAAAATAAAGATGCTCATGTTTAAGAGCATCTAAATAAAGAAAAGATGAGTGTGCAAAAACACTCCAATCTCTTACCGCAATCATTTCTTCCTTTTTCATACCCATTGAGCTAGAAAACATTAAATCTAGATCACTTTACCCTTTTCTACATCCATGTGGGTCATTTTATGTGGTTTGAGACATAAGATTGAATGCATGAAAGTGAAACAACACTCCTAGTCATCATTGATTAACGTCAACATGAAACGGTTTACCCAGGAATTACATGAAGGACATATGGAAAGCTTGCATACTCTATTCTCTATATTTGAAGTTTATATGCTCAGTGTTCTTTTCATGATTGGTTTGTGAAAGTGGAGAGGAGAGAGGTGGAACACATGCACTTAGTCACTTCTAAGACCATTTAGTCAATAATCTTCTATTGCAATGCATTTTATCATTATTGTTTAAATTAAAAGAAATTGAAGAGAGGTTAAGTTAGAGCATACTTGAGGACAAGTATATTTTAAGTTTGGGGTGGTGATGCAGTCCTATTTAAGGGCTTCATCATGTGCCTTTTTGAATTATAATCACATTTGAACATCGTAGATTACAAGTTATTCCCTCCAATATGATCTTTTATGATAAATGCACTTATGACTCCTTTTGTGTATATTTCAGGGCACTTATGCATGCACTGATGCATGGGAGAGAGATGAAGAACATCTTTGGGGTTTTACACCTCAAGAGTGGGCCTATCTCTTCCCCGAGCTTCCCTTGGTTGCACAAGAGCAATTCAAAGCAAAAGGAGGCTAAACGAAGAACTCGAGGTGAAGAACAACACCAAGAAGCCCCAAAATGGCGGTGGTACATCACCACAGTCGTGGGGAATTATGTTATAAAAGTTACAGGGAAGGTGCTCAATTTACACATGAATGACCATGGCCGTGGTCATCAAAATAGTCGTGGTCACTAAAGACCCCACGACCGCGGCCCCCAAAATAGTCGTGGCCAATGCCTTCCACCTCGCTTGTGGTCATCAACACGACTGTGGTGATTTATGTATGAAAATCCCAAAAATCAACAGGGAGTTGGTCCAATTTACATGTGAATGACCACGGTCGTGTCCATCAGCATGACTATGGCCCATGAAGGCCACCTCTCTCGTGGTGCTCACCATGACCGTGGCCATCTGAAGACACACCGACCTCAGAGCGACCTTGTCTGTGGCCCCCCTCCTCCAACACGACCGTGATACCCTCTACCTACCACAACCATAGCACCCGACCAAGACCGTGGCCACCATACACACTTACCACTTCAATTTCACTTTCCACCTTGGCCATTGCACTACCCATGACCATGCCATGCAACCCCCACATGGCACCTCAACACGGACGTGGTGATCACCTAAATCTTCCCATTTTTACCACTAATTTTCCCACTTTACCCCTACTTACCCTAGTGCCTCACCACCACCTATATATACATGGCTGGCAGCCACAACACTAGGTTAGTTTCCATTATTGCCCTCCACCTACTCTAGAGCATTCATTGCCTCCTTCCTTGCATTCAAGCCATCCACCCACCATTTCCACCATAGAAACCTAGTTTTCTAGGTTTTCTGCCATAATCCCTTTCATTTCCATGCCCTTCATCCACCTTGGAGGAGGGAGGTCGTTCTACAACATCTAGGAGGTGAAGAAGTACTTCAATCTCCATGGAGTCCTATCCCCTTCTTCTCATTTATTTTATCTTTTCTTTGAGCATGTCTAGCTAAGCTCCTAGTGTTGGACTGTTTGGGGTTAAAATGTGACTTTGATACCATGTTGGAGGAATATAACTTGTAATGAACATAATTTCATTCTATGATGATTGCCTCTCACTTCTATCTCATTTCCCATTATATTGCATGTGGTTAGTGCTTTTAACATAGATTGCTTGCTTTGTGATGCTTGATGACACTTAGCTTCTAGGAGAAATTGGAATGTATGTGGCAATCTTAGGAATGACTCCCAGGTCCAATTAGTGGATCCCTAGCTAGCCCCCTTTGTTACTACATATGTCTCTCTTCTTCTACAAGTGAGTGTGAGATCTAAGTATCCAGTGTAAGTGTGATTACTACAATTTCCTAGAGTTTCCTAAAGGTTAGATGGCAAGTAACATGAGGTGAAATACCCTCATTTCTACTCCCATTCCTACCCTTGGATCTAAATTGCCCTAATACCACTTACCCTAGAAACCTAGACTTTCCAAGTTCTACTATAATTACATCTAGCCTAGTTCTCAAACTAGTAGTATAGGGTATATTCTAATAGCACCTTGCCTTGTTGTTTGGTTTGGTAATCTAGATTGAAATGTGAGATTTGCATGCTATGTTCTTCCCCCAAATAATATCAAGTTACATTCCCAAACGGCCCACCTATCCTTCATACTGCTTAAAATCCATTTTTTCCTTCTTAGCTTGTTAATGCTAGTGTAGTCAATTGCCTTTGTTAATTCTTAGCTATTTTCCTAGTTCTCGATAGTTAGTTCTTGCTCAAGTAGTTAGGGCTCCTTTTGGCTTGCTAGTGTCAATTTGGCTAATTAGTGATAACTTAGTCTCTTGCTTGTCTAATTTCTTAGCTTGTGCCTTGGTTGATAACTTATCTTGCTAGTGTAGTGTAACTCCTTTCTTTAGCTTAATTGCTTGCCTTGCTTAGTTTTATAGCCTTACTTGCTAAAGTAATCTAGAGTTCCTGCTACTTAGTTTCTTTCTTTCTCTTTCTTGCTTGAACTCATAGCATAATCAAACCAAACCCAACTTTAAACCCTAAAACCCTAATCTCTGCTTTAGGAACATAACTAATACCAACCTAGCTCTAGTGCCCCCTCTCTACCTGAAGATCGACCCTAATCTTACAACTAGCCTGTACAATAGCACGACCCTGTGCGCTTGTGGGTACATGTGATTAGTTGAGCCTGTGCGTTGGACTAGGTCCTTATACAAAATTTGAGAGATCCATGTGTTTTCCCTTAGGGTTGCATCTAGCCACCTTTAGTTTGCTAGTGTGTGGCCTTGAGAAGAATCACACCAATATGTAGTAGAGTATATGTAAGCATGATAGCTTGTTATGTATATAAATATGGAACTAAGTACTTTTATTTACTATAAGACCTATTAGGCTGGTTAATACATATGTAACTAAACACTAATCATACATGTGCTATATAATTAATTATAACCTAGACAGGTGAGTAGATTTCTCGGTCATGACTATATAAGTAAAGTAGCAACATATCCTTTTAGCAAGTTCTAAAAATATAGTATTTACCATTGGACTGTACTAAATAGAAATTTAATCTTTACATGAATCAAACCCTAAGAACATAAATACATGCCGACAAGGAGTGTTGAAGTGGTCAAGAACAGTGTCTCCTAACAAAGGGACCCATGTTTGGATCCCAGTTGCCTCCTTGATTTACCACCCTACTGTGCATTTGGCCTCCACCATGGGCATGGGAGAGGGGGAGATAATTCCTCTTTTAGTCCCATACATACATACATACATACATACATACATACATACATACATACATACATACATACATACATACATACATACATACATACATACATACATACATACATACATACAATCGACAAGGAGTGGCTCAAGTGGTCAAGCATGATGTCCCCTAACAAAGGGACCCAGGTTCAAATCCCAGTTGCCACCTTGGTTTACAACCCTCCTGAGCATTTGGCCTCCACCAGGGGCATGGGAGAGTATAACATCCCAAATTTCACACATATGATTTAGAGTTCTTAATGGAGTTTTTGATAAAAGTTAAACAATGAACTTAAGGGAATTAGCCAAAATTCATAAAATTTCATTTACAGAATATGTTGTCACCTTAATATATAAAGCAACTCCTGGTAATGCCTCCAAATAATGATTAAGTCCTAGAGTGTATTATTATTCTCAATTAGGGAATTGGACCCAACTTGTTCACTAAGGAGTGATAATTCAGTTTAGTTCACCTTATATTACATAAATAATAAGATAATGACTTATACATAATTGATGAATAAAAGATAACTAAAACCTAAATCTAATAGGATAGGAAGGTTCTAGGCCCTCTATATGGTGTGTGGTTCAAATTTGGTACTTGTTGGACTTTATTTGATCATCTAATTAATCTCGGGAAGACAATGTATAGTTAGTAATGGATTTAAATCAAAATTATGGTCAATTAACTAACCTAATCTATAGTCCAGATTATTTGATGTGTCACACATTATCTTTTCTTGTGGATATCATCTGATGAATTGGGTTTTATCTCACTCTTCACAGATCTATCAGAGGGCTCAGGGGTCATCACTCCCACCTGTCTGAGTCCTAGTCGAACTGAATAGTTGCGGGGATTTCCCCCTATCCCGAACTCTCTCCCCTTGATTCCTCAATGAGAACAAATCTCCCCCTCACCATCCTCACTTCTTCCCAAATCTTCTGATCCCTTACACATTAGGGTTTCGTGACCTAGTGTCCCCAATCTATAAAGACCCTCTCTCGTCTCCCTTATTTCTTTCCCCACAAGTATCTCTACCCCTCCTAGATTGTGAAACCTACATATAGGCCCCCAAAATTGTTCCCCAGGTATCGAGCAACTAAACCACAATCCCATTTTTCTCGCTAGCATCCTGTACGCGGATACCCTACTCTTGTCGACATATACCTCCGAAGTTCGACTTCGACCCTGTGTTCTCTACCCTTTGACTATCTGAGACATCCTGAAAACAATTGAGGAACCCTTTAGAAGCTTTTCCCATCTCCAATTCCATCCCAAGAAGCAGGTACCGACTTTCCCTCTTTTTCACTTTGTTCTGATCCCATTATCAATACTGTACTCCCTGTTCATCTCATCGCCTCGTGTCTATGTATTTGTCTCCACTAAGATGCAACACACTCGCCCAAAATATCAGTTTTCTTCAAGGTTACGACCTTCTCCATTACTCCTACGTAGCATCACATGCTCCCATGGTCGGGAGGTACTTACCGGTCAGGTAGCCACTAACAGACCTGAGTCTGGGGTCTTTGAGACCATTATGACTCAGGGAACCCATCACGGATGCTGAAGAGGGCTAGTATTCATCACACTTCATGATAGAAGATAACATTTTGAAGCATGTCCCCTATTTTTCACTTCTCATTTGGGAATGAAGATCCCAGGTGGTCTTTTTCTTTTTTTGCCCTTGTATCTTCCCTATTTGGTCACACCCAACTTTGGGCAATTTTGCCTTTTGGCATCCCTTTTATTTTACTAAGGTGTGTTCTCATTGGGGCAAGGCCCTCCAAAGTGGTGATGCCTGATTGGTCCAACTCAAAAATCCCCAATGACTGAATAAATAAGATTTGCTCGCATGGATTTTTCTTGAATTATGATTGGTTATATTTAAAAAATTCATAAGTACTTTGTCGTATATCAGTAAATTTTGCAAAAAATACTCTTTGAAAAGGATTTTTGATGAAGAACCTCTTTTTAAGGTTTTCAAACCCTAATTCAATAGAGTCAGCCCATGTTTCCCAAGGATCTAAGATTTAGGTTTAGGATGTTATCTAAAGTAATGATTAATAGGAATCATGTTAATTTTAGGAGGCCTAGGATTCATTTAGGGACAGAGGACCTAACATAGGATATTCTTTGACCCAAGGTAAGCAGGTCCATTCACTTTGAGTATTAAATAATGGTTTTAAATCACTTTAAGATTATTGTATCATGGTGATCAAGTTAAAGTATATGCATAACTATCTATTCAAATTCCAAAAATTATTGCACTACTGCTCCCAAATGTTATTACATGGTGCCTATTCTTTCAAGTTTTATTTCAAGAATCCATGTTATGTTTATGTGAAATTCAAGATATGGTTAATTATTCCAAGTTAAAGATAAATAATGTAATTGGTTGTATTATTTTATCCTCATCATGTCAATGTTGAGGCCTCAAGCCTTATGAGTTCAAATGGAATATAGTGGAACGTATGTGCAATCATGAGCTCAAGTGGAGCATTATTAATGACACTTAGGTGTAAATCATGAGCTTGATTGGAGCATAGTTAATGACACTTATATGCAAACTTTGAGCTCAATTGGAGCATAGCTAATGGCACTCAGGTGCAGATCATGAGTTCAAGTGGAATATGAGTTGAGCCTACAGGCCTTATGAGCACAGTTGGCGCATCAAAGTAGAGGACATTATAATCAATCACTAAGAGCATATTATGTGAATCTAAGATTTATTGTTTAAGTTAATTGCATGTTTCCTTATGGACAAGTTATTAATTTGTTATAATAATACTCAATGTCACTTACTCTAATATGTTTTTCATTTTGAATGCATGGTTGGGGACGTGATGTCCACAAGAGGAAACACTACTACATTTTTGGCCAGTAACGTCACTGCCCATAGCGTCATTTTTATTAGAATAACCGACCTAATAGACTATTGCATCGGTTTTATCATAAAAACTGACCTTACAGGTTTCCCGCGGAAAAAATTCACGCGATTTTGGCTTCGCGCATCAATCTATAGCGTCGGTTTTGCCAAATAACCGATGCTATAGTGTCAAAAAAAAATGTGGACACCGCTTTGGACCTCTAGCGTCGGTTTTTAAGGATAACCGACCTTATAGACACTGACATGTAGGGTCGGTTTTTTAAAATAACCGACCTTATAGATGGTTTATGAAAATTCGGGCACCACTTAGGCTGTAGCGACGATTTTTTGGTGTATCCAACGCTATAGAGCATGGCTGTAGCGATGATTTTCTCAGTTAACCGATGCTACAGGTCAGGCTACTAGCAAATACACGCGCGACGTAGGACCTATCGACTTCTATTTCATTTCATTTTGCTCAAAAGCACGACGCTAGAGACCCCTCCTTCCGACACCGGCGTTCATCTCCATGTCCAAGGAGCTCATCTCTGCTTCCGACACCGCCTCCCTGTCCAAGGAGTCCAACCGTGTGCCTTCGTCGTGCCGTGTGCCGCCGTCGTGCAAGGGCCGTGCACTCCTCCGTCGTGCCGTGTTCCTTGAAAGTTGACGACGCCGCCGCCTTAGGTGTTGGAAGGGCCGTATGCATCTCTCCGGTTCTTTTCCCGCACAAGCTCCCTCACCGACCGGTTCTTCTCAAGGTATTGTCTCTGCCGCCTCACTCCTCCGTTTATGTCTTACATCGGGGCTGGGGTCGGCAGTGGGTAGCGATGGGTGCTGGTGGTAGTAGCACGATCGTACCGTAACCACGACCGTTTTTCTTCTTATTGTAATGCCACGATTGAGGAAAGGTTCGGAGTGAATGTATTTGTTAGGTAGCACGGCCGTGCTGGGTAGTACGACCGTGGTGGTTGTGGCTGAGTGTATGTATTTGTTAGGTAGCACGACCGTGCTGGGTAGCACGACCGTGTTGGTTGGTAGCACAGCCGTGCTGGGTAGCACGACCGTGGTGGCTGTGGCTGAGTAAATGTATTTGTTAGGTAGCACGGCCGTGTTGGCTGAGTTGCTGAACTGCATTTGTTAAAATCTTTCTGCTCCTCTAATATTGATGTATATTGACCCTAATGCCTTACATTATAAGAGAATTGAATCGTGCATTTGTGTTGTTGCAGGTGTTGTTGACTTGCATATATTTCTTTTTCAACCTTCAAGTGAGGTATAATATTCTCACTCTCCCAATGTGCCATTATGCTTCATTTTGATTCAAATATTTAATACATGTACGGTAGCGCTTGGTAGACATTGTGTAGTCTCAGATTGACACTTTAGGGTTTATATATGAGATCATCGAATGCATGATGTTTAACTTAACATATAAATAAGACAATAATATATTTATGCATGTATCAACTTAGAAACCCGTTCAAAATTTACTCATAGGAGTAAATATTGGATAGTCCCCGGTTTGGGACTATTTTTGGATATTTAATCTCACTTAGGATGTAACTGTATAATGTATGTTTAGTTTTGAAGAAAATTTTAGTAATATTTCCTCATTTGTTCTCTGGGTACATATGTGAGTGGTTATTTACCATTTACATCGGTGTACTTGGAGAACTTAAGGGAAATGCTGCTGAAATTTTCTTCAAAACTAAACATACATTATACAGTTACTAATGAGATTAAATATTCAAAAATGGGATAGGTGGTACACTTTAGTATATAAGTAATTAACTTCTATCAATAAAAACTTACATCTTATAGTATCAATATTAAATGCTTAGTTTTATAATTAATTTTTAATGTGATATAGAAAAGGAAGGAAGGAAAGTTCATCCCAACTGGCCACATGGATGAACTATCAGTTGCGCTTGGTACGAAGGAGCATCCTGACCGTGTTAGGGGATTAGGAGCTGGCATAGGATTCAAGTCTTATTTTGGCCCTTCGCAATCTAAAAGAGGTCGTGCAGGAGGTCTTACACAAGAGGAGGTTGAAGTATTAGTAGCGCAGAAAGTAAAAGAAATAATGTCTTTATATCAGCCTACTCAACCTTCTCAACCTTCTCAACCTTATCATAATGTGTGTCTCTCAAGTGATGAGGTACAAGCCCATGCTCCAGTTGTAGAAGGTCATGGGAGCACTCCCGATGACCCACCACAACAATATGCAGTAAGTTTTTGTTCTATATGTTGTGTTATTAGTATGATATATGATAATATATATAGTTGTAATAGGTATCTGTTCTACTTCTTCTTATATAACCTATATTATTTCAATCTAGGTTGGTATGAACTGTAAACTTGCAGTGGAGGTTCCAGAATATAATGTTGTGGCAGCGGGCAAGGTGTACAACTTTGGTGGAACCTTGCATTGCCAACAAATTACTGATGACATTTGCTGTGTGTCCATCCATCTTGTGTATGACAGAATGGGGACAAACCACTACCCATACCTAATCCTGAATATAGTACAGTTGAAGAAGCAGAGGGTGCTATGGTGGGTTGGCCTAGACACTTGGTTATCAATGACAAGGTATACTTGAATTCTACCATGTTTTTCATATTTGACTGCATATATGAACTCGTCTAATAGAAGTATGTAATTTAATTAACAGGTTTACAAACCAAAAAGTAAAAATCTACTAGTCTTCCTCCTATTCCCAAGCCATCTATTATTCCAGAATCCACATTCGACGAGTTGGGAAGTAAATGTAAATGTTTGTGTCGATACTTAGCCAACCAAAGCTCTGGACTACAAATGTTGATCAATTTAACAGAAGATGCAACTGGGAGGGACTTTGACAATTATATTTTTCTTGATGATATTATAGAGTTGTTCCGTTATGATTGGCTAAATACTTCGATATTAGAAGTATGGATAAGGTAAGGATCTATCAATATAGAAAATTCCAATACACATTTTTAGCTTATTTCTACATATGAAAATAATTACAAATGTTTAACAGCCATTTATATACCGAGGCCACAAACTTTGATATAAAGAATGTTGGATTCTTAGTTCCTTTGATCACTAGTCAGGTGGAGACACATATTGACGAAGTGAGTGATTACTTCTCTGATGCATTCAAATATTTTGCTACTGTGGGAAAGGAAATTATCCTAATTCCTTTTAACATCGAGTAAGTATTATTATTCAATATAGTTTTAATAATGAATAAATGTATTTTATTTTAATGTTTGTTTTATTCTTACTCAGATCTAGACATTGGGAATTAGTGGTGATTGTCCCAAAATTGATGACTCTTTATTATCTTGACCCAATGGGAAAAATAACAAGGGGTCACAAACTAAAATTGCCAGTTATGACGTAAGCATAAATATAGTCAATGCTTCAACATGATATTTCTTTTTAGAATTTCTATTTTACCAGCTATCGTTTAATTTGATAGGGGTATAAAAGCTTTTCGTGAAGGCGGAGGACAAATACCCACAAAATTAAAGACATTGACTTTGAAAAATGTCAAGGTAGCTACTTTGACAACTGCTTAGTCTTATATGTATTAATTTTCAACTCTTATATGTCAACTCTTATAGTCTTATGTTTATAGTAGTTACTAACATTAAGTATAATTCATTATTTGTAGTGTCCTATACAAAATAATGGTTGGGCTTGTGGCTATTATGTAATGAAATATATGCAAGCTATTTTCAAACAAGCATCAAATGACATTCAGACTATAGATCCGATAATAAAGAATAACATCATAAATTTACAAATGAGTTGTAGTCATTTTATAAAATATTAGCATGTGCATTTTTTGTTTACAGATCTTTACAACTTAGCCTTACACACGTGAGGACTTAAATGAATTCTGAGAAGAGTGGTCAGATGCTTTTCTAAATGAAGTCAATATAGCATTGGAATAAACATGTCAGTTACGTCCCATTTATGTATGTGGTTTCAGTACTCTTTCATATTTACTTTTGTATCTGGCATTTTTAATATATATCATATCAGACTTGCAATCTATCATTTTGTAAATTATGATGTGACTATGTGTACTCAACTCAATATATATGAATCATTTTTGTTATGAATGTGTGGTTTGGAATGGTGACGGTTGAGCATCAATGCTCCCCTCTCCCATATCTTATATATTCTTATTCTTCTATTTTGTTCTGTTCAGTTTATGCAGAAATTAAAAAAAAAATCCGACCCTATACCGTCAGTTTTCTTAAAAAAACGACGCTATAGGTGTTTGGCCGTTCAGCGTAGAACGGCTGTGCTACATAAAACAGCCATGTTGGGAGGAGGTAGAACGGTCGTACCGCGTAGAACGGCCGTGTTGAGATATGGTAGAACGGCCGTGCCGTATAGCACGACCGTGCTATTATAGTCAACACGACCGTGCTAGGGTGCACAGCCGTTCTACCTCTTCACAACACGACCGTTCTACCTCTTCACAACACGACCGTTTTATGTAGCATGACCGTTCTACGCTGAACGACCAAACACCTATAGCGTCGGTTTTTTAAGAAAACACACACTATAGGTCCTTAGATATAATATGTAGAGTCGGTTATTTATTAAAAAACCGACGTTATAGGGTTCAGGTACAATTTCATTTCTCATTTGAGTTTAGTTTTTGAGAGCCTATAGGGTCAGTTGTTTACTATACAAGGTCGATTTTTTTGGGTTAAAAAAACCGATGCTATAGAGCAATTACTGTAGCGACGACCACTTAGGCGTCGGCTGAAAAGTGACGCTATAGGCTTTAAAAAACTGACGCTATAGACCATTTCTGTACTAGTGAAATAATAAGGGAGCTTAACCAAGGAGCCTATATCTCAAGGACAAAATAAGAGTTTAGACCTAGTGGGGTGCCAACTACCATATGGCGTATAGTTTAATTTTTTAATTAATATCAAGACTATGTAAGTAAGGCCCCTAAACTTGCTTAATGAGTTGAACAAGCTTAATTACCATAATTTAATGCTTAGTGCATCATTAAGTTAATTAAGTACACAAGATGCAATTGGTGCTTTGATCGACTGTTACAGTCTCATTAGCATGATTTCTTGCTTTGAGATTGTAGTGGATTCCGCGCTTGAAAAGTTGCAAAAAGGATCGATCGAAACGGACCACTGAGGCAAAAGTTATGATACTTTTAAAATTCTGGGTCTTGGCTGCAATTTTGCCAGTAATTGATCTTTTATTTTTATTAATTCCTTTGGGGGTCGGTTACCCCTTTCCTTTATCTCCTTCTTCCCAAACGATTGAATAGAAACAGCCGCAAAGCGGCGCACACACAGCAACACGACCAGCCACGATCTGGGCGTGATTCCTGGAGCCCTAGCTCCGTTTCCAGCAGGCGCATCTCCGCCCTCCTTCCTCCACCTTCTCCTTCCTCTACTTCACCCTAGTGGTGCTCCCCATCACCTGCGCCTCTAGCAGCACGGCCAGCAGCAGCAACACAGCTTCTGCAACCTATGGCTAGGAACTCGATGGGTGAGCAGCAGCCCCAAAATGGCCACCTCGACTCCGACCAACATCTTAGTGCACAAAACCACAACTTCCAGCCGTGATTGGCACCTAGCCAAGACCCTTCTTCCACCTGAGCGTGGGAAGTAGCTGCTTGCTGCAGCAAGTTCTAAGTCAGGAATAGATTGGGCGCATGAAACGGCGAGCTAAGGTTAGCTCCGAGTTCGGCCATGATGATGGAACAAAGTTCTGCAGCCAACGACCATGAATGAGCACTCAATCGAGCTCTTCTCCTACCTGTGCGTGAGAAAACAACAATCTATTCGTTGTATGTTTGAATTCCAAGGTAGAAGAAGACCCAGAAATCGCCCGGAAACAGACCCTGGACGCATTTCCGGACAAATCTGGACATCCGAACCACTGTGAGTACGATTTCACTCACTTATCATGAATTAACTCTTGGTGTTTGGAAACTTTTGGTTAATCACGTATTTTTCGATGATAACAGCGTTGTGCGGTATTTGACATCGCCCGACTTTTTATTTCATAAATCGCTTCTTTACGCCTTTATATGATCTAGTTTAGCATCTGATCAGTGTGGATTGGACCAGTAAATTTACATGGTTCATCGGAACCTAAATTGCTCAGTTTGAATGTAGAAATTAGTAATACACGACCAATAATGTTATGGTTTGGGTATAAACCCAGGCTGTTCCATGGTAGAAATTACTCTAAAGCTCTAAAACCCTACCTTTCTTGCTCCTTATGTTTAGGGTTTGCTCAATTGATGAAAAAGGTGCTAGATGGACGAATTCATGGCTTACTCTTGGATTTTCTACCCTACATGCTCGATATTTCTTCTGTGCGGGGTTTCATCTTTGCATTAGAGGCAAGATTTATAACTTGCTCCACGTTTATTGCTTACCATAAACTTTCTAGATCATGTTCTTGCTTGAAAATGATGATTCATGCACTAAAAAGCTATGCTTGACTTAGAGTTCGATTTTATAATGTTCCCTATTCCGATTTCAGTTATATATGAATATGTGATCATGTCTGTGTTAGCACTAAGGTATAATGTGACTTGGATCAGGTTGTTTTGACAACCTCTGTTCACCCCTTAAGTCAGGTTTTGGACCAATTAGAAGTTTAATGATCAACCATTAAATACCCTATTGATGTTATCAATCAATGTTGACATTAGCTTGATATTTGATGCTGATTAAGGAATATAGCGTTGATCTAACAACCTATAGTGATTTAATGATCACTAATGAGGGTGGATCAGGTCTCTACAATTTATGGTGGGTTAATTATATAGTTTTAGCATCAATGAATCCTTAGACCAATGGTTTCTTGGGTCACTTGATGCAATGGCCAGACCTATACTGTAATTGATGGTTTTAACATATGAACTTGACCCAACGGCCGAGATCTACTATTTATTCCTCCATTAAGGTGAAATGATGACTAATGTAATATGTTGGTCCTAATAATGTGATTTAGATGGTTTTCTTTATATGATAAACTTAAGGAGCTTACTTGACAATGGATGGCTTGTTTTAACTGAATAGTTGATTGTGGGTTTTACCCACTCTCAATGGAACTTTTTGTGTTGTTAATCAAGGGATGCCTAGGGTTAGATGGTGACTCTTTATAAAGAACAAATCAAGGACTTCATAGGTGGTTTATCCAAAATGTTTACTTAGGTAAACAACCTAAGGTCTTACTTTTTTAAACATTCAATAGTTCTGGGTGACATTGTAGTATAGTGATACGGGTTGAATGATGATGAAACAAATGGAGCGTTTCCCTTAATAAGGTAGTCTTACCTATTCACTCATATGTATAGGAGGGATGATAACCATATTGTGTTGATATGTAACCCTAATTAGGTATAGCTTGTTATACCTAGCTTTAATATAACTAAATGATGGTAATCGAGTATTAATAGTCCTTGAATGACCAATACAATCATGGAGACTTTGTTATTATTGTTGAAACCCTAGTATACTATAACCTGATGGTTACACCTTGATTTATGTGTGGGTTCATACTTGAGAATAGTATGGAATATGAAGGTGATGCTTCACCTTATGCATCCATGATCCAATGGGGATGCCGTGAGTTAGGGTTTGGGTATGAGTGTCGGATAGTGACATTGATATAATTTATCATGTTGAACCTAACTCTAATGCAATTAGATAAAGATGAGTATTCATGTTTAACATTATTATATGATGGAATGATGGTAGAATAACCTCCTTACTATGATCATAACCTTAATATGTGAATTGGTGGTTATTATAGTCACATGGTTGATACTTTCTTATGCTAAGCATGTGTATAATGAATATGATGAGAGTTAATCATATCTATATTCCTTGCATGTTGATGTAATAAATGAATGTTCTTAATGTTAATATAACCCTGCTATGATTGTTTATGAATACCACCTAGTTAATAAATGCAATATTGTACTAATCTGGTGTATTATATATAATTGATGTTGTTGAGCCTTGTTATAAGGCATGCAAAGATAATGATGATCTTGCAGGGAATAATATGATGGTCTTAATGACCTTTGGGCATGGTTGAGCCCTGAATGATGTGAAATCCTCTTATGTTGATAAGGGTTGATACCCTGTGATATTGTGAAAAAGATTATTATCTTGCGATATCATGATGACTGGTGTAGTCTCATGAGTGGCAAGTGAATAATACCATGTGATGATGAGATGAGAAATTATGTTTCACACATTTTATATCTTTTCAAAGTTTTGATATTTATATGCTTGCTAGAAGTGAATTAGGGTTTGTATGTCCACTTGTTTGATGCAGCCTTAATTCACCCAATTGGCATACCTAATCAAGTGCAACTCTAATCATGTAGTTCCTTGTGCCATAGATCCATCTGAGTGTCAGAACTTGCCAGATGGTGAAATGAGTATTCCTAAGGGAAACTCGGAGCGCATACTGATGAGTATGCGGGGTGCTTGTCATCCTAAATTCAAGTGTTTAGGGAGGATGATTGCGGTCATACCTAGCCCTCAGTTTGAGAACGGCTGCGGTCGTGTCTTAGTGATTATATATGTGATGATATTGGAGGACAACTGCGGTTGTACCTCAGATGGTAGGGTATGCGTACCCACCTCTTTCACTAGTGCCGTGACCTGTACCAAGGACGGACTAGGCTGTTAGCAGCTTGACCTTTTGTGTCGCTGTGGCGGACCCGTACTGACCGGGGACGGAGAAGATCTTAGGAGTCTGACTCTTCTTAGATCTTGTATGGCACTGATTTCGACTTAGCAGTGGTCAGTTGGATTTTGAGTGGTATCCTCAATTTCCTCAGGGCATAATAAAAGATGTAATACAGCCGTATAGCATATCTGTTTAGGGTTATACATGACACTTCACATTGGATGATAACCCTTGTTTGTTCTCTTTACATAAAGATGATGCTTAGTGCAACTAAGAGATAGTAATTATACTTATGTTGTGGATATGCATAAGACTGTAAATGTGTACATACAGTAGTCATGCTTATGTTGATATCTTACTGCTACTGTTGATTATAATGATGATGCTAGCTATCTCATGTTGTTAGTTATGTTTAGCATGCTAGCCATGCCTCTATAATTAGAAATGCATATACTGCTAATCATGCTTATGCAAATACTCATGCTTATGTTGATAGCTTTGCTTATGATATTGATCTGTTCAAACTGTTAGACACGCTAATGTTGTTAGATATGCTTATGATGCTAGACTTATTCATGTTAATAGAGATAACATGATACTAGACTTGCTTATGCTAGTTATGCATATGCTATTGAATCTCTTATACGGTTAATAAGGAAAATGATGATAGTCAGCTTGATAATGATAATTGTTATCTTCTCCTTTATGTATTTTGTTAATCATCAGTACTATTGATCTTATTTGTTATATCTGATTAAACTTCTTAACTATTTAATTACATAAAAATGTTGTAATCAATAAACATTGTTGATGGTTATATCTCTTGATGGGACTATGTCTCACCCTTGTGGTTTGCCACATTTTTTTTAGGTAATCGGCAATGATGAAAACATAATCATGGAAGTAAAGAGTAACTACAATAATGAATCTTGGGGAAAGTTGATTACATGTCTAGTGTATCCTAGAGTCGTCCCTGTACTCTCAGGTCCGAGCGAGATAAAGTTTGTATATAATGTTTCAAATGAATCAGACTTTTGTTAGCATATTAATGTTTGTTTGTGTGGCATAGTATGGATACAAGAAAGATGTAGGGATCCTTCAAATGTTTCTGAGCGGGTGTTGATGTTGAAATCAGTTTTAATTTACCCATATTTTTGGGTATGTGATTAATTAGTGATTGATTGTGTTTTATGTTTTGAGTAATCTCGTTTAGCGCGACGGGTCGCGACAGGTTGGTATCAGAGCTTTAGGTTCACTAAGTCTACAGGGACACTAGGACATAAGACTAGGATGATGTCTAAGTCAGGAACATGACACAAAAATATGGTGCATACTGCCTAATCTCAGTATTTGGGTGCCCTGGCCAGGTATTCAATTATTGAAGAAGGGTAAGTATGGAACTCTTAGATTGTTATCTTTTTGATTACTCTGATCAAGTAGTCATTTTGAGACAATCTAAAGAGCATAATGAATAAGAAATCATGGTGTGAATATCTCAATCCTACCTTAAAGAAGATGAAAATTGCATTATTATATATCAAAACTTGAATGTTTGGTAACGATAAGAGAAAGATACAACACCATGAATTCTAATCTGAATACAAATTAGAAAAAGAGGAGTTCTTGAAGATGTGATTCAAGAAGATAATAAAGTAAAAGACAGATAAGTCTATGCTTATAAAGTGAATCAAGGTATGAAATCCACATAAGATGGAAAGAACTCCTATAACAAGTACGAAATGAGAAGATGAATGGAAACAATGACAAAGAAATAAGGTGGAACCTGAGTTAATCTTAGACCAACCTATGTGTGTAAGAAAGTGTTAATGAAAAATCAGCATGGCATGTGAAAGAAATTAAGAGATGATCCATGTTTAATGAAGAAAATGTGGAATATGATGATTTACCTGTTGATAAGTGGTTGAAAAACATAATAAAATAAGAAAACATACCCATGTGGGATAAATAGTCATCAAGGAAGGAGTAATGAGATACGTTAATCGTGATGATTCCTATGCTAATGAAAAGGAACCTGAAATGAAAAAGATAAAATGATACGTAAGAAGTTGTAACTTGCATAATGAAAATAGAATTGGTTACCTTTTTGTTAGTGACCCTGAACAATGTTGCTATGATGTGGGAAGTGTGTTTCCCTTTGTGTCTTTTCTTTACAGGGCACAACTTTCAAGTGGATCATTACCACTTGGTATGTGTGGATTCATTCAAAACATAAGGATAGATATCTTACTATAAGATAAGGTTGTTTGGACTATGGTTCCACGATCAAAAGTTTGTGATGATTTTTCTTTTGAGCATTCCAATAATTAGGAAGACTCCTCTTATATGTTTTGAAATTTATTATGCTTGTAAGAGTAGATGAGATAAGGATGTGAGTTCCTTATAGCGCATGAGGTGGATACCAAGGTAATGAATCCTAGTATCCAAGATGTATCAATAATATGACAAATATGTGAAGGTTGGAGATGTTTATTAAATGAACATTCCAAGTATTCCTCTCCCTTAGGGAGAGAGAGAGTTGATGATGATCCTATAAATGTTGTTTGTAAGGAAAAACAAAAGTGATTCTATAATGTTGTGTATGGTTCAGTGATAGCTAGGAAAGACCACTATCAGGGATAGATGGTTTGTTGGTCAATAGATATGTGATACCGTGTTTCTTTAAGATAAACTTATGATCAAATATCAATGCATAAGAGTTATATTGGATGACATAATTCACATGACCATGATGAGTTTAGAGTTATGTCCTTTAGACTAACCAATGTATCAATAGAATTTATGAATAGGAGAAACAGAGTGTTCCAGTCATGTCATACAAGTTGTATCAAGCTTTAAATGATGACATGTCAAAGTATTTCAACTATTGTCAAAATTATGATCAATATTTATTCAAAAACCTTAGGGTTGCTGAAGTAGTAACTGCTATGAGAACAAGTTGAATAAGAGTGAGATGGGGTTGATTACATTTCTTAATGAGATCATGATATGTCTTCTTATGTGGGTGTTTTTGTGCTGACCCAAGATGAGATATGTATGAATGATGTGACATTACCATGATATGAAAGTAAGTGTGTGAAGGTAATAGGATGAGGTGCAAAGGAAGTACCCATCTTTGTTTACCTTGGATTTCGAGGGCGAAATCCCTGTTAGGGGTTTATAGTTGTAAGGCCCCTAAACTTGCTTAATGAGTTGAACAAGCTTAATTACCATAATTTAATGCTTAGTGCATCATTAAGTTAATTAAGTACACAAGATTCAATTGGTGCTTTGATCGAGTGTTACAGTCTCATTAGCATGATTTCTTGCTTTGAGATTGTAGTGGATTCTGCGCTTGAAAAGTTGCAAAAAGAATCGATCGAAACAGACCACTGAGGCAAAAGTTATGATACTTTTAAAATTCTGGGTCTTAGCTGCACTTTTTCCAGTAATTGATCTTTTATTTTTATTAATTCCTATGGGGGTCGGTTACCCCTTTCCTTTATCTCCTTCTTCCCGAACGATTGAATAGAAACAACCGCAAAGCGGCGCACACACAGCAACGCGACCAGCCGCGATCTAGGTGTGATTCCTGGAGCCCTAGCTCTGTTTCTAGCAGGCGCATCTCCGTCCACCTTCCTCCACCTTCTCCTTCCTCTACTTCACCCTAGTGGCGCTCCCCGTCACCTGCGCCTCTAGCAGCACGGCCAACAGCAGCAACACAACTTCTGCAACCTACGGCTAGGAGCTCGATGGGCGAGCAGCAGCCCCAAAATGGCCACCTCGACTCTGACCAACATCTTAGTGCACAAAACCACAGCTTCCACCCGTGATTGGCACCTAGACAAGACCCTTCTTCCACCTGAGCATGGGAAGTAGTTGCTTGCTGCAGCAGGTTCTAAGTCAGGAATAGATTGGGCGCATGAAACGACGAGCTAAGGTTAGCTCCGACTTCGGCCATGATGATGGAACAAAGTTCCGCAACCAACAACCATGAATGAGCACTCAATCGAGCTCTTCTCCTACCTGTGCGTGAGAAAACAACAATCTATTCATTGTATGTTTGAATTCCAAGGTAGAATAAGACCCAAAAATTGCCCAAAAATAGGCCCTGGACGCATTTCCGGACAAATCCGGACATCCGAACCACTGTGAGTAGGATTTCACTCACCTATCATGAATTAACTCTGGTGTTTGGAAACTTTTGGTTAATCATGTATTTTTCGCTGATAACAACGTTGTGCGGTATTTGACATCGCCCGACTTTTTATTTCATAAATCACTTCTTTACGCCTTTATATGATCTAGTTTAGCATCTGATCAGTGTGGATTGGACCAGTGAATTTACATGGTTCATCGGAACCTAAATTGCTCAGTGTGAATGTAGACATTAGTAATACACGACCAATAATGTTATGATTTGGGTATAAACCCAGGCTGTTCCATGGTAGAAATTACTCTAAAGCTCTAAAACCCTACCTTTCTTGCTCCTTATGTTTAGGGTTTGCTCAATTGATGAAAAAGGTGCTAGATGGACGAATTCATGGCTTACTCTTGGATTTTCTACCCTACATGCTCGAGATTTCTTCTGTGCGGGGTTTCATCTTCACATTAGAGGCAAGATTTATAACTTGCTCCACGTTTATTGCTCACCATAAACTTTCTAGATCATGTTCTTGCTTGAAAATGATGATTCATGCACTAAAAAGCTATGCTTGACTTAGAGTTTGATTTTTATAATGTTCCCTATTCTGATTTCAGTTATATATGAATCTATGATCATGTGTGTGTTAGCACTAAGGTATAATGTGACTTGGATTAGGTTGTTTTGACAACCTCTGTTCACCCCTTAGGTCAGGTTTTGGACCAACTAGAAGTTTAATGATCAACCATTAAATACCCTATTGATGTTATCAATCAATGTTGACATTAGCTTGATATTTGATGCTGATTAAGGAATATAGCGCTGATCTAACAACCTATAGTGATTTAATGATCACTAATGAGGGTGGATCAGGTCTCTACAATTTATGGTGGGTTAATTATATAGTTTTAGCATCAATTAATCCTTAGACCAGTGGTTTCTTGGGTCATTTGATGCAATGGCCAGACCTATACTGTAATTGATGGTTTTAACATATGAACTTGACCCAACGGTTGAGATCTACTGTTTATTCCTCCATTAAGGTGAAATGATGACTAATGTAATATGTTGGTCCTAATAATGTGATTTAAATGATTTTCTTTATATGATCAACTTAAGGAGCTTACTTGACAATGGATGGCTTGTTTTAACTGAACAGTCGATTGTGGGTTTTACCCTACTCTCAATGGAACTTTTTGTGTTATTAATCAAGGGATACCTAGGGTGATATGGTGACTCTTTATAAAGAACAAATCAAGGACTTCATAGGTGGTTTATCCAAGGTGTTTACTTAGGTAAACAACCTAAGGTCTTACCTTTTTAAACATTCAATAGTTCTGGGTGACATTGTAGTATAGTGATACAGGTTGAATGATGATGAAACAAATGGAGGGTTTCCCTTAATAAGGTAGTCTTACCTATTCACTCATATGTATAGAAGGGATGATAACCATATTGTGTTGATATGTAACCCTAATTAGGTATAGCTTGTTATACCTAGCTTTAATATAACTAAATGACGGTAATCGAGTATTAATAGTCCTTGAATGACCAATACAATCATGGAGACTTTATTATTATTGTTGAAACCCTAGTATGCTATAACCTGATGGTTACACCTTGATTTATGTGTGGGTTCATACTTGAGAATAGTATGGAATATGAAGGTGATGCTTCACCTTATGCATCCATGATCCAATGGGGATGCCGTGAGTTAGGGTTTGGGTATGAGTGCCGATTAGTAACATTGATATAATTTATCATGTTGAACCTAACTCTAATGCAATTAGATAAAGATGAGTATTCATGTTTAACATTATTATATGATGTAATGATGGTAGAATAACCTCCTTACTATGATCATAACCTTGATATGTTAATTGGTGGTTATTATAGTCACATGGTTGATACTTTCTTATGCTAAACATGTGTATAATGAATATGATGAGAGTTAATCATATCTAGATTCCTTGCATGTTGATGTAATAAAGGAATGTTCTTAATGTTAATATAACCCTTCTATGATTGTTTATGAATACCACCTAGTTCATAAATGCAATATTGTACTGATCTGGTGTATTATATATAATTGATGTTGTTGAGCCTTGTTATAAGGCATGCAAAGATAATGATGATCTTGCAGGTAATAATATAATGGTCTTAATGACCTTTGGGCATGGTTGAGCCCTGAATGAGGTGAAATCCTCTTATGTTGATAAGTGTTGATACCCTGTGATATTGTGAAAAAAGATTATTATCTTGCGATAGCATGATGACTGGTGTAGTCTCATGAGTGGCAAGTGAATAGTACCATGTGATGATGAGATGAGAAATTATGTTTCACACATTTTATATCTTTTCAAAGTTTTGATATTTATATGCTTGCTAGAAGTGAATTAGGGTTTGTATGTCCACTTGTTTGATGCAACCTTAATTCACCCAATTGGCATACCTAATCAAGTGCAACTCTAATCATGTAGTGCCCTGTGCCATAGATCCATCTGAGTGTCAGAACTTGCCATATGATGAAACGAGTATTCCTAAGGAAAACGCGAAGCGCATACTGATGAGTATGCGAGGTGCTTGTCATCCTGAATTCAAGTGTTTAGGGAGGATGATTGCGGTCATACCTAGCCCTCAGTTTGAGAACGGCTGCGGTCGTGTCTCAGTGATTATATATGTGATGATATTGGAGGAAAACTGCGGTTGTACCTCAGATGGTAGGGTATGCGTACCCACCTCTTTTACTAGTGTCGTGACCTGTACCAAGGATGGACTAGGCTGTTAGCGGCTTGACCTTTTGTGTCGCTGTGGCGGACCCGTACTGACCGGGGGCAGAGAAGATCTTAGGAGTCTGACTCTTCTTAGATCTTGTATGGCACTGATTTCGACTTAGCAGTGGTCAGTTGGATTTTGAGTGGTATCCTCAATTTCCTCAGGGCATAATAAAAGATGTAATACAGCCGTATAGCATATCTGTTTAGGGTTATACATGACGCTTCACATTGGATGATAACCCTTGTTTGTTCTCTTTACATAAAGATGATGCTTAGTGCAACTAAGAGATAGTAATTATACTTATGTTGTGGATATGCATAAGACTGTAAATGTGTACATACAGTAGTCATGCTTATGTTGATATCTTACTGCTACTGTTAATTAGCTATCTCATGTTGTTAGTTATGTTTAGCATGCTAGCCATGCCTCTATAATTAGAAATGCATATACTGCTAATCATGCTTATGCAAATACTCATGCTTATGTTGATAGCTTTGCTTATGATATTGATCTGTTCAAACTGTTAGACACGCTAATGTTGTTAGATATGCTTATGATGCTAGACTTATTCATGTTAATAGAGATAACATGCTACTAGACTTGCTTATGCTAGTTATGCATATGCTATTGAATCTCTTATACGGTTAATAAGGAAAATGATGATAGTCAGCTTGATAATGATAATTGTTATTTGCTCCTTTATGTATTTTGTTAATCATCATTACTATTGATCTTATTTGTTATATCTGATTAAACTTCTTAACTATTTAATTACATAAAAATGTTGTAATCAATAAACGTTGTTGATGGTTATATCTCTTGCTGGGACTGTGTCTCACCCTTGTGGTTCACCACATTTTTTTAGGTAATCGACAATGATGACAACAGAACCATGGAAGTAAAGAGTAAATACAATAATGAATCTTGGGGAAAGTTGATTAGATGTCTAGTGTATCCTAGAGTCGTCCCTGTACTCTCAGGTCCGGGCGAGATAAAGTTTGTATATAATGTTTCAAATGAATCGGACTTTTGTTAGCATATTAATGTTTGTTTGTGTGGCATAGTATGGATACAAGAAAGATGTCGGGATCCTTCAAATGTTTCTGAGCGGGTGTTGATGTTGAAATCGGTTTTAATTTACCCATATTTTTGGGTATGTGATTAATTAGTGATTGATTGTGTTTTATGTTTTGAGTAATCTCGTTTAGCACGACGGGTCGCGACAATGTACTAGTTTAGTTTATTTCAAAGTTTAAGTTTTATGTTGTAGAACTTGAGACATGATATTTGTTATTATTTTCTTGAGTGGGCTGAATGAAAATTATATTTTTGTGCAATGATAATCATTTTGTGGCAACCCAATGAGATTTATGCTTTCGCTAGGATTTTTCTAGAAGAATGGAGGATCCTCAGGAAGCAAGAAGGGGCACCAAAGCCATGCTGACAATAAAAGGAAAGCTCCAGAAGGAGAACCTGCTAAGGAACTGTGTGCAACTTGTGGTAGACTACATGGGGGACCGTTCAGGCTAGGATTGGGAGTTTGCTACTATTGTTGAGACCCAAATCATATGAAGCCAGAATGTCCCAAGCTAAAAGCAAAGAATGATGTAGGGCAGAACTGTAAACTAGAGCAATGAGAAAAGAAGCAAGCAAGGATCTTTGTAATGGTTGATGATGAGGAGGAAGAAGGTGAAGGAAAAGGTATAACCTAGTTCTTACCGTAGTTTTAGTTTTGTGAGTATACATGTTGAGTTTTTGCAAACAAGGTGTAACAAAAACCCTGAGGTGGGTAGAAGCCTAAGAAAATTTCAAGGACAAAATTTATTTAAGGTGGGTAGAATTGTAACATCCCAAATTTCACACATATGATTTAGAGTTCTTAATGGAGTTTTGTGATAAAGGTTAAACAATGAACTTAAGGGAAATAGACATAATTCATAAAATTCCATTTATGGAATATGTTGTCACCTTAATATGTAAAGCAACTCCTGAGAATGCCTCCAAATAATGATTAAGTCTAGGAGTGCATTATTATTCTCAATTACGGGGTTGGACTCAACTAGTTCACTAAGGAGTGATAATTCAGTTTAGTTCACCTTTTAATACATTTTTTTTGGTCAGTCACCTTTTAATACATAAATTTTAAGGTAATGACTTATACATGGTTGATGAAGAAAAGATAACTGAAACCTAAATCTAATATGATAGGAAGGTTTTAGGTCCTCTATATGGTTTGTGGTTCAAATTTGGTACTTGTTGGAATTTATTTGGTCATCTAATTAATTAGAGGAAGACTATGTATAGTTAGTAATGGATTTAATCAAAATTATGGTCAATTAACTAACCTAACCTATAGTCCAGATTATTTGATGTGCCACACACCATCTTTTTTGTGTGGATCTCATCTGATGGCCTATGTTTTATCTCATAGTTTGCAGATCTATCAGAGGGCTCATAGATCATCACTTCTACTCGTACAAGTCCTAGTTGGACTGAATAGTTGCCAAGATTTCCCCCAATCTTGATCTCTCTCCCCTCGATTCCTCAGTGAGAATAAATCTCCCCCTCACCATCCTCACTTCTTCCCAAATCTTCTAATCCCTTACACGTTAGGGTTTCGTGACCTAGTGTCCCCACTCGACAAGGTTCCTCTATCATCTCTCCTATTTCTTTACCTACAAGTATCTCTACCCCTCCTAGATTGTGAAACCTACATATATGCCCCCTAAATCATTCCATGGGATTTGAGTAGCTAAACCATAGTCCCACTTTTCTCGCTAGCATCTTGTACATGAATACCCTACTCCCACCAACATCTGCCTTTGAAGTTCAACTTGGCCATGCATTCTCTACCCTTTGACTACCTAAGACGTCGTGGAAATAACCGGGGAACCCTTCTGAAGCTTTTCCCATCTCCAATTCCATCCCAATATGTAGGTACCGACTTTCCCTCATTTCATTTTATTCTGATCTCACCATAAATATCTGACTCCTTGTTCATCTTTTCGCCTTGTGTCTATGTGTTTTTCTCTACCAAGATGACACACACTCGCCATAAATCCCAATTTTCTTCAAGGTTGTGACCTTCTCCATTTCTCCACCGCAGCAACAACTGCTCCCATGACTGGAAGGTACTTACCAGTCATGTAGCCACCGACGGACCTGAGTCTGGGTTCTTCGAGACCATCATGACTCAGGGAACCATCACCACTGTCGAAGAGGGCTAGTATTCATCATAGTTCATGATCGAAAATGACATTTTGAAGCATGTCCCCTATTTTTCTTTTCTCATATGGGAATGAAGATCCCAGATGGCCTTTTTCTTTTTTTGCCCTTGTATCTTCCCTATTTGGTCCCGCTCGGCTTTGGGAAATTTTTCCTTTTGGCGACCCTTTTCTTTTACTACAGTGTGTTCTCATTGGGGCAAGGCCCGCCAAAGTGGCCATGCCTGATTGGTCCAACTCAGCAAGCCCGGACGCATGAATAAATAAGATTTGCTCGTGTGGATTTTTCTTGAATTCTAATTGGTTAGATTTAGAAAATGCATAACTAATTCATTGTATATTAGTAAATTTGCAAAAATACACTTTGAAAAGGATTTGTGAGGAATAATATGTTTTTAAGGTTTTCAAACCCTAATTTGATAGAGTCATCCCATGTTTTCCTAAGGATCTAAGATTAGGGTTCAGGATGTTATCTAAAATAATAATGAATAAGAATCACGTTAATTCCAGGAGGCCTAGGATTCATTCAGGGACAAAGGATATAACATCAGATATTATTTGCCCCAAGGTAAGCGGGTCCATTCACTTTGAGTATTAAATAATGGTTTTTAAGCACTTTAAGATTATTGTATCCTGGTGTATATGCATAGATATCTATTCAAATTTCAAAAATTATTGCATTACTATTCCCAAAAGTTAATATATGATGCCTATTCTTTCAAGTTTTATTTCAAGAATCCATGTTATGTATATGTGAAATATATGACAAGGTTAATTATTCCAAGTTAAAGATAAATCATGTAATTGGTTGTATTATTTTGTCCTCATCATGTTAATGTTGAGCCCTAGGGCCTTATGAGTTTAAATGGAACATAACGGTACGTATGTGCAATCATGAGCTCAAGTGGAGCATTATTAATGGTACTTAGATGCAAATCAGTAGCTCAATTGGAGCATAGTTAATGGAACTTATGTGCAAATCATGAGCTCAATTGGAGCATAGCTAATGGCACTCAGGTACAGATCATGAGTTCACGTGGAACATCAATTGATCCTATGGGCCTTATGATCACAATTTGTGCATCAAAGTAGAGTACATATAATCAATTACCATGAGCATATTATGTGAATCTAAGATTTATTGTTTAAGTTAATTGCATATTTCCTTATGGTTAAGTTATTGTTTTGTTATAACAATACTCAATGTCTCTTACTCTAATATGTTTTCCGTTTTGAATGCATGGTTGGGGACATGATATCTGCAGGAGGAAAGAATAAAGGATCTTAGCCAAGGAGCCTACATCTCAAGGACAGAATGAGAGTTTTGACCTAGTGGGGTGCCAACTACGATATGACATTTAGTTTAGTTTTTAAATTAGTATCAACACTATGTGCTAGTTTAGTTTATTTCAAAGTTTAAGTTTTATGTTGTGGAACTTGAGATATGAGATTTGTTATTATTTTCTTGAGTGGGCTGAATGAAAATTATATTTTGTGCAATGAGAATAATTTTTGTGGCATCCCAATGAGATTTATGCTTTCACTTAGTATTTTTCATGTTTTTAGAAAAAATGGGTGTTACAAAGAGGGGGAGAGAATGCCTATCTTTATCCTATACATACATACGTACATATATGTATATGGATATGTAAAGGTTTTTTTATAAATACCAAATTAATCTATTAAGTGTGATTACTACCTATTCCTAATCTCTACTTTGAATAATAATGTGTATAAGAAGGTTCCTTTCAAGTTGATAGTAATATATAACTAAGTATTTGAAAATGGGTGGTATACAAGTGCTCATCTATGCATACGATGGTATGTTAGACATAAACCCTAGATCCTATTTGTAAGAACATTTTAGTAAATATACTTAATGCGGAATATATATTTGACTCTATTTGAATAAACTTGAACTATACAATGTATAGAGAGAGAATAAGATGACAACATCTAAGTTAAAGGAATGAATTACGCACACATATATGCAACATAGACACACCTATACTAATTTATTTAAAGATAAATATTAGAACAAAAACATATATCCAATGAATCATATGTCCACTTAATAAAATTGAAATTCCTAGTATGTCATTAGGTAATTGGCACTTGGAACAATATGAAAATATAGATTAGGAATATATATATATATATATATATATATATACATACATACATATATATATATATATACACACATACATACATACATACATACATACATACATACATACATACATACATACATACATACATACATACATACATACATACATACATACATACATACATACATACATACATACATACATACATACATACAATGAAATACATATACCGCGCTCTGGCGGCTGCAGGTGATTCTGAGCCTCGTCTAAGGTTGAAGACGGAGGGGGCCTTCCCCCTCCATGGCAGCCTTGGATCAACCAAAGAAGGCTTGGGCACAAGTCCTAGGCGGCGCTAACAACTACAAAGCATACAACTATGACCCTGCGGTAATCGTTGATGGCAAACATTTCGTTACCATTGACGATGCCACATACGATAACATGGAGAAAAGTTGGGAACACACTGTTGTCGTCTACGTTCTTGGGAAAAGACCATACTACTTTCATCTGCTAGCATGGATTAAACGAGTCTGGAAACCTAAGGGGGGCTTCGATCTTTATTCCAAGCCTAACAAGTTTTTCCTCCTCCGTTTCAATAACGAGGAAGACAAGCAATCTATCATCAATATGGGGCCTCGTTGGTTTGATCGACAACTAGTCGTGGTTAAAGACTTCAAGGTTGGAGATGATCTTAAAAAAGACCTATTCAGCACGATCCCTGTTTGTATCAACATGCCTAGTCTTGGTAGGAATTGGTATGAGAAAGCAGTCGGCATTGTCGCTAGTGGAGTCGGCAAGTTATTGCGGATTGATCTTCGATCGCTATCTCCTGAATCTTTGGGCGAGGCTAGAGCCTTGGTAGAAGTTGAAGCAGAGGGGGATCTTCCTAATGAGATCTGGGTCAACTTGCCTAAACGTGAACCCTTATCAGTCGAAATCAAATATGAACATGTTCCTGATCGCTGTCAAGTATGCAAAGTCTTCGGTCATTCTGACGAAGACTGTCCTTTGAAGCCTAAAGACATACAGAAGCAAAAGACTAATCCAAAGCAGAAACAATGGCAGAAGATCATTGGGGGTAAAGCTAAACCGGTCGCAGAAGATGACACCAATAATGGTGATCATGAAACGATCGAGATCCGTGATTCCGAGGAAAACCTAGACAAAGAAGACGCTGAAATCCCTGAAGATGAACTGAGTATGGAGACAGCCAATATTCCTTACAGTTCTAGTACCAAGAAACCTAGAAATGGTTCAACCATAAACAAGGAGACACAAGGATCGTCTTCTGACACATCCCATATGTCTGAGCATATCCCCAATAAGGAAGGCCCCTCCAAAGGCAAGGAGGCACAAGGACCTGATACTTCCAAGGCGTCTGAAACACCAATGGTGCATGAACCTATTTCAAACGATGAAGGACCTTCAAAGAGCAAGGAGAAATAAGGATCCGGACATGTCAATGGACACAAGAACACCAAGACGAATGACAAAGGTGATTCCAGTGCGAAGGGTCAGCGCAAGACCCGATCGTCTGGGAAATCCAATAAATGACCATTTACACGGCCAACGTCCGCGGTTCAGGGAAACCACGGAAGAATAAGGAGGTTTGAGCAACCATTAAACATATTCAATCCTCTATCGCGATTCTTGTGGAAACAAAAATCAAAAGATACAACAAAGAATCCATTCGGAAGATTTTTCCTAATGGATGGAAGTAAACATCCAATCATCAACATGTTGATAATGGGCGTGTCTGCCTCGGTTGGGATCCTCGATCCTGGGATTTCAGTATTACTGACTCCGACGATCAACAAATCACAACACAAGCCATCAACAAAGGTGGTCTCCGTCTCCTGATAACTGGCATTTATGCTAGAAATCTCATGAGTCAACGTACAGATCTCTGGAGCAAACTGGTCTCGATAGAGCCCTTGTTAATGACGATTGGCTCACAAAATTTCCAGTTACGAAATCCAAACTCCTTACCTCCAATTTTTTTGACCACTCTGGCATTAACATTAATCTCACAGACATTCCTAGAAAAACACATCCCTTCCATTTTCTTAACTACTGGCAAGAATGGCCAGGCTTCAAGGAACTCCTCCACGATGCCTGGAATGAGCGAGTAGTTGGAAATCCTCTCTTTAAGTTCATTCATAAGATTAAGAACGTGAAGACGAGGATCAAAAAATGGGCCAGAACGCATGTTAACCTCAAGAACCTCCTCATGAAAGAACACCAGGAGATGGATGATATATCCAGAGCTTTGCGGAAGAATCCTCTTGATGATCAGCTCATCCAGGATGAAATGGTCACTTACAATCGCATCAAAACCCTTGATATTGCTGAGGAGAAGTACTATTGGCAACACAGTCGTATGGACTGGATCGCTAATGGTGATAGGAACACTCATCTCTACCAGTCCGCTGTCAAAAGAAGAGACGCCATCAACACTATCACAGAGATCTATGACGAATCAGGTAACTTCTTACAAGATGAAGATACTATTGCTAAGGAGACCACTACCTTTTTTGATAAACTATACAACCAGGATTGGTCCACTTCCCCAATGGACAACCATGGTTGGGATAAGATCATCACTGACCAGGATAATGACTTTCTCTATCGGATTCCTAATGAGGATGAGATACACAAGGCTATTCTTTCCATTGGAACCTCGAAAAGTCCAGGTCCCGATGGATTCAACAGCTTTTTCTATCAACAGAACTGGTCTACGATCAAACTTGAACTGATTGAAGCCATTCAGTGGTTCTTCAATGGAGGATACATGGTGCGGCAACTAAACCATGTCTTCTTGGCTTTAATACCCAAAAAAGACATCATTTCTTTACCAGTAGATTTCCGACCAATAGCCTGTTGTTCTGTTCTTTACAAATCTATCACGAAGATTATTACTAAAAGACTTACAACTCTAATGCCGAAGATCATTTCACCCAATCAAGGTGCATTTGTTCAAGGCAGAAACATCCAAGATTGCTCATTGCTGGCGGCTGAATTCACCCTGAATTACAACCTTGCTCGAAGCACCCCATCTGCTTGCATCAAACTAGACATCACAAAAGCTTTCGACTCAGTTCAATGGTCTTACCTTTGGAATTGCCTTTGTCTTCTTGGTTTTAGAGATGATTGGATCGACATAGTCAAACAATGTGTCACCACTCCTTCATTCTCGATCCTTCTCAATGGTTCCCCGGAGGGGTTTTTTAAAAAATCAAATGGTCTTCGGCAGGGAGATCCTTTGTCCCCATTACTCTTTGCAATAGTAATGGAAGGTCTCAGTAAGAAATTAGCTCAGGCGATTGAAGAAAAGGAAAGTAGAACTACACCATCAGAAGCGTGCCTGTCCTCTCTCATCTTCTGTTTGTGGATGACATACTTATTTTCTGTGAAGCCCATCCTAGGAGCATCAAGCATCTTAAAGACCTCCTTCATGATTTTGGTTTGGAATCTGGCATGAAGCTCAACACACAGAAATCAACTATGTCCTTCTCCAAATCTGTTCCTAATCAAACGTCCTTGGCTGATGAACTTGGTGTCCAGTTGGGTACTCTCCCGACTACCTACCTGGGCTATCCTCTAGCCGGCGGTAACCTCAGGAGGGTGGACTTCAACCACTACCTCGACAAACTTAAAGATACAATCACCAAGTGGCTGGGCAATAAGATTTCCTTCTCAGGACGTCTTGTCCTCATCAAAGCAAATGCAATGGGACTTATTCAATATTGGATGAGTCAGGGTGAGCTAACCAAATCTACCTTAAGGCGAATGGAAATCCTTCTTGGTGACTTCCTGTGGGGATCTTCCATTCATCCTGCTAGTTGGAAACAACTTTCATTTCCTCTTGAAGAAGGTGGTCTTGGTTTGAAAAATCTTGAAGAGCTTGCTGATTTCCATACTATGAAATGCCTCAGGAATCTTCTTCTTGGTGCTTCTGTATGGGCTCAATGGATGATGAAGCGTTATGATACTAATAACTTCCAACATCCTTCACATCGATGAGGTTACTCAACCTCATGGAGGAGATTCACTGATGTCTGGCCTAGGTACCAAGATGTCAATGACAGTTCTCTTTGGGACATTTGTCGCTCAAAACAAGCTGTCAATGTAGCTGCCTCCACTCTTTGGATGTCTAAACATAATCTGAGATGGAGTTTCACCTCCTATAGAGCTCTCAAGAACTTTCTTCCTATGCTTGAGAAGATTCAGAAATGGAACCCAAACATTGCCAATCTCTGTGGTCTTTGTCATCTCGAAGAAGAAAACTCCTTGCACCTTATCTCCACATGCAAGTGGTGGAAGTACTAATGGGGTCGTTCTACTCTGAAATTAGGACTGAACCCTAAGCATTCTCTTAAAGATTGTCTCAAGTGTATCACCAAGATCACTTCTAGTGATCGTGTGATATCTCTATGGGCTGCCACACTTACTGTCCATACCATATGGACTACTAGAAACTCAATTTGACATGGAGGCAAACAAGAAGATGGATTGCATGCATTCAACAAGATAGAGAAGGAGATTCAGATGAACCATCGTGCGCATCATCATAATTTATGCCATATCTCTTGTAACTTGGTTAGAAACTGGGATCTTCATGTATACTGATTGACCCATTTTGGGCCAATCACTGTTTTCTTTAATTCGCTTGCCTTGCATATAATGTGAACTACACGTCTTGGGTGTAGTTTGTAACTTTGTCCCATTTGGGGTCGGAATAAAATTACCAAAACATTCCGATACATACATACATACATACATACATACATACATACACACACACACACACACACACATATATATATATATATATATATTATATGTTCACTTTAGTTTGATTAATATACATAATGTGTTCCTATGATGAATACTGAACTGTACGGATGAAGTATATCTATTGAGATAGCCATTAGTCATGAAGATCAACTATGTGAAATCTCTATTTTTATTTAGGAGTTATATGACTTCGATATTAAATTTCACAAAATGAGACATCTCTTGACTTTATCATTTCTTATTACATCTATGCTCTTCTGTGGCAATCATTTTGAAACATCTTAAGATTTTTCTTATTCATGATTATATGTGATTTATAACCCATTCTACTATGTAAATTAATCTTATTATGTGATTAATGGACATATATCCTGCCTAAATATTCTTCACGTCATATTAGACTAATTTATCCAATGAAGATGCTTGCACAAAACAATGTTTTCTAATAAAAAGGATGTATTCTTATGTCTACAGTGCACTATTCTATCCTTAATAAATACAAGGGCATGCTATTCCGCCTAGAGGTTCTATTCAACCATTCCTATCTTTAAGCTAACAATCCTTGGTGTCTAGGGCCTACCTTATTCATGTATGGTTTACATCATCTACATACATTTTCTCATTTTATGAACATGATAATGGCTAGAGACTTTAGGAAGTCTATTATTTTTTAATGTCTCATTCTTTTGAATTTATCCTCTTGCTTAATTCTTTTGAACTTACCTTCTTGTTAATAACCTCTTTTAAATGGGAACCCCTTTGTTATAATTATTTCACTCTAAAATGCCTAAATATATTTACAATGCACATACTCAATGAATACTAATCATAATTTTGTCTGTATCTCTTTGGGTATTGTCCCCAAACCACCAATGTATAGATATCTTAGAAAACCATGATTCAGGAAGATCATATGCAAGATTTTAGAGTTGAGGATAGCTTGAGATGGTCAGGTCACCCTCTACAACTGGCCTGGTAATAAATTACATGTACTTTTAGCCTTTGTAAAATCACCCTCAAGGTGAGGAACAATTTATGAACTACAATGAGAATGAGTTTGTAATAGTACAATTTCCGCTACTAATTAAATACTCTATTTGATATATTATGCTTGATAAATTAAAATTCATATTTTCTATCGTACTTATAAGTGTGTTTGGAATGGATGGACTTGTTCCTCCGTTATGTAAGGAGTGAATCCCCTCTCGGGTCCCACTCTTTACACTTCACATGCTCTTCATAATTGAAAATATTAAATGGGAAGTATATATAAGAGAAACATTCATGTACAAAATCAATTATAACAATTTTGTCATGATACAAGTGTGGGTCGTTGAAATTATAAGTCCACAACTTCAACAAATAGGGAAGTATCCTTCTTATCATAGCAGTATTACAACTAAGTCAACATCATTCAGATCTAAATTGCATAACATTACACATTTCCAAAAAAAATATTACCTTCCCCAGATAGTTGTCATTAGAATCAATGGAATAATAATAACTCAAAATTTTCATATAGCAAAAAAATCACTAGATAATTTTATTTCAATTTTAAACGATGTTCATAGTACATCAATTACCTATTTTACATAATGAACTTCTCAAGTCAAGATTAAGTTGCTAGATATTGTTTAAGTCCACTCATAATATTAATATTTTCTCCGAGGTACTTTTTTTTTATCATCAAACTACAAATTAATCCAAGAAAAATTGAACCATTCACCACTATCTCCTTTGACCCCCAACTAGTCAATTGGTAGAAATGAAAAAAAATGAAAAAAGAATATGTTGGAACTAAATGATTTGAGTTTTTCTAACTCACTTTGGAAACTTAACATTATGAAATTAACTTATCGAATTATAAATTTATCACAATAATTCATGAGTACTTTAAGAATTAAAGAAAACTTGGTAATCCTACCTCTAGACATAATTGATCCTCCAAAACACTAGACTTCACCCCTCTGGGATCTCTTTCCCTATCTAGTTGGTAGGAGGGGGGTGATGGATAAGCAATGCGAAGATAAAATGTTCAACTTATTTGTCCCAAAAAAGTATGTGGATGTGAGAAAATGAAGGGAAGAGAAGTATGTGTATTTTCTATCACTTCTCTATCCAATAAATTTGAGTGGAGACTTGGGGAAGGAGAGAGACTCATAGGCTACATATTTTGAAGCATGATGGGAAATGTGTTTAGTTGGATATAAAACTTGGGTAAAAAATGAAAAGCTGAAGGGAATATTTGAAAAGATATAAGAAAATTGTTAGGCTATGTGTGTGGATTTCGTAATATTTAAGCAAAATTGGTAGGGTAGTATAAGAAAATTAAAATATTTTGGAGGGAAGTTTGATTAGGAAAATAGTACATATTGAAATTAAGATATTTGGAGGTAAATTTTGAGTGAAAATTGAAATATAACTGCAATTAGATGTTTGAATGAAATTTTTATGCAAAACATAGAGACATGAATTAAAATACCATTTTTATGGTAAACAGATGGAATTAGATTAACAAAAGCCATACAACATCTACATGGTGGCCTCAGTTGACTCTTGATCAGGGATAGGGATATAGAAAAGTTATAGCCGTACAATTGAAAATAGATAGATCACTTATATAAATGGATTTTAGTTTTCACACATATAGTGACTTTTTGACATAATCCCTCCTCAATCTTGATCAACAACTACTTTTAAGAGACAACAAACACCTATATATAAATTGGAGAGCCAAACACTAGATCTGCTAACCATAGTCTTCTTTATGTAGCATCCAGGTGTTGATAAATGCAAACCTCATTTGATCCAAAATTGTCTAAAACAAGGTTCTAAGAAAAGGTCCCAACATGAGTTGGAAATCTAGGGGAAACCTTGAATTTGCCAACCTCCAAGAAGGGGAAATTGCCTTCAAAAAGATGGAACAATGCCAATGAATGACATGATCAAGGGTGAAACCAATCCAAAATAGAAAGGAAAGAAAGCAAGTAGAAGCATCTATAGGGAATCGAGAAAAAAGTATGACAAGGGAGAATAAGCTTTGACATAGATTGGTAAATTCCCCAGCTAAACAACCAGGGCCATGCAGCACAGGAGGGCCCACCATATCTCAGACATACAAAAATGAATCTGCCTCTCCTCAGAGCCTACATTGTGGCTGTGATCTGCCTAATCAAACTTGGATGACATACCAACAATGCACGAAGCCTCAATGCCGCCAAGCACCAATAGGCCTGGAGAAGAGGGCACAACACCACAAAGGCCACGAAAGACCACCACCACTTCATTGAAGCCAAGGAATAAGATTGGGGGGGAGTAGGGTGAGGTTGGCAAACCTCCACACCCCTCCCATGAGTTTTTACACCAACGTCTGAACCCTAGGTGATCGTAATCGCCAGACACTCACATGAACAAAAATACTTGTATAGCACCCAATCAACGTATTAACAATGCAATATAATATTTATGATACTTGCATTTTATGTTTCAAATTAGTTTACATCTTTCTTCTTCCCTTCCCCTTGGCATGCTATCAAAGGACACTAAACTAAGCGTTCCTTACTCTCCCCTCTCCTCCCCATCATTCCATTTCCTTCCCCTCCACTTGATTCACCATATACAAACATTAAGTACAACTACCACATACTCGATCAAGTAAAGGATATCTACTTAGTGTTTTATTATTATTATTATTTCATTACTGATCACAAGTTATTAGTCTTATCACGTAAGTTGTTCAGTCATTTTACTATTCTGTAGAATTTTCATTCTGCTTAAGTGAGTTGTGTTATAAGATGTCTTCCCCTATTTTGACTCCATTTTTAGTATTGTATGTACCTATGAACCCCAAACCTTGATTTGTGATAATGTTTTCCCTAATTTCCTCCACTAATAGATCTTATAAGACCTCAACAACTCACATATAGTCTTTATTTTGACTGATTAACATGTTTGTTTTTTCTTAGCTTCCTCTCCTCCTACCAGGCGGGTGGGCACCTTCAACCACTTTGAGGTTTAATTTAGGGGTCATTGGAACTAGTTGTCTAGAACAGAGTCGTTGACCATGGTCCATAAGAGCTTTATTTACCCCCATCTTGAATTCAATCAATATTTCTATGAATCTCATTCTTGGTCTTCATTGATTCTAAAAACCAATAATTCATACAATATTTAACCCTAATTTTGATATGTCAAGTAGGTTTGGTAATATTTTAGGTTTTCAAGTTAAAATTTAATTAGATTGTAGGTGTGTTCATACTCATTGGCTTTTACTACTATACCATGTAATATTGTTTTGTATCATAGTGTGTGACAAAACCCATATACTTACACTAAATTTTAAAAATTTGGTTTTATAGTAAAAACTTTTATTGTAAACAATAAATAGAAATATTAACATATCACAATTTGTTGTATGAATAGCCACCAAAAAACTAGATGTGACAACCTCGATTTTCTCTCTCCTCCATTATACTTTTTCTCTCTCTCATATCACTCAACATGAGTTTAATCCCATGAGGACTCGACTTGTCGATGACCCATTTTGATTACTATATTCTTGATTTTCACCTTTGTGACATATTTTTTTGCTCATGGACCTAAGTTTTTAGCTCTTAACATATCACCCTTATGTAAGCAATTTTTGAACCCATTCAATGTGATATACTTGCTCTCTATTATATGCCAAGTGGTAGATATTTCGAATACGAATCTAACGACTCAAGAATCACCTCATTTGAACCATCCTAGCCCAAGATATGGGTATTTGAATATTGACTCATATAGTACATGTTTTACTTATTCTTCAACTCTTCTTGGGCCCAATACCAGACGCGTGGCCCATTTATCTTGTTGTCTTCCTTCCCGAAATAGAAGGGAGTCATCATCTCCCCTTTCCCCTTCAGGAAAGCAACTAATAGCAGTAAATGCTCTGAAGGATACTCGGGATTGCTGGGATCTAAACCCTAGAATCCATGATGTTCTTTATAACCCGCCCCCATCTAACCCTAGTGCCTGTGCTTCTTTTCCCCTCTTCTACATTCTCTTTCCTCCTTGTGCCAA
This sequence comes from Alisma plantago-aquatica, assembly GCA_963693085.1. Taxonomy (NCBI): domain Eukaryota; kingdom Viridiplantae; phylum Streptophyta; class Magnoliopsida; order Alismatales; family Alismataceae; genus Alisma; species Alisma plantago-aquatica. The sequence goes on from OY856413.1 coordinate 429,967,474, forward strand.
TTTTCCTAGGTGGAGGGTTGGCCATAGTTGACGGCTAAGACAGGCAGCCAACACCCCCTCAGACGCCACAACAGTGGCACTCACGGCCGGATTCCAAGCGGCCGGCGTGCCTCGAACCTCCAGCAACCTTGCCGTTTCTTCCCCAGGCTAAACGGCCACGATGGACATGGTTTTGAGCGGCGGCCAGATTCCCTTTTCTTCCTCTATTCCTGGTATTGGAACAGAGGACTTCCGCGAGCAGGGTGAGCGCCCGATGGGGCTTCGGGCTAGGCCGTTGATCTCAGGCGATCCACGGTGGACCAAGCAATGATGGCCGATCGTTCGTGGAGTTGAGCTTGAGCGGGATAGCGGCCCCAGTTGCACAGGCATGGTGCAAAGCATTGAGGAGCGGGAGAAGGGGATCTCCCACCACGCGCGGGTCCCCCTGGGTGCACATGGCAGCGGGCCATTGGCCAGGAAGGTAAAACCTTGAAATAAATCCCTTTTCTCCTCAAATCTTACAAAAATCATAATACCTAGATCCTAAGTCCAAATATGTCAAACCTATATATCAAATTGATCAGCTCGATGAGACCTACCAATTGGGCATGGTTCCAGGTCCTAATTCTAATGTTTACTCCCCTGATTTCTTGAAAATGATAGCTTTAGCCATGTTTTATTGGTGAAAGCTTTAGCCATGTTGAGTACATTCAATGCATCTAGGTGATAAAGCTTGAACCTTTAATGATCATCTATCTACCTAATTATGAAATCAGAATCTTTGGTACATCTTTGATCTATATGAGGGTCCTTTTCACCCCTATTGCTTAAGAATTACTCCCATTTGCACTACATGTCTTGTCCTTGGACTTTAATGATGTTGCCTTTGCCCTAGATTGCTAATTTTGTTTCTAATGGACACCCAACTAATCTTGTTATGTGTTTCTAATGACCAAGTGTTGCTAATCTAAAACCATCCTTTATGCTTTTATGCTTGGCCCTTCTTCCTTGATGATACTTGATCTCGGTTACTCTATTATGAGTCTCGTGACCTAATTTGAGCATAAGTGTCCTAAATCTTGTCATGTCCACATGAAACCTCGAAATGATATAAAACAAGAACCACACCATCATGATGACCTCTAGATTAGTACAATATCATATAATGGACTAATAAGCAACTTGGAACCCATCTTGGCCAAAACCCTAAAATGCATCTAATTAGGGTTAATGATGAGAATCTAATGCATATATGTAATCTTGTTAATCAGGTTTGGCATGTGGCTAGATGGTGAAAGATATGTTAGGTTATGGAATCTCTGAATTAGGTATGGGCCTTATCTAGTTATATGACTATCGCTTTCTTGCTTGAAAAGACATATATTGTATGCTTGTTTGTCTATTTGCTCAAATATTGCCATGTAGTATTGCTATGTCGTACTCGATGTTTGCTTCGTCAGTTTTATAACTTGAACACATATATAGATAAAACTCCATTATGATATTGTTGAGAAAGGGTTAGCTCTTGGCTACGGCCTTGAGGTCCCTCTCGTATAAAAGGGTTAGCTAAGCTTGAGCACCCTTACGGACCCTTCCGACGGGAAGTTGGTCAAAGGCCTTAAACGTGCTTGATATTGTTCGTATAATGGAGTGAAATGACATAAAATATGGTTTCGCTTTTGTTAAACAATTAACTTGTTTATTATTGTTCGTTTAGTCTTGAAATCTTTTCAAAATTATGCAAAGCTTATATATATGTGTATCTTTCAGCCCCATACTCAACACCTCGTGTGTTGACCCATTTCTCGTATGTTGTTTTTAGGTTCAGAGATGGCTAGAAGGTTGATGGTCTTGGTGAGCTATGCTAGGTGTACTTGTTGTAAGATCCAGATATAGTATATATGAGCAGACTTGTACAAAGTGACTCTTGAACATGTAATTCAAATCATGTAATATAATGATGTTTCTTAATATATCTTGTTGATTGTTGAGATTATGTTGGTGAATTTATCTTGTTATATGTTCATGTGTGCTAATCTTTACGCTTCCGCATGTCGCCTTTGGTATACGTTTGGTTCATGGGACTGGGATTCCGGTTCTGTGACAGATGGTATCAGAGCATGAACAATAACTACACCAAACATTTCTCACATGAAACACAAACTAAACTCACTTTACATCTAACCCTAGAAACTTAATGAAATATCCTTGTGGATTAGGTTGACTTAGCCTCTAGGTTAGAACCTATATGTTCTAGAATTAGGTGTAGACGTGTGTAAGTTACCTCCCTAGACATGATTCGCGACACGTGCTTAGGATGTCTACACAAGCGTGCACCATGTTCTTACTAGTTCTCTAGGTGTCATGATACTAGACTGCCTAATGAGTGTGGTAACTCGTTTTGGTTTTGGTTTTATTCGAATGGAGTATGGTAGTTTTCATCGCCTGTTTAAACATTGGAGAAAACATATTTCAAGTATTATTATATGTACATATGAAAAATGTTACCACACGCAGAAAGGTAGTAAGTTTCCATGCAACCTAGGAGAAAGAGATGTAACATCACGTCTAGATGAGAGAGTTTAGATGATAGTGATAGTCTCTAGAGTTGTCTAGATCCATGATATAGGTTAGGCATGCGAGTATCATAGATAACCGAAGATAACGATAATGATGTTAATCTCGAACACGATGTTGATGTTGATGTTAATATTGAGGATGATGTTGATATTGATAAGACCCATGTTTGCCCTTGGGAGAGACAAGTAGTTTGATGATATGGAATTAGTTTGACCATGCAACCCTAGCTTGACCTAGCACCTTGTTGATACATATGACTTGGTTGATGTGCTAAACATAGCTAGTGGGTTGGCATGTTTGCTTGTACCTAGTCTTGTGCGTGTTGAGATATGATATGTGACAAGTTTGAGACTAACATGGGCCTCAATCTCTTTGCAAAGGAGGACCTCTAGCGTGGGACATATGAATAAGTGACCTTTTGATATGATTCGACCTACCTCGGGAGAAGGGTAGAGTACCTAAACTCCAAAATATTTGAAATGTTGAAAAATAAGAATGATGAAATACTTGATGATGAGTCCCTAGCTAGAATACTTCTAAGTATATGAGTTGAGTGACCTAGCGTGTGTGGTTTCCTTGAAAATGTTGAACCCTAGATGTCCTAAAAAAATATCTAACCCTAGAGAAAGAGGCAATTGAATATTTGATGTTTGATATACAGGTGAGGGGGATGTCCCAAGACCCTAAGATAACGTATATGATGTGTGATATCCATGATGAGCCTCATACTCAGGTTAGTAATTGTATATAAAGGAGTCTAGTGGTTACCCTTGTTTCTCGGAAGATGGGTAGAAATTTGTGTTACAGATAGAATTTTGTGGTTAACATGTCTTGTTGGACACATATATGTCTTAGCTTGAGTGGCTTGAGCTTGTGGAGCTCTCTCTGATACAAGTGAGAAAGTTTCAAAACCTTGACGTTGATGATAATGTTGTTCCTCGAATGATGCTCGATACATGAAATAATCTCACTTAAGTTAAAATTTTGATAAATGTGCTTTAGCCACTCCCATAAGCTAGAACTAGTATGAAATCATGCTATACATAAAAGATGTAGCCTTGAAATCATGAAATTAATATGATGATGTCATGAAATCTTAGCTTGAATAATCAGGAGCCACATGCCTAATCTCATACCAGAAAAAAGAACGTAATAGATTAAAGTTGGTAGAAATTTTGGGGAAGGCAAAAACATGCATGAAATCTATTGTAAAGACGAGATATACACTTGATGATAGTCTCGCTTGAAGCCATAACCATGCATATATTCATTTCAGAATTGATAATATAGATTTTGATGATACCCCTTGGTCTCATATAAAGATAAGAACAAAAACCCTAATGTGTGGACACTAAGGGATGGATAAACCCTAATGTTGTGATGATGTTGTAATATAATATTAGAGTACGAAGTAATAAGTACATAGATGAGATGAGTACACCTTTAATGATGATGACCTAAGTGTACACCCTATTGTGGGGAATGACTGGACAACTATGGTTGGACGCCTAGATTCCATATATTTTGACCTTGACTCTTAACTATGATCTTGGTTGAATTTCGGGGACGAAATTCCTTGTAAGGAGGGAAGGATGTGACAACATCGATTTTCTCTCTCCTCCATTATACTTTTTCTCTCTCTCAGATCACTCAACATGAGTTTAATCCCATGAGGACTCGACTTGTCGATGACCCATTTTGATTACTATATGCTTGATTTTCACCTTTGTGACATATTGTTTTGCTCATGGACCTAAGTTTTTAGCTCTTAACATATCACCCTTATGTAAGCAATTTTTGAAACCATTCAATGGGATATAATTGCTCTATATTATATGCCAAGTGGTATATATTTCGAATACGAATCTAACGACTCAAGAATCACCTCATTTGAACCATCCTAGCCCAAGATATGGGTATTTGAATATTGACTCATATAGTACATGTTTTACTTATTCTTCAACTCTTCTTGGGCCCAATACCAGACGCGTGGCCCATTTATCTTGTTGTCTTCCTTCCCGAAACATAAGGGAGTCATCGTCTCCCCTTTCCCCTTCAGGAAAGCAACTAATAGCAGTAAATGCTCTGAAGGATACTCAGGATTGCTGGGATCTAAACCCTAGCATCCATGATGTTCTTTATAACCCGCCTCCATCTAACCCTAGTGCCTGTGCTTCTTTTCCCCTCTTCTCCCTTCTCTTTCCTCCTTGTGCTAGTTTTCCTAGGTGACAGGTTGGCCATAGTTGATGGCTAAGGCAGGCAGGCAACCCCCCCCCTCAGACGCCACAACAGTGGCACTCACGGCCAGATTCCAAGCGGCCGGCGTGCCTCGAACCTCCAGCAACCTTGCCGTTTCTTCCCCAGGCTAAACGGCCACGATGGACATGGTTTTGAGCGGCGGCCGGATTCCCTATTCTGCCTCTGTTCCTGGTATTGGAACAGAGGACTTCCGCGAGCAGGGTGAGCACCCGATGGGGCTTTGGGCTAGGCCGTTGATCTCAGGCGATCCACGGTGGACCAAGCAATGATGGCCGATCGTTCGTGGAGTTGAGCTTGTGCGGGATAGCAGCCCCCAGTTGCACAGGCATGGTGCAAAGTGTTGAGGAGCGGGAGAAGGGGATCTCCCACCACGCGCGGGTCCCCCTGGGTGCACATGGCAGCGGGCCATTGGCCAGGAAGGTAAAACCTTGAAATAAATCCCTTTTCTCCTCAAATCTTACAAAAATCATAATACCTAGATCCTAAGTCCAAATATGTAAACCTCTATATCAAATTGATTAGCTCGACGAGACCTACCAATTGGGCATGGTTCCAGGACATAATTCTAATGTTTACTCCCCTGATTTCTTGAAAATGATAGCTTTAGCCATGTTTTATTGGCGGAAGCTTTAGCCATGTTGAGTACATTCAATGCATCTAGGTGATAAAGCTTGAACCTTTAATGATCATCTATCTGCCTAATTATGAAATCAGAATCTTTGGTACATCTTTGATCTATAGGAGGGTCCTTTTCACCCCTATTGCTTAAGAATTACTCCCATTTGCACTACATGTCTTGTCCTTGGACTTTAATGATGTTGCCTTTGCCCTAGATTGCTAATTTTGTTTCTAATGGACACCCAACTAATCTTGTTATGTGTTTCTAATGACCAAGTGTTGCTAATCTAAAACCATCCTTTATGCTTTTATGATTGGCCCTTCTTCCTTGATGATACTTGATCTTGGTTACTCTATTATGAGTCTCGTGACCTAATTTGAGCATAAGTGTCCTAAATCTTGTCATGTCCACATGAAACCTTGAAATGATATAAAACAAGAACCACACCATCATGATGACCTATAGATTAGTACAATATCATATAATGGACTAATAAGCAACTTGGAACCCATCTTGGACAAAACCCTAAAATGCATCTAATTAGGGTTAATGATGAGAATCTAATGCATATATGTAATCTTGTTAATCAGGTTTGGCATGTGGCTAGATGGTGAAAGATATGTTAGGTTATGGAATCTCTGAATTAGGTATGGGCCTTATCTAGTTATATGACTATCACTTTCTTGCTTGAAAAGATATATATTGTATGCTTGTTTGTCTATTTGCTCAAATATTGCCATGTAGTATTGCTATGTCGTACTCGATGTTTGCTTCGTCAGTTTTATAACTTGAACACATATATAGATAAAACTCCATTATAATATTGTTGATAAAGGTTTAGCTCTTGGCTACGGCCTTGAGGCCCCTCTCGTATAAAAGGGTTAGCTAAGCTTGAGCACCCTCACAGACCCTTCTGACGGGAAGTTGGTCAAAGGCCTTAAACATGCTTGATATTGTTCGTATAATGGAGTGAAATGACATAAAATATGGTTTCACTTTTGTTAAACAATTAACTTGTTTATTCTTGTTCGTTTAGTCTTGAAATCTTTTCAAAATTATACAAAGCTTATATATATGTGTATCTTTCAGCCCCATACTCAACACCTCGTGTGTTGACCCATTTCTCGTATGTTGTTTTTAGGTTCAGAGATGACTAGAAGGTTGATGGGCTTGGTGAGCTATGCTAGGTGTACTTGTTGTAAGATCCAGATATAGTATACATGAGCAGACTTGTACAAAGTGACTCTTGAACATGTAATTCAAATCATGTAATATAATGATGTTTCTTAATATATCTTGTTGATTGTTGAGATTATGTTGGTGCATTTATCTTGTTATATGTTCATGTGTGCTAAGCTTTACGCTTCCGCATGTTGCCTTTGGTATACGTTTGGTTCATGGGACTGGGATTCCGGTTCCGTGACACTAGACTTATTGGGAACAAAACTAATGTAATACCACACATTGATTTGTATCAATGATTTTTTTATTTACTTGTTGAAAGTATTCGTCTCTCTCTATATCAAGGAAAGAGTAAAGCCCTCTCCTATAAATAAGAGGGTACAAATCAAGGAAGCAAACATCAAACTATAATGGACCTATTATACTTAATCCCATATTACATAAGACTTAAGTAAAAAAAGAAAGCATAATTAAAGAGAATGCAACAACTAAGATAATTATATCTAAATACTCCCCCTCAGGATGGAGCATAGATATTAATCATGTCCATCTTGCAATGTAGGTCCTCAACTCTCTTTCCAGAGAGAGACTTTGTAAAAATATCTATAGTTTTCTCTGTGTATGGAGAAAATGGGTAGTGATCTTCTTGGTCAACAAAACATCTTGGAGAAAATGGTAGTCCACCTCAATATGCTTGGTCTATTGATGAAAGATATGATTACTAGTGATGAAGGTAGAAACACAATTATCACAATAGATCAAAGTAAGAAATTCAAAGTCAGAAAGAATATATTTGATCCATATTAGCTCACAATTAGTATGTGCCATTGCACGATACTTAGATTCTACACTAGATCTAGTGACATTATTTTTATTTGTTACTTATCCAGGTAACCAAGTAACCCCCTACAAAGGTACAATAACTAGAGGTAGATCTCCTTTCAGATTTACACCTGACAAATCAACATCAGAATATCTAGTCACATCTAGATGCCCATTTCTTTTATAAAATAGTCCATGTCCATGATCTTTAAAATATCTCAATAGTCGACATGTAGCTTTCCAGTGACACTGCTTAGGGAAATCCATAAATTGTCTAAGAACACCAACAATAAGGCATATATCTGGCACTATAACAATAAGATATAAAAGTTTGCAAACCAAGTAGTTATAGCTAAACTTATATTTTAAGAGTTGAGTAGGTTCTGCTCATAGATCATGTTCTTGATCCATAGGGGAGACCACATGCTAGCAACCAATCACTCCTATTTCAATAAGTAAGTCTAGAGTATACTTTCTCTAAGATAAAGACACTCCATCCTTATTGTGTGCTACCTCATTGCCAAGAAAATACCATAGACACCCAAGGTCTTTGGTTAAAAAATACTCCATAAGATATTTCTTTGTATCTGTATTTCTTACATCATCATTTCCAGAGAAGATGATGTGATCCACATAAACAATGAAAAGAATTGTGAGTGAAATACTGGTTTCGATAAACATAGAATGATCACATTGAGATTGTGTGAACCACATAGAATGATCACATTGAGATTGTGTGAACCCAATGTATAGTACAGGGGATAACTTATAAAACCATGATTGATGAATCCGTTGAGGCCATAAATGGATTTATTTAGAAGACAAACTTTCCCATAGTACCCTCCTAAGAAACATAACCCAAAATCCATAAATCTCCTATAAATTTCCATACAGAAAGGTGTTTTTGACATCAAGTTGATGTAAGTGTTAGTCTTTACTAAAATAAATAGAAATCAGAATACACATATAATTTGGATGACCAACAGGAGAATAAGTTTCAAAGTAATCAATCTCAGCTTCTTGTGTGTATCCCTTAGCAACAAGTTTGGCCTTTAATGTTCAATTGTCCTATCAAATAAGTATTTCGCAGTAAAACCCCATCAATATCCATCATATTTACTACCTATAGGGAGATCAACAATGTCCCATTCCCATGAGAGTGAAGTGCATCCATCTCCTCAACCATTGCTCATTTCTACCCATAGTGTACTAGTGGCTCTTGAATTTCTTTTGAGATAGAAATCACAGATAAAACAACAATAAACTGAGCCTTGGAAGAATTTAGATGATCTGTACAAACATGTTGAGAGATACAACATTTGTTACTAGATCGTGTCCCTTCTGTAATGCAATGAGAATTTCAGAATCACAAGTTGTAATAGAATCATTAATACTACCGTATTGAGGTTGATCATCAGTCTCAAAAGATGCCAAAGTAGGGGAAACTTTAGGTAAAGTTGCAAATACAATAAGGTAAAGAATGAATACAGTTGGAAGTGGAACCTATTTATTAGGTTTAAAAAGAAAAACTTATATTAAAAAAAGGCAACCTCTACGTTGACAAACAAATGACATGCAATAAGATCAAAATATTTATATCCCTTTTGTGTACAAGAGTAACCAAGAAAACAACATGAGAAAGCACGTCGCAATAGTTTATCACTCTCAGGTTGGTGATTACAAATGAAACATAGACAACCCAAAACTTTTAGAGGTAAAGTAAAGATTGGTTCATGGGGGTAGAGAAGATGATAAGGGATCTAATTTTGGAGAATAGAATAGGGAACCCGATTAATGAGATAATTGGTAGAAAGCATGGCATCTGCCCAAAAAACTTAGCGACTTTCATTTCAGTTAGGAGAGTACAAGCCACATCAAGAAGATGCATGTTTCTCCTTTTGACAAATCCATATTGTTGTGTTCTATAGGGACAAGAATTTTGGTGAATGGTCCCCTTGGTGATAGAAATCTCTTAAAAACCGTGTTGCACATATTCAAAAGCATTATCTGCAGACAAATTTAGGAGCAACAAAAAGTTGAGTCTTTATTTCATTCAAGACTTCCAGAGAAAACATCTAAAACTTTATAATGATGTTTTAACAAATAAATTCAAGTAGCACGAGATCATTGATCAATAAAAGTTATAAAATACCATACACCATTACAATTACCAATACAGCATGGTCACCAAACATCAGAGTGAACTAAATAAAATAAACTTGGAATCCTATTACTACAATGAGGAGGGAACTATATTAGATAGTGTTTTCCAAGATGACAAGACTGACATGAAAAGTTTTCAAGAGATAGTTGGAAATAAAAACTTTGATTTAGGTACAAAAGGATGACCAAGCCTCATGTGCCATTGTTGAAGAGAGCTAGGTTGGACATAAGAGGTAGAGTAGGAGGGTTTGACGAAGTCTATAGGTAGTATGGACCATCTCCACATGCATACCCCCACCAATTTTATTATTTGTCCTTGGATCCTGTGTGGAGACAATGTTAAGAAAGAAGGTTACACTATGATTTAAAGTTTTAGTAATTTTACTAACAAACATTAAGTTTAATAAAAAAAATTGGCACAAAAAATAGATTTAATGATATTGCTATTCACATATTCTCTCCAAATAACTATAGAAGTGGATTCATCTCCTAGATGTACAAGAGGATGACAAGTAGATTTCTCCAAGTAAGTAAACAATTTCTTATTACCAGTCATTATAGGTTGTAACACTCGAATCAATAACCCAATCATCTTTTAATGAAGACGAAAAGACTTGAAAACATGAGGCGTCATATAAGTGTTGGGCAATATTTGCTTGAGGTATAACATTATAACCAACAACAACCTTGATCTATTTGCCAAGGTCAAGATAACTCACTATTACCATCATATGATTAGTACCACCAAGGATAGAAGTAGATTCTCTATCAGCATCAATAGTTGACACCTTATTGGCCAGTTCTAGTTTCTTATGCTTCACCCAACATTTGTCTTCATTGTAATTAGTATGCTTGCAAATATTACATAATCTAGACTGGGAAGAGGAGGAAGAAGAGGATTCTCGCCCACTATTATTGAGATTTTTTCCCTGACCATGATCATGATTACCATGCTCTCGTACTACAACAAAAAAGACATCAAGCTCCTCAACAACAGTAGTACAAGACACAAAATGACATAGTTGAAGATAGACATCACCTAACATTGGAAAGAGTTTAGATGCAAGATATGTTGATGAACAACTTCATAACTGGGAAGTAGGGATGTCAAAAAATGACATAGTTGTACTTCTTCTTGCCACTTCTACATTTTGGAAAGAGTCAGGTGATAAGGGCGATAAATCTTTAGATCACCCAAAATCCCTTTGAAATTGTCAAAATGTGAAAGTGAAGGTTGGGTTATCTTCAAGTTTGAGATAATGCAAACACTTATATATATAAAATACACATATCTTTTGCTAGAGTACACTTGAGCAAGGTGATCCCGTGCCTCCTTAGTTGTGTTGGTGAGGAGTAGATTAGTGGAGATATGTGATCCACAACTATTCAAAATCCAAGAGAGAACCAAAGAGTCATGTTCATACCACTTTTTAAAGTCTGTCTTACTTTTTTCAAATGCCTCTTCGTTAGATCTCTTTTTATCATATGTGTCTTATTTTGATGGAGGTAGATCTATGACATGTTCCAATTTTCCTAAAGAATGTGCATAGATCTCAAAGGAGCACACCCATGGGACATAGTTGGATCCATTGAACTTCACAAAAGTTACACACTTGGGTGTGTCTCGGGGAACCCAACAAAGAAAGAAGATGAACCCATAATATAACAACACAAGGTATAATAGAGAAGCATATATAAATAGGATTAAAAATTCATCAACACGTCGTGTCAAGATGTTGACATGTCACGTCGAGTGCAACAAAATTCACAACATCAGATCCGTGAAACAACGGATGACAATACATCATGTCAGACTAGAGACTCACCATATAAGGCAAAAAACAACGAATCTAGGCTAGAAAAAGACCCAGAATAGGTGGCGAATATTAAGGATCACCAAGAGAAATAGAGATATGTTGGAGAGATTCAATCATATCAGATAATATGTAGACAAATCCCATTAAAAGATGGTCATAGATAACAACAAAAAGGATGTCATACAACTTTGCTAAAAACCAATATTCAGGAGATAAGACCAACATAAAGGTTGTAGGCAGTTCCCTTAGATTCTGTTGTTGGGAAAGAGGATATGGCTATAAAGGAGACTGGATCTCACTATGTGTGAGCAACAACAATGGAGAATAAAGAAGATGATGAACATAGATGGGAGGAGAGAGGGTGGCAAAGGTGATAACTTGGAAAGAAAGGGATCCCAAGATGGCTATACGTCCTTCTCTAATACCGTGTTGAAAGTAGTCATCTTTCTATTTCATGGAAAGAGCACAATCCTCTCCTACAAATAGGAGGGGACAAATCAAGGAAGCAAACTACAAACCCTGATGGGCCTATCATACTTAGGTCCATATTACCCATGACTTAAGTAAACAAAAAACCGAAATAAAGAGAATACATTATCTAAAGAGAAATATATATCAATATTACTTATAAACCCTAAACATATGTTCAAACCATATTAGTTTGTAACATAAACATGAGTTATAATAATTTTATCAAGTCAATGTGGTTTATTTAACCTAATTATTAACTTAACCTTGGATAAATATCCTATGAATACATGACTACTACATAGTATATCATGCGCTGTGTAGAGTTTACACCTTATATATAATATGATCTCTAACATCATTTAGTGAATGAATAACACATAAATTTGAATCAGAGTAAACCTAGACATGAACACCATACCTAAGACTCTAATAGTTGTATAACCCTGACACATTTATCAAAGGAAAACCCTAAATGTAATTCCAACCCTAGACCTAAGATTAGGGTTCTTGCTTTATGGATCATGTCTAACAATGCAACTTGTGTTTTTAAGTAGTTTAGGAAGAAATCATGTCTAAGAAGGCCTAACCTAAGGATTTTCCCTGCACCAGGTAAGTGTATCATACCTATATAGACTAGTACCATGAATAAATGAGTTGTTGTGCATGCTTTATAGTTATGTTTTATAATTCCAAGTTCTTGAAATAAAATTAAGGTCATGATAATGTTTCCTTTTTGATTATATTGATTGCATTGTATTGGGTATACTGATGGAGTCCTATGCCCATCACCAATTCCTAATAATATTATAATCACATTCAAGTAATGAAGTAAGTTTCTTGTTAATCATGTACTTCTATTTTCAAAGATAAGAGGGAGAAATTTCACAATGATTGAGATGGTGTACCAATGTCGTGAATTTTTCTTCCTTATGTTTATGAGACCCTATGGCTTGATGCTCCACTTTGGTGCAATTAGGATGAGCTGTAACCAATTGATCATTTACTATAATTACTGGGTGGAGGACAATTTATATTATCAAATTGTTATGATGATAATGTTGACGTTAAAGTAAAAATGATCCAGTAGCTGATTATATTCTTCTCAAGGAGGAATCCTTATGGGTCGTTATGGGCTTCCAAGAATTTATGAGCCACCTAGCATCATTTTCTTAGAAGTGGAAAATTATATAGAGGGATTGTATAATAATGTTTGTCAAGTAATTTACATAATACTTGCCAACACGTTCAAGAATTCTCATTTTAATACGTGTCAAGTCTCATTCATTTCAAAGTTATATGCATATTTTTTCTTCTTGTAAAGTCTGTAGTGTTTCTTACTGTTGAATGACTTTTTTCTACATAGTTGTGGGTTGAGTGTTCCCAAAGCATGTAAAGAACTGAAATAAGATCTTCAAGAGTAGTTGATCATCAAAACTTAGCTTAGTGGGGTTCTAACTACGAAAAAAGAAGATACAAAATCTAGATGTTTCATCTGTTAGGTTTCAACTATAAGTGAAGGCACTCTATGTACCAAGTTTTCATTTGAAGAACAATTGTATACATATAATTTTATCAAGGTATGATGTTTCACTTATCTATTTGATTTGAATATCAATTTTTTTTTGAGATTCCTCTAAGACTAATGACCCATTTTACAAACAATATGGGGTTTTCTTCTGGTGACTTGTGTGTATTTGGAAGGGTGTTCCAATTTGGTATTTGAGTGACAAGTAGATGGCCAATAGGACATGGTTCACATATTTTTAGGTGACTTCTAGGATGAAGATGTGAAGATAACATATATGACCAAATACCCTTATGATTTGAGAAATGGATAGAGTTAGGGACCCCAAGAAGAATCACATTTTGAGGTTTGGGTATACTAGAAAGATTAGATAGATATGATTGGGATCCATGTTTGTTTAATGTGGATCATATGTGTTAGCCTAATATTCCTGTCATTGTCAATGGTTTGTGCACACTAATCAAGTGTTATAGAGGTAATGTCTAACAATAATAGTGACTAATTACATGTCTCTTCACCTTTTTACTAGTGCATGTGGTATGGGACATATGCACCACTAAGTTGGTGGGTATTAGCATGATAGGATCTCACACCTTTAAGTATGTGCATGATCAACACATCAGGGGATGCCACAAATGTTGATACTACGTTAAGTGCTAAAATATAAAGTCATCTAACCTAATGTAATGAAATAGTAGAAATTCATTATTATGTTTGGTACCCCATACTTTGAGTAAGCCATGATAGAGTTACTATGACAAAGTAACAATCGAGGATTGAATATTTAGCTTTTATTTGTGTAAATTCATTTACAGGTCAAGTCATGAAAATTATTACATGATTGCTTGAGGAAATTGATTTCAAGACTGAATTCACGCCAATGGTCCAAAAAGGCCATTAATTTTCTTCTTGGTTCTTGGCATTCTGATAATTTGTATGAACCCTAAGTGTAGGATTGACTTAGAAACCCTAGCTCTTATTATGACAAAGAAGGTGGTATAGTTTCATAAACTAGGATTAGATAAAACCCTAAGGTGGGTTGTAGCATGGAAAATTTGAGAATGAAATTTCTAAAAGTTGGGTAATTCATAACATCTATAAAATGAAAAACATTGAATAATATTGAAATCAATGTTCCTTATTAAATTATTCATAAAATGAAATCTATCCTTCGACCTTAGTGCAATTAAATCCAACTAAATGACCTCTATGAAAGATAAGTGATATGGTTTATCCTTCTCTTCTCTTACCTTAATACCTTAAAAGTGAATAAATCACTTAAAACATTATTAAAGATAATAAACACCTAACTCATGGCTACAATATATTTTAAGAAACTTTACCAATAAAATCAATCACATCAACACCTAAAATAGTCTTTAAGGAGAATTTATATAAGAAAAAGTTCCCACACTAGATAATTAATGCAATGGATTAATAATATGAATTTTTGTGTAACTAGATACAATTGATTGTGAAAAATGGAAACAACTTCATATAAATAAACTAGATTGCCTAATTAGGCAATATTCAAAATTTTGAGGTTTCTATACCTTGCTTGAACCCTCAAATGAAATATCAAAGAAATATACAAACTTTAATGATTAATATTATACACATTTAGGCAATGCTACCAATTAACCCTAGATGTGCATGTTTTTTCCTACTAACATATGTCTTTCATGTTCTTAATAATGGGTCATTGATTGGATGATTGAGATTATTTTTCTCCTATCTCATTTGAATTCAACTTTGTACAATGACCCTCCCTTTTCTTCACCCACTTCCCTTCCACTTTTAGTTCTACATAACCCCAATTCTTCTTCCCTCACTAACTCTTGGATTAGTAGGTACCGACCAACACAAATCTCAATTATAGCTTCACAACACACCCCAAGGTAGGTGAGCTCTAATTTAATATAATTTCAATAACGAATTATCTCTAATGAACCCACACTTTAATTTTCAAGTGCTTTCAACCTCTATTAGTTTCTAGCAACACAAAGAGTGTCTTAACACAAACTTGATCCCCCCTCAAAGAAAAAGCTTTTGAAAATCCTAATCACACTATTTTCCCATCAAAATCGTCTTCTAACTCCACAATCTACCCTAGACCACTAGTGCTTCATTCCAAAATACCTCCATCTTTTTTGGCAACCTGGATCAAATTACTTTGGCCCTATAATGAATCTTTGACTTTCAACTGATTGACTTATGTGGTAGGCTCCCCACCCTTATTTTGACTCCATGTTCCTGGTTTAGTGAACCTATGAACCCTAAAACTTGATTTCCAATGTAGTTTGTCCTAGTTTCCTCCTCCAATGAATCCCATAAAAGCTCACAAACTCACATGCAATCCCCTTTGTGATTGAGATTCATTGATAGATTCTTCTTGGCTTGTTCTTTTTTTTCTCTAATCAACCATGGTGGTTTTCATATGTGACACTTCAAGGATCATGTTTGGTTTCAATGTAATTAATTGAGCATATATATACGTTGGACATGATCCCTGAGGCTACTTTTACCCTCATCATAAATTCAATTATAGTTTTCCTTCAACTCCTTATTATTATTTATTGATTATGTAAGCAAATAGTGAAAAAACACTAGAGGGGGGTGAATAGGGTTTTATAAATATTTTAATAATAATTCAACTCAAGAAACCACAATTGAGATATTAAGAAGGAGGCAAGGTGTTTAGAGTGGTTCCATCTTTAACAAAAACTAAAGGAGTCAGTCCACTACCCAATTGTTTCCAATTGGGATTTTGAAAGTATTTAAATTTTATTACCTCGCAAGGATGTTACATAAAATTACAAATACTTTCACCACCCTTTGGACAACCTTCACCTTGAAGTAGTCCCACCAACCTTGAAGCAGCCTTCCTTGAAGTAACTTCAAGCTCCCCCTTGAAGTAGCCTTCCTCTTGAAGTAGCTTCCCGTTGAGTCAGCCTTCTTGAAGTAGTCCAAAGTCCTCCTTCTCCACCAAGAAGATCAAACCCTCTCCAATCCACAACCTCCAACCCTAGGAGTAGTAAGGAGAGTACAAGTAATAAGAAAGAACAAGAAGGGAAAATGGAAATTACAATTACCGTTGTAGCACAAGGCTTGATTTCCTATATCAAGCATTTTGATCTCCTAACCAATGTGTATGGAAGTGCAAGTGCAGTGGGTATGAGATTCTAGCCTATAGGACACGAAATTGTAGCAATGGGAAGGATTAGCAAATGCTAGAGTTGCTCAATTTCTCACAAGAAATGATAGCCAATTGCAAGTAGTATGCTCAAGTATTGCACAAGTGTGTGTTGGGTGTCCTAAGGCATGCCCTATTTATAGGAATGGCCTATGAGTGCTTAAGGACGTTCTAGATACTTTCTAGGGGGTTCTTAGTGCTTAACTATCTGTTAGTTGTCCAGTATTTGCTTTAGCAATGACTAGTTAATTAATTCTAAAAAGTACAGACAGAGACAATCTCGGTCGGGGAATTTTCGACTGAGAGTCCTGTCAGTCGAAGTCTTTGTCGACCGAGGGATAGTCTGGAGCAAGTGTATATAACGTTCGATTCCAACTCCCAACTACCTTGTCTACTGTGTCTAACAACTACTTGGGTCAATTCTCAGTTGAGGAGTTTGTCGACCGAGAGTGTCTCGGTCAAGAAGTTTGTCGACTGAGAATTACTCTGTTTCAATGTTTTAAACTATGTACTAAGTGTGTGTATTAGTGTGCAGTTGTGACACTATTGTAGGGGATGACCTATCTAAGTGTTGTGTGTGGCTAGGGAAGTTCTAAATGCTTGATTTACATGATATCTAAGTACTTGTACATTATATACTTGTACAAGTTTTTACATTTGATTACAATCATGAAATTAAAGCATTTTGAGCATATAGATATTCCAAGTTGTGTCATCCACCTAGTTCCTGCAATACTCAAGTAGCATGTTAAATCCACAAGAATGAAATGTTTGTCATTATCAAAACAAAGGGATTTAAATGATGTCCATTTAGCCAACAATCTCCCCCTTTTTGAAGATGACAAACATTTCCAAAATATAAATCAAATAATCTTAAAATGAGTTGAGTTTTCATACCTGAGATTTTCCTTGTGTATTCCTTCTCTTATTTATAGAATGTGTGCTTATTATTCCCAAAGAAGTATGGAACATAAAGTCCAACTCTTAGGGAATATAGCAACTTTTAATGTAAAGCCAAGAGATTATGAAAATCATTAATTGAGTATTTAATATTTACATTATTTCTCCCCCTTTGTCATTTCAAAAAGATATCCGTTAAAATCATGTATTAAAACTCCCCCTTAATTTGTTCTCCCCTTAAAAAGATAACCATCTGATCATTTGAAAGGATGTCCATTTGAAGCCAAAATGTAGGGGTAAAAAAAACCAACCGATTTAAGAAGCACAAATGTCAAAGAAAACATCTTCTAAGGGAGTAATGAGTAGTTGCTTCCTTATGCTATTGAATTGATCTAATGGAAGTAGTTTTGTGAAAATATCAGCCAATTGATTTTCCGTATCAACATGATGAAGGGATACATGATTTTTAGAGATATGATCCCTTAGAAAATGATGATGGATTTCAATATGTTTGGCACAGCTATGTAAAATAGGATTATGTGCCAAGTTTATAGCGCTTGTATTGTCACAAAAGATAGGCGTGGATAAAAATGTAAAACCATAATCGTTTAAAACTTGTTGCATATAAAGCACTTGAGCACAACAAGATTCAGCTACCATATATTCAGCTTCAGTTGTAGAGAGGGCAACTGTGTTTTGTTTCTTGCTAAACCAAGATACTAAGGCTCTTCCTAACAAGAAACAACTTCCGCTTGTGCTCTTTCGATCAATTCGACAACCAGCGTAATTGGCATCGGTATAAGCTTTAAACTCCAAAGATTATCCTTTAGGATATCATAGACCATAACTTATAGTGTCGACTAAATATCTTAAAATCTGTTTGACGGCTTGAAAATGAGTTTGCATAGGTTGTGATTGAAATCGAGCTCAAAGACCAACAAAAAACATGATGTCCGGTCTAGAAGCTGTTAAGTAAAGCAAGCTACCAATCATGGCCCTATATAAGAAATCATCAATGGGTTCCCCATTTTCATCCTTATCAATTTTAGTAGAGGTAGCCATTGGAGTGGTAGCATGTTTGCAATGTTTCATTTCGAAACATTTTAAAAGTTCATTTGTATATTTCTCTTGGCTTATAAAAATCCCGACGGGCGTTTGCTTTATTTGAAAACCAAGAAAAAAAGTCAATTCTCCCATGAGACTTATTTCAAATTCCTTTTGCATAATATCACTAAATTGTTTACATAAAGATTCATGTGATGCACCAAAAATAATATCATCAACATAAATTTGAACAACTAGAAAGTCAGATTCATATGTTTTGAAAAATAAAGTAGAATATGAATTTCCAATGGAAAAACTATTATCAAAGAGATAGTTTTTGAGTCTTTCATACCAATTTCTAGGTGCTTGTTTTAAACCATAAAGTGCTTTCTTATGTTTGTATACACAGTCACCTTTTTCCGGAATTTCAAAACCAGGTGGTTGGGCAACATATACTTCTTCTTGTATTATTCCATTTAGAAATGCACTTTTGACATCCATTTGGAATAGTTTGATGTTTTTGTGGGCAGCTATAGCTAGTAGCATTCTAATGGCTTCAAGTCTTGCCACTAGTGCATAAGTTTCATCATAGTCTATCCCTTCTTGTTGATTATACCCTTGTGCTACCAACCTAGCTTTATTTCTTACTACTTCCCCGACTTCATTTAACTTATTTCTAAAAACCCACTTAGTTCCAATAATGGTTTTATCTTGCGGTTTAGGAACTAAGTCCCATACATCATTTTTAGTGAATTGGTTTAATTCTTCTTGCATTGCCACCATTGAAGACACTGTAGAGGTTGTACATATAGCTATTTGAGGTGAAGACTAGGAGTTGCACAACCACCGCCTAAGAGCAATTTGTCAACAGTTGCAAAGAAGCAAGTTTTGTCGCTGGACTTGCTCCAGGACCATGTATAACTCGCTAAACCCACCCTTCCTCTTTCATAGTAGTTGATGTTATCTTGCTGTTATGGGAATACAAATAGATAAATTTTTTATTTGCACTGCTATACTATGTGCCTGTATTTCCCTACAGTGGTATCAGAGCCACATCAATTTACTATGTCTTAGGATAATCCATATGATCAGATTTTTAGTTTTATCGTTTATTTATTTCATACGATGCACATATTTAAACTGCTCTTATATGGTATCCGATCAAAGACCACACAATCCCAAACCAATATATATATACATATATATATATATATATATATATATATATATATATATAAATAATATACATGCACTTTACAACGTCACCCTAAAAGCGATTTTGATGGTGGATGTGTAGTGTGGTTGTGGCCTAAACCCTAAAGCTATGTGGTTGGATGGTTTGGTTCTTATTTATCTCGATCTACCGAGCCTCTACCTCCCTCCTCCCAATCTAAAGTTAATGCTTTCATACCTTTTCTCCCCTTGAATGTAACTTGAGGTTTCTCTAATTCAAAAGTCCCTTCCAAAGTCATATAGTTAGTTTGTCATGAACTACAACATGAATGACTTTGACAGGCCATTGACAGAGTTGTTGGGTATGTTGAGAACAATTGAGACACAAATGAAGAAAGACAAGCCCAAATCTGTGATGATGATCAACAAGACAAAGGGGGAGTCTAAAGGCAAAGCCAAATCTAAGAAGATTTCTAAAGCTAGTTGGAAGCCCAAACATTAAAATCTCAAAGCGAAAGGTGGAGTAAAGAAATAAATAGGCGATTGTCACCATTGTCACCAGCCTAGACATTGGAAGAGAAATTGCCCACTCAAGTTAGAGGAACTAAAGAAGAAGAAGGATGGCACTGAGGCCTCCACTTTAGGTATAAACAATATAAGATAAATTTGATTACTTCTTAAGTTTTTGTATATGATACCAGATAAAAGATCTGACGTACTGATGTGTGGGATATGACAAGAAGTAAAAGCCCTCATAGAAGGACAAAGATGGACAATGTGGGGCAAGTGTTGCAGAAGCCGCAGTCTACATTTAAATTTATCTTAGCCCAATGGGCATGTAATAGAGTTTCTAGAGCTGCAATTTCATTATACCATTAGAATAGAAACATTTTCTTTATTCATCTTGTATGGACAAGGATCATTATTAATAAAGATTTATTAGTGCTTCTATTTAAAAAGATATGATCTAGTATGGCATTGTCCCAAAAACATCTTGCAATAGTTATGCAAAATGATCCAAAGATGAATGTTTATAATATATTAAAGGATTATAATTGATAACTCAAGACTATCATTAGCATTAGCCATCTTGTGCGGATAGCAGAATTGCATGCCTAGAATATATATTGATGTTGATCTAGATTCCCTTGGTTTTTGAACCTAAGAAAACATACAAGTCTTATTAACACACAATATGACATGACATCCTTCACTAAGCATAGTTGGAGGATAGCTTTCATTAGACCTAATGCATATGATGCATAAAGATCTTATGAAAGAATGCTTTACATAATTACTTATATCTCATATCCATTTACTGGTAATATGATGATATGTACATAGTAAAATAGAAATCTCTTGAAATGTTCAAAGACATTATATATGAAGTATGACTTTGATGAAAGTATTAAGAAACTTTGATGAGATAAAATGTTGAAATGCTTTACATCAATACTTTGAGTACCTTCAAGAAAGGACTGTGATAATGTATCAGAAGTCAAATCTATCTGAACATGATGATGTGAACTATACCATGATAGGTCATGATATAACTATCAATTAAGCTTATCTTCTTGTATCCTCATAAAAATATACCTAACACTAAATCATGTACCTAATGAATGGTTTGTTAGACATCATATATGATATGGATTGGGAATGTCCCAATATGTCTAATTGATTGGAACCTACATTGAGAAAATAATTTCTTGAAAAGGTTTATCCATAAAAAATAATTGTTGAATCTCACTATGAATCCCAATCCAATAGAAAAATTATTTTGTTGATAGGAAAATTGAGTTCCTAAAGAATTAGTGGGAGTAAAAGTAAAACTCAAAATGTTCAAGGTCAACAAAAGGGTAAAATGAGAACTAAGAGAATCAAAAGTTGTTGTGGAATCTCAGGTTCATTATATAACATAGAATAAAATAGTTCTAGTAAAACACATATGAGATTGGAGGATTATGAATCCAACGATTTAGATGGGTTGGTCATATAGAATGAGCCAACTAGAATCTATTTCTGATTAATATGGGATCCATGTAAGCTAACAAGGTAGGACCTTGATAAGCGCCACCTGAAAGGGTAATACCTAAAGGGTGCAATAGGGTCTTGTAGCAAAGACCTACATTGATAACATAAGAGGACAAATTGGTTGAAAATATTTTTCAAACCAGTTCAAGTTGTTGAACATGATAGAAATTCCTTTACCAATTGTCAAGCTTGTTACTGTTAAAATAAAGTAAGAGTTTTGGCATATGAATATAAAATCGGATTCCTTAAAAGGAATACATCAGAGGATGTACACGACCTAAAGGGTTTTGTAACTTTAAGAATGCAAATAAAGACTATAAACTACAAAGTTCAATCTAGGATTTAAATAAGCATGTAAAAATGTGACCTTTTGATTTTTTAGATGAAATATGTGATTATAAAAGATTTACTGTGAGCATATATGAGTATTCCACATGCGATAAGGAATGGCACCTCAATATTGTCAATATTGAGAATTGGCATGAAAACCCCTTCGGCAATGAAGGAAAAGGTGAAACATCTTATGAGATAAGGAACAAGACCTATGCGATAGTTCTTGAATGTTTCATAATAGAAGTATAAGCACATACAATAGCAATGTATCGAAAGAGTTCAACATGGAAGGATTCAATGAGAGAGAATCTAGATTAGTCTCTCATGAACACTATATTCCGATTCTTGTGAAGAATGAAAATATCATGAATAAGATTCCATGGACAACCCCAATAGTGGATCTATCATGTAATCTATTAGCACACTTATCCCATATATCTTATATGTATTGCACATGACAAGATGAGTCAAACTCCAATAAGGGTTATTGGAAAGTCATTAAAGATACCAATTAGTACTTTAGAAGTGACTAAAGATAGATTGCTAATCAATAAGGATAGCAAGAAAAGGAAGAGTTTGATGTAAAGAGTTACATCTATGCAATCTTCCATAATGTCAAAGTTGATCGGAAATTAAAATATGTTTTGATTTAAAAGAGACATGTGATGATTAGTTGGAAAGATTCCAAACCAATAGCCATTAATGCTATTCTATAATAGAAGTCAAGTTTACTTTTTTTATGAACATAGAGTGATACTATATGGATCTAAAGGTCCATGCGATGAACTTGTAGATGTTCCAACCATTGATGACTCAGTAGAAATACTATGAAAACAATGGAGCTAATTGTTAGGTAAGGAATGCCAGATACCATATTATGGCGGTTCTATCTCATACAAGAAATTGTATGGTGAAGAAACAGGGAAACATGCAATATACCAGCTATAAGCAAAGTTTTGCTAACCTGCTAAATCAGCACTAGCACAGCAGAAGCATGTTGGACATGTTTAGGTCACTAAGGATGAGATACATTGGTGATTGGCTCTAAGTGCAAGTGGGAGTCTATTGATAAGGTATGCCCGTAAAGCCAATCATGTGATGATTGACATGGCATATACATTAAGGGATTTGATTAATACTTATAAAGGCAAGCTTCCAATTCATTTCATTTCACTCATTTATGAGATAATGAGGAAACACTATGAATGTCTAGAGAATTATATTACTCAATGACATATGTATTCAAGTTACTACCATTGTGGATGAGATCATACAGATGTTAAGAGTACATACACATATTCTCATTATGTCCCTAATCAGTTGTTATTGTGTAAGAAAGATAGACAACAATAACACATAAGATCAAAGTGTGAGTTGGTTAATGACTAAATCTCATTAGTCATGATATGGCAATATCAAACCAAGCACACAGACACATGTCTGAGAATAGTGTATCAGACAAACCCACCTTGAGAGTGACACATGGTTGTGGAGGTTAAAGTCATCTCTCATAGTGAAGGTGGTGATTGTGATTCTTAGACCTAAAATCACTGCACTCGTCACATGTCATTGGGTATGCTTTGACATCATCAAACATAGTCATGAAACATGCGTTGTTATAACAATGATGATTAAGTGACTTTGATACATGGGGATAGACTGTGAGTGATAAATATGGGATTTGTCCCTCCTACTGGAGTATGATATCCTGACCACTTGATAAGCGAGACTAAGAAACACATGCGCATGCACATGTGAATCAATATATGATATTGAGGTCAAATTATCTCAGACAGTCAACTCTTGGTTCAAGGAACATGGATAGAATGTTGAGAGGATGACCTTCCATGCCTCGAGTTCATACTGGATATCAGAGACAAAGGAACTATACAATCACTACATCACCTTACACATATTGTGGGTTGAAGATTTCATTCACTTGGGTAGCATTGATGTGAAACTAGGCACTACTCTTTGCTTATGATGTCATAATCTAGTTATGGACATTCAATGCCAATGTGACATGGGACCTATAGGGTCACACACATAGGAACTCATCTAGAAGAGGAGTTTGATCTTGAATGACAATTGGATTGATTACTAAAGTGTTTAGGTATTCAATTGACACAACACATTGACTGATTGGTTGACTGGTATACCATCTGACCATCTCACTGAGTGAGATGGCCGTTTGGGAAGCTAGATGTGCATCTCAATTGTTAAGATGACCATTTGGATGGTCAGGCTAATCAAAATTCTAATTGACTAAGTTCTACCCTTGAACCGACCGATTCAATGTGATTGAATTGACTGACTCATATCAACTCACCAGACATGTATCTAGGTGAGAGACATAGATGTCTCACCTGGGTGAGATGGCTGGGTTGGTCAAATGAAGGTTTGGGATGTTTCCCGAATAGTTTTGATTGTACTTTACTTTAGGTACAAGGAAATTAATATGTGATAGTAATTGGAATCAAAATTGCCAAATTCATATCCAATTGGGAAGCTACCAAACAACCATTTGGTAGTGTAAGATAACCATCTGGGTGTGCCGGATGACTATTTGGCATCTCATAGATTGTGAAAGTTCTAGTTCTTCTAGTTTTTTTCCAATCCCACACAATTCGGTATAGATTGGGAAACCTGACCCTAACCTCGCCTATAAAAGGAGAGGTACTGAGGGCTTCCCAAGACACATCATAGACAACTGAGAATTAGTTCCTATGACAATTGTTGTCCTCTCTGGTTGTGGTAACAAAGAGAGATCAGACAAGTCCTACCTGACATGGAGGGATAGACAACGGGAGAGAACAACTGAGAAGTTGTCATTGTGGGAGAGCAGGTTGGTGACTAGTACACCAACGGGAGGGACAACTCCTAACTATCCATTCTTGGTGAACGACAAGAGTTCTAGTTGGTATGTGTGAACTACTCTAGATGAAGGAGTCCTTTGGATGCTACTCACAGAGCAAAGTCAACTTGCAGTCCATGGCGAGACCACCAGAGATGTTGCTGAGGTTGCACAGATAGCTATTCGTGGAGAAGACCAGGAGTTGCACAACCACCATCCAAGAGCAACTTGTCAACAGTTGCAAAGAAAAGAGTTTTGTCACTGGACTTGCTCAAGGACCAGGTATAACTCACTAGAACCATCCTTACTATTTCATAGTAATTTACGTGATCTTATTGTTATGGGAATACAAATAGATAAATTCTTTATTTCCACTGCTATACTCTATGCTCATATTTCCCTACATAAAGGACGATCATAGAATTCTTAATCATGTGGTAGATGAGGCCATTAAAGTCATTAACATAGAAAATGACACTAAAATGAATGTCTACATGGATAAAGAAAGCCTTCAGGTGAATGAGGTTGATCTGGAGGCATCATCAAGCTATAGTGCTGACACCTCAATGTGGGGTGTGGGAAAAATGTAGCGATCAATTAAAGTTGAAGTTCCAACTAAGAAGTAAAGGAAGATTTTTTCTTAGCTCGAATGCTTAATGATGACGGTGATAAAGAAAATAAAGTTGATAAAGCTGGTCATGCTACTAAGGTTGTTGACATGGTATAGGAGAGTCAGGAGAACGAGGCTCTTTAATCATCAATAGTCATAGGCATTTGTCACATGTTGTATAAATAATACTATTGTGGTGACATTTGTCTATGCTTGACCACATACTAGAGTTTGGAAATTTATCTATAAACATCTTATTGACATGAATCTAGGTTCAAAAGGCACTAGATTGCTTTGGGATATTTTAACACAGCTACCACTCCAAGCAAGAAAAGTGGTAGCAAGCATTACAATTATGTAGAGGGTAGAATCTTTTAGGATACTTTGCTGGAATCATACTGGCCAGATCTATAGATATTTTGAGCTAGATACATCTACAAAAGGGAGGAACGTAGACAAAGATTGGATCATGTTGTCACCAATATGACTTTTATTTAGTCATTCCCTAGATTTATTGTGGAACATTTTCTATGACTAAAATTTGATCATTACCCTTTACTAGTTCTCTCCACATAGAATGTAGTGAGATCAGACTATTGGTATGTATGCCCTAAGAGCCAATCATAGGATGATTGGATTGGGATACACTAAAATTGATTTGATAAATATCAAAGGCAAGCTTCCAATTTATTCTGGTTCAATCAGTTATGAGATAATGATAGAACATAATGAACGCCTAGAGAATGATAGTACTCAATAACATATGTCTTTAGGTTGAGGACATGAAGAATGAGATCATACAAATGCTAAAAGTTTGTACATTCTTGTTTTGTCCCTAGTCGGATGTCATTGTAGAAGGTTGATAGACAACAATGACACATCAAGACTAGAGTGTGTGTTGGTTGATGACAGAGTCTCATTAGTCATGATATATGATATCAAACCAAGCACATAGATACATGTTAGAGAATAGAATATCGAACAGACCCATCGTGAGAGTGACACATGGAACCATGACATGGTAGTCACAGTTAGCTCTCATAATGATGGTGGTGATTGTGATTCTTAGACCTGAAATCACTACAGTCATCACATGTCATTGGGTACACTTTGACATCATCAAACACGGTCCTGAAATATGGATTGTTATAAAGGTGATGATTGGGTGACTTTGACACATGGGGTTTTGACTGCAAGTGATAGATATGGTATTTGTCCCTCCTAAGTGAGTATGATGTCCATGGCCACTTGATAAGCAAGACTGAGAAAGGCATGCACATGGACGTGTGAGTCAATGTGTGATATTGATAGCACACATATCTCAGACAGTCTGCTTTGGATCAAGGAACATGAATGAACGTTAAAAGGATGACAAGTCCATGCCTTTAGTTCATTCAAGACATCAGAGACAACGTAATTATACATTCACTGGAATAACAATCACATACTATAGGATTGAAAGTTGTTCTCCAACTTTCCTTTTCACTTGGGTAGCACTGATGTGCGACTAGGCACCGCTCTTTTCTTATGATGTCATAAGCTAGTTATGGACATTCATTGCCAACGTGAAATGGGACCTATAGGGTCACACACACATGATTAATTTGGACGAGGAGTTAATCCATGAATGATGTTTGGATTGATGACTAAAGGTGTTTAGGTACTCAATCAAACATTCAATAAATTGACTTGACTCAGAATCATCAAGTTCAAGTGTTGAACTAACTAATTTGAGTGTCAGATTGATTGAGAACTGCATTGACTATATTCTGTACAATCTGGACCACCAACCGACCGATTCACTGGGTGAACCGATCGACTCATGGCCAGTGAGATGACTGGTTCACTCTGGTGAACTGATTAGTTCATGTGTCCAAATGAGCAGTGTTGGGTTGTCCCAATTTGTAAGAAAAGATTTTCATTTCACTTGTACAATTTGATTGGGACAAGAATTGATATTAGTATTAATTGGAAATGAAAGAGGAAAGTCAATTGGAGGCAAGTATGGGAAGTGAACCGACTGACTCACACTCCTAACTGACCGGTTCGTTTGTGAAACGACTGGTTCGACTACCGCGGTGCAATAAGTTCATGGTAATTCTAGATCCTTCTACTTTCATTTTAGTCCCGTATTGCCCCGGGTTGAGAACCGTAACCCTGACCCCTCCTATATATAGAGGGGTACTGGGGGCTTCTTAGATAACACAACTCAGAACATCAGTTGCTCTGCAAAGTTGTTATCCTCTCTGGTTGTGGTAATCGAGAGAGCCCAAGCAAGTTCTACCCATCCAGGGAGGAATAGTGAGGGAAAGACAACTGCAGGACAACAACTAGTTGTGGGAGAGTGTGTCTATGACTAGTACACTAACAAAAGGGGACAAATCCTTCTAGTGTCCTATAGGATATGACGACTACAATTTCTGGTGGTCTGGGTGGACTATCTATAGAGGCGGGAGATTTCTGTCGCTCAGGAGGATGACGGTCAACCGCAGTCTGGGTCAGGACCAGGAGCTGTACAGACATCGTCGAAGATAGGTGGGTGAAGACTGCACTTGTTGTGAGACATTATCACTGAGCATGCCTCAGGACCAGGTATGACTCACTAAAACCATCCTTCCTATTTCATAGTCATTGATGCGATCTGTGGTTATGGTTTTGTGGTGAGAGAACTTTTTTGTTTCTGCTGCCTTCTCTCTCACCTAAAACCCAACACGCACACGTATATTTCTAACACATATTTGTCATAAGACAAAATTTCAAGAAACTTATTCATGAATAATGGGATAGCATGATGGACTTTAATTATTTCTTGGATTATGTGAAGAGTGACATCACCAAATGGGATAGACAAAATTTAAAAGAAAGAAGAAGGAAGAAGGGTCATTTGTTACAAAATATAGCTAAGCTACAATCTAAACTGGTCTCCAATTACAATGTGATCATGGATGGTATATGTATTGATATGCAAGTCGAGTTGGACAAAGTCCTCAGGTAGATAATAATGGAAGAAAATAAGCCATATCAAGTGTGTTGAAATAGGGAAAAATTAAAATCTTCTCTAATGCTTATGTGAAACAATGTAAGCAACATAATACCATATCAATGATGAAGAACAAAGATGGGTAGTGGGTTACTGATGAAGTGAGCTCAAAAAACTTATCAAACTTCACTTTTAGAGCTTACTTACTATGCCTACCCATAGTAACAATAATGTGGCATGTACCATTCTAGGACACTTCAAGAAACAAAGTGTACAACAAATGAATACCATTGTATAGAGTCGTCGGAGTATGAAATTCATTGTGTCCTTATATTGATGAATCCCTACAAGTTTTTAGCACCCGAAGAGATCAATGATATGTTCCTGATAAAGATTTTGGAAAAGATCAAGAAATATGTTATGCAAATAGTAAGGAAAGCTCTTACTAGTAACGTTTTAAGCAAACTTTTATGTGATTCAACTATTGTCTTGATTCCAAAGGTGGAGAAGACAAAAATTTGGGAAAAATTTCGTCCCATATCTATAAACATCATTTGCCTTAAACTCACATCCAAGATAGTGGTGGAGAGGCTGAAGCAGTTCTTGGCAATGTGGGCATTGCAAGTACACATAAGTTTTGCTCCTGATGGAAGATAATTGAAAACATTATCATTGTTTAGGAAATAGTTCACCCTACAAATAGGAACAAGATGGATAATTGCATGACCATTAAGGTCAATTTTTCAAAGGAAAATGATATGCTATCATGGTCCTTCATACTTGACACTCTTGGAGAATCGATCTTCCTACTAATATCATCAAGTATGTAATGAATTCCAATTTTACTGGTGAGTGCTTGGGCTTGTGGAATGGTAAATATATGGGACCCTTTAAGTCTAATAGAGGGTTCTACTAGGGAGAATTCCTCTCCTAACACTTATAAATGATGTGTATTGAATGATTAAATTGGATGATTCATGAATTGTTGAATAGAGGGTATTGGAAACCTGTGACATGGGTTGCAAAGGCATAAGGACATCACATCTTTGTCTTGCAGATGACCATATCATCTTTTGTCAAGCGGAGAGGAAGCATATGCGAACAATAAAACCATGCTTTGATAAGTTTGATCTTACATCTGGATAGGTTATCTTAGTTGAGAAGATGCAAGTGTTCTTTGTAGCTAGTATTCCACATACAACCAGACATTGATCGAGTAGGATTTGTTGTTTCAAATAGACAATGGACCTAGGGAAGTACTTAGGGGCTCCAACCATCCATTCCAAACTCACGAAGAGAGCCTATACGAAGGTATTGAAGGAAGTTTATTTGAGAATTAGTGCAAGGTTAGCTAAACACCACTCACTCATGGGATGATGTTTCCTTGATAGATGGACCTTGATGGCGAACCCAAAAAATACAAAGAAGGCTAATATTTTTCCTCTGAGCATGTGTGATTGCATTTACAGTTCAATTTCAATGTTCCTATGGGGAGTAAATGATACAATACATCAAATGTCCCTAGTTTCTTGAGACAAAGTCACAAGCAAGAAGGAAGGTAGAAGGATTGGCATCAAAATGATGAAAGAATGGAAACTATATATTATTCTCAAGATGCACGGGAAATTAGCACACATAGATAATCTATTTGGTGTAAATTCATAGAAAAGAAATATTGTGACCATATTGAAGAGAAAATTGTTAATATATCGAGATTTGTGATGTTTCCTTATTAAATCTAACTTGATGGACATCCTGACATATACAATGCAGACTGCTCTTCTAACTCTTAGCATGTGTGATCACATTGATAACCCATTTGAAGATGAAACCATAAAGCACATCACGTGTCCCTAGTTTCTTGGGACAAAGTCACAAGCAAGAAGGAAGACAGAGGGCTTGGAACTAAAATAACAAGAGGATAGAATCTAGATCTTATTCTGAAGATTGTAGGGGAATTTAACATGCATAGAGATTTTTTGGCATAATATCATAGAAAAATATACCAAAGAATCCACTTTTTCTGGAGGAGAGACAACAACTTTTCCTATCATAGTTGGGGTACACCAAGGGTACATCTACTCTTGTATGAACCATGATATATATTGATTCAAATGGTTTGCACTATCAAATCTAGTTTGGCCAACTATTTTGAGTTTTAATAAGATATTGGACATAGCTAACAACAAACCTAAGATCTAGTATATCGCTTGGTTCAAGTAAAACCCTTGATCATAACTTGAGATAGGTGTTTTCTGAGGTAATAGGTATATATTCTCTAGGTAATGTGACAATGATCTTACGATAATATTTGTCTAGTTTTAGTCCTAAAACCAAAAGGGATATTTACCTAGCCTCAAAATATGTATTTTCATGCAATACATTATGCACAAAGACATTAAAAATAGGTAGTTAAAATATGGGGTTTGGGGTTCCAAACTTTACATTTATAACAAGATATATACAAACCCAACTAGATAATTTAATGACTGCAATAAAATTTAGCCATGAAAGTAAATCCTAAGGGATTTTGGATAACCAACCATAGTGGTATGTAAACAATGATAAAAATAACCAAAACAAAGGCAAAGTCTAGCATTTGTCCCCAAAATAAAAGGTATGTTCCATGAGCATATTATATGGATAAATATGAAACAAGAATTAAAATAAGACCAACAGAGAAAAACCTAGTCATCTCTCTTTCTATTCCTCAAAGATAACCTCCTGATCCTAAGTATCAATCTCATCCTCAGTTATCTCCTACTCTCAGTATTTAGAATACCCAAAAGGACCAGAAACATGAAAGACATAAGTAATTGCTAGTATGTACTACAAATGTTATTTGGGCAATATGGAGAAAGATTTAGAAGAGAATTCTAAATTTAAGTGGAATAAAATTAAATAGGAATGAGTAATAAGAGGTGCAAAAATATTTATGAAAAAGATATATTATGAGGCATTCAAGAAATGCTAAATTCATGAATCAATTTAACTTTCCAAAAAATATTTGCAACAACGCATAAATATGGAACAAGAAATATAAATGTGAGAAACTAGACTAGTAACCTCTAACAATATGGACAACGATATCTGCACCACCACATACTACTAATTTAGGAACTGAGGCCCAAGGAGTATGTGCAACCATGGCCAAATACCCCCGATTTAAAGACTATGCTCAAGGAATGTATGAAACTAAGGCCAAGCACCCCTGGTTTAGGGACTAATCCCAAGGGTTTTGTACAACAAAGGCCTAATACCCCCTCATATGTTAAAAAACACTAGGCATGTGTCACTATTTCTTGTATAATAGAGTTTGGAAAGCGGTAATTATGTCGTGGTAAATAGTTCAGTATCCAGAGTATGCCATAAGGCATTTAAATCCTAGTATTATTTCCAATAATTAAAATGGTATCAAGAGTGATTTAAACCGAACATGTAAGATAATGTCAGAGGAATATATAATTTTTAACAATTCAAAGATCATGGCTCATTCCAAGAAGAAAAATACAAAAGAGAAAGGGTACCAAAAGAGGTGATTAATGACCAAACACCTCAAGTGAGAAGTAACTTGCAAGATCATAATCTAACTTTAGGGGGAACTTTGATTAAAAAAAACACCTTGTCCTCCTAGACATGCATTATTCATCTTAATTGCATTACACCAGACATGTGTCAATTCCTAATATAGATACTTATACCATTGTTAACCCAAAGTTAAACACTAATGAACTCCTATGTTTATTGACTTAACTTTTGAGAGACATGATGGGAATGGTGGTCATCAATGACATGAGGTTTTACAATTTTACTATGTATAGTGATGGTGTGATCTAAATACAAGTCATGAAGCAAATGTGTTCAATATATCATTTATACTTGATTGGTTTGACATGGAGTATGCTACATCAATTTGATGGCTTATTTCTCAACATATAGATTAGCATACTTTGAGGAAGATAATAAGACTCTAAATAAAATTCCATTTCCAAGAGGTTTTGTAGAAAAAATACATTATAAATGGATAATTGTGTGAACATAGGCCTAAGAGGCACAAACTTATACATGACTTGTCATGAAATAACTGTCTAGGATGGATAGATCTAGTGTTAGTAAAAAGAGAAGTTTATACATGTACTTATTCACCTAAGTATATTTCTTCCACTTAGTTTGTATGATGTATCATAATTGTTTATGTACTAGTCGATTTAGGAAATGAGTTAGGACATATGCATGTCATGAACGTTATAGGTGGATAAACATACAAGAAAGAAATGCAAGGTGTAAGTGGATACAACCCAAGAAAGTTGTACATGGAAAGAAACTTCTTCTAGTCTGTGACAGACCCCACGACGATGAATGAGAGCCCCGTCGTTGGTCCATGAAAGAGCTTCTTCTCGATGAACATTTCCATCTCACCAACTCAGTGTAGTCAGTGTTGGGAAGGAGAATGATGGAAGGAGGTGGTGCAATTGTCACCAAGGATGGAAGTGGTCAGGTGATGGGAGTAGTAGATTTGTAAGTTGTCAGCTTTACGACTGCAGGTTACACTTTTTGCAGGCTACAATATTCTCCTTGCCGTTGAGAAGTTTGCAACAATGATGAATAAGGGTGAGGAAGGGAGATGGTGGTTGGTAGAAGCATCAAGATCAGTGAAACGTGGGGCATTGAGTGGCTGTCGTACTGGCTTCCTGCCACTCGTAGGTGGTGGCAGAGCTGCTCGACTACACCACATTAGCCGCAAGGAAGAGGGAGTGTTGCCACTGGGGTTTGCGGGTGTTTGGTAGAGCGGAGGAGAAGAAAGGAACTCAGTGCCTAGGTATTTCTGGTGCAACGATTGAATGGAGAAGAAGGCGCGTTGGGGGAAATGAATAGAGGGAAGGAAGGGAGAACATAAGAGGAAGAGGAAGCGGAAGCAACAGAGGAAGATGGAGAGGGAGAGAGAGCATAATGGCCGGAGGGAGAGATATGGGTCATCACTGCATTGTGTTCCATAGGGCGGAAACGTGCGCATGCGTTAAGGGGAAAGGGATGAGGGCGCAATCGCTAAGCTAGAAACTACAATGGCAATTTAATTTAATCAATTGGAAGTTAAGAGGACATTTTACGGAATTAAATCAATGGTCAAACCAAGTCAGAAAGACATAAAAATTTAGATAGAGGTATACTAGATCTAGAAGTATCTGAATAAAATTTTACATATCTTTTTAAATAAATTAGACAAGTAGTGTCAACCTTTAATTAAGCATTTTATAGCTATAAAAGAGTGTAACATCCTACTGAGTCTCTAATAGGATACCAAAGGTTGGTGTTTAAGGTGAATTACTCCAAGAAATTGTTTTGAATAAATTTTCAATTGATCATATTCTAACGACTAATAAATTTAAATGTATTTATTGTTAAAAAAGTATATGTGTAAATATTAAAATTACCTATAAACCGGTCTAATAAAACACCCCCACTAAATGTTATTTCATTCTCAAAATTGGGTCATCCAAACAAAGTGGGGTCATTCTTCATAATTTTTCTTTTGAGTTCCCAACTTGCTAACTCTAGACCATGACACTTCCATGGGACTTTGACAACTCAATATCCATATTATTCAAGTTCTTGGTTCTATTGTCCAAGATCTTCATGGGATACTCTTTGTAAGATAGATTTTCTCTAATTTCTATGGTTTCTAGAGACATAACATGATTTGGACCCTTGACATATTTCTTTAGGAAAGATATATGGAATACATCATGAATATTGTAGTAAGATAGGGTTAGATCTAAATGGTAAGCACATTCCTCAATCCTACTAAAAATCACAAATGGTTCAATGTAACAAAGACTCAAATTACCTTTAACTTTTGATCTTGTGATAGACTTAATCTGCTTCAATTTGAAGAAGGCATAATCTTCCACAAAAAAACTTTTATCAGATCTCTTCTTCTCAGCATACATATTTTGTCTATCTTGAACTTCCTTCATCCTCTTCTTGATAAGGTCTACTTTATCCACATATAATTGTAATTTCTCTGATTTCATTAGGGATCACTGTCCTACATCATCCCAATGTAAAGGAGACATGCATGGCCTTACCATAGAAGGCTTCATATGGAGACATACCAACACTAGATTGGCAATTGTTATTTTGGGCAAACTTTATAAGGGGTAGAAACTTGTCCCAAGAACCATCGCAGTCCATTGCACGAAAGAGAAACAAATCTTCAAGAATTTGTACTGTGTGTTCTGATTTTCCCTCAATAGGGGGGTGATTAGAAGTACTAAGGTGCATTTTTGTTCCCAATTCATCTTGTAGCTACTTCCACGACCTAGATGTAAACTTGTGATCTCTATTATAAATAATCACTTTGGAGTGACATTCACACACACTATCCACTTCACATAGAGGTCAACCATTTCAGGTACTTCATAGGTGGATTGGAAAGGTAAGAAATGGGCATATTTAGTCAAATGATCAATGATCACCCAAACAACATCAAATCAACTCTTTGTCTTAGGAAAACTTGTGACAAAGTCCACTATAATCTTATCCCATTTCAATTTTGAAATTTCCAGGGGTGACAACAAACCACTTGGCCTTTGATGCTCAATCTTAATATGTTTGTGGGTCAAACAATGAGATAAATTAGGCTTTATAATTCTTAAAATTTCTTCAGTAGAACATTCTCTATAGATCTTCTTACGTCTTTGTAGTTCTAGGGTGTACACTATATTGGAACCATGCACTTCTTGTAAAATCTTTGTCCTCAAACCTTCAAAATCAAGAATCCAAAGTCATTAATAAAACTGTATCACACCATCAACACCAATTTGTAGCTCTGTATGAGGATTCTTAAGCAACTTCTTCATCACATCAAGTTCATGACTAGATTTTGGGGCATTAGTGATTTAGAAACCCAAATACATGTAATAGTTAAGCTAGCAAGTTGCACTTGTAACTTAGATATGTCAGATTTAGGAGACGTATCTAAACCAGATACTTGCAGCCTCCACTGTGATAACTCTTTGAGATTGTTCCACTCATAAGATAGAGCAGTATCACAAGTAAGATTTTTTTTCATGCTCATAGCATCATCTACTACTTTGACCTTCCCTGGGTGATAAGAGATGGTGAAATTGTGATATTTTAGGTATTCCACCCAATGCCGTTGATCAAGGTATAGGTGATTTTGAGTCAAGAAATACTTCACATCCTTATGATCGATCAACACTTCAAACTTTACACCATACAAGTAATGTCTCTAAATGTTTAAGGCATAAATGATAGTAGCTAGTTCCAAGTCATACATAGGGTAAGTTCTTCATTTTATTTTAGTTGCATGAGGCAAACACAATGACTCTTCCTTCTTGC
Source organism: Alisma plantago-aquatica (assembly GCA_963693085.1). Classification (NCBI taxonomy): domain Eukaryota; kingdom Viridiplantae; phylum Streptophyta; class Magnoliopsida; order Alismatales; family Alismataceae; genus Alisma; species Alisma plantago-aquatica. Next base: position 430,003,374 of record OY856413.1, read on the forward strand.
ATCGGAGCACATCCAAGCCTTGCCTAGATGCATCACTATCGATCACATAGTCTTTACCTTTAGTAGGTAAGGCTAGAATGGGTCCAGAGGTAAGCCTTTTCTCAAGTTTTCGAAAAATTTCTTCACATACTAAAGATCGATTAAATTTCACATATTTCTGAGTTACCTTTGTGAAAGGGAGAGATAATTTGAGCAATCTTGTATAAATCTTTGGTTATACCCAACTAAGCCCGAAAAACTACATATCTCTAAAGGAATTTTAGGTGCCTTCCAATTAAGAATGACTTTGACTTTTGTTGGATCGACAGAGATATGTAAAGCTGAGGTGACACATGTTGGCTAAATTGGACATTAACATACCCTATGATGACAAACATTTATACTTGTGGATTTAACGTTCTAGTTGAGTATTTTAGGCTTAGAGGAAACAAGGAGATCCCACTAAGTGGAAAGTTGAAGATCAATACAAATTGAAGATCAAATGTGCTTAATTGTTTATGTTTTCATGATTGTACTCAAATGTAAATGCTTATACAAAGATATAATGTACAAGTACTTAGATATCATGTAAATCAAGCATTAAATCTTCCACATCCACTTACAACCCTTAGTTAGGATCCCCCTACAGTTAGAGTCATTATCATCCATTAGAACACACATTTAATAGGTGGTTCAAAAGTCTAAAATAGTAACATCCTCAGTCAAAAAACTAGTTGACTGAGAAACCCTCGTTCGAAGACATTTTCGACTGAGAACCACCTCGGTCGAACATCTGAGCACTGTTCAAGACCTTATGTATTTGTGATCTAAAATGTATTTTGGTTGAAAATATAGTCGACCGACCCAACCTCGATCCAAAGCTTATGACCGTTACACCAAGTGGTTGGGAGTTGGGAGTTGGAAATAGACGTTGGTACACATTTGCCTTAAACCCAGGCTCATTCAAAGAAGTGTTCGACCGAGACATGTTTGATCAACAAACTAATCGATTGAGCAGGGTTCTAGATTGCTCTTCCAACCATGAACAAATTAGCCATTGCTAGTCAACTACTTTCTATCTAAAAACTAGTCAAGCACTAAGAACATCTAAAGACTCCCTAGAACATCCTTAAGCACTTACTAACCATCCCTATAAATAGGAGAGGCCTTAGGACACCTAAAGAACCTAAGCTACACTTGAACATCCATTCTACTGAGCAACGAAGTTGAGCAACACTTGTCATCTTGTTCTTCAAGCTACAAGTTCGTGTCCTATAGCCATAGCCTCTTAGCCACCATCCAAGAAACGTCCATCCTAAGTGGTTTTATATGTCTAACACTGGATATAGGATCAAAACACAATACTCTATTGGTGTACTTCTTCTTCCAATCCCCATTTACAAGTTAAGCTACTTGTACTCCTTGGCTACTCCAAGTTGTGGAGGCTGCTTGAGGGATCTTGTTTGGAGCTACTTCGTAGTGGAGAAGGCTACTCCAAGATTTCTTGAGATTACTTCAAGAAGGTGGCTTCAAGGGAGATTGGAGCTACTTCTAGGTGAAGGCTATCTCAAGGTGGTAGAGCTACATCAAGGAGGAGAAGATTTCTTCAAAGGCTTGAGGTTACTTCAAATAAGAATGATTCAAGGACTACATCTAGGTGAAGGCTACTTCAAGGAAGGTGATTGTATTTTATTGTAACATCCTTGAGAGGTAAATATAATTAATTACTTTTAAAATTCCAATTGGAGACAATTGGGTAGTGGACTGACAACCTTTGATTCAAAGGTTGGAACCACTCTATATCAAAGTGTCTTCCTTATTTCCTCCTTATTTGGTTGAGTATTTGATTATTTTAAAGTATTAAAAAGATATATTCACCCCCCATCTAGATCTTTCAATTGGTATTAGAGAAAGTCTTCAAGGAGCCCTAACATGTTTTGAAGAATGAGGGGCAACTTGCCTAGCAACCTCAACGTTGAAGGAACTCATGTGACTCAACCACCACCCTTTTATGGAAGAAACTACACCTATTGGAAAACAAGAATGCAGTTATACTTCTAAGGGATCAACTTAGACATTTGGTGGATGGTGTCTTTCCTTATGAACTTCCTACTACTGAATATGTAACATGGAATCCCGATATGGAAAAGCAAGTTCAATTAAATGCAAAAGCGGTAAGCATATTATATTGTTCTATTTTAGTTAGTGAGTTTAATAGGATATCTTCATGTGAAACAACTTGTAATATATGGCGTAAACTTTCAATTACACATGAAGGTACCACTCAAGTTAAAAATACCAAAACTAACATGCTTAAACAAATGTTTGAATAGTTTTGTATGCAACCTAATGAGTCCATTAGTGAAATGTATGTAAGATTTTATTCTATTGTTAATAGATAGAGTGTATTGGGTAGGTATATAAGTGAATAAGATCAGGTGTCCAAGATCCTTAGATCTTTGCCTCCAAAATACAAGCCAAAGGTGACGACTATTGAAGAAGCTAATGACCTTACCAGAATGAGGATGGAGCAACTCATTGGCAATCTAGAGACTCATGAACTCACCCTTGAAGAAGAAGAAAGACTGGAGACTAAACTTCAAAAAGGAAAAAGGAAGGACATTGCCTAAAAAGCTACAACCAAGTCTCAGTCAAAAGTCATCACTCAAGAAAGTGATGAAACACGTGAAGGAGATGATGAAGAAGATGCAATCATTGTAAATGGTAAGAAATATAGAAGGTATAAATCTAAAAAAAACTCTATTTCTTATTCCTCTTCTTCCCTTAGGTGCTTTGAATGAGGCAAGAAAGGACATGTAAAGAATGAATGTCCTAAGACCAAGAAAGGGAAGAAATCTTCCTTCAAGAAGAAAGACAAGGGAGATAAAGCTTACAAAGCTGCTTGGGATGAATCAAGCGATGATAGTGGAAGTGGAGAGGAATAAGTGGAATGTCTCATGGCTAAGGAATATGAAAATGAAGACTCGAGTGAGGTAAGAATTCTTGAATTATCTAAAGAAGAGTTAGTTACTAGTCTTGAACAACTACATGATAAATATGTTGATTGTAAGAAAAAAATGAAGAAGATTACAAAAACAAATGATGATTTGCATGCCAAATTGTATGTGCTTTCTTATGAAAATGTAAGTCTTATGTCTAAAATAGATACTTGAAATCATCCATCAATGATCATAATGTCAAGTTGCTTCCTCTAGAAACAAACTTTAATTTTCTTTTCCAAGAAAAGGTTGAATTGTTTGCTAAGATAAATGATCTTCAAACTCAACTTATTCTATGTACTCATTTGGATTATGATGTTATTGTCAAATAAAGAGATAGCTTGTTATCTAGTTTAGATCAAGCAAAGTTAGACCTTAATAGGAAAATGGATGAAATTGTTAAGTTGCAAAAAGATATTGGTAGCTTGAAAAATAATGATATTCTTGGTAAAATACTAGAAAGCTCAGCTGGTCAAATTGGAAGGAGATTCCTAGGTTATGTATCCAAAGAAAAATCCAATCAAAACCCTAGAGCTATAAAGACACAAGCCTCAAAGACCAAAGTCATGTATGTACCTAATACAATCTACATCATGACCACAATGCTAAAAAGAGAAATGAAATTGATTTCATTTGCTGTGATTATTGTTTATGTCTTGGACATTATTCATTTTCATGCACTTACAAGAAAAATAAGGATTCCAGAACCACAAACTTAGAAACATGGAACATTTGGTTGAGATTTGACCTAGACTTCAATTTGAAATCCTCATTGTATTATCTCAACTAAAATAAGCCTTAGTTTGCATATTCATGTATCATATGATTGAAAATGATAGCATGTTCTGTTTGGAATTGATAAACTTATTGAAAACTCATAGACCTTCATCTCGGTCGACAAAGTTCTCGATCGAGTCCTCTTTTGGTTGAAGAAATAATCGATGAAAGAGAATTATATAAAAACTTATATTTTTTGACAAATCCTCCCGATCGACAATTATTTTGTCCGAGAACACTTCCGGTCGAGGAAATGTTTGATCGAGGATAATTCTGTCTAGAACTGCTTATTGAAATAATAATCATGTGTTTATATTTAACTTTTTTGCTTTAAAACTGCTAAGAACTCTTCATATTAAGCTGTAAAAAGGAAATGTTTTTAATTAATGCTCCTAAATAAAAGAACCACCACATGGGTACCAAAATCTACCTACTTTGCAAGATTGGGTGGTTGATAGTGGTTGTTACAAACATATGACTATAAACAAGGAAGCTTTCCAAATACTTGAAGAAAAGAAGAGAGGAACAATCACATTCGGAGATAATTCCAAAGGTAAAATTATTGGGATAGGTAATGTTGGTACAAACCTTCAAATTAAAAATGTGCTACTTGTTGATGGATTGTATCACAACTTGATTAGTGGTAGTAAATTATGTGATAGTGGCTATAATGTTCTATTTAACAAATCTTACTACAAGTTACTCATAAAGAACACTAATGATGTTGTTCATGAAGGAAAAAGAATAGAAAATATGTATATACTTAGTCCTAACTCTATGCAAGGTATTGTTGGAAAATGTCTTCTTACAAATGATGAACCTTTACAATTATGACATAGAAAATTAGGTCATGCAAGCTCACATGTTATCAAAAAATTGATTAAGTATGATCCTGTTCGTGGTTTACCTAAACTTTCTTTTGATAAATCTAAAAATTGTGAACCATGCACTCTAAGGCAATCAAAATAAAACTTCTTTGAAATCTAAAGCCTTGCTTAGTACTACTAGTTCATTAGTACTTATTCATATGAATTTGTTTGGCCCTATGAGGACTCAATCTATTAGTGGTACAAGATATTTATTTGTCATCATTGATGATTATAGTATATATACATGGGTTCATTTTTTTTTAGGTAAGTCAGAGGGTTTTTATTCATCTCGCCCCTCTCGTGCAAGCAAACTCAGATTAAAAATTACAAACTGACAAGGACTTGCTTAATGGAAACGTGGTAGTACTACTACCATTACATGACTCTCTATTGATAACATCAACTAAGTTTTGGGGTGGGGTTCTATAATTATAGAACTCCCCTTGGGTTTTTTGGTGCACCTTGGCCAGCATATCCGCTGCTTTGTTTCCTTCTCGATGGATATTTCTACATTGCCATTGATTCCTCCATCTTCTTCTAGTTCTTCCCAGCCATTTTGCTAGTTTAGGGTTTTTTCCCACATCTTTTTCCACAACCTCTTTGGCACCTTTGGAGTCTGTCTCAATGGTCAGACGGTCAATGTTCAGTCTACTGCCTATATCAGTAGCCAATTCAATGGCCCGGACCTCAGCTTCTAAAACATTGGATGCCCTGATCTTCTTTGCCCATCCCCCTCTCCATCTTCCCTCATTATCTCACCCAACAACAACAATAGTTGGCATGGTGTCCTTATTTTTGAAAGTGGCATCTGTGTTAAACTTAATTACCCCTAGCTTAGGTTTCTTCCACTTCACTTTCCCTCTGAGTTGCTCTATTTCTTCTGTTGCTTCCCGTGTACATGCAATATCATTGAATGTGGCCTCCTTCTGAATAAGGTAGACAATGAGATTGTTTGGCTGCTTTATTTTTTTCAAAAACTTCTAGGTTTCTACTCTTACACAATTGCCAGCACCCGATCATGAAGACAACACTACCTGGGCTATCCTTCTTTATGTTCATCGTCAGCCATTGCCAGAGGTTGGTTTTTGAAAAGAACAATGTCCATTTTTGTCTGTCAATGATTTTCTTCCAGACTTCCTTCGCTTTCAGGCAGTCCCTCAGGACATGCAGGATAGTCTCGTCACTCTCCCCGCAAACCGGGCAACGCGCATCCGTGGTGAACTTGCGGGCAACTCGTCTGCAGTTAGTAAGGATGGCGTTATGACCTGTAAGCCACATGAAAAATTTGATTTTCATCGATACTTTGGCGCTCCAGATCACATCCCATTTACCAGGGACCCTTATATCTTTCTCCCTTCTCAGAATGGTATAGGCGCTCTTAGTGGTGAACTTTCCAGATTCAGTGTGGATCCACGCTCTTACGTCCTCTTGTTCTACATCATCTGGTACCTCATTCCTCAAGACTACCTCAGTTGTTTCAGTCGGAAACCATTCATTTAGAAAGTCTTTATCCCAGTTTTTGGATAGGTTGACAAGGCTTGCAACCTGCAGATCTTGGAGGTCCGCCGAGATAGGTTTTTTAACTACCACTTCTAGTGTTTTGTCTGCGCACCACCATTTGTCCTTCCATGCATTAGTATTCCTCCCATTCACCATGATCAAAATGGAATTATCGGTGATGAATTTTTTACAATCCAACACGGATCTAGTGAGCCTTGACACATTAGTTTCATATCCTCCAGTATGGTTTTTGTATTTGACAGTCATGCTCTCTCCCCAAATAGAAGGTCTACGTGTAGCAATCTCCCAGGCCAGCTTGGCAATTAGGGCCTTGTTGAGCTCCCTCATCATTTTCAGGCCTAACCCACCATGCTCTTTACTGCATGTGAGCTTGTTCCACGCTACTAGAGGCAGAGGGTGTGCTTTATGGTTACCCCTCAGACAAAGGAACGAATACTTCTATCTATTATCTCGCATATCTTCAAAGGTAAGATAGCCGTTTGCATTACATAACTAGGAATGGCCGTCAAGGTTGCCTTAGCTAGACAAACTCTACCAGCTAAGCCCAAGCTCCTTGCAGCCCACGAATTGATAGATGATGAAACCTTCTCGATCACGTGGCTGTAAGTGTCATTCCTGACCTTGCCATGTATCAGTGGAACGCCCAAGTATCGTCCGAGATCTTTAGTAATGGTGAATCCACTTATTCTGCTGATTTCCTTGCGGGTTCTGTTGGGAACATTTTTGGAGAAGAAAATGCTGGATTTACTAGCTGAAATAGCCGGTCTGAAACCTCTCCAAACTCCTCGAAGCACTTGAGAATAGACCACATTTCCTTTTTGTCAGCCTTAGCAAAGAGGAGCATGTCATCTACAAAGCATAGGTGGGAAATCCCTGGCCCTTTGTTGTACAATTTTATTGGAGTCCACTTTCTCATCTTCACAAGGTCCTCGATCGATTGGCAGAGTCTTTCTAGGAACAACACAAAGAGGTAGGGGGAGAGGGGGTCTCCTTGTCGGAGGCCTCTCGTAGCTTTGAATTTTCCTGCGTTGTTACCATTCTAGAGGATGTCTGTCTCACCATTCGCCAAGGAATTGAGGATGTAATTGCTGATGGTGGGGGGGTAGCCCGATCTTCTCAAGTGTGTCCGCAATGAATGGCCAAGCCATCTTATCATAAGCCTTGGACATGTCAACCTTGATGGCCATTGTCTGTTTAGTATTCTTCCTTCTAATAATGTATAGGATTTCTTGAGCTACTGTGATGTTGTCAGATATTTTCCGTCATGGTACAAATGCGCTTTGCGTTGGAGAAACATGGGTTCATTTTCTATCAACTAAAGATGATACTATTACAATATTTATTCAATTTTGCTCTAAGATTGAAAATAGACTACAATTTTTTTTCCAACATTAGGAGTGATCATGTTGGGGAATTTGAAAATCACATCTTGAAGAATTTTGTACATCCCAAGGGTATACTCATAATTTTTTAGCTCAACACACACCACAACAAAATGAGATAGTAGAGAGGAAAAATTGATCCCTAAAAGAAATGGCTAGAACAATGTTACTTGAACATAATACCCCTAAAACCTTTTGGGATGAAGTAGTAAATACAACATGTTATGTATTAAATCATGTGTCAATTCACTCTCATCTTAATAAAACTCCTTATGAACTCATATTCAACAAGAAACTAAGAGTTGACTACTTTCATATTTTTGGTCCACCTTGTTACATCTTAAATACAAAGGATGATATAGAAAATTTTGACCCTAAATCATATAAAGGATTCCTATTGGGATATTCAAATTATAGTAAGGCATTTAGAATCTACAATACTATTTCTAAAAAAGTTGAGGAATCAATTCATATCACATTTCATGAAATGACAACACAAAGTGCTGAAAATGAATTTGAATGGAAACTTAAATGATATTACTCATCATATTGAGGACCTAACCATATCAACAAAAGATGATCAAAATTATAAAATCAAACAAAATAATAATGAGGTACAACAACCTATTACTATAATAATCAAGGACCATCCTCAAGACTTAATCATAGGAAATCCTTTTGATAAAGTAAAACACTGGTCATCATTTATAGATGTTGCAAACATGGCCTTTGTATCAATTGTTGAACCCAAAAATATAAATGAAGCTCTAAAAGATGAGTATTGGATAATTTCTATGCAAGAAGAGCTAAATCCATTTACTAAGAACAATGTATGGGGCTTAATTCCTAGACCTCAAGACAAAACCATCACTGGAACTAAGTAGGTCTTTCAAAATAAACTTAATGAAGCTGAGGAAGTAGTTAGAAACAAAGCTAGATTGGCTTCTCAAGGATATAATCAACAAGAAGGGATATATTTTGATGAAACCTATGCACATGTGGTTAGACTTTAAGTCATTAGAATTTTATTAGCCCTAGCTGCCCATAAAGACATCAAACTATTTCAAATGGATGTAAAAAGTGCCTTTTTAAATGGAATCATAGAAGAAGAAGTCTATGTTGCTCAACCAACTGGTTTTGAAATTCCTAAAAAGCTTGACCATGTTTATAAACTTAAGAAATCTCTTTATGGTCTAAAACAAGCACCATGAAAATGGTATAAAAGACTTAAAAATTATCTCTTTGATAATGGTTTCTCTATTGGAAAATCAAATTCCACGTTATTTTTCAAAACATATGAATAGGATGTTCTCGTTGTTCAAATATATGTTGATGACATCATTTTTGGAGCTTTAAATGATTCCTTGTGTAATCAATTCTATGATATCATGCAAAAAGAATTTGAGTTGACTCTTGTGGGAGAAATAACAATTTTCCTTGGTTTTCAAAGAAAACAAAAGCACGCTGGAATTTTCCTAAGCCAAGAGAAATACACTAAGGAACTCTTAAAACAATTTAATATGGAAAATTGCAAATATGCTGCTACACCTATGGCCACTTATGCTAAAATTGACAAGGATGAAGATGGGGAACCCATTAATTATTCCTTATATAGGGCCATGATTGGTAGCTTGCTATATTTGATTGCTTCTAGACCGAATATCATGTTTGACGTTGGACTTAGTGCTAGATTTCAATCAAAACTAATGCATTCGCATTTTCAAGCTATCTTAAGATATCTCACCGACACTATAGACTATGGTTTTTGGTATCCTAAAGGTCAATCATTGGACTTAAAAGCTTACACCGATGTTGATTACGCTGGATGTCGTATTGACTAAAAGAGCACAAGTGAAGGTTGTTTCTTTCTAGGAAGAGCCTTAGTATCTTGGTTTAGTAAGAAACAAAATACAGTTGTCCTATCTAGCACTGATGTCAAATATGTGGCTGCTGGCTCATGCTTTGATCGAACTCTATATGCAGCAAGTTTTAAATGACTATGGGTTTGTAATTTCTTCTACGCCGATTTTCTACAATAATACTAGTGCTATAAACTTGGATCATAATCTTGTTTTACATAGTCATGCCAAACATATTGAGATTAGACATCATATCTTAAGAGATCATATTTCTAAGAATAATATATCCCTTTATCATGTTGATACAGAAGAGAAATTAGCTGATATCTTTACCAAACCTCTTCCTTTGGATCAATTTCAATATATCAGAAACAAGTTACTTATTACTCCCCTAGAAGATGTTTTCTTTGATATATGTGCTCAAAATTCTTGATAATTTTCTGATTTTAAATTCACATGACTTTTAGTGCATATAATTTTAGAACCATTCCTTTGTTTTTTCCACAATAATTTATTATCATGAACAAGCACTTAAACAAGCTCAATTCAATTATGCAAAACTACTCACAATATCATATTTGGTCGACAAGATAGTGGACTGAGAAAGACCTCGGTAGACAAAATTCTCGACCGAGTTTCACTCGGTGGGACCCTCGACCGACTATGTGAATCTTAGCTGAGGTTCTTCTACATACCTCATGGACCAAATTTTTTTACACATAGGTCCCTCGGTCAAAAATATTCTGGACCTGAGTCCTTGACCGTTGCAAGCAAAAAATCAAATTCCAACGTCGACCGACTAGTCGTTACAAAGAGTCATTGGAAGGGAGCCGTTGGAGTCTCAGTCGACGAGTATGCCAACTAAGTAAGGTTCTGTTTTGCGATAAATAGCACCCCGATCCGCCCATTTTCTTCAAAACTCAAGTGCTCTCTTCTCCATCACTTCTTTATTGTTTCTTAGAGATATCATCCAGCAACATTCATCCCCTATCATCTCTACCTCTTCTTCCACCACTCTTTGATCAAGATGGCTTCCTCTTCAACTCATGGTAGGAAGAAGTAAGTTTCCGCAAGGAAGGGACGGACGCTTACTCCAGTCTTGAGCATCATCAATGACATCCCCTTCAATGATGTTGCTGTTGGAGAATGCTACTTGAAGCTTACCTCAAAGTCTCCTCTTCCTCGATGGCTGGTGGACCTTAACAATTTTGTCACTCTTCTCGATCTCTCCCAACTTTTCAAGGTGTAAAAAATGACAGAATTTCTTATCCCCTCCTTTCATTTCTGGTCCACCCAAGCCATTAATGAATTCTATGCCAATCTTACTAGGGACTCAAATGACCCATTTTCTTTCACTTCCATAGTTGATTGGTTATCCTTCCATTTTTTTAAAAATGACATCCTCAAAATGCTATATATATATGCGGAAGAATATGGAGAATTTTGACACCTAACCACATCAATCCCATCTCAAAATTCTCCCCCGAAGAAGATACCATTATCCTTAGTGATATCAAAAAGGTTATATTTCTTCGCAACACCTCATCACATGAACATAGGGGAACTTATTATGCTACCTCCTTAGCCCCTGAAGCTAGGTTAGTGAATCTAATTATTTCCCAAAACCTTTATCCTAGATCCAATAAAACTGAAATTCCACAATTTAGGATGTTCCTTATCTATACCATACTTGAAAGTATTCTTGTGAACTTCATTCACATCATCCTATCGAATATGTTTGATTTTTCTAGAAATCCACCTTATGCTGATTTTGTTTGCCAATTAATCCAACATTCTCTTGGAAAAAACCTAGAGGACTTAGGCTACAAATGTGATAGAAGCCCCCAAAGAATTACCCAAAACACTGTTGATAAAATGGGAATTGACTTTGGGACAAAAGAGTTAGGACTGAAGGGGAGAGATCCACTGAAGCCAATCCTCCACCTCCTTCTCCTCCTAGGTACTCTATAGAAAACCTTACCAATGATGTTTCCTATCTCAAAGGGACCACCTATCAATGTGGGAGACATCTAGACTACAACCACCATGCCATGACATATCTAAACCAAAGAATGCAAGACTTATCTCCTAATGTTCCTGACACATACCCTTATGCACTATATCTTGGGAGCATCTATCCTTTTAACCCTTACATCCAATACACCCAAGTTCCACCACCATCATCAAATGATCTTTCCCATACCCAATACTCACCTATGCAACTCCAGGACATAGCTGCTCACTTCAGATTTGATCGTGCACCTACATTTCTGGAAGCATATGCTCTCATAAAGACAGGTGCACTTGACTGGCAGACACTTGTCAAGTATTATGGTGATACTCCATTCCTTGGAAAAGATCTTGTAGTTGATGTAATTTCGAACTCTTTCAAGTGATATTGTTATCCTATGTTGTGAGTAGTAAGGCCTATGTAATCACTTTATTACCAATGAAATTGAGCTTGCTTGTGTTTACTTGTTCAAGATTTTTTTTAATTGAAAATCTATATTTGTTTTGAATTGTGGCTTTCATTGGACATTTTTACATCTTTGTTTTTAAATGTGAGTATTCTATTGAGGGGGGGTATTCCATTCAGTGGGAGTAAGTTAAAATGATTATATAGTTATCTTTTTGAAATGACATAGGGAGAGAAATTAAATATCTTCATGAGTTTCATGATCTCTTGGCTTGACATTAATTGGTGCTACATTTCCTTAAGAGATGGATATTATGTTCCATATCTCTTTAGTAATATTAGAACACATTTTAAGAACAAGATAATCTATTCATCTCAGGTATATCACATGTATGAAACTCATCTCATTTAAATTATTTTGATTGTATTTTAGAAATGTTTGTCATCTTCAAAAAGGGGGAGATTGTTGGTTAAATTGGACATTAACATACCCTTTGTTTTGATGGTGACAAAAATTTCATACTTGTGGATTTAACATGCTACTTAAGTATTTCAGGGTTAAAGGAAACAAGGATATCTTACTAAGTGGAAAGTTGAATATCAATACAAGTTGAAGATCAAATGCGATTAATTGTTTATGTTTTCATGATTTTACTCAAATGTAAAGATGTATACAAAGATATAATGCACAAGTACTTAGCTATCAGTTAAATCAAGTGTTAGATCTTCCACATACACTTACAACCCTTAGTTAGGATCCCCCTACAGTTAGAGTCATAATCATCCATTAGAACACACATTTAATTGGTGGTTCAAAGGTCTGAACCAGGAACATCCTTGGTTGAGAAACTAGTCGATCGAGACACCCTCGGTCGAAGTTTTGTTGACTAAGAACCACCTTGGTCAAACATCTGAGCACTATTCAAGACCTTACATATTTGTGCTCGAAAATGTATTTCAGTCAAAAATATAGTCGACCGACCCAACCTCAGTCAAAAGCTTATGGCCATTAGACCAAGTGGTTAGGAGTTGGAAATAGACTTTGGTACACATTTGCCTTAAACCCAGGCTCGATCAAAGAAAAGTTTGATTGAGACATGTTCGGTCAACAAACTTGTCGACTGAGTAGGGTTTTGGATTGTTCTTCTAAGCACTAACAAATTAGCCATTGCTAGCCAACTACTTTCTATCTAACGACTAGTTAAGCACTAAGAACAGTCTAAAAACTTCCTAGAACATCCCTAAGCACTTGAAAACTATCTCGATAAATAGGAGAGGCCTTAAGACATGTAAAACACCTAAGATACACTTGAGAATCCATTCTAGTGAGCAAAAAAGCTGAGCAACACTTGCCATCTTATTCTTCTAGATACAAGTTCATGTCCTATAGCCATAGCCTCATAGCCACCATCCAAGAAATGTCCATCCTAAGTGGTTTTAGAGGTCTAATGCTTGATATAGGATCAAAGCGCAATACTCTATTGGTGTACTTCCTTTCTTCCAATCCCCATTCACAAGTTAAGCTACTTGTACTCCTTGGCTACTCCAAGTTGTGGAGGCTACTTTAGTGAGCTTGTTTGGAGCTACTTCTTAGTGGAGAATGATGCTCCAAGATTGCTTGAGAATACTTCAAGAAGACCGCTTCAAGGGAGATTGGAGCTACTTCTAGGTGAAGGCTATCTCAAGGTGGTGGACCTACTTCAAGGAGGAGAAGGATGCTTCAAAGGCTTGAGGTTACTTCAAAGAAGGCTGCCTCAAGGAGGTTGAGAATACTTCTAGGTGAAGGCTACTTCAAGGAAGGTGATTGTATTTTATTGTAACATCCTTGAGAGTTAAATAAAATAAATCACTTTCAAAATCCCAATTAGAGACAATTGGGTAGTGGACTGACAACCTTTGATTCAAAGGTTAGAACCACTCTACTTCCAAGTGTCTTCCTTGTTTCCTCCTTCTTCTTTGGTTGAGTGTTTAATTATTTTGAAGTATAAAAAATATCTATTCACCCCCTCTAGATTTTTCAACACGTACTAGGAACATGACTTCATACAACCAAAACTCCCACTTTGAGTACTTTTTATATAGTTGGCTGTCCCTAAATTTCTCGAGTACTAGGTGAAGATGATACTTATATTGTTCTATTGACTCAGAATAAAGCAATGCATCAATAATGAAGACTACAACAAAGGAGTCTAAAAATGGTTTAAAGAATCAATTCTTCATATCCATGTAAGTAGCTGGAGCATTAGACAACCCAAATGTTGTGACTAAGTACTCATAGTGTCCATAATGAGTTTGAAAAGTTGTTTTAGGAATGTATTACCATTTTACTCTCATCCGATGATAACCACTCCGAAGATCAATTTTTGAGAAAATTGTCGTTGACTTCGATTGATCAAAAATTTTGTCAATGTGAGGAAGAGGGTAATAACTTTCGATAGTGACTTGGTGAACCTATAGTCTATGAAAATTCTCATGGATCAATTCTTCTTCTTTATAAATGATACAGGAGACTCCCAAGGTGATACACCAGGTTGAACGAAACCAATATCTAGGAGTTCTTGAAGTAGTTTCCTTAGTTCTTCCAGTTTGGCTGGAGCCATCCAGTATGGTGCCTTAGTTATAGTGGTGGTACCAGGAAGAATATCAATGGATAATTTGACCTCCTGACTTGGCAGAAGTCTAGGTAAATCATCCATAAAAACATCGGGGGAGATCTCTTACAATATCCATCTCTTCCAACTTCTTTGATTGAAACTGAGATACAAAAATAGATGCAAGGAAGTCTCGACAACTAGAACTCACTAGTTTTTGTGCCTTAATAGAAGAGATAATGATTCTCTTGTCATTGTGTTTATGTCTGTTAATGTTCAAACGTTCTTCATCAGAGTGAGTTATGATCACCTTTTTGTCTCCACTAGAGAAGGACTATCATGCTTCTTCAGCCAATCCATACTGAGGATAATATCAAAATCTATCATACCCAAGGTAATTAAATCTACATTAGACTTATTTCCTGATAAGGAAATGGGTATGCTGGGAACTTTAGTTTTGTAGTTTTGATCTTGTTGTATAATAAAAGAAGGTTGTGTGATATATTTGATAAGAGAAACCCCCCTCCTTTATATAGAAGAAGGGGGAAGTGTACAGACTTAGACTATTCCTTAATGTACAAGACACACTTGGGACCATATACAAATAGACTCAAAGAACAAAATAAACTAAATTCACTAGACTCTCTAATACCCCCCCTCAAGATGAAGCTTGAGGGAATCCCAAGTCAGCCTACAAATAGAGAGACAGAGCAAGAAACTAAAAGGAAGAAACAAACATAAGCCAAGCCTATAGAAGAATATTTTTCCACCTCAAAATTACAATAAAGCACCCACCACTCATGTACTCCCTCTCAAGTAGATAAAAAAGCACATATGCATGCAAGTCAAATCTGAAGTATGTTGCAGGTGCATGTCACAAATAGGTAGTAGAAGCTTCTTGATAAAAAAGATGTGATATCTGGAGTAGTAGTGTACAATAGAAAGAAGGCGTCAAAGTCTTCATCATAGTTTCTCTTGTCACATTCCAGAGAGTGTTGGTTCATAGTAGAAAAGTCCAGAAAGTGATGGATTACAAGTCCAAAAAGTCAACATGCATAAGGCATAGACAATGTCGATGTGCAAGTAAAGCACAGACAAAAAGTAGAAAGTAGAGCCAACGTAGCTAGATAGAAGACCATCATCTTAAATAAGCATATAGTAGACATGAAGCTCCAGATAATAAATTCTTCAAGAAGCATATAATCATCAACAGAATTTTAGATTCAATATCAATAGTAGAAGTTTAAAGGCTTTTCAAGAAGTGTATATAGATCCACAATATATATATATATATATATATATATATATATATATAGAGAGAGAGAATCAAATATAAAATCTTCTTGTTCTCTCCTCAATTGTCATTTCTTCCCTCTAGTCATATTCACCTATTCTCCCCTGACACCAACAATAAAAAGAACCAAGAATGGTTGAGGTGTATAGTTCAAAACAATGGTAAATAAATTGGATATGTAGGCAAATATGTCAAGGGGATAACATATAATTCAAATCAATGTGCAACATGACCTGACTACATAATTCCAGATAGAAAAACAAATTGATCTTTTCTCGACCTAAACAAGAAAAGCCACCAGGCGTATGGATGAGTTAAAAACTAGACCCAATCAAATATTCAATTAACAATAGAATAGTGTGTATATGGAGGGGGCGAGCACAAAAGTTAAGAAAAAACTACTCATACTGTCTTTAGGGATGGTAAGAACAAAAATAAATGAATGCATGACTGTCTCCCTTTAAATTCGATAATGTCAACATCCTTAAGTTTCCAATATACAAGTTTTTGATCAATCTTAAGTAGGTTGTAAGAGAGTATGTAGCTTATACACACCAAATAAAGGACAAAAGTAGTTCTTTTGAGTACTAATTTGACATGCCAAACAACAATGTGCATGGCGGCATCAAATAAATACATCTAGAATCCATCGCAGTTGATCTGTTCAAATACTTTTTTTCCTTCAAAAAATAGCCACAAGCACTAATTGGCAACAAGGGAATATTAATTGTGAGGATAACCATCAATCACTATGAATGATGGATGTTGACTGCCACCATCTTGAACCTGGAGTTCCAATTGTGATATATCTTTAGTAGAAGGATATATTACAAAATACTTTTTATTTATGGAAATGGGACTTGTGTTTGATGCTTCTGTGGAAGCTTTGGCCTTGGACATATTTCCAAATTAGACTGAATTTTTCTGCATCTGTAAAGATTGGGAACATTGGACTTTACCTTGTGAAGATTGGACCAAATAGAGTGTAAATCTCTATATACACAAACATGCTATTATATAAAACATACCAATCGACCATGCATATCTTTCGTCATGTGAATGAGATGCACATAGGGACAAGTCTCTCTGAGTGAGACATATGAATGGCATACTCGTGGTGGCATTGAAAGAAACCTAGAAACCTTTGAGAAAAATAAAGTTTGATTCTGATGATGCGACTTGGTGTCCGACTATGATTGTGGCGTACAAAAGGTCATTAACTAAGCAGAAGAGAACATCAACGGTAGAATACTAAAAATCACTAAAAATTAAAACCATTTTCAAAGAGATCCAAACATAGTAAAACTCTTTCAAAAAGAACCAAAGTAATTTAATTACATGCTGGTTCACAAGTATATATCTTGTGCCATCTCTTCTCGATGATAACATACATCAACTGCCCTATTAAAGCTATACATAGGCAGCATAAGAACCTCGAGGGATCAAGCCAAAATCTCAGATCGATTTATTATACTAACTACTGACTCCGAGGATCTGAGAGTACAAAGACGACACATAGGACTCTATATACAAGACATGACAGCCAGTGTATCCACCTGAGATATCACTGCTGTCCCAGCTGTTGTTGCTGCTCTTCCCCTGCTGAAGGGTTTCTGCCTGTTCTTCTGTGTCTACCTAAAAAGTTGGATCCCACGGGGGTGAGACAATTGAAATTGTCCCAACGAGAGATATAACTCTCCGCCAGAAATATTATTATTGCAAATTAATGGAATAAAGCTGAGTAGAAGAATCATACATATTCAATAGAAGATAAATCAATTGTCTGAGCATATTAGAACAATATTCTTATTCAAAGCATTTCAACTTGTAACTTGATAAAGTAGTATGTCATTTATCCAATAAGGAATATGAAGAAAATGTATAACATTTATCCATTTAAAACATACTAAGCAAGATACCATCAACCAATGATTCTCGTATTTCAACCTTAAGAAAATACGCTACACAACTGATTACATTTTACAATCATACTTAAGCCATGAGGAGATGAGGTATACCGCTCATTCTCCAACCGACCATTGCAATACATAGGTCAATGGAAGAGTAGGATTCCCATGACCTCATCTTCCTCAGTCTGTGTGAGGACAAAAATGCAGGACATCTTGTGTCTCTGCTAAATAGATTTCCAGGGTATACTGGCAACTTCGCTATAGAGTTACAGTGGCATGCTGTACTCTCTTCGCAATCGAGATATTTTATGTTTATCTCATATCGATCCGACATTAACATCATCCAGAGATTAGTGATAGATCCATCCTGGTATTCGGGAGATTAGTGATACATCCATCCCAACATATATAATGAAGGATTGAGAGATTTAATGTTTTTCTCACATCAATTCCTCCATTAGGGCGTAAGGATATTCACACCCATAACCCCCACATACTCAATAGTATGCCCTCCAGGAGTTCCCGTAGGAGACCTATTTCACCATCACCAATTACTAACGATGATGGATCTATGGTTAGGGCTCTACATTATAGTATTTCACTTGGTTAATTAAGTGCATTATCATATTCTTTTAGCATCATGCAAGTTTTCAAACATAAACCATTATAATAAATGCTACAAAGAATGAGTAATACTTCTATCAAGTACTTTTCAAAACTTTATAAAACATTGGGATCTTAATCCCTTGTCACATCATGGACATTCTCATCTCTTAATATCTCATCATCATGATTATGGAAAATAATTATTCAAACCCTCAGTTCATCAAAGAACAATTGTTATCACTTATCAGGTAACTAATACCTCCAGGTCATCTGACCAAGGTAAACATGATATTTGCAATACATGTATTTCACATGGCTCTTAAAGCCCATTAATCTCTTGTTACCTCTTATTAGGCAACAAAGCATGTTATGGATCACAAGGCCCTTAAAACAATTTTAATAATAAAACATCATAGCTCATACCTGGCTATGTCTGACATTTCATCATACATGCATGATTAGTGCACATGATAACAGTTATATCAATTGCATATCAGCACTATGCAATGTAAGAGTAGCATCACTATTCCCTTATTAGAATTAGGATTCCCCAATTCATATCAATTAGGAATACTCATCCCCTTACTCAAATTAGGGTTATGGTTTTATCATCATGTTGTCTACGGTTTCATGCACTATAATCCAAAATTAGGATTTCACATACCTTCACCCTATATTAGGGTAGGATTTCATAAAACATTACATAGCAATCCTGAATTAGAGTTTCATATCACATCTCTGTGTTAGGGTTTCACTTGACATTACCCTTGATTAGGGTTTCACATCACATCTCTGTATTAGGGTTTCTCATAACATCACCCTTAATTATGGTTTCACATGTCAACACCCTTAATTAGGGTTTCACATGTCAACACCCTTAATTAGGGTTTATTATAACTTTTCCCCAAATTAAGGTTTCATATAACTTTACCCGAAATTAGGGTATCATGAACCATCCTCTTAAATTAGGGTTTTTCATTATATTACCCTGAATTGGGACTTCTCATATCATCACCCTAGATTAGGGTTACATCATTACCCTTGATTAGGGTTTCACCTATCATTGCCCTAAATTAGGGTTAGGGCTCTTCAACCTTCTCAATTAGGGTTTCATGATCTCTTTATTAAGGATCATATCCTAATTTCATATTTTATTCATGTTGAGAGTGTTGGGGTTTAACCACTACTTGATTATTATATATGTATGAATTCCTCTCTCTCTCTCATCCTCTCTAGGATGTTGATTATTTCAAACTTAATTAGATTAGGTCAACTTGAATGAAGGGTTAGCATAATGTATTGAGGCATTGTTTTCATAAGCATCAAAGATTAACCACTCAAAAGGTACTAATCACTTAAGTATCGCGAAGGTACAACCATTGTGATTACCTTTGATAAACATCATCAACAATCATGGGGTTTATTGAACTTACAAGATTGAAATCACTTAAACTTCAAATGGTTTTGAGGTATTAGACCTTCAATCGGTCTTGAAGTATTTTGACCTTCAATCGGTCTTGATCAATTGTAAATCGAATCAGCCCATTCAGTCTTGAAACCGAATCAATCCATTCGGTCTTGAAACCGAATCATCCATTTGGTTTTGAAACTGAATCATCAACCCTTCGATCTTGAAATCGAATCATCCATTCGGTCTTGAAACTGAATCCTTCATTCGGTCTTGAAACCGAATCCTATCTATGAGGTCTAGGGTTTGCAATCAATGGACCCTCCAACATTGAAACCATCCATCAATTGGACTATTAAAAGCACATTAGATTAAAGCCCTTGGATTTCCAACTAACCACCACAATCAACCATTGACCTCCAAATGGTCTTGAGGCCGTTTGGTCTCAAACGGTCTTGAGACCGTTTGACCTCCAAACGGTCTTGAGACCGTTTGGGTCAAACAACCTTGAAATCAATTCCTTCAACTAGGGTTTCAATTAATTCAATCGATTAGGGTTTGCAATTGGTGGATCATACATACATGGATCCTTTTAAATTTCAATTAATTAGAACCATTGGATTATCATCTTTCTCATCAAAAAATAACCTCAAACGGTTTTGAAGTTCCATTCGATCTTGAGATCCATTACCCATTCGGTTTTGGACTCAATCACCCATTCAATCTTGTAGTTAATTACCCATTCGGTCTTGTACTAAATTACCCATTCGGTTTGAAGTAAATTACCCATTCGGTCTTGGGTTCAATTGCCCATTCAGTCTTGGGTACAACTACCCATTCGGTCTTGAAACTGAATCAATTCATTCAGTTTTGAAACCGAATCAATTCAATCGGGTTTGAAAACCGTATGCCCCTTCCTTTGTTGAGGTGTGTGCTTAAGATGACATCATCATCTTCAAGATTCAACCCTTCGAAATCAGTTGTGATTCTTATGGTGATTTCAAAAATTAATTAAAAGGAAATCGAGAAAGAAGAAAGGTTCAACATATAGTGAATAAATTGCAAGAAATAATGACATTTAAGGGTTCAAGTTATATAACGTGCCTTTAAAATTGAATTCAAGCTTCAAGCTCCACGTATTCAATGGTGAATTAAGATCTCTCAACTTCACAAGGCTCGTCCTCAAGTCTTTGAGTGAAAAGAATGGCTAAGGTTGAAGATTGAATGAAGAAAAGAAGAAATCAAGCATTGAATTTCGATTTCCACCATGAAATCAAAGTTGAAGATGACTATGGAGCTTACCTACAGGTTGGGGCACGTCCTCCTATTTCTCCTAAGATCCTTTGAGTTCAACCAAAGCAAGGAAAGAAAAAGGAATCAAGAAAGCCTTTCATGTGGGTTGAAAAAGGGATGTATATAAGGGATTTTCAATGAGAGAGAAAGTGTTAATTAATTCCTTCAACTCCCAAAATTGGTGCCACATACTCCCCTCCATCCCTTGCATATGAAGCCATATACCCCACCTTGTAATTATTCTTTATTATCCATGAATTAAAAGAAAGCAAATTAAGCACCTTAACCATTATAATAATAATATCCAAGATTGAGTGGATATTACTTTTCCTTTTACTAATGTGAGTGGGCTCTCCACTCACTTTAGATATTTCGTTGCCTTTACAAGGCACAAGGACGTTCACACTTATGCAAGTTCAACCATCTCATTTTTGGTTGAAGGGCTCTTCCTTTAATATATTTATTTTTGTATTAAATTGAATTAGGGTTTCAATTATGCTTAAATCTTGATTATTTTAATATCAAGATTCTCTCTCCTCCAAAGTGATTCAAATGAGGTGCCCCTCTCATTTTATTTTCTCTACATGATGCCAAGAAACATGATGGACTATCTTGAGGTGGTATTTTGCATATTGAACCCTAGGTTTTGGGTAAATTGCACATTACACCAAAACTAGGTTTTAATGCACAAACATTACTCAACAAGCTCTTTCTTGGTGCTCAGGCTTGCACAAGCCATACCTCTACATCGTTTTCATTCTCATGATGCTTCAACAATTGAGGAACATTTTACCATGTAAAATTTGCAAGTTAACCCCTCAACTTGGGTAATTTGCACTTTAGTCCAAAATAAGCAAAACATTGTTTCAACATTATTGAAAAAGGACTAAAATTGAAACATAAGTTCCTCTTGAGCCTTAATTACTTTTCAAGAGATAAGATAAAGCATATAATTAACTTTATTAAGAAAAACATCTAGGGTTAAAGCATAACCCAGGTCAGGGATGTTACAAATTTATCCACCCCTAACAAGGATTTCGTCCCCAAAATCATCAAGAGAAAAGAGAAGGGCACTTCCTCCTCATCTCTTCCTCTAGCTCCCACGTAGCTTCTTCAATGTCACGATGATGCCAGAGAAATTTCACAAGACATATGTCTTTCTTTTTTAGCTTTTTACTTCTTTTATTGAGGATCATCACATGTCCTTCAACATATGATATATCATCATTTAATTCTACCTCCACAGGTTGCAGAACTAACTCGGTGTCAGGATGACACTTTCTCAACATGGAGATATAGAACACTGGATGCAACTTATACAACTCAGGTGGCAACTCCAGCTTATAGGATACCTTTCCAACCTGTTCAATGATTGGATAAGGCCCCATAAATCTAGGAGCTAACTTTCCCTTCTTTCCAAACCTAAGGACACCTTTCCAAGGTGAGACCTTGAGAAATACTCTGTCTCCAACTTGGAATTCTAAAGGTCTTCATTGTTTGTCGGCGTATGACTTCTATCTATCCTGTGTAGCCTTTAACTATTGTTGGATTACTTTAATCTTCTCAGTTGTCTGCTGCACTAGCTGGGGACCCAAAAGTTGATATTCTCCTATTTCATACCAACATAACTAAGATCTACAACGTCTACCATATAATTCTTCATATGGTGCCATGTCAATACTGTGTTGATAGCTATTATTATAAGTAAATTCTATCAAGCTCAGGTGTAGATCCCAACTTCCTACAAACTAAAGGATACATGCCCTAAGCAAGTCCTCCAAGGTTTGTATAGTCCTTTCGGATTGTCCATCTGTCTGTGGGTGAAAAGCAGTACTAAACCTTAACTGCGTACCCAAAGCTTTATGTAGTTGTTCCCGAAAATGACTCGTGAACTGGGGACCTCTATCAGAAATGATAGTAGCTGGAACCTCGTGCAACCATACTATCTCATCTATATATATCTGTGCAAGCTTCTCAGTAGTGTAGGTTGTTTTGATAGGAAGGAAATGTGCTGTCTTAGTCAACCTATCAACTGTCACCCATATGGAATCATGACCTTTGGTTGTTCTAGGCAATCCAACCACAAAGTCCATGGTCACATGATCCCATTTCCACTGTGGTATAGGCAAAGGTTGCATTGTTCCTGTGGGCTTTTGATGTTCAGCTTTAACCTACTGACACACCGGACACCGCATAACAAACTCCGCAACATCTTTCTTCAATCCAGACCACCAATACATATTCTTCAGGTTATGATACATTTTGGTGCTCCCTGGATGCATTGCATACATCGAAGAGTGAGCTTCCTCCAAGACTAACTTCCTTAAGTCATTGGCATCAAGTACTACCATCCTACCATGGTAACAAACTACTTGATCCTCAAACTCATGAAAGCCATCCCATTTTTCACTACCATACTCTAACCTGATCTGCTGAACCACAATATCAACTTGCTATGCTTCTCTAATCTATTGTCTCAGAGTAGGTTTTACTTGCATCTCAGCTAACATCCCGGATAACAACGATACCTTAAGTTGTATATTGTTTTGCCTCAAGGAGATAAGCATATCTCTTTTAAAGCACACTAAGGAATTCAACTGTGCTTTATCTAAGGCTGGCGATGATGATTTCTTGCTTAGTGCATCAACCAGTACATTAGCCTTCCCTAGATGATAATCAATTGTACAATCGTAGTCCATGATTAACTCCATCCAGCGACATTGTCTCATATTCAACTCATGTTGTGAGAAGATATATTTTAGATTCTTATGGTCTGTGAAAATCTGGAATGTTTCTCCATAAATAAAATGTCTCCAGATCTTCAAAGCATGAACCACAACAGCTAGCTCTAAATGATGTGTTGGATAATTCTCCTTGTGTTTCTTAAGATGTCGAGAAGCAAAAGAAATCACTTGATTATCTTGCATCAAAACACATCCTAGACCATTCTTAGATGCATCATAGAAAACTATGTACCCCTTCCCTTGCTCAGGTAACACCAGCACATGTTCACTTGTTAACCTTTCTTTCAACAACTAGAAAGAATGTTGACACTTGTCATTCCAGACAAAAGGAACCTCCTTCCTGGTCAACTTGGTTAGGGGTAAAGCTATAGAACTGAAGTTCTTAATGAATCTCCTGTAATATCCTGCCAGTCCTAGGAAACTGCATATCTCCGTCGGTGTTTTTGGTTGTTCCCATTGCAGGATAGATTCTACCTTCTTAGGATCAACACAGATACCTGAGGCAGATATTACGTGTCCTAGAAAAGAAACTTTGGTAACCAAAACTCACATTTGCTAAACTTAGCATATAACTTATGCTCTCTTAGCAAATTTAAAGCCTGATAGAGGTGCTGCTCATGTTGTTGAGTATCTCTACTGTATACCAAGATGTCATCTATGAAGACTACTATGAATTGATCAAGAAAAGGTCGAAAGATTCTATTCATGAGTTCCATGAATGCAGCTGGTGCATTAGTCAGTCCAAATGACATAACTATGAACTCATAGTGACCATACCTTGTCCTAAAGGCAGACTTAGGTATGTCACTCTCCTTGATATGCAACTGATGGTATCCTGACCTTAGATCTATCTTAGAAAAGATAGTTTCACCACATGATCAAACAGGTCATCGACCCTAGGCAAAGGATATTTGTTCTTTATAGTTACTTTATTTAATTGCCTGTAATGAATGAATAACTGCATCGATCCGTCTTTCTTCTTAACAAAGAGAACTAGAGAACCCCATGGTGAAGTACTCGGTCAGATAAAACCCTTCTCAAGCAACTCCTGCAATTGTTTCTTGAACTCTGCCATCTCCGCAGGTGCTATTCTATATGGTGTTTGTGCTATTGGTTGCATGCCAGGGATTAGATTAATCCCCAAATCAATATCTCGGGGTGGATGTACACTTGGAAGATCCTCAGGGAGCACATCTTCAAACTCCCTAACTATCGAAACTTCAGAAAGATTAGAACTCTCTATTGTGGTGTCGACCACATGTTCCAGGAATGCAAAACATCCTTGTCTCATCAGTTTCTTAGCTACCATAACTGATACAAGACAGGTTGGAAGAATCTTTCTATCTCCCTAAACGATCCATGTGTCCCCATCATCTGTGAACACAACTTGCTTGGAACTACAATCCAAGACAACCTTATACTTTTCTAGAGTGTCCATCCCAAGAATTATATCAAACCCATGAATATCAAGTGGTATAAGATCCACTGAATGCGATGTTCTAAAAAAAAAAGAATGTAGGGAGAACACACCTCCTGCAGCACTACAGATCCCAACAAAGGAGTTTCTAATAACAAACTATCTGTTCTATGACTGACAGCCATGTTGCAGTCATGAATCACTCTTCTAGTGATAAAAGAATGCGTAGCACCCGGATCAATTAAAATAGATACAAAGCAGAATGAAGACATATCAGAATGAAATAGTTCCATCTGACCTGTCCCAACCTGAGGGTTGACCACTCCTTCAGGTTGATTCATCGCATAGAATCTTGCCGTTGCTTGATGTTGACCCTGTGCTCAGTTGTTAGGTGCCGACGAACCAGCTTGGGATGCTTGCCCACATCCTCGAGTGCCACTAAAAACTGCCTCCTTTGAGAACCTTGCTAATTCTACCTCTGGGGTTGAGTCACCATTGTGTTCCTGACTAGACAATCCCTTTCCAGATGTCCCACTTGTCTACACTGATGACAAATCCCGGTCTCAGGATAGTGTCTATGAGGTCCAGTCATCGATGTTGACGATGTGCTGGGGGCTCTATTTGGAACAAAGCTACAACCCCTACCCCTACTTGACGTCCATTGCATGTGGGTATTGAATCTTGATGGTGTTGTCGGTGCAGAAAACCTTAGCTTCTTAAAGCCCTCATACCTTGGTCCTTGAAACTGAGTGTACACCTTCTTACCACTGGTCTGTCTCTTCTCGATCACAGACCTCTATATCCATCTGACGGACTCCACAAACGTGGCAAACCTCTCCCTATTCTCCAAAGCAGACACATGAGTGGTCAATTCAGCGTTCAACCCTTTCTCAAAATGCCAAATTCTTTCCTCATCAGTAGCTGCCA
Source organism: Alisma plantago-aquatica (assembly GCA_963693085.1). NCBI lineage: Eukaryota > Viridiplantae > Streptophyta > Magnoliopsida > Alismatales > Alismataceae > Alisma > Alisma plantago-aquatica. The sequence continues at coordinate 430,029,366 of OY856413.1, forward strand.
TATGCAGATAGAACCACAAAAGCTCTATAAACTTAGCCACATACTCGCTAATGTTCATCGTTCCTTGTCTTATCTTCTCAAACTGAGATATATTTTCATCTAAGTAAGTCTTAGGGAAGTATCTAATGACAAATTCTCATCGGAATTCTTCCCATCCGACTTCGACACCTGGCCTCATGTCCTCTTCTATTGTCTACCAGTGGCCAACACTCTCTTTTAAAAGGTACACATCATGTCTCACCTTTTCAGCTTCTGAGATATTGAGGATTCTGAAAGCTTTCTCCAGCTCAGTCAACCATAAGTCAGCATCTGTTGGGTCAGCGGTACCAGCATACTCTGTGGCTCCTACCCGGCAAAGCCTCACAAAAGTCTTGCTAGCTCCCTGTCCCTCATTATGAGCTGGTGCCCTCGGTGCAGGTAGTGATATCCTATCCGTCATGTGCGTCATAACTGCTATGAACTGCCCAAACAGAGCATTGAAAGTTGGGTTCTCTATTATGGCTGGGTCAAACTGGGGATGTTCAGGTACAAGTTCCTCCCTAGTCTGGTCCCTTGAACCTCTTCTTAGTGCAGCAACACTACTTTCAGCAGCATATTCTTTGTGTGATCCAGACATCTTCAAGTTCTTATTCTAATCCTATATGAGCAAAAGTCACTATTAGATAAACTAGAAGACACTAGAACAAAGTCAACAACCTTAATCCTATGTCTCTGTAGACTCAGCGAACCTAGAGCTCTGATACCACTAAATTGTGGCGTACAAAAGGTCATTAACTAAGTGGAAGTGAACATCAACAACGGAATACTAAAAATCACTAAAAATTAAAACCATTTTCAAAGAGATCCAAACACACGAAAACTCTTTCAAAAAGAACCAAAGTAATTTAATTACATTCTGGTTGACAAGTACATATCTTGTGCCATCTCTTCTTGAGGATTACATACATCAACTACCCTATTAAAGCTGTACATAGGCAACATAAGAACCTCGAGGCATCAAGCCAAAATCTCATATCGATTTATTATACTAACTACTGACTCTAAGGACCTGAGAGTACAGAGATGACACATAGGACTCTATATACAAGACATGACAGCCAATGTCTCCACCTCAGATATCACTGCTGTCCCTACTGCTACTTCTGCTCTTCCCCTACTGAAGGGTTTCTGCCTCTTCTTCTGCGTCTACCTAAAAAGTTGGATCCCACGGGGGTGAGATAATTAAATTGTCCCAGGAAGAGATATAACTCTCCGCCAGAAATATTATTATTGCAAATTAATGGAATAAAGATGAACAGAAGAATCATAAGTATTCAATAGCAGATAAATCAATTGTCTGAGCATATTAGAACAATATTCTTATTCAAATCATTTCAACTTGTAACTTGATAAATTAGTATGTCATTTATCCAATAAGGAATATGAAGAACATGTATTACATTTATCCATTTAAAACATACTAAGAAAGATACCATCAACCAATGATTCTTGTATTTCAACCTTAAGCAAATACACTACACGACTGATTACATTTTACAATCATACTTAAGCCATGAGGAGATGAGGTATACCGCTCATTCTCCAACCGACCATTGTGAAATCAAAATTGGTACCATACATAGGTCAATGGAAGAGTCAGATTCCCATGACCTCATCTTCCTCAGTTAGTGTGAGGGCAAAAATGCTGGACATCTTGTGTCTCTACTAAATAGCTTTCTATGGTATACTGGCAACTTCGCTATAGAGTTATAGTGGCATGCTGTACTCTCTTCACAATAGAGAGATTTAATGTTTATCTCATATCGACCTGGCATTAACATCATCGGGAGATTAGTGATACATCCATCCCGGTATTCAGGAGATTAGCGATACATCCATCCCAACATATATAATGAAGGATTGAGATATTTAATGTTTTTCTCACATCAATTCCTCCATTAGGGCGTAAGGATATTTGCGCCCATAACCCCCACATACTCAATAGTATGCCCTCCAGGAGTTCCCGTAGGAAAACCTATTTCACCATCACCAATTACTGACGATGATGGATCTATGGTCAGGGCTTTACATGATAGTATTTCATTTGGTTAATTAAGTGCATTATCATATTCTTTTAGCATCAGAAAGTTTTCAAACATAAACCATTATAATAAATGCTATAAAGAATGAGTAATACTTCTATCAAGTACTTTTCAAAACTTTATAAAAAATTGGGATCTTAATCCCTTGTCACATCATGGACATTCTCATCTCTTAATATCTCATCATCATAATTATGGAAAATAGGTATTCAAACCCTCAGTTCATCAAAGAACACTTGTTACCACTTATCAGGTAACTAATACCTTCAGGTCATCTGACCAAGGTAAACATGATATTTGCAATACAGGTATTTCACATGGCTCTTAAAGCCCATTAATCTCTTGTTACCTCTTATTAGGCAACAAAGCATGTTATGGCTCACAAGGCCCTTAAAACAATTTCAATAATAAAACATCATAGCTCATACCTGGCTATGTCTGACATTTCATCATACATGCATGATTAGTGCACATGATAACAGTTATATCCATTGCATATCAGCACTATGCAATGTAAGAGTAGCATCACTATTCCCTTATTAGAATTAGGATTCCCCAATTCACATCAATTAGGAATACTCATCCCCTTACTCAAATTAGGGTTATGGTTTTATCATCATGTTGTCTAGGGTTTCATGCACTATAATCCAAAATTAGAATTTCACATACCTTCACCCTAAATTAGGGTAGGATTTCATAAAACATTACATAGCAATCCTGAATTAGAATTTCATAACACATATCTGTGTTAGGGTTTAATTTGACATTACCCTTGATTAGGGTTTCACATCACATCTCTGTATTAGGGTTTCTCATAACATCACCCTTAATTATGGTTTCACATGTCAACACCCTTAATTAGGGTTTCACATGTCAACACCCTTAATTAGGGTTTATTATAACTTTTCCCCAAATTAAGGTTTCATATAACTTTACCCGAAATTAGGGTATCATGAAGCATCCTCTTAAATTAGGGTTTTTCATTATATTACACTGAATTGGGACTTCTCATATCATCACCCTAGATTAGGGTTACATCATTACCCTTGATTAGGGTTTCACCTATCATTGCCCAAATTAGGGTTAGGGCTCTTCAACCTTCTCAATTAGGGTTTCATGATCTCTTTATCAAGGATCATATCCTAATTTCATATTTTATTCATGTTGAGAGTGTTGGGGTTTAACCACTACTTGATTATTATATATGTATGAATTCCTCTCTCTCTCATCCTCTCTAGGATGTTGATTATTTCAAACTTAATTAGATTAGGTCAACTTGAATGAAGGGTTAGCATAATGTATTGAGGCATTGTTTTCATAAGCATCAAAGATTAACCACTCAAAAGGTACTAATCACTTAAGTATCACGAAGGTACAACCATTGTGATTACCTTTGATAAACATCATCAACAATCATGGGGTTGATTGAACTTACAAGATTGAAATCACTTAAAATTCAAATGGTTTTGAGGTATTAGACCTTCAATCGGTCTTGAAGTATTTTGACCTTCAATTGGTCTTGATCAATTGTAAATCGAATCAGCCCATTCAGTCTTGAAACCGAATCAATCCATTCGGTCTTGAAACCGAATCATCCATTTGGTTTTGAAACCGAATCATCAACCCTTTGATCTTGAAACTGAATCATCCATTCGGTCTTGAAACCGAATACTTCATTCGCTCTTGAAACCGAATCCTATCTATTAGGTCTAGTGTTTGCAATCAATGGACCCTCCAACATTGAAACCATCCATCAATTGGACTATTGAAAGCACATTAGATTATAGCCCTTGGATTTCCAACTAACCACCACAATCAACCATTGACCTCCAAACGGTCTTGAGGCCGTTTGGTCTCAAACGGTCTTGAGACCGTTTGACCTCCAAACGGGCTTGAGACCGTTTGGGTCAAACAACCTTGAAATCAATTCCTTCAACTAGGGTTTAGTTAATTCAATCGATTAGGGCTTGAAATTGGTGGATCATACATACATGGATCTTTTTAAATTTCAATTAATTGGAACCATTGGATTATCATCTTTCTCATTAGCAAATAACCTCAAATGGTTTTGAAGTTCCATTCGATCTTGAGATCCATTACCCATTCAGTTTTGGACTCAATCACCCATTCGATCTTGTAGTTAATTACCCATTCGGTCTTGTACTAAATTACCCATTCGTTTTGAAGTAAATTACCTATTCGGTCTTGGGTTCAATTTCCCATTCGGTCTTGGGTACAACTACCCATTCGGTCTTGAAACTGAATCAATTCATTCGGTTTTGAAACCGAATCAATTCAATCAGTTTTGAAAACCGTATGCCCCTTCCTTTGTTGAGGTGTGTGCTTAAGATGAGATCATCATCTTCAAGCTTCAACCCTTAGAAATCAGTTGTGATTCTTATGGTGATTTCAACAATTAATCAAAAGGAAATTGAGAAAGAAGAAAGGTTCAACACATAGTGAATAAATTGCAAGCAATAATGACATTTAAGGGTTCAAGTTATATAACCCACCTTTAAAATTGAATCCAAGCTTCAAGCTCCACGTTTTCAATGGTGAATGAATCTCTCTCAACTTCACAAGGCTCGTCCTCAAGTCTTTGAGTGAAAAGAATGGCTAAGGTTGAAGATTGAATGAAGAAAAGAAGAAATCAAGCATTGAATTTTGATTTCCACCATGAAATCAAGGTTGAAGATGACTATGGAGCTTACCTACATGTTGGGGCACGTCCTCATGTTTCTCCTAAGCTCCTTTGAGTTCAACCAAAGCAAGGAAAGAAAAAGGAATCGAAAAAGCCTTTCATGTGGGTTGAAAATGGGATGTATATAAGGGATTTTCAATGAGAGAGAAAGTGTTAATTAATTCCTTCAACTCCCAAAATTGGTGCCACATACTCCCCTCCACCCCTTTCATACGAATCCATATGACCCACATTGTAATTCCTCTTCATTATCCATGAATTAAAAGAAAGCAAATTAAGCACCTTAAACATTATAATAATAATATCCAAGATTGAGTGGATATTACTTTTCCTTTTACTAATGTGAGTGGGCTCTCCAGTCACTTTAGATATTTCGTTGCCTTTACAAGGCATAAGGACATTCACACTTATGCAAATTCAACCATATCATTTTTGGTTGAAGGGCTCTTCCATTAAGATATTTAATTTTGCATTAAATTGAATTAGGGTTTCAATTATGCTTAAATCTTGATTATTTTAATATCAAGATTCTCTCTCCTCAAAAGTGATTTAAATGAGGCACCTCTCTCATTTTATTTTCTCTACATGATGCCAAGAAACATTATGTACTCTCTTGAGGTGGTATTTTGCATATTGAACCCTAGGTTTTGGGTAAATTGCACATTACACCAAAACTAGGTTTTAATGCACAAACATTGCTCAACAAGTTCTTTCTTGGTGCTCAGGCTTGCACAAGCCATACCTCTGCATCATTTTCATTATCATGATGCTTAAACACTTGAGGAACATTTTACCATGTAACATTTGCAAGTTAACCCCTCAACTTGGGTAATTTGCACTTTAGTCCAAAATAAGCAAAACATTGTTTCAACATTATTCAAAAAGGACTAAAATTGAAACATAAGTTCCTCTTAAGCCTTAATTAATTTTCAAGAGATAAGAGCAAGCATATAATTAAATTTATTAAGCAAAACATCTAGGGTTAAAGCATAACCCAGGTCAGGGATGTTACAATGATGAGTAACCTACTGTAGTAGGAACATAGGCTCCACATGCAATAAGAGAGGAACCACTTTATGTCTTGAGAGTTACCTTAGGGCAACAAAAAGTTGTATGAATGCATGTAATATGATCATTCACATGGTTTGAGGAAAGGCTGGTCGAAGGGGGTAGAGACTTGGGGTGCAAGCATGGGGTAGACAGTTGGGCTACAACTAAAAAAAAGAAAAGAAAAAGACAAGGACTTAGTGGAGAGTATCACATAGGAAGTGGTTGGCAACAATGACCAAGAGGTTGTATGGCGGGAAGCCAAGCAACAAAGGCGGCTGTCACCTATAGGCAGAAGAAAAAGTTTATCTTTTCTAGATTTAGGGTTGGATCACTGCTCGGATACCATGTTGTATAATAAAAGAAGGATGTGTGATATGTTTGATAAGAGGAATCCCACTCCTTTATATAAGAAAAGGGTAAGCCTACAAACTTTACACTAATCCCTAATGGCCAAGACACACTTGGACATATATACAAATAGACCCAAATAACATAATAAATTAAATTAACCAGACTCTCTAATAGATCCTACCACTAGGTTTATGCACATACAAAATAATACCCATTCCTGATGTAGATAGTTTTAAGGATTTGACCAGTGCTATTGAGATAAATATATTTGATGAGCCAAAATCAAAAAGAATTTTGATGAATTGATAAAAAAGGTAAGAAATACCTTCAATAACTTCATTGCCTGTCTTAGCTTCCTCATCAGTAATCCCAAACACTCATCCGGTCTGACGTTCAAGTGGTTTCTTGTGGTTTGAGATTGTACTAGCATTGTGCTGCTTCTGAGGAGGAGGCACCTGTGATGTCTTTTCCTACATCTAAGGGCAGTTGGGTCTGATGTGCAGTTGTGAAAAAAATAGATGAGGTGATTGTAGATGGGCACCTCCCACTATGAATATTTTGCACCTGGGAACCTCTTAATGTCATATTCCATACTAGGTTGCTTCCTCTTGAGATTGTTCTTCTAAGGAGGTTGTGAAAAATTCCCAGTTTGGTTCTTTGAATAAGACTCAACAACAAGGTCTTTATCTACTATCTATTTAAAGGTTAGGGGCATCAATTGTTCTAGATGATGGCCCATACTATAGTTCATACCATCCAGAAGCAAGTGCACACATCTTCCTCATCCAAGCCCATAACATAACGCTCGATCAATAGAAACTTCTGCACAAACTCACCAACAGATAGAGAGCCTTGGAATAAGCTGCAGAATTTTGTGCTCTTATTCCTTAAGGTAGTGGTAGAAATATATTTCTCCTTGAATATTGTTAGAAAATCATCCCATGATAGGGTAGGAGAATCAATGAAACAAGAGCCTACTACTCCTTCCCACCAGACTCATGTTGCTCCTTCTAGGTAATAGCTTGAAAAGTTTATATTTAGATTATCAGGGCATCTTAGATCATCAAAGGTCCTCTCAATAGAAAAAAATTCAATCATCAACCTTGTCTACCAAACTAGATTCATTTTTCTCCAAAAAAAGAGTTAGGTTTCATCTTAAGGAAGTATGCAAATGAGATATCTCAAGTTTGACAAGACACACCACTAAAAAGCTTGTGTAATTGACCAAAAGAAATATTATCATCATAACCAGTCTTTACTTGAGGTGTAGATTGATGTGGGGGTAGTTGCACCATAGTAGAGACCACCTGAGTATGTGACATGAACTAATGTACCGTAGAATGTGGCGGGGTACACCATAAGTGGTTGTTGAATATGATGTATAGTTGGTTTTGGTCCAAATACATGCTAATTCAGGTCGAGGGAACCAACAAGAATATACCATGATTGCACAGGTTGATCCCTAGTAGGTATCTTGAACAAATTAGTACCACAAAGGTAGGTTGCAGGATGAGTTTGGTGGGGAGTTTCATTCCCAAGGGTAAAATCCTCTCCAAAAGATTGAAGTTAAGGAAATGGTTGTACACAGAATATAAAATCACAAGGCGTAGGGTATAGGTACCATATGTGATTATAACTTAGAGATGGTCAAATACCCAACAGTCATAGGCTATGATACCATACCTTTAAAGATAAGGTTTAGGGTTCCACTATTTTATGTTTAGTAACAAGATATATCCAATCCCAACTAGATAATTTAATAATTGCAATAAAATTTATCTTTGAAAATAAATTCTAAGGGATTTTGGATAATCAAGAACATCGATATGTAAACATAGATAAAAAATAGCCAAATAGTGGCCAAGTCTAACATTTTTCCCAAAACAAAAGGTTTGTCTGAAGAGCATATTACATGGCTAAATATGAAAGTAGAACTAAACTAAGTCCCATAGAGGGCAACCTGACCATGTCTCTTTCTATTCCTCAAAGGTAACCTCTTGATCGTAAGTATCAATGTTTTCCTCAACTATCTCCTACTCTCAGTATTTAGAATGCCCAAAATGATAAGAAACATGAAAGACATCAACAATTTATGGTATGTACTATAAATATTATCTGGTCAATATCGAGAAAGATTTAGAAGAGAAGTTTAAAATGTAAGTGGAACAAAATTAAATAGAAATGAGTGGAATAAAATAAGATGTGAAAAATATTTATGCAAAAGATAGATTATAAATCATTTCAAGATATACTGAATTCATCAATCAATTTAACTTGTCAATAAATATTTTGCAACAAACACATAAGTATGGGACAAGCAATATAAATGTGAACAACTAGACTAGTAACATCTAACAATATGGACAGAGGTTGTTGCACCACCACAAACTACCAATTTAGGGACTAAGACCCAAGGAGTATGTGCAATCATGGTTAAATACCCCCAATTTAGAGACTATGCTCAAGGACTGTGTACTACTAAGGCCAAACACCCCTAATTTAGGGACTAAGTCAATGGGCATGTTCAAATAAGGCCTAATACCCCTCATATGTTAAAATATGTTAGACATTTGTCACTATTTCTTGTATAATGGAGTTTGGCAAGAGGTAACAAGTCATGATAAATAATTCAATATCAAGAGTATGCCATAAGGCATTTAAATCCAAGAATATTTCCAATAATTAAGACATGAATGTGAGTTCAATGGTATCAAGATTGCTTTAAATTGAACATGTAAGATAATGCCAAAGTATTATATGACTTAGAATGATTCAAAGATCAAGCCTCATTCCATGAAGAAAAATACAAAAGAGAAAGGGTATCAAAAGAGGCGATTAATGCCCAAACACCTCAAGGGAGAAGTACGTACCTGCAAGATCACAATCTAACTCTAGGAGGCACTTCCATTCACAAAACACCTTGTACTCCTAGAAATACATTATTCATGTTAGTTGCATTATACCAAACATTTGTCAATTCCTAATATAGATACTTGTAACATTATTAACCCAAAGTCAAAAACCAATAATGTAACACTCTAATTTTCATATCACATCAGTGGAAGCAAAAAAAAACAATTCAACTGGGGAGTGTTATTAACATGACATGCATTACAATAATGATAGATAAGAACCATTACAAACTGTATATGAAATAAATACTTAACAATAGAAACATGGTTGCATCAAATTATATAAAAATCCTATGCACATGATGCTAAAACATGTACTCTGTGTTAATATCTCGCATTGTGTAGGTGGAGCCCCACCATGAAAACCTCTCTTAAAATTGTTGATGAGTCCTTTATCTTGAATGATCTTCTTGAAGATTAGTACCTGCGAACATCTCGTCCCCAACCATTCACAAAGGGAAACCTAGGAAAGAATAAGTGGCATTGATTTTCTAATAAGATAAACATGAATATAATATAACTAAAAGTTGAACTAATATCTGAAAGATGTAAACTTCTATTGAATTGATGTTTTTTTTACTTATGTCTTTTATCTGATTTGTTCCCACCATTATACGATAAGTCCTCTTGAATTGGCATATCTATTCCCTAAATTGGTACCGAAGTATCTCTGAATTGGCACTACATGACTCTGAATGACACCAAGGAGTCTTTGAATTGGTGTGACTGCCATGAAAAATTGGTACCAAAGTGCCTCTGAATTGGAGTAAACACTCCTCTGAATTGGCAACACATGCCTCTGAATCATCCTGAGATTAACTGAATGAGTATTTATTGTATACTATCTTATGTGAAGGTTCTGACTTATTTATCTTAAATCTAAAACTACTAAATTTTGAATATGAACTTATCTTATACTAAAACTGAATATTGATAACTGAACACGTACTGAATTTTGAATCTAAATCTAAATATATGTTCTTAAATTTTGAGCTGAATCTAAATTTGAGTCTGAAGTATGATATTCTTATTGTCTGATAAATCTTAATATGAAGCATTTATTTAAGAGATGACTTAATTAAATTTTGATGTTTGATATGTGACATTTGATTCTAAGGCTTGAGAAAATAAACCGAACGAATCTAAATTTCTCTAATAAACTTATTGTCTAGATAAATATTAATTGAAGTTCTTTAATTTATCAATTATACAAAACTTATATCTGAGCCTAAGGGCTTGAAAAATAAAATGAAAATAACATATAAGTAATATATACAATATGAAAATTGGGCAACATGACTCAATTTGGATGAAATTTGATTATTCAAAGCATTTCTGGATATAAGATACTAAAGTCTAAAATTAACTTAATCTCTAAGCTTTGTAAGAAGGTGTAGGCTAAATAATAATAATACAAAAACTCAATGGACATGGCCACTTACCTTTTATGGTGAGAAATCCAAATATACTTTCAGGTTATGGTCAAGCGTTAGCTTTCCTAAAAATGAGCGTGATGCATGTATCAAAATTATATCTAGAAATCCTAGATTATCCTAATAGACTTTCTAGGTCTTCTAATATATGTTGGGATTTCTTTATGCATCATAAACATGATAACATCCTCTAATGAAATTGGATATGATCATGAATTCTCATAATATTGATCTTGACACATTTACATCATTACTAATATCATCCATTTCTTAACCACCTTAATTAACATCATGGCCTAACTTCTCTAACATGAAATTCTCATAATAGGTAATTGACTTTTAAACTGAAACAAAACAATATTTTAGTGAGACATAGATCAAAATAGAATTCCAAAGATTTTCTAAATTTTTTATCTCATCCTATGATGACTCAAATTATCATAGTAACTCTAGTGAGTAAACACATCATAATATACTATTCATGAAAACACTAAGATTAGATCTTGCATTTGTGTTTTAGAATTCAAAATAGATCACATGAACTTATCTCCTCAAATTTAGACATCACAATCTATTGCATAAACACCATCATCATATATATTTTCTTCTATTAAATCTTTGGCCTATTAAACATCTAAATATCATCAAAATATTATGCTTTATAATAACCTACTCTTTAATATCTTTTCAATGTCACCTTATTTTATATGATTCGATGTGTATGCTAAAACATGTTTTTCAAGATTACCTCTTTCTAGACGATCTGGGCCATTCATCTTGAATATGACAGATTCCCAGCTTTCTATTTTTTTTTCTTTCCTTTGGTTTGCTGATCTTGTCATTGGGTATTCATGTCTAGAAACCCATATTTGGCTAGCCCTTGTCACTTTACTTTTCCTTTCTGTGTTCACGAGTGTGACATCTTTCTTGATTTGTGCACCAGACACACCTTTTAAAGCGGCCATGCTACTGAGATCTTGCGAGGGCTCCATGGCTAAGTAGACTCCTCCATGATTATCCCATGATACTTTCCACTCACATATGAGACTTTGAACAAGAGTGATTTTTGGGAATAAAGAGAGTCTCCCATGTGGCACTCATTGTTTACACATCACACCTCAAGAAGACTTCTTTCTTACTCTCTTTTTATTGAATAAAGAGGAAGATAACTAGACAAAGACGTGACATACTATGCCCAATTTTTTTAATGTATTGTTGCTCTGTGTTCCAGATTCTTCTACTTTAAATTTTACATTTTGATTGAAAACTGATTCTTAATTGGAATCAAAACTTCCCACATTCGTCCTTCTCCGCAAGGAAGGAGTGCATTATCTCTTTCTTTTTAGTATTTAATTAAATTAATTAAATTGGTTTTGTTCATAATAGATCATATGTCCCCACTATTGACCACATTTATTTTTCTTTGACACCCACACTATTGAGTCACTGACCATGCTAATGAAAACTTGGATACCATTCATTCACACTTAAGGAATAAAAACAAAACCAATGGTTTTTAATATTATTCTTCCTTTCCAATTGTATCCATGGTATGCATGATAATGGATACATCCCAAGAATTATGCACATGTTCTTTTCATATTTTTTTTCAAAGTCTATTTCTCTTTCGTAAAATTTATACAAGGTCCAAAAATTAGAGATGACATTTCCTTGCTATACAAATCAATTTAAGTTTAATAAAAATCAAATGAACACCTTAATACTACGATGTTATATATATTTATCCTCATAGTAAACAAAAAAACACCCTATGGACTATGATCTGGTGAAATATATTATCCTTCGACTCACATACATGGTAGTTTAGATCTGATTGAACTCTCCTTTATTCATATTTTACTTATCTCATGTAAGACTATAAATTTATAGATGCTGATGGTAAACCAAGAAGTATAACAATTGATGGATCTATATTTATTTTTCATTAAGTCATAGCACATAATTCATGAGTTTGACTTAACCCATTATTTCTCCATAAGAAAATATCAAGAAAATACAAGAAATGATTTTTTCATGTTCTCCTCCACTTCTATTTTCAAAATCATAGTTTCCTTATTACTAGATATCAACCAGTAAATAATTATAACTATTTCAATTTGATAACATATATAAGAATCTTGTCTACCTTCAAAATTTCTTTACCTTATCAAAATAAACACCCAAAAGTCATGCTATACATTCCTAGAAAACCTCTTCCATACTTATTTCCTTATTTAAAAGAATCAAAGTAAAACAACTTTGTAATTAGCAATAAAAATTAATGAATGTTACTAAAAAATATAATGGTATTATCCTTAAGACCACTATAGCCCCTAATTTTTTTATTAAATCCAGGAATCTCAATCTTATCATGTTTGACTATAATTTAAAATTCTACTTTATTATCGTCTTTACATCTCAAAGAAAATATATATTTATCATCTCTCTAATTATTTGATTTATATAGCCATTCACCACACATATTCTCATCTTTCTTGAAGTTATTTTCTTATCCAACGTTAACAAAAAATCATAAAACTTTGAACACTTCTATGTATTTGTATAATGAATACAAATAAAGTCTTAGAATTTTAAATTAAATCATTTCATATTTTTAATCACTCATAATCCCTTTTTGAAAAATAATATATAAATTTTATATGAAACATTATTAAATTCTAAAACTTGGTCAAAATGTATTTCTCATTATTTCGATAATATATATTTTTGGATAATTAATTAACATACACCAATGTCAAAAATACTATTTTACCCCTATCGTGATCACCAAATCCAATTAAACATATGTGCCATGTATTTGGCTTGGGCCTCATAAGGATAAAATTCTATATATTAAATTACTTAGAATTTTGGATGTTACAAGTAGACTCCTATATTTATTACTTAATTTCTAATAGACATGATGGGAATGGTGGTCATTGATGATACAAGGTTTTACAATTGTATTCAGTATGGTGATGGTGTGATCTAAATACAAGTCATGAATTGAATGTGTTCAATATATTATGTATACTTTATTGGCTTCACATGGAGTATGATACATCAATTTGATGGCTTATTTTTTAACATATAGATTAGCGTACTTTGGAAAAGATAATAAGACTCTAAATGAAAGTCCATTTGTAAGAGGTTTTCAAGATAAATTACATTATAAATGGATAATTGTCTGAACATAGGACTAAGAGGAACAAAATTATACATGACTTGTTGTGAAATAACTGTCAAGTCTGGACATATCTAGTGTCAGTAACAAGAGAAGGCTATCCATGTAATTCATCACCTAAGTATATTTCTTCCTCTTAGTTTATATGATGTATCAAAATTGATCATGTACTACTTGATTTAGGAAATTGGTTAGGATGTATGCATGTCATGAATGTTATAGGTCAATAAACATAAAAAATGAACGAGTCATGCGCATGGACCCTCACGTGTAGGTGCTAAGCGTGTCCCTTCGTGGTTTATAGAAGATTGGGCAGATTCAAGAGAAAAAGTTGGGGGGGGAGCTGGTTTTTAAAGGATGATGTGGTGGGTATTAATTGAGTGGTTGGTGGAGGTTATGTAATAGAAAAATAAATTTATTTTTCTTAACTTTTGAACCCTGGCGATTTTTTTGATGACATAAAAATCATTGGATTCCTTATAAAAAATACATTCTAACAAGACTAATATTGATATATTTTTGAGAAAAAAAATACAAAAATGATATGTAGATGTTATGTGATAAGAGAGAAAATTGTTTTGATTATAATTTCTAAACTGTGATGAATTTTTGAACGAAATAAAAACCATTAAATTTGTAATAAAAAATACATTCAAACAAAACTAATGTTAGTATACTTTTGAGGAAAGAAGTAAAAAAAGAGGAGGTAAGTGATGATGGAAGATTAGAGAAGTGAGGAGAAAAGTGATGGGGAAGAGAAGGGAAGTGAGAGAAGTAAATGGAGGACATGAGGAAAGTAGGTACATATTCATGATAATTAGGCATGTATTCACTGGCAAAAGCGTCCAAAAATTGATAAATATGTGCAAAAAAATAAGTGCTTGACAATAGAAAATATGCACCTAAAAATAGCTAAAGACACCTAGAGATGACTATATAACAGCAAAAAAATGACTAAAAGTACTAAAAAATGGTGATATACCCACAAATGGATGAAGAACACCTAAAAATGACTAAATATCACCTGAAAATGGCTAAATAGAGCCCAAAAATTACTAAAAGCACACAAAAATTTCTCCAAAATATCAATTTTATACTTTTGGCTATCAATCAACTATCCTGGGCATCAATGAACCGTATTTATGTGTCAATCAACCATTAGGCACCATTTCATGTGTGGATATGATAAGAATGTGTTTGGTCGTCAAATAATTTGTTTTTGGTCATCAAACAATATCAATTGGGCGCCATTAAGTTATTCTTGGGTGTTAATAAATTTTTGTTGGGTGTGAAGTACCCTTACACCCTATTTAATACGTACAATCATATATGGGAGCTATTAAGTTGTTCTTGGATGTCAAACAAATATATTTAGGTGTCATTATATTATTTTTGGTTGTTAATTACCCGTAGCCATGAATTGATGCATATAATATTTACTTGGGAGCCATTTTTATAATTCTGGGTGTCGATGAACAATTCATGGGCGTCAATTAAACATTTTTGAGTGTCATTAGCCATTTCCGGGAATCATCAAGTTGTTGTTGGGTGTGATATATCTTTACACCCTATTTAATGTGTACAACTATATTTGGGCGTCATTAAGTTATTCTTGGTGTTAAACAAACATATTTGGGCACCGTTACGTTATTTTTTGTTGTCAATTACCTTAGTCGTGATTTAGCGCTTACAATATTTACTTGGGCACTATTTTTATATTTCTGGGTATCATGAACTATTTCTGGGCATCAATTAACCATCTCTGGGTGTCAATTAACCATTGAACGTCAATTCATCCATGGATTTGTTAATTGTTTGGGCATCAGACAATCATTTTTGGTTGTCATTAAGTTGTTCTTTGATGTGAAGTACTCTTACACACTATTTAATTGGTACAACCATATTTGGGCGCCATTGAGTTGTTCTTCGGTGTCAAACAAACCTATTTGGGCGTTATTATATTGTTTTTAGTTGTCAATTATCTTAGCCGTGATTTAATACATATAAGATTTTCTTGGGCTCCATTTTTATATTTTTCAGTATAATTGAACCCTTTCTGAGAGTCAATGAACCATCTCTAGGTGTCAATTAACCATTGGGCACCAATTCATCCCTGAATTTATAAATTATTCTTTTATTAAGATATGACCAACAACTTATTTTTTTTCTCAATCTTAGTCGTATTTGAATGTATTTTTTTTTCTTCATAAATCTACTAGTTTTTATTTCATTCAAAAATTCATCACGGTTTAAAAATTATAAAAACAATAATTTATTCTCTCATCACATCACATCTACAGACTATTTTTCTATTATTTCTCAGAAATATATCAACATTAGTCTTGTGGGAATGCATTTTTCATAACGAATCAAATGATTTTTATTTCATAAAAAAATCATCATAGTTCAAAAGTTATAAGCGAAACAAATGTATTTGTCTATTACATAACCTGCATCAACTATCCAATTAATGTCCTCCACATCATCCTCTCAAACCAGCATTCCCCCCAAGTGAAGCGTCAGACTACAGTTGGTATAGTGAGGACCAGTGCAATTGTGGAATTGGCATTCGGTTTGGACGTGTGTCACATGCGCATTATAGCAAGTGAGTGTCTCCAAATTTTAGTCCAATAAACATACAAGAAATCACGGGAAGGGGTAGGTCGACACGAATTAAGAAAGTTGTATTGGGAAAGAAACTTCTTCTATTACGTGATAGACTCGTCGACGATGCATGAGAGCTCTGTCGTTGAGAGCTTCCTCTTGATTAATGTTGCAACCTCATGAAGGGTCCCGGATTCGATTCTCCCCGTAGTGTTGTTCGACAATTAGCTTCCCGCAGCGTCAGCCTGCCTCTGATGCGACCGTCTGAGATGCCAGCGTGCGGGAATTACGGATCTCCGGGGGTTTACCTTGTCAGGATATGTCACAATCATAAAAAAAAAATGTTGCAACCTCGCCTCCTGGGTATCGTCAGTGCTAGGAAGGAGGATGATAGAAGTAAGTGGTGAAAGTGTCACCAAAGATGATGGTTGTAATGTGATGGAGTCGCAGATCTGTAGGCCACCTTTGTAGCTATAGGTTGCACTCTTTGCGGGCAACAATCTTCTCCTTGGTGTTGAGGAGTTTGCAACAACAGTGAAGAAGAATGAGGAAGGGAGATGGTGGTTGGCAGTAGCGTCAGGAGATGAAACGTAGGGTACTGAGTGGTCGTCATATTGGCTTCCTACCACTCGCAGGTGGTGGTGGGGCTGCTTGGGCACGCTTCACAATAGCCACAAGGAAGAGGGAGGGCCGCCAGTTGGGTTTGCATGTGTTGGGTAGAACGGAGGAGAAGAAAGGAACTCAACATGGGCTTTGCTGTTCCTTGTTTCAGGAAGAGCAGGCTACTAGGTTATTAATCAACTTGCACGTGTCCCTCTGCTCATGAATTTGTAGGGTGAAGATTATATTCGGGTTACACATGGCATTATCTTAAACAAGGTGCAGCCTGCTCCTTGTTTAATTAGGAACAGCAAATCCTACGGGTTCTGATACACGTATTGCATGGAGAAGAAGGTGCATTGGGGAGGAAGAGATAGAGGGAAAGGAAGGGAGAGTAGAAGAGGAAGGAGAAGCAGAAAGAAAAGGGAGAGACAGAGCACAATGGCTGGAGGGAGAGAGAGGAATTGTCACTGTGTTACGTTCCGCAGGGGCGGATATGCACGCATGCTTTACGGGGAAAGGGGTGGGGCGCAACCGCTAAGCTAGAAACTGCAATCGCAGTTTAATGTAATTAATTAGAAGTTGAGAGGAATGTTTACAGAATTAAATGAAAGGTCAAACGAAGTCGGAAAGGCATAGGACTTTAGACAGGGGTATACTAGATCTAGAAATATCTAAATAAATTTTACATTTTTTTCAATTAAATTAGACCAGTAACTAATGTCAGACTTTAAATAAGTATTTTATGTCTATTAAAGAGCGTAATAGTCTACTGGCTCTCTAATAGAATACCAAAGGTTGGTCTTTAAGATGAATTACTCCAAGTAATAATTTTGAATAAAAAAAGTAATTATATTAATCATTGCATATGTATTTGATTTATTGCAACGACTAATAAGTACAAATTTATTTATTATTAGAAAAGTATATGTGTAAATATTTAAATTACTCAAAACTTAGTCTGTTACATGTAGCGGTGGTGAAACTCATCCACCATGGCACAATCAAAACATTAATCCATCCCTTTTGTTATTTACAAACATCGTTTATTCAAATCAAATCAAAGTCTTGTATCATATATAATTTTTTTCTCAATTTCATTGATCACACGATTATTAAATATGTTACCCTTTGAATTTGTTCATAAACCATGACAATAAGATATGTTCGCTAGCATGTGTGGTTATCATATAATTGATTAAGATAAAACTTACGAATTTCATCCCTAGGGAATTTGTTGTGTGATTAGATCATGTCAACTATCAATAAGGTTGATTGGTCTAACATTGATATCGAATTTAATATTTCTTCTTTAGAAGTGCATTGACATTTTCATTTCAAGTAAATAAGAGCATATTGTCTACAATTCAAAAAGGACAACATACATGCCAACTAGTTGACTGTAGTTATGCTTGCTTGACTCTATGTAGAGAAGGGACATGATGTCCCCTAGTATACTAGAATTTTAGTTGGTCTGTTGTTGTTGTTCATATAAAAAACCCATGTCTTACTTATCAACATAGACATTTAAATGTTCTATTTATTAATAGTTTTGAACTATTATTTCTGAAAAAGAAGTATACTTGTTCGTATTGGTAACCCTTGTTTCCATGTTTATACTGGCCAAAATGTTGAATTCGTCAGATATCCTTATTGAAAACTACTACTAGAGTATCACACTCTACTTAATTTTTTAATCTTGGATTTTGTACCAATCCTAGTGAATGATTAATATCCTTTTATGGTTTGCATTTTGATATATTTTCCCGGGGGCGTATGAATTAATTAATTGGTCCTTTATGAATCTAAAGAGACAACATAGAGAATGCAAACAATGTCCTTTGTTTGATCGTAGACTAGATAGATCTTGAAATTTTAATTCATATTTTCATGTATATATAGTTTAAGATTACATGTAACATGATGAATTATATGATATAAATATCGATTGTATTGCTCTTGATATGAAACTATGTTAAAACTTGGTCTTGGAAAGACCATGTCTATTATATAATACATTTGTTTAAGCTCCCATAAAAATAATAGTAGCCTTTTTATTCTAGCCACTACAATGTAACTCAAGGAGTCTTTGAAAAATGTATAGATTGGAAGTCAAAGTAAACTTTTCATGAGGCTTTGTTGTCCTTTTAGTCATCAAATCGTATGAGTGATCCACCACTGGTGAGTGATGTATGTAGAAACATTATCATGTGAAAGGATAATGGATACATTCATGTACCATTTACTCCCATGAAGGTGTCCCTTGGATCTTGAGGTTACTTTCATAATGTAAGATTAAACCCTTTAATAAGATGATGGTTAAGATGGATCCTTTAAGTTCTCCATGTACGATGTAGTAAAGGGGTCTTGGTTATGCATTGTACCCAAGATCTTGGATCAGAAACATCAACACTCGATATCTTTGGTGTGGAAATTAAACACAACTTAGGGCAATTTTTTGGATGCAAAACTAAAGTTAGATGTCTACTTTTAACATGGGTTTCCATTTTAGTAGTTAGGCATGATGTAAACTGAAATTGGATGGTGAAAACTAATAAGAGAGAAATTTTATTTAAACACAAATGCATGAAATGTAACTATATTGTGGTTTATTTTCACTATGTATGGCATTTGGATTCTACACACTGCATGGTTTCTCTTTTCCTTCTTGGCATAAGATCACGAGGGACTTCATATAGGACTCTAGTTTTTGAAGTGCGTCCAAGGTAATAAGTGCTTCCATCATCGAGTGTTAGAATGGCTAGAGAAGCTACTAATGGAATTTGAATATCTGTGAGTGGATTTTACTTATAGTTTGAGATGCTCTAGTAGGTGGAAGGATCTTGTATATTCTATAATTTTCCATTTTTATTTAAGACATCTACAATCATCTATTTTGCATCCACCTTTCTGGCATCTTTGGCATGACTTTTTCTTAATCAACCTGAGCATGATGGAGCATTGGACATTAACCTACCATGATTCATGATACCCTTGAGCTCCATTTCTTCTTCTTCTCTTCAGTCGTTACCCCAAAATCATGGTGTTTTCTTTATGTATATCTTTGTCAACGTTGAAACCCATCACTAATTTTAAGACCTTTCCACACAATGTTAGTTTTGATGAGGAAGTGCACTGAACCATACCTAACCAAATGAAAGTAACAATTTATAATCAAGAAAACCCAATAAACTATACTGCCAATATTTTGCATTTACTTATATTTCTTGTTTAAAATTTACATATGACAAACCTTTTACTACAAACCAAACAATCTCTTATTAGAGTTTTGATGTCAGTTATTTAGACAGATGGATCACGATGAGAGAAGTTTCTTCTAGAGTGTGTGCCTTGTTTGGTTTCCTTGGAATGATTAGAGTATTTTACTTTTCATCTACAAGTATGGAGCTCACCACTTATGACATGCTTAAAATTAGAGTTTCCTCCTTGGTGGCATGTGGACATTGCCCATGATAAAATGGGATAAACCAAGTGGATCTCTAGTTATTCATAAGAGTATCTTTCTTGCAAATGAGATCTACTTTCATACATTCAAATTCATTAAAGGCCTTTGAGATAAAAATACAATTAGCATAATTTATTTGATGGATTTATATTTGATTAAATATATGATGGCAACTTATGGGCCTTGGACTACTCGGTGAAGTGACCCATTCATTAATGGTATTCATAATGTTCTTGTGCTTCATACTAGTTAGGAAATGGCTTATGTGTTGTATCCAACTTAGAAATCTAGAGAAATGATTTCACCATTTTAAAGGTGTTGTAATAAGTGTCATGAAGTGGAGTCAACGCCTCTATTTTTAGGGTACTCATAATCTCCTTTGACATTGGGAATGTTATGATTCTTGAGTCAGAGTGCCCTCAACATTCATTTGTGTGATCATTTTCTCTCTTGCATGTTGTGTTGGTTGTCAGAAAGCAGATGGTATCCCATAGGGGAAGAACACGGGCTAAAAATACTTAGGAGTTTCTTGAGGTGTTAGATATTCTATGAGAACCATTTATGTGTATGCTTTTCGCTTGTGTGGGTGAACCATGAGCACCTAAATTTCTCCTAGTGTTGACACAAAATATGTTGTTGTCACATTTTCTGTCTTATCTTTGTTGTTCTTTGGATTATTTTTCCTTTACTTTTGGTATTTAGTTTAAACCTGATTGAAACCCAATATATATCATATTTTTTATAGGCCATGACTAACATTAGGTCTATGTGGGTGTTGACATAGAACATATGGTTAAATGATGAATGACACTCAGTCATCAATAGTTTAATAACTAATTGAAGTGCAACTTTGTTATCATATCCACCAATTCTTTAGTAAAATTATATATATATATATATATATATATATCTATATCTATATATATATGTTTGTGTGTGTGTGTGTGTGTGTTCATTTCTCACCATATCCTGATGAAGTAGGTTATAGAATCATAGGTCTTTTTTTTGAGCCTCAGATTTATTTTAAAGAATTTTTTCTAAGGAATAGTGATTATGGTGTTCACAAAGTTCTCTCTATTTTTACACTTTTAGGCCTAATTCTATGAGATCAAACTAGTGTTGGTCATGTCAAGCTCCTTAAAATAAGCAAGTATTTTATTCTCTATTATGAATGCATGAGTTTAAGCATCCTGAATGTGTGTGAATTGTGTTTCCATCATTTAGGTTGGTAGATGTTGATATAAATACATAAAAAATTAAGATATTATGAAAAATGTGTTTTCAACACTAGTATAGGTGCATCATTTGTAGGATATAGATAGAAATAAAATGTGGATATGCTGACTTGTTAGTGAAATAGGAACCAATCTTAAAAGACATGTTCATGAAAAATCTTTCAAATTCCCACATAGTTTTTTCTCAGTATTCTCAAACACATCCAAGAGACATTATTGGGATTGTCAAATGAGCAAGTCATCCACACATAGGCACACAATCATTAGGCACTCTTTGTATGAAGGTTGAAAAGGTTGATATACGTGGACCAACACCATGTACATAAAACAAAAGTCAATGCATGAAGGCACCTGATAAAAGTTTACCCATTTCATGGGGTCTTTAAAATTTATTAGTCATTGTGAGATGCGTTGAAGGATTTCTTGATCCACTTGACCATGGTAATATGTCTGACTGATACATGCCCATTCCCTTAAGATTTAAAAATAAAGTAAAACAGACTAGTTTGATTTAAGATTTGTTTCTTAATTAATAAGTGATCATATTTCTATTTCCTTAATTGAGTCACCACTCTATGAGACATCAAAAAAGAGGGGGACTACTTTGATATTTAATAAGCAAAAACAATAAGAAAGGATGGAGTCAACACCATGTTTGTAAGGACAAACATGGAAAACTATATAATAATTCTGGTAAAAAGGATGGAGTCAACACCACATTTATAAGAATAAACATGGAAAAATATAAAAATAACTCTGGAAACTATAAGGAAGGTTAGATATTTGACCATGATCTAGTGTGAGGCACCATCCTTACAAGATGTGAAGGATTTTAGGAACCCATATATGCCAATTTGAGTACAATATTTCCTATTTTGAGAAAATTTATGATATAAACTGGTGCCCATCATTGGTGCTCATATTACATCATTAGTGAGATTGGTAGAAAGAGAGGAAAGGAAAGTGATATCTACATAACCCTGTAAAACCCAAACTTCATTGGATGGTCCTATACTAATGGATCATGTTCCCTTTTATTTTTCTTGATGAAAAGTAAACCAGCTATATCAGATGCACCACACCTAATTTAAGTTTGTTGCAACAATCTAACTTCAGGGTAGGACAGTTAGAAGCTACAGAGTTTGAAAGTCTCCCAAAAGAGTTCAAAGGTCCCTACTAAGTTTAATACAAGGTCTTATGTAGTGGATTAATTGATTTTGTAGATTTTAAGGACAATCCATTTGAATTTGAACACTTTTTGCATTACTCAAAAGTTTCACATGCATAGGTGTTCATCTAGCATTTCAAGATAAGAATATAGTCAAGAAAGGCCTATCAATTGTTGCTTCACTAGATGATTTTGAGATTGTCTATATGATTGTGTGTGTATTCAACACATGGTAGCCTTTATCCTAGCATTATGACAGGTCACTAATGGTTTTTATCATATGAATTTGAGGCTCTACCTAGGCAGACATCTGTTGGTCACCCACTACGAGGATGATGGCAAAGCAAGGAAGATTTTTGTAAGAGACAACAATGTCCTTTTAGATAAATCAATATGGGTGCATGTGTGGGGAACCTATAATGGCCATTATTTTTGGTAGATATATTGGTTCTAGGTGGGTGGCTTGAAGGTTAAACTATTTAGGGAAATTTGATCAGATGTTGTTGAATCTATGCTCGTTCAACGATGTTGAAAAAATTATTTTGTGGTCCCTTTTGATATATCGTAATAGACATGAGGTGATGGACTCAAGCTAGTTCCGAGCTTTATTTTCTTAAGAATTCTACATTTCTTTCTAGTGGATTTGATCCATTCATCACATTCTAGATTGGAACAAGCAAGGCTATCCAAAATGGAATATCTACTTTGGATCAATGTGAACTCCTTATCGAGGATATGAATAGGCCCTTTGGGGCCTTCTATGTAAGCTCGTTTAAATTTTATACGTCATTATGATTTTTTCACTAGTTTTTCTTGGATTCACTTTATACTCCTCTATTTATGTATTTTCTAGACAGACGTATATTGAGAATACAAATTCAATTGATGCCCTAGGTTTTCAAAATGACCCCCCCTCATAAGAGTAAGAGTCTCTTGCCCAATAAGCCTTGGTTTTAGTAATATATAATAAAAGTATGTTGGATTGCTAGCCAGGTACAACTCTATCTATAGACTGCAAACTAAGGTCATGAGTAACATCTCCAATCAATTACGAGATATCATATATGCATATAGAATACTCGAGTTGCATAGAAGCTAAACCAGTTGTATGAGACCCCTCACCTATAGCTTCTTTGTATTGAACCTCTCATTCAACATCACATTCTTTCATGTAGTTGTATCTATAATTATAGTCATGTAACCAGTTAATTCCTTCGTTCATTTAAATCACTTTACTAATTTGACTTTGGAAATTTCTAATATTAAGTGGATCTATTGGAACCCAACCATAGTGCTTCTGAAAATTATCCGTGCACTTGAGTGCATATCCAGTTCAATGCTTGCGCACCTGCTTACACCCAAACATGAGGGGCCCACACACAATGCACATGTGCTATATGCCAAGAATAGGGACAAAATAAAGTTAGACGAGAGAGGGTTGTTTAGTATGATTTGTAAGTAAGAGATTCACAATTTGTTAGTGACGATTGAAGGAAATCATATTGTCAATAGAAGAAGGTGAGTTCTCGTACTTGTGATGCCAAATTAAATTAAGATCGTTATGCTAATCAAGTTTAAAATTTTACATCTGGATTTCACAAGATTGCTGTTGTAAGTTTGATTGGTTTTACTATCTATTGTCTTTGTTTTCGTTCAAATTTGATTGCTAAGGAAATGGATCGAGATGGTTTGAAGAGGATAAACGCTGAGTGAGAAACATGGAGATTTACAATGTCTCTTGTAATATGCTCGATTATGATAAAGCTACATTTTGGAACATAGTTCTAATTTAGGAGATGGCATTCAATCTCTAGTGACCAAGCTTGCAATGCCTACATTAGTCTATACAAGACCAATCATTAGCCTTATATCTAATTTAGCCACAAGTTCGACATATGCGGTTGCAGTTGGAACAAAGTGGCGTTCTATGATATCTTCTAGACTTTATTTTCCGGTAAATATAATTACCGATAGTCGTTTGATGGCTGAGGTTCTAAAAAATTGCTATCGCTGACCAGATGATGATTTGTAATACTCGTACACCCGTAATATTAATGTGTTTTGGATGGAGATAATGATCTTCGGATCGACTAATTGACTGATGCTTATATCTTGGTTTTCCTAGTGGTTACTGCTGACGCAAGTTTTAATATATCAAAGGTCCCACTTGGGTTGAGGGTTTGTGCGATGTTTTTTTTTTTTGAGTTAGAAGGAGACATAGTCTCCCCCCCTCCCTCAAACAGATGCCAGAGCCTGGATGACCCAAGAGATTGTAAATACAATGCGCAATAGGAGGTTTCGAACCCGAGTCTCCCGGGGAGGACAGACCGGACCGAACCATATGTGCTACACTGGCCGGGTTGTGCGATATTGTTTTGATTTGGTATGAGTTTGTCTTGATAATACAATAATCTTGTTTGGCTCGGGTAAGTCCACCTTAAAATAGTCTGTCATCTATTGTATCTCAATAAGTGGAAATATTGTTAGTTAAGCTATTTTTGAGTTAGAAGGAGACTTAGTCTCCCCCCTCCCTCAAACAGATGCCAGAGCCCGAATGACTTAAGAGATTGTAAATACAATACGTAATAGGAGGTTTCAAGAGGAGACTTAGTTAAGCTGGAGACTTAGTTAAGCTGCTTTTTCTATCGGGGTTACTAAGAGGAGGCTGAGATATTCGTTTTTATGATTCAAGAGGAGACTATTGGTTATTATGCTTCTTTTATATAAAGGAAAAAGGAAGAAGAGAGAAGTACGAGCAGCCTTGTGTTTGGAGACATCGCACACATCATGATTGTTGACCGAGAATATGTCACACGTTTTGCAAACAAATATCTGACTTGGCTCTCCTTGTCTCCTATTTCATAGCTAATATACAACAATTGTACTTCTAAGTCCTCAATTAATCAACCCACGGAAGACAAAGGTGAAGGGATTTGCAGAAGCTTCAAGCAAAAAAAAAAATGCCTCACGAGATACAGCCCAAACATGCACAACAAAAGCTACGAATGTCCACATCGACAAAGCCAATAACACCAAAAAATAACCAAGCAGAGAACATCATTGGCGAAGAAGACCGTATAATTCTATTAAGCAACCTCAAGAAGATTACAAAGATTGTCGCTCTCTCACAATCCCGTGCCCACATTAAAATCCCGTAACCCACTCTCATTTTCTCTTCCCTTTGGTCATCCTTTGTGTCTTTCCGTCTTTGACACACGATGCTATCCTATGTTGGTACACCCAAAGTTACTACACATTGAAACCCCACACATCGGTGCACCATATTCCAATGGTGTCTACCCATATTTATATAGATAAAGACTCCCGGTTAGACACTACGAGAGGATATTGTCACGACAATCGCCAAACCGATACTAATTAAGAGGAATAAACATAAACAACGGATTAACAAAAATCACAAAAAATTAAAACTATTTTGCAAAGAGATCCATTTCTAGGAAAATTCTTTAAGGCAGAACCAAAACTTTATATACATCATTGTTCACATTGTACATACATTATACCATCTCTTCTCGAGGATAACATATAACAGTTGTTTTGTCAAAACATATAATGAAGCAACATGAAGCATCGAGGCTTACAAGCCAAAACCTCAGATCGTTCATAAAATCATAACGAACCAACTTCAAGGACCTGAGAGTACAGAGACGACACATATGACTTCTATCTACAAGACATGACAGACAATACACTCAACCTGAGCTGTCACTGATGTCCCTGTTGCTGTTGATATACCTCTGCAGAAAGATCTTCACCACCTCGTGCATGTCCACCTAAAAAAATGTGGATCCCACAGGGTGAGACAATTGTCCCAGCGAGAGATATAACTCTCCGTCGACCATATTATTATCATAGATTTAACATTTATAACTGAACAAAGGTTCTTTTATATTAACATGAAGTATTAATCATTGTATGATCAAAATAAGATAATCTCCTTTCTTAAGGAGAACATTGCATCTATTCATGGTAGAATTATAAATCATCTATCTACTTTGTAAGGAATATAAAGAAACATAAATATCATCTATCAAATAAAGATGCATAAAAGAAATATAACATTAGCCAATGATTTTCGTATTCAATCCTTAAGCAAACATACTATACGGATGATTACATTTTACAATCACACTTATGCCGTGAGGAGATGAGGTATACTGCTCATCTCCAACCGACCACTGCAAAGTCAAAATCGGTACCATACAAGGTCAATGGCAGAGCCGGCTACCAAGACCTCCCTCGTCTCGACCAGTCCGAGACCACAGACAGGACATCTCGTGTCACTACTAAATAGCTTTTCAGGGTATATTGGCAACTTTGCTATATAGAGCTACAACGTCAACTGACTCTCTTCAGGAGAGAAAGATCTTGTGTTTATCTAACATCCATCCCGACCTTCATCATCGGGAGATTCATGATACATCCATCCCGACACATATAATGAAGGATTGAGAGATCTCGTGTTTATCTCACGTCAATCCAACATTAGGGAGTACATATATTTTCGCCCATCACCCCCGCATATTCAAAAATATGCGGTCTCCGGGTTATGCCGCGGAGCAACCCGTTTCACCATTCAGGATGAGACCTGACGCTGAATGGATCTATGGTCAGGGCACTACATGATGAGATTCCACTTGGTTAATTAAGTACATTACTGTATTCTTTTAGCATCAGTCAAGTTTTCAAACATGAATTATTATGACAAATGCTACAAAGAAAAGTATAATACATCTATCCAGTACTTTTCAAATCTTTAGAACACATATAACATTTAGGATCTCAATCCCTCATTTCATCATGATTATAAATCGGGGTATTCAAACCCTTAGTTCATCACTGAACAATGTTACCACTTATTAGGTAACCATTACCTCTAGGTCCTCAGACCAAGGTATACATGATACTTGTTATACAAGCATCTCACATGGCTCACAAGGCCCATTAAGTATCTTGTCACCTCTAACTAGGCAACATATCATCACATGGCTCACAGGGCCATTACACATAATACTTGTTATACACATATTTAACATGCCTTACAAGGCTTATGCAATAAGAGAATTACAACCTTCACATCATTAGGGTTAGAGTATTCCATTATTAACCATTTAGGTTTTCAAGAATATATTATCAATGATCAAACCCTAATTCATTGCTCCACACATCTAGGAGCAAACTTTGATATCATAAGTATTCAATAATACTTATTTATTCTCATCATTTATCATTAAATGATTATCAACTCAAGGTATGAGTTTATCTCTCATCCTTACCAGAGTATGAATACATCATACTTTATTAACTTGGCTTAACCCTTTCTCAAGGTATGTTAGCCTACACTTATCAAAGTGCATTACATCTCAATGTAACAACTAACATGACACGCTTCATGTGTTACTCATCCAAGTATATTGGATTTAAGGTGCATCAACCTTGAGGTGGTGGATGTGATGTCTATCATGTCTTGATGTATCACTTCCCTTATCCTTTTATCTTTCTTAAGTTCATCAACTTATCTTGTATTAGGGCATTTCCCATCCTAATACTTTATGCACTAACTCATCACATTTATCATGTAATGTATTGATCATAAGTCACATATTTAAATTATCCAACCATCATCAATGATATGGACTCATCTCGGGTTAAGGCATTGTTGATATAAGGTTGTCCATTATCAACCATATTAGGTGTTTCACCTATCAAGGTATTAGCCACACCATTACTTGGTATTACACTCATCACTCCTAAGAGTGTCTTGCCCTCACCTTTACAAGGTGTATAGGGTTGAACCATGTATGTCAAGTTGAACACATGTATTGGGTTATGTGTATATAGATCTAGGCATCATCATATCCCTCATACCCTTACCCATCAAGGTATCAACCTTACCATTCATATGGTATATCAACTTCACCCTTCATGGGTGTAACATCCTCACCTCACTTGAAGATATTGGCCACACCCTACTTTAGTGTATTGACCATCACATGTACTAGGGTACTAACCACCTTGCCACTCTTGTCATTTAGTGTATTGGGTTACCCTCCATCTCATTTTAGGGATAGGTTCTCAACACCATATCATCCAAAAAGGTGTATCTGTTCTTGCTCCCTCCATATCAGTTTAGAGGTGTATGTATGCTTGCTTCCACCATATCAGATTGAAGGTGTATGTGTGCTAGCTTCCACAATATTGGATTGGAGGTGTATGTGTGCTAGCTTCTACCATATCGGATTGGAGGTGCATGTGTGCTAGCTTCTACTCCATAAGGAATTGAAGGTTCTTGTGTGCTTGATTTTTCCCCATAAGGAATTGAAGGTTCTTGTGTGCTTGCTTTTGCCCCATAAGGAATTGAAGGTGCTTGTGTGTTTGCTTTTGCCCCATAACGAATAGAAGGTGCTTGTATGCATGCTTGTGCCCGATATCACTTTTGAGGTGTTTGCTTGACCTCATATCGTGCAAGAGGTGTATACTACACCACCATACCGTTCAAAAAGGTATACAATCATATCCATATCGTTTTAGTGAAGTAGGTGCATCATCATATCGGGTTAGAGGTGCTTGCTTGTATGCTTGCACCCGATATCACTTTTATAAAGTGATACCATCATCTTCAAGCTCTAGATCTGAGTTATAACTGTTATCGTTCATGGCAACAGGTCTAAGAAACTACTAGAACTCATAATCTCATCAACTATTTCAGGAAATTTCGAAATTAAAAGTAATTCATGAAGTATAGCAATTTAGGTGATGAATAATAACATGGTTGAGTTCAAGTTATATAACCCGCCTTAAGAACAACTTCAAAGATCCAAGCTCCAAAGATCCATGTTCCTAAGGTTGAATATGACTTATAAAAGGTCCAAGGCTCATTCAAAACTCCTTCATATACAATGAATCACCATGGATAAGAAATTGGTGAAGAAGAAAAGAAAGGAAGATCATAACCCTAAAATCATGCTTCAATCCAAGGTTGAAGATGATCATTGCCTCACCTTAGGGTTAAGTATGAGCTCCTTCTTGCTCCTTAGCACCCTTGCATGATACCATACTACTATTGCACGATATTCCACCACCCATGCATGATATGCCACCCACTTGCATGATATGCCACTCACTTGGAGTCAAAACACTTCACTTTATGGCCGATATCACCCTATATGGCCAATATCACCTACTTGGCCGATATGCTTTTGCTATGGGTGATATTCAAGGACCTTTGCATGATATATTTTCACTCCTTCATGATACAAGGAGTCTGTGAACGATACATAGGGTAGGAGGGTGGTAAGGGTCGAAAATTTTCACTAAGGGGTGAAACTAGGGGTATATATACTTGTTGCTCATGAAGGAGTGTAAAAATGAGGTGTCATCAATTTGAGCTAGTAGGTGCCACGTGTCCATGCATGGATGACACGTGTACATGCATGCATAAAAATTTATCTTGTATTGCAAAACGGTTGAGTATCATCTAGGGATAAAAATTCGTCCATTACATATCCCTTTGATTAAGATATATCAATAAAATCACCAATTTATTCACAACCCGATACAACTTTTCTAAGGAAGTTGTAACCTGACACAACTCACCTCCTTGAGGTTATTTGAACGATATGGCCTTTTCCAAGAGTTCAAAAAATGATATGAGTCATCTCCTTTGGCTCCTTGGCCGATAGGCACTCATATATAAGCTTTTCAACTTGATACAACTCAAGTTAAGCTTTCATATTCAACCCCTTTCTTGGTCATTTCATCACCAAGATCACCATCACTCATAATTGATTCAAACATGGTGTCTCATTCATTCTCTCTCCTCTAAATGACACATAGAGGAAGTAGGGACACTGTAGAGGTGGTAATTTGCATATCAACCCCACATTTTAGGTAAATTACAATTTGTACCAAAATTGGTGCACAATGCACTAACATTATTCAAACAAGCTGCAACTTGTAATTTAGGATTTCCACAAGCCGTCCCTTAGCATAAATATCTCTCTTATGATGCTAAAGAACTTAATGCACATTCAACATGTGACATTTGCAATATAACCCCTTATCTTGGGTAAATTGCACTTTGGTCCAAAACAAAGGAAAATTGCTCAAACAACATTCAATCAGGACCAAACTTGAAACATAAGTGTTTCACATGATAACAAAATACCTTAGAGGATTATATTAAATTTCTAAGAAACTTTATTATCCAAAACAAATAGGGTTACCTTATAACCCAGGTCAGGGTTGTTATAAGTTATAAACCCCTAACAAGGATTTCGTCCCCGAAATCCCAGGTAAAGGGAGACAAATATTATTCATTCATTATATCATCAAGTCTCCACATAACATCTTAATGTCATGGAGATACCATATAACTTTGATCAACACAAAGCTCTTCCACATAGGGTTATCATAGAACCTGTCACACAGGACACATACTACACTGTCCTTTTCATTATTGACTGTAGAGTCAACTCTGTGTCAGGTAACACTTTTCTTAGTTGGAGAAGCATTATACATTCCTTATTTAACTCAGATGTCAAACCTCACTGATTTGTCACCTTTCTCAACTTACAACTTTATGTGACAAGATTCTTGATTCTGAGGAGTCTTCCATATTCCTCATTCACTTTAGCATTTCACTTCCAAGGAAAGACCATAGTTACATTTTGTCACCCACTTGTGACTACAAGTCTTATCATATATCTGTTGTGTCATCTAATCTACTGAAACAACACTAAACTTTCTTACTACTTGTACCAACTATCTCGTTAGTTGTACATTCTCTTATCATAAGAGGAGGTTACTTATCAATTAAGAACTTATCTTAGAGGTATCTTTAGTTTTTTGTATAAGTTGCCTTAATAGATCTAGATAGGGGTATTCTAAGGAATTAATTTTAGTTTAATAAACTTTTCCCACAATGATTTTACAATTGTTCCTTCAATTAATACATCCTTGTCAATGTTATGTTTATGCAGAGCATAAACCCCTAACATATGATGTCCATACTATTTTATGTAACTAGACTGATTTCACAGTTAGCCATTCCAGGTAACCAACATAAATCATCTAATTAGGAGTTTATGTTTTCACTTTCTCATACCACTTGACACTTCTTGGATACCAGAATTCCTTACTTTGGTATCTATCACATGTGTCAAAAACACATCACATCCCCATCATTTCAATCTCTATGTTGTTATTACCAAAGCCACACATACAAAAGGATCTTTCTTTCATCTTGGAACATTACTTGTTACACATATCTTTATCTTGGAACCAAAGTCCAAGATGAACTGATACTTTTCTAAGTATCCATCAATGGATTATTTCTAATCCATGCACATCAAGTGTCATAATACTCACTTGATTTCCATGTCCCTGAAGGAAAAGAACACAAAGGAACATATTCCTTATATTACCCCATCATCACCCAAGGTTGTTTATAAAAGAGAAGGGATTATCATCTTCTCTGATTATTTCATGAACTTTCAACTGTTCATGAGTCATTTACTCTTGTTTCATCCTAGGATCCTTGCCATCAACATAGGAATTATAAGGATGATTACATATCATTATTCCTTTCTTTGTTATTGTCTAACATGTTTATGAGCATTTTGTGATTTTATCATATTTCCCATTTCCACATCATGGGAAAAGATCTTTACTATTCACATAGGCTTTATCAGACAGGGATCATCTCCCTTGTCCTCATTCTTTTATCATGAGGATTATACTTTTTACTTCCTCATATACACAGATTGATCTGAGTTCATCTCAGATTCGATTTTATTGCACTTAGGATGTGAAACACATGTCCATACCATATTTTCAATTTAGTTATACTCACTAGATTGTATTAGAATGACTACTTGATCAGAGTAATCAGAAAGATAACAATCTAAGAGTTCCATACTTGCCCTATCTCCAATAAGTATATACTTGGCCAGGGTATACAAGTACTGAGATTAGGTAGTATGAACTTTATTTACTATCATGTTCCTTACTTTTCATATCATTATAAACACAAGATTTAACATTCTTGGATTTTCTCCAGGCATCACTTCTATATATCATCATCTTTCACACAAATAAGAGCAATTATAGAGCATTTAAAAGAATACTGAACAAAATATAAATTATAGTTCTCATCATTTCTTCCCTATGTCCCCATAGGACAATCAATAGGGAAGTCCATAATAGCAATCCTTTTTCAGATTATCAGATAGCATCAAGATAAGGCATATCAAAATGAAAAAGCTCTATCCAACTGTTACCCCTCGCGGTCATCCACCGCTTTAGGTTGACTCAACCCATAGAGTCTAGCTATTTCATATTGTTGCTTTTGCCTTTTCACGTTATTGGGTTGTAACTTTCATAAGCCCTGCCGAGGCTACCTCAGTTGGTGATTCATTTCCTCCCTTCTTTTCAAAGAAAAGAGTTTAGTATGATCAACATGTCCATATCTATAACATGTCTTATCCTCATACCATGGTCTTATCGGTCTTATTACCGATGTAAAGACTAAGCCATCGGTTCTTACAGGTGGAAAGTTAGGACCTTTGCCTTAACATAGTGATTACTACCCTGGTGCACTAGGCATTTATTGTACTGGTGGCACCAAAAACTTTGACTTTTTAGAAAAACTAGACAAATGTCTCTAGAATTGTAGAGACCTTTCCCAAATTCTCAACTTATTGCCCCTCCTTGGGCACTACCATCACAGATATACTATTTGTCTAAACTTATGGAAGAGTCTACTTTCTCACCATATGTTAATCTTTCCCACATTTTCCACTATTCCAACATGACTATGTCATTTAGGAACCCTTTCATAGCCCAAAGTTTCCGTATTAAGGACTGGTAACCTAGGTTGTAATGCTACTATCTAGTCTGCTATATGTATCATTGTCGTCCTAACCTGCCTTTCAAGAGCATAAACATAGGATTCTCTATCCTAATCAGGTCATGATGGGAATTCTTAGGCACTTGTTCTTCTCTTGCCTAATCCTTTGCACCCTCTCCTGGTGCAACAACATTGCCCTCAACAATGTGTTCCTCATGTTCTCCAGTCATTTTTAAACTTCACCCTTTCTTCTGCACAAGCAGAAGTCACTATAGGGTATACTGGAGGACACTAACACAGACTCAACACGTTAGTCCTATGTCTCTGTAGAATCAACGGACCTTAAGCTCTGATACCAAAACTTGTCACGACAGTTGCCAAACCGATACTAATTAAGCGGAATAAACATAAACAACATATTAACAAAAATCACTAAAAATTAAAACTATTTTGCAAATAGATCCATTTCTAGGAAAACTCTTTAAGTCAGAACCAAAACTTTATATACATCATTGTTCACATTGTACATACATTGTACCATCTCTTCTCGAGGATAACATATAACCGTTTCTTTGTCAAAACATATAATGAAGCAACATAAAACCTCGAGGCTTACAAGCCAAAACCTCAGATTCTTCATAAAATCATAACGAACCAACTCCAAGGACCGGAGAGTACAGAGACGACACATAGTGTGACACCCCGCCATCACACAGACAATGAGATGACATGCAAAAATATGCGGAACCTCATCTTACCGAAAACATGGGTTAATTAAAACCGATTGCGGAAAGTATGCATAAGAGAACTTTTGCATCCAGATCCTACAGAGAAACATGTTATAAGAATATTACAAGCTTTGATATATGTCCACAGCTTATTGAAACCAGTTGTACTATCAGTACTAGAGTTCATCACCTGTTTATACATACATAACGGGCCACGTACAACCAGCAACAGGATATACAAATTAACAATAGCTAATCATCGTGAAACGTCGTCGAACACCTCCGAGGACCTGGGAGTACAAGGATGACTCTAGGACTCTACTACAAAACCACCAAAATAGCAGCATGTCCATCTCTTGCCTTCTACTGCTCTTCTTGCTGCTCGGCCGCAACCTCACGACCACCACCACGTCTAGAGTGATCACCTAAAAAGGGTGTAAACCAGCAGGGTGAGACACACAGTCCCAGCAAGAAACATAACTCCCCGCCAAAACTATAAAACCTCAGAAGGTTAAGGCAACAACAATAGTTAACTGATAAAGCGTATAACAAGAGCAGCATACTGAGTAAGGCTATTATTACCATAAATCTTACCAAGATATCCAGGAGGCATATAACCAAGCATTTATTTATGAAACATGATTGATAAGATAAGCTTTATAAGAACTTATCACATAATATAAGGATCACACACGTATCTGCAAGGTATAACTAGATCAACTATATAAGTACAAGGCCTCAATCAATGTTCTGTGTTTTGCTTTTAAGGAAGATATACTATTCGGCTGGATTGCGTTTTATTATGCCCTGAGGAAGTGAGCCTTCCCTGCTCAAATTCAACCATTGGTTGCGAAGCCCGATCCGGTGCCATACAAGGTCTAAGGAGATCCGGAATCCATGACCTCACCTTCTCGTGGTCAGTACACGAATCATCAAGCAAGACCGCAGTCTTATGCTTATAGGGCCTTAGCCTCTGGGTCAGCTCCGCAAGCTACCCATATCTCTAGCTCACCTCATCATAGGTGCTTGTACATACATCTGAGCCATGAACACATCATGCTCATCATCACATATCCTGAGCCATGGGTCTGTTCACCATGCTCCATATATCCTGACTCTGCAACCACAATTGCACTCAAACCCTCCTATTTTAGGCTAGGGGAAACCTCGCATATTCAACAATATGTGCTCCAGGTAATCCCACAGGATAAACCTATTTCACCATCACCAAGTATTGACGATGATGGGTGTATGGCCAGGGAAAACTACATGATTTGTTCATCTATAATTAATTAGTATATTTTAAGCCAATTGTTGAGGAAGACAAAGTATAAACATAGCCTTATAGAATTTCATCATTATTGCCATCATCATACTGTCCTGGGACCTCAATCCCTCATGATATCAACCACTGCCTCTCAAGACATTATAATCATGCAACAACATTCGGGGAACACATCCCTTATCTTATCATCAGAGGATAACACCTCAACTAGGCACTCAGCCTTATATCAGGTCCTCAGACCTATCAATTTGTTATCTCATTACCACATGGTGCTATTAAAGCACATACATCTCATAGCTCTTACCCGACTATGAATCCACATGAAATACCTGCATGGTTAGTATACACATCCATAGAGGTAACTGAAGCCATCATGGATTAACAGAATTAGCATGCTATCATGTATAAAGCAACATCCATGAGTATTTTACACATAGGCTGTAGAAAGAATAGTTTTATCATCAATCATAAGCATATATCATGCTCCATACATGTGATCATAATCATGAGCCACATCATCATGTGAAGCAACATCATATGCTTCCAAGCTTCCTGGTTTACAACCTATCATCTTAACCCATTATCATTATACATGATTCAAGGTGATTACATCATATCACTTGTATTATCATTATTAATCAGAGAACTATCAACTATATACATTCTAGGTTATCAGAACCCTCACCAAAGCTCCTGCAACCCTCACTATAGGTATGGCGAGTAGTGCCAATCCTCACCAAAGGGTGTATCGGCTAGGGTTACAACCCCTAGAGCACTTGTGCCATCATATCGACCAACCATGCTTCAACCTATCGTGCACCCAACTCACAAGGTGTCGGGCAACCAGATGAATCGTGCATCATCAGCAGGGGACTGTCGACCAAAGGCTTATCGTACACAAAACTAGGGTTAGAGTTAGAGTTCTATCGGCCCACTCTTTCAACAAGAAACATGTCGACCAAGACCATGGCGCCCAAGATACCTTGTCATTCAACCATCAACCCATATCATCCAAAGGACCCTCATGACGGCCAAGGTACTCTATCGTCCAAGGCATCATATCGTCCGAGAGTAAGGTAACCACTAAGGCACCATATCGGCCAACTCACTTAGGGTAAGACGGGCAAACACAAACCCCATGCTCGACACAAGGTTACCCATCTTACTCATATCACCCAAGGAAGGGGCCAGGGTGTCACCCACCTATAACAAGCAACCCCACAAGACCTATCGTCCAACTAGGTAAAACATCTTGTATCGGCCAAGGACTATCACAAGGTGTGTCGCACAGAGCACACATCAAGGTGTATCGTCCAAGCTCCCACTCCACAAAGGGTATCGGCCAAACCCAACTAGGCATATCGGTCAAAGGTACAACCCAAGACAAAGCTATCAGGAAGCACTACTCCAAGGTCATATCATGCAAGGCAAAACCCAACATGGTCATCTTCAACCTCAAGCACAAGGGCACCAAACCCTAAATGATCAAGAAGATCGGATCACCTCTCAACAACCAAGAGAGAGGGGTTTTGCACAACCTCAATCACAAATCGGGCAACCTCAAGGACCAACCTCAACATAGGTCATCACATATCCAAGAGCTCACCTCTCAAATCCATGGTGAGAGGAGGGTGTTGCCCAAGCAACTAGAATGTAGACTCACCTCTCAACTAAAATGAGAGAGGGGTATTGCCTACATCACTAGAGCTCAAACTCACTTCTCTAGACCAAGGAGAGAAAGGGGTGTTGCCACCAAAGAAAACCCTAAACTATGGTTCGACCAACTAGATTCAAAGGTATGTAAACCATCAACAACATCAACAACATCATGCTTACTATATCCATAAGATCAACAACATGTACTAGAGCAAGAAACATAACATGCAATGGCTGATTATCAACATATAAGAATCATGCAACATAAAGAAGGTAGTATAGCTAGGGTGAGAAGTTATGTAACCCGCCTTAAGCAAACTCCTCAAGCTCCAAAGCTCCAAAGCTCCAAGCTTCAACTCCTAGCTCCAAGCACACCACTTTCGGCCACCTCAAGAAAAAGGAACAAGAACCATAACCACCATGGCCGAAGAGTAGGCAAGATGGAGAAGAAGATGCTAAGGAGAGAGGGAAGATGCTTACCAAAGAACAAGACCCACCTAGGGTTCGACCTACAAGAAAAAGGAAGAAGAAGTGATTTCCACCAAGAGAAAAGGATCAGTCACCAGGCTCTCCAAGGAAGGTGTGTCGTACAGATAAGGAGGGAAGAGCAACAAAAGAGCTAAAGGGTTCACAAGGAAGAGAAAGGCAAGGCATATATAGATGAGGGTTAAGGTTAAACCAAGGCAATGTGTCACCTTACCAAGGGACACTTGTCCGCACGTTTTACCACCTTGCAAAGCTCATGCACATACCATGCCATGCCACCACTCAACCAAGGATCGACAACATGTCCAAGCTAGGGTGACACAACCAAGGCAAGGAGGTCAAACAAGGTCAAAGGCCGACACACCACCACCACCTTGGCCGACACACCCATGGGCGATACCCCATGGCCGACACAAGGCATCCTTGCCCGATACAACGCTCAAACAACCAAGGCAAGGCCCAAATAAGGGAAAACAAGGCCCAGAAGAGCTCAACCAAGCCCAAGGCAACTCAAGACACGAACCTAAACCTTCCTCTCAACCCTAGAGGAAGCAAAGAGAGAGAAAGACATCTCTCAAGGTGGCAAACTTGCTCTTCAACCCTAACTTAGGTTATTTTTCAAGTAGCACCTCCAATTCCCAATAAAACATAGGCAAACCCTAATCACCACTAAAAGTGATTAGCAAGCAACCAAGCACAAGGTTTAGGAAAAACAAACACGGTAAGCCCAAAACGAAGGTCAGGGTCCTTACAAGCCATAAACCTCTACAAAGGGATTTCGTCCCCGAAATCCGAAGAGAAAAGTGAGGGATACTTCCGCCTCAACTCTTCCTCAAGCTCCCATGTGGCTTCCTCAACACTACGATGATGCCAAAGAACCTTCACAAAAACCAGGTCCTTCCTCTTCAGCTTCTTTACTCTTCTGTCAAGGATCGCCACTGGACCCTCCTCATAGGTCACGTCTTCATCAAGCTCAACCTCAACTGGCTGTATCACTGTCCTTGTGTCTGGATGACTTTTCTTCAACATGCTGACATGGAACATCGGATGTAACCTGTGCAACTCTGGCGGCAACTCTAACTTGTAAGCTACCTTGCCAACACGTGCTATTACCGGGTATGGCCCCATATACCTGGGTGCCAGTTTGCCTTTCCGACCAAACCTCAGCACGCCTTTCCAAGGTGAGACCTTGAGATACACTTTGTCTCCCACCTGGAACTCTAAAGGTCATCGACAATTATCTGCATACGACTTCTGTCTGTCTTGTGCCGCTTTCAACTGTCACTGTATCACCTTGATCTTTTCTCTTGTCTGCTACACTAACTCAGGACCCAAAAGCTGATACTCACCAGACTCATACCAGCATAAAGGGGATCTACACTTCCTTCCATATAGGGACTCATAAGGAGCCATGTCAATGCTCCGCTGATAACTATTATTATAAGAAAACTCTATCAAACTGAGATGCACATCCCAACTGCCTAGGAACTACAAGAAACAAGCTCGGAGAAGATCCTCCAAGGTCTAAATAGTCCTTTCAGACTGTCCATCTATCTGCGGGTGGAAGGCGGTGCTGAACCTCAACTGCGTTCCCAACGCATTGTGCAATTGTTCCCAGAAATGACTCGTGAACTGAGGGCCTCTGTCAGAAACTATAGTTGCCGGTACACCATGTAAACACACTATCTCATCTACATACACCTGTGCAAGATTCTCTGCTGTATATGTTGTCTTTACAGGTATGAAATGAGCATATTTTGTCAGCCTGTCCACTACTACCCAAATGGAATCATGATTCCTAGCTGTCTTAGGTAGACCAACTACGAAATCCATGGTTATGTGATCCCATTTCCATTACGGTATCGACATGGGTTGTAACGTACCTGCCGACTTCTGATGCTCAACTTTCACTTGCTGACATACTACACACTTAGCCACAAACTCGGCTACATCCTTCTTCATGCCAGACCACCAATACAGGTCTTTCAGATTACAATACATCTTGGTGACTCCTGGATGCATAGCGTACATCGATGTGTGTGCTTCCTCGAGCACTAGCTTTCTTAGATTATCACCATCGGGGACCACCATCCTACCATGATAGCAAATGAGTCCATCCTCGGACTCATGAAACCCATCATGCTTTTTGCTGCCAAGCTCTGACCTGATCAATTGCACTATATCATCCACATGCTGTGCGTCTTTGATCTACTATCTCAGCGTAGGCTTGACTTGCATCTGTGCCAACAGTCCTGCCAACAAGGAAACTTCCATATGCACATTCATCTTCCGCAAGGACACAAACATATCTCGCCTATTGCATACCAAGGAACTCAACGATGCCTTCTTCGTGAAGAGAGATGAAGACTTTCTACTAAGCGCATCAGTTACCACATTTGCCTTACCAGGATGATACTCAATGGTGCAATCATAATCATTGATTAGCTCCATCCAACGACACTGTCGCATGTTCAGCTCACTCTGCGAAAAGATGTACTTCAAGTTTTTATGATCTGTAAAGATTTGACACACTTCCCCATAAAGATAGTGATTCAGAGCAAGGCAAGTTGTTAGAATCTCCTCATATAACTAAAGAAAAGAGGCCTATTGGTGTCTCCAAATCTTTAACGCATGCACCACCGCTGCCAACTCTAAATCATGCGTTGGATAGTTCTCCTCATGTTTCTTAAGCTGTCGCGAAGCAAAAGAAACCACATGATCCTCTTTCATCAGCACACAACCTAAGCCTTTCTTGGAAGCATCGTAGAAAACAACATAGCCCTTCCCAGGCTCTGGCAGCACCAACACTGGAGCACTAGTCAGCTTCTCCTTCAGACTTTGGAAATGTTGCTGACAATGATCATCCCAGATAAAAGGTACATCCTTCCTGGTCAACTTTGTCATTGGCAACGCGATCACACTGAAGTCTTTGATAAACCTCCGGTAGTATCCTGCCAAACCCAAAAAACTACGAACTTCCGTCGGTGTCTTTGGTTGCTCCCAATATGCCACTGACTCCACCTTCTTAGGGTCCACTCTGACTCCTTCTGCAGATATCACATGACCCAAGAAAGTCACTTCTTTCTACCAAAACTCACACTTACTGAACTTGTCATATAACTGATGTTGACAAAGAAGAGTCAAAGCTTGTCGAAGATGATGTTCATGCTCTTGACTGTCCTGACTGTAGATCAAGATGTCATCTATGAAGACTACAACACACTGATCTAGAAACGGACGGAACACTCGGTTCATCAGATCCATGAAAGTAGCATGTGCATTGGTTAGCCCAAACGGCATAACCACAAACTCGAAGTGACCATACCTCATCCTAAACGCTGACTTTGGTATGTCATCCACCTTAATCCTCAAATGATGATATCCCGACCGTAGATCGATCTTTGAGAACACTGTAGCACCATGCAACTGATCAAACAGATCATCAATCCTCGACAGCGGGTACTTATTCTTGATCGTGACTTTGTTCAACTGCCGGTAATCTATGCATAGACGCATCGATCCATCCTTCTTCTTAACAAACAACACTGGAGCACCCCAAGGCGACGTGCTTGGTTGGATGAAACCTTTCTCCAACAACTCTTGTAACTGCTTCTTCAACTCTACCATCTCTGCTGGAGCCATCCTATATGGTGTCTGTGCAACTGGCTGTGTTCCTGGTACCAGATTGATCTCAAAATCAATCTCTCAAGGTGGGGGAACACTGGGGAACTCATCAGGAAACACATCCGCAAACTCTCGGACAACTATCACCTCCTCAAGGCTAGGACCCTTCGCCTTGGTATCCACAACGTGAGCTAAGAATGCCTTACAACCTTGCCGCAACAGCTTTTCTGCCACCAACGCTGATACTAGACATGTCGAAAGAATCTTCCTATCTCTTTGGAAGTTCCACTTCTCTCCACCGTCATCAAACACTACCTTCATGGAACCACAGTCCAACATGACCTTATACTTCTCTAAGGTATCCATCCCAAGGATCACATCGAATCCATGCATATCAAGTGATATAAGATCCACTTGTATACTGTGTCCCGAAAAAGATAAGACACAAGATGGACACTCCTTCCGAAGCATCGAGGAACCATCGAGAGGGGTTTCTAACAACATGCTATTTTTCTTACAACTAACAGGTAAAGGACAACTATCAAGCAGACTATGTGCGATAAAAGAGTGCATAACACCCGGGTCAACTAGAACAGATATAAAGCAAGAAGAAGACAAATCAGAATGAAATAACTCCATCTGACCTATCACCACTCGCAGGTTGACTATCGCCTCCGGATGACTCATAGCATAGAATCAAACTATTGCTTGTTGTCCACGTCCTCTGCTTCCTTGAGTAGACGATACTGCTTGCGACGCTTGACCGTGTCCTCACCCTCTACTACCACTGGGCTACTGTCTGTCTGACCCTTATTGACTCTGTCTCA
The DNA here is from genome assembly GCA_963693085.1 of Alisma plantago-aquatica. Lineage (NCBI taxonomy): Eukaryota > Viridiplantae > Streptophyta > Magnoliopsida > Alismatales > Alismataceae > Alisma > Alisma plantago-aquatica. The sequence continues at coordinate 430,071,627 of OY856413.1, forward strand.
CCTATTGTATGACTTCAACATCTTTCCTTGGGCAATTTGACCTTAAGTGCCCAGTCTGTCCATAGTGATAACATGACCTACCTTCTGTCTGCGGCCTAGATGGCTCTGTCACTGCCACAGAAGCTGTACTATGCACCTTCGACGGTGAAGAAACATAACCTCTTCCCTTACTCGGAGACCATTGTGATGGTACACGAGAACTCTGCATCGTGGAAGGTGCTGAAAACCTTGGCTTCTTGAAGCCACCAGATCTTGGTCCTTGGGACTGAGCATGCCTTTTCTTGGTCATGGACTCCCTTTTCTCCTTGACAGATCACTCAATCCTGCAGACGGACTCCACGAATGTGGAAAACCGCTCCCGATTTTCCAAAGCAGCAGCAGGTGTCGACAGCTCAACACTCAAACCTTTCTCAAACCGTATGATCCGCTCATCATCTGCTGCCGCCATGTGAGGACAAAACCTCAGCAAGTCTATAAACTTGGCTTCATACTCGGTGATGCTCATCGATCCTTGGCGTAGACGCTCAAACTGGTTGATCTTCTCGTCCAGATACATCTTCAGAAAGTATCTGTTAATGAACTCTCACCGGAAAACCTCCCAACCGATCTCCTCACTGGGTCGTTTCTCCTCCTCGATGGCCTACCAATGGCCAGCACTACCCTTCGGAAGGTAGACAGCGTGCTTGACTTTGTCCTCTTTGGGGATGTCGAGGATCCAGAAGGCCTTCTTGAGACCTGTTAGCCACAGATCTACATCCGTTGGATCATCCGTTCCAGCATAATCTGAAGCTCCGACTCGGCGAAGCCACTCAAAGGTCTTCCCAATACCCGATGTTTCACCATGGGGAGCATGTGCTCTTGGATGAGGCATTGACAACCTTTCCACCATGTGATTCATCGTAGCCATCAACTGTCCCATAAGCTGTTGGTAGGCAGGATTTTCGAGAATGGTTGGGTCAAGTTGGGGGACCTCAGGCATCCGATCTTCACGTGCTTGTCCTCATGCTCCATCAACTAATGCAGCATCGCTGCTCTCGGTAGCATGTTCTTCATGGTTTCTAAAAATCTTTAAGTTTTATCTTCTGCTGAGGGCAGAAGGTTGTTTTAAGAAGATCTGGAAAAACTCACAAGAATAGATGCAAACCTAGTCCTAGATCCCTGTAGACTCAGCGAACCTAGAGCTCTGATACCAAACCAACTGTGACACCCCACCATCACACAGACAGCAAGATGACACGTGAAAACGTGCGGAACCTCATCTTACCGAAAACACGGGTTTATTAAAACCAATTGTGGAAAGAATGCATAAGAGAACTTTTACATCCAGATCCTGTAGAGAAACATGTTATAAGAATATTACAAGCTTTGATATATGTCCACAGCTTATCGGAACCAGCGGTACTGTCAGCACCAGAGTTCATCACCTATTTATACATACATAACGAGCCACGTACAGCCAGCAACATGATATATAAAATTACAACAACTAATTGTCATGAAACGTCGTCGAACACCTCCGAGGACCTGAGAGTACATGGATGACTCTAGGACTCTACTACAAAACTACCAAAACAACATCATGTCCATCTCTTGCCTTCTACTGCTCTTCTTGCTGCTCGGCCGCAACCTCACGACCACTACCACGTCTAGAGCGATCACCTAAAAAGGGTGTAAACCAGCGGGGTAAGACACACAGTCCCAGTGAGAAACATAACTCCCCGTCGAAACTATAAAACCTCAGAAGGTTAAGGCAACAACAACAGTTAACTGATAAAGCGTATAACAAGAGCAACATACTGAGTAAGGCTATTATTATCATAAATCTTACCAAGATATCTAGGAGGCGTATAACCAAACATTTCTTTATGGAACATGATTGACAAGATAAGCTTTATAAGAACTTATCACAGAATATAAGGATCATACACGTATCTGCAAGGTATAACTAGATCATCTACATAAGAACAAGACCTTAATCAATATTCTGTGTTTTGCTTTTAAGTAAGATATACTATTCGGCTGAATTACGTTTTATTATGCCCTGAGGAAGTGAGTCTTCCCTGCTCAAATCCAACTGTTGGCTGCGAAGCCCGATCCGGTGCCATACAAGGTCTAAGGAGATTCAGACTCCATGACCTCACCTTCTCGTGGTCAGTACATGAATCATCAAGCATTAAATCAGAGATGGAGTCTTCCTGTAGTGAAACACAACTATAATTCGAAGCACTAGTGGGGAAAGGTTCATCTAGGCACTTTGATCTAGAAAACTTGAATAAATTATTGTTTCAAGGAACCTAAGTTACTGTTTTCCAAATTTGACAGGTATAGCAATTCAGAAACATTGTTCCTACGCAGAGGACAGCTACTATCAAAAAGACCAAAAGTAAATATTCATAAACAGGAAAACCCTTTCTGTTGTACTATAGCTGTTGAGGGTTCAGACACCACCATTGGCTACTTACTGGAACCAGTATTATTAAGGTACTTCATATCCTAATTCGGCCTCAGTTGTCTCCTTGTATTTTCCTGCCAAGCTTGATCAAAGCCATCTAGCTGATCTGTACAAATATATAGGTGGGCCACATAAAGAAACAAAAACTATGCATCATTCCTTGTAGCCAGACTCTTAATCAAGCAATGATGAAAATGGCATGCAGTTACGGACCTTCTCTAATGTTATGCAGTGTATGCACGGCACCCACTCTTCCATCGTCATACTTATTTGTCACAGAATGCCCCTGAAAATGAGCAGAAATGTAAACCTCTTATTTAATACTTGGGTGTGTAACAATTATTCAGTAACAATTAAAAGATAATCACTCAGCAACTTACCTTATCACCTAAACCCCTCGATATTCTATGAGTGCCGATGCGTGACATCATGTCAGCTTCCTTACTCTCTTCCAATGTGACCTATTTGCAAGAATTGAGAAAGTTTCAGAATCTATTAGCAATCGAGTAACTAGAAGTGCAGCCTTAAGAATAAGACGTCGTGTCTCTCTGTGGTATTTGGTCAAAGGACAAGCTCAGTAAGGACGTTAATGGAAAAACACCACTGCTTACTCCATTTTCTGTTCTTCTAGTTGTTGACGACACATAACAAGCTCCATTGGAACCACCATAGGTCGTAGTACTACTATTGAAGGAATAGCTAGTATGTGGTGGTTGTGTTGCACGGGCACTAACGTAGTTGTTCTTATTTCTGCCGGCATTGACCTCTACAAATACAAGTTTTTAGATACCATAAAACTGAACTGTAAAGTCATAAAGGGAACCAGAGCCTGGTTGAGTAAAGGAAGAACCTTCTACTTCATCTGGATGTTGGACATAGGGCTCTGTGTTAGAGTTTGATCCGTCTCTTGCATTTTCAGCCAATTTGTTATGGCAACCAGTAGATTCCTCCGGTCCCTCTTGCTCAGGGTCTAGCTCCTGGATAATTGGTCCTCTCTGTGGAGCTAGGTCCTGCGTGATCCTGGGGTCTGCCACCCCAAAAGATGGATGTTGAAAATTTAGTTCAAACAGGTTCGAAGCTGACATACTCCCAATTGGACGACTGAAGAAAGGATCATCAAACGGATCTTTCCCCCCAAACATGTTTGCAATTAAGTTTTCAGGCCTGACACTAAACCCGGAATGTACTTCACCACAGCCAAAGCTGTTGCCCCGTCTATGGCGTTTTTGCTGCATTATACCCTTCAACAAGAATCTGAAATGATGTAGAAACTATGTTAAACAAGTAATGTTTTCTCTCCAAAAAGTTATAGTTTCTATATACAAACAACTCTAGCACCAAAAGTTCAACATGTTCTACATTTCGAATAATATGTAAAATTGAAAGGAACCATGGATTACAATCTCGTGTGCATATCATCAAGTACAAGGGTTGAGGACCACTAGTTGATAAAACGTACGATCTTCTCATAACTTATATGCTAAGTTAGTAACGGCTTCATGGTTTTCCTTTACGTGGAATTTCAGTCTCGGATATCAAGAATGGATTCCCCTAACTATAAAGAAATTTGCAACGCTTGAGAATTAAAGTTGACCCTCGTATTGATGATTATCTCAGATTTCTAGTGAGACAAACAAAGCATAAATGTGTTACTATTTATTGACTGCTGCAATGCAGTTTTAGATTAGAAAACAATAGTGTAAACAATATCAACGATATCCCGGATGCTAAGGACGTGTTTATCGTATGTTGGCAGCAGGACGTTTCCAATATGCGATGAAAAGTGCTCTCGTGGAAACCTCGGAAGTATCCAGATAATATATACAATTTGGCTGGAAAACAGTGAACCTTTTGGAGAAAAATTGGTGGAAAAAATAGTCAACTTTGTGGAACACACGAATAGCAAGTCCTCTGATCGACTAGAGCAAGAGACATACGGGCATGCCTTGGTATAATGCAACAATAGCAAAAAAAAAAAAAAGAACAATACTTTCATTTTATTAGACCGTACTTTTTAGCAAAGGCGAGAAAGAACGATTCAGGACGCATTTCTCTTCTTACGTCTCAGGGTCCTTAAATGATCATGCGTAATGTCCAAAACATATATATCCAAATACAAAAATTCCTACATCCTACAGAGAGACATCTAAAACTAATAGGACCGGGCATAGAACCGTTACCTTTACCGTAAAGCAAGCTACACTTTGAAGAAAATGCAATGAATGTGATATACGTTATGAGAAAGAGAAAGGATGGGGTAAACTTCAAAAGGGTTAGTTTGGATTAGGAACACAGGAGACCGAAGAGACACTAGGATAATTAAGGAAAACATCAAGTCGTGCCTACTTCATTTAGATATTGCTTTATATGGTAAGTGCCGAAAGAAGTCCATTGAATTCTAGTCATGTGGACAGAGCTCTACCATTCCGTTTTTTTTCTAGTAATAGAAAATGTAAGCTTTATTTTTTCCTTCCTCTTAAAATAGGAAATACGAAGAGAAAATAGAATGTCCACCACGCCACTCAATAACTCCTTCCCCGTTTTGTCATCCATTCATCGTTCCCTTACTCATCGAGCCCAATATCATTTTATCATTCCCCCAACTTGCAGATCAAACAGTTTCGCACAAAAACAGCAAAAATAGAAGCACTTATCAACTTAGCCTGTAATGTTTATTGATAGTTGTAGTGCAGGTCGTTTTAACAATCTAAGATTTCAAGTGAGGCGGGAAGTGAGCGAAATGTGTTTCACTTCATTCATTTGCGTATAGCATAAGATTATATAGTATCTACAGTCCGAGTACAACACAGTCGACTCAATTGACTTATTTGGGCTCCTAGACAGGCCCAGTTACAGAGACAAAGATACATTCCATTATTGTAAAAACATTTTTAAATAAAAGGCAGACGAGTAGAGTTATCTATCTATCCTATGTCTAAGTGACTCGGAACTGTATTATTTGACTTGGAATTCATGCCTTTATACTCCCCCTCAAGCAAGCCGTAGTGGAACGAAGGCCAAGCTTGGCAATTAGCAACCTGAAGACTGGCTTGGTCACTGCTTCGATGAAAATTTAGCTATTTGATCTCTAGAAGAGACAAAACGAGTAACAATGTAACACAAAACAACCTTTTTCCTAATGAAATGATAATCCAGCTCAATGTGCTTAGTTCGAGCATGGAAGACAAAATTAATTGATAGGTGAAGAGCATTGATGTTGTCACAATACATAACAGTAGCAAAAATTTATAAGTCTTTTAGAAGAGAAGCCAGTCAGGTTAATTCAGTTGCTGCATGAGCCAAAGCTTGATACTCCGCTTCTGTGCTAGATCCGACTACTGTTGCCTATTTCTTGGAGCTCCAAGAGATACAAGTTGACCCAAGAAATGTACAATAACTACGGGTTAATCGTCGTCTGAGAAGATAACCATTCCAGTCTGCATCCAAGAAAGTTGTAACCTACTATGTTCTTTGAGCATACAACTGAACACGTAAACTCACTGTTCCTTTTACATATCTCAGAATTCTCTTTACCAATGATAGATGAGAAGTAGTTGGTTTATGCATATCCTAACATGCCAAATTAACAACAAAAGTAAGATCAGGTCGTGTGATAGTAAGGTACTGCAATGATCCTACAATTTGTCTATAGACGGTTGCATCAATTGCAATTTCAATGGCATTACTGAACTAACTAGCTCGTTGAAAATTAGAGAGAATAGTACTTATAGGCTTATAGTCCAACATATTGTATTTATGCAGATTTTCTCTTGTGTATTTAGACTGATGAAGCAACATGCCCAAAGAATTATACTCAACTTCAATTCCCAAAAGATAATGCGGCTTGTCAAGATTGTGTAAAGTAAAGGAACGTTCTAGTTATATAATGCATGAGTCCAGAAAACTAGGATCAATGCCGACTATTATTATGTCGTCAACATATAACAACAAGAACATAGTAACATCATTGTGCTTATATATTAATAGAGAAGTGTCGACTCCACTAACATAGAATCCCAACTTAGTGAGAAACACACTAATCTTACTGTACCACACTCTTGGTGCCTGTATTAAACCATAGAAAACTTTATTCAATTTGCAAACATGAGTTTTTTCATGAGTACTGAAGCTAGGAGGTTGTTCCATATATACATTTGTATCCAAAGTTTCATTTAAGAAAGCATTACAGACATCAATTTGCTGAATGGACCATTGTTTTGAGATAGCTAGAGTTGGGACAGTCTTGATGGTCGGGGATTGACAACTGGAGTAAGAGTCTCAAGGTAATTGATACCTTCTTCTTGAGTAAATCCCCGAGCTACCAGATAAGATTTTAATCAATTTCATATGCCATCAAACTTAAGTTTGGTCTTGAAGATCCATTTACAGCTCACAACATTAGTCTGTGAGGTCGTTTGACTAATTGCCAAGTATTGTTCTTTTCTAGAGCAGTTAGTTCATCCTGCATTGCTTGTTTCCAATCAGAATGATTTGATATTTGTCTGACATTTTTGGGTGTATGAGGAATAACAGTTGCAGTTAAGGCATATCTAGTATTTGGCTTGTTAATGTAAGCCTTAGTGTGAGTAGTCATGGCATGTGTGTTCAAAATAGGTAGACTAGTATTGTCAGAGGTATCCATTTGAATGTAATAATGGATTGAGAAATAGAATCATCATTGTGCTGATTGATATCACTTGGACTCAGATCAATATCATCAATATCTGAGCTATATGCATGATCAGACTGATCTATATGGATATTAATATTATTGACAAGAGTGGGTGATTGTGATAAAGATTGTTTCGAGGGACAAGCATCATCATTTGTGGATTGTGAACTTGGATCAATATGAACAACATTAGGATTATGTATACTTGAGAGTTCTTGCTTAGATAAAACATCAACATTACATTCATTATTGGCAATAAAACAAGAAACTACTTTATTTGACTTATCTTTAGAAACATGTGGCATAGATGAAGGCTAAAGATGAATATCATAATCACCATAAAATATTTGTATGTCTCAACACTATCATCAGTGATATTTCGAGAAGTATTATTTATAAAAGGAAAAACTTTCTATAGAAAAACTACATGTTTGGATATGAAAACACAACTGGTGGACACATGTAGACATTTTTAACCTTTATATTGTATACTATAGACAATAAAAACACAAGGTAAAGACCTTGGTTCCAGTTTATTTTTAGCAATATCTTGCAAGTAAGGATAACATAGACCCCAAACACTCACAAACAATCATAATCAAGGATTTTATTGTCATAACTTCAACTGGAAATCTTAACCTCAATATTGAAGATGGAAGTCAGATTATCAAGAAAATAACAGTAGTAAAGGCCTCTACCCAAAAAATCTTAGATATATGGGATTCAAACATTAAGGATAAACCAAGATCTGCAAAATGCCTATGTTTCCTCTCAATTTCTCCATTCTCAATGTGATCATAAGGACATGATATATGATGGATAATGTCATATTCCAACATATACTACTACATTTTTTATATTGACAAACTCACCTCCACCATCAGATTGAAAAGTCTTTATAGTCGCATCAAACTGATTCTTAATCATAGTTTTAAAAGATACAAACATAAAGTTCAAAACATCTTTATTTTTCAAAGGTAATATCCAACAATATCAAATATAATCATTCATAATTGTAGCATATTGAAAACCATGTCAAGATGTAGTACGAGCCTTTCCCCATATGTCACAGTGAACAACAAAAAATGGTCCTGGTGACTTTATATGTCTGTGAATAGCATGTAACTTTCTAATTTTACTAAGTTCACAACTATTACATACCCCTTTTATACTATTTGCACTAGCTATCTTCTTGTTTTGCACCAATAGTTGCAACACTTTATTGTGAGAATGTCCCAATCTTCTGCACCATGTGATAGCATCTACTCTTCTGAAGCAATTTGAAAAGAAAAACTTTGAGCCTCCTTCTTTAAGAAGATACAATATACCTCTACACCTCCCCTAGGATAGGGTTAGGTGGTTTCTCACATCCTTTATATAAAAAGTATCATGAGTGAAAATGAAGTAGCAAGTATATGTATTAGTGAGTCAAGAAACATATAGCAAATTCCCTTTTATACTAGACATAAGAAGAAATTTCTTTAGAGGTACTTTTGTCTTATTGTATATGTATCCATTTCCAATATTTGAGATAGATACATGATTTCCATTTCCCATCATCACAAGATCAGTTCCCTTATGATGCATAATAGAGTGAAATTTACCTACATTTTGATCTAGATGATCAGTGGCACCAAAGTCCACATGCCATTAAGTAAAGTCATTGTCACTGACCCTCATAGCAGCTAGAGAAGCTATGTTTTCTACAACATCACGTGGTACATCAGTGTTCTAATAGTTAGTATCAAACATGTGCCAACATTTGAAAGCTTTGTGTCCTATTATACCACATATCTGACAGAATATGGGTTCTTTCCTTTAGAATATCATGTAGATATCATTTAAAGGTAGTTTTCTTGTTTGGGGAAAACCTCCACCTTGTAAGGTAAAGCTGGAATTACTGTTAGAGGGTCCACTTCCTAGAATTCCAGTGTTATCATTCATAGAGTAGAAGTTTGTATGACTCTCCACCTTCCTCTACTATAGGATCATCCTCTACTAGTGTTGTGATTTCCAAAAACCAATCATGACTATTCTGAGTATGCAGACTTCTCTGAAAAGTTGTGTTGCCTCCTTTATCAGCATAGAAGATGAGAGGTGGTGATGTATTTCCCTTCCTTGTCTTCCTTCTTTCATAGTCTTGGAGAAGAGATAGAATCTAAGTATGTGTAGGAATAGTTAGTTTAAGTATTGACACAATAAGACTCTCATACTCTGAACCATCAAGACCATTATGAGGAATGGAGGCTTTCTCCTTTTCAGTTACAATATGACCAATGGAATTTAACTAATGACATATATTCTTGAAGTTTCTCAGAATATCCAACTCTCATGGAAGATCCTTTTTGAAAGGTACACAACTGAGATACCAACTCAAACTCTCTAGATTTAGAAGATTCAACAAATTTCTTTCCCAAAGTTTCCCAAACTTCAGCAACAATTTTACAACCAATCATTTCTCCCATAACTTCTTCAAATAGAGATCTAAAAATTCATCCCTTAACAAGACAATCTATCTTCACCCATGCCCTATATTTAGGGTTCACACCCGGTTCTCCATCATTAGATATGATGAGGGTTGGTTGGTTCTCGTTTCCATCCAAAAAATGACAAAGTGTGAGGACCACACCCTACCTAAAATGACAAGTGCAAGCACACAAAGGTGGTTGCACTTGAGGCTGGGGTGTTAGAATAGTTCCACACCACTGATCTCTAAGGTTTTCATGTGTCTTATAAGGTGTATGGTACCTTCACCCATTAACAATCGGTTTTGCGTTGAATACCACACATTCTAATAAACATCACCTATCTGCATTGCTGTTGTAAAGGGATCCTCCATAAATTAAAACATTACCAAAAACATGTTAGAACTAGATGAATGCCAATGGGAATGTGCTATTATAAATCAAGTTATTCATCGAAACTAGGGATTGGCACACAAGGGGAAATTGGCAGTGTAATTTGAGGACTGAGGTTTACCCCCCAGGGATAATGGTGACCCAGGTAGATAACAACAATGATCGATTCCACTGGGTGACTCTAGGATCCATCTAGTATATGAAGGAGGACGATCATAATTGGGAAGCCCAAAACATTTCCAAGATGCAAGGGAGGATTGGTCTTTGAACATAATGGATGTTGAGGAACATGGAATGTTTCACACAAATTTTCCATCTCTGGATAATAATAACAATCAAGGAGGACATGGAGCTTCAAAATAGGGAGAAGTAAGGTGAGGACAAGTGTCATACAAAGATGTAGTAGAGAGAGTAGAGAAGGAGACACATGGTTATATTTATGATTTCAGGTTAGAACTTGAAGATATCACAATTGCCATAGTGGATAGATTTTTGGCATTTGATGTTCGGCAGGAAGCACTAGATAACCTTTTAAGACCCTAGAATTTTGTAGTTGTCACTAAATGCATCTCTAAATATATAGGGTTCCTAAACTTTAGGGATAAAATTTTCTTATTGTAGAAATTAAACTATGAATTCAATTATTGATCTTGGAAATGGTTACTAATTAGTTCAATTGTAGAAGAAGGAGGATTATCTGAAGGTGTTAACTAAAAGTCATTGGCCTCTTTTTGATTCCTATTAGCTAGTGCAAAGGTGGGATCACTACTTCTCACCACAAAATGCACATCCAGAGAAGATGATTGTTTGGATAAGCATACTAAATCTTTTTCTTTTCCTCTACCATGAACAACTTTTGAATGATGTAGGGAATAAGATTGGTAGAACAATCAAGTAGATATGAATAAAATGATGCAAAGGAAGGAGAGATTTGCACATATTACAGTGTAAATAGAGATACACAAAGCTTTAACACTGATGTAGCAATTTTTTGGAGGAATTATACAATTTAGTTTGAAAATATCCTGTTTATATGCGGAAGTGTGGGAGGGAATGACACCTAGATAAGGATTGTCTATGGCAGTTTGTGACTAGTGCCCCTAGACAACCTACTAATGAAGAAAAACTAGAATTCCAAGTTCAAGAAGAGCAAAGAATGCATGGTTTCTTAAAGGGTATATGTGACACCTATCTCCATACAAAGTGGGATTACCCAAACCAAACACAAAAACAACACTAAACAAGTATATTACCAAAAAACACTAAAAAATTAAAACCGATATCACAAGGCACCAACATCAGAAAACTTATGATATAAAGATCCATAACCTTCCATCTTTATCATATATCTCATAAAACATCAAGCTTACAACATATATTCCATAGACATGCATATCACACATGATTCTGTTTCACTTGTATATACATGTACATCTGCCAACTATATACAATAAAGGGCACATAAGACAAAAACTTGTATCGATAGCATAACCACAAAACACATTGAACTATCCCCAAGACCTAAGTGTACAAGGACGATTCTAGGACTCTAACACCAAAAGACCAACAAGCAGCACACTCAACCTTGTCAGCTACGAGTCTTGCTACTGCTCCTCTTCAACTACATGATCTCTAGCTCATCGTGCACAACCACCTATAAGATGTGGAAACCACAGGGTGAGACCAAACGTCCCAGCGAGAGATATAACTCTCCACCAATGTTATTAAAGCACAAGTAAAGTAACTAAAGAATAGATGTAAAACTACATCTATGTTAAGCATATTCAATTAGTGATGTAAGCAGAGCATGTAGCTATAACAGAGCAGTAGAACATTTTATAACTAAGGAGAAATATGAAGAACATGTATATTTTCTACCAACCAAACTATGAAAAAGCAAAACAAGGCCTCATCCAATGTTTTCGTATTTGATCCTAAGCAAGCATTCTACATGGCTGATTACATATTTTAATTACTACCCCAAGGATTTGATTCATACCACCCAAATCCAACCAAACACTACTATGTCGAAATCGGTGCCATACAAGGTCAATGGAAGAGCCAAAATCCATGGCCTCTCCCACACCTCCCGGTCAGCACGAGAGTAACACCGTAGAGGCATGTCATTCAACTGCAAAAGTGACTTATAGTCAGTAAAAGGATCATCTCATACATGGCCATCCACATATAACAACACCTAGCCCACCTTGGTACAGGTAATGACACTAGAAGAACATGCTCTTGCATGGTCATTCTAACAAGAAGGAGTGGCTCGTGCATGGCCATCCATATCAAAATAAGATCGACTCACATGGCAGTCTCACACATCATGCAATTAGGGTCACAAGGTGACACCCGACTTGTACCCCCGCATATTCAAAAATATTTGCTCTAAGTAGAACTCATTTCACCAATCCAGCAATTAAGGTTGACACTAGAAAGGATCTATGGAACATGGAAAGCTACAAGATTACGTTTCATTTGTTTAGTTATGCCAATTAAGTATATTCAAACATCAATCAACTTACAACATATAAAACCATAACAAACTCTATACGAATGAGGTTATAGTACAACTCCAGAAGATATAAAACGTATAAGGTGTGAACTTGTCACACTATCACTACATAATGCCCATACATTGCCATTCTGAAGACCATCATCATTGTTGCACAGCCACTCGAGGCTATCACTAATGTCATGCCACTATGGGATATCAATCCCTTAATCATAGCACTAGAGGGTATCACATCACAATAGGCATCAAGTCACCACCAGGTCATAGGACCCATTCACATCATTCATGTATTGCAAGTATTTCAACATGCCTCATAAAGGCTCACTTAACCAATGTCACGTCATACTCATCATATTATGCACTAGCTATGAATTACAAGCTCATATCACATGCATGATTAGAAATTGATAAACGAGAAAGACGAAACATCCTAAATCCACATGTCACATCATTATCTCCACATGCCTCAATTGTTCATAACCATCACCATAGCATACCAAACAATGGCATGGATTCAACCTGCAAGGTTAGGGGGTCAAAAGACAAGAGAGATAATATCATATCATGATAGTCATTCCAAGAAAGAGAAGCTAAACATGTCACATTACTCATCCTTAGGTTTAGGGTTTTCCCTCCATAACCGATTAGGGTTTTTCAAGACTAGGTTCAACCATCAACCCTAGAACCATCATCCTCCATCATCTTGGAGTGTATAAGGATTAGGAAACATCATGAGAGTTGATTAGATAACATTCTAAACAACACTCTACATGGCTTATACATTACACATGCAAGATGTTCATTAAGTGTCTAAGAATACCTTTCAACTACCACCATTAACATGTGTCTCGACCACTAACATCATCATGTGTCTCGAGCACATAAACTTCTAGGTCTCAACCACCCAACTCCGTCCATGTCATGATTGTGATACCTAGGGTGTCTTGACCAATCTAGGGTTAGGGTTCCATCTACCAAAGGCTCATCTCACGACCTCAAGGAGCATTGATGTCTCAACCTCAAGCCATGGCATCATGTCACGACCCAAGATCAACATGTTACAATCTCTCTCAAGGGACATGCCACGACGAGACAAGGGAAAGATCAAGACCTAAAAATTGTAAAAACAACCTAACCAAAATAGGGATCAACATAGACTTTAACACCAAGTGTCACAACCTCTATCAACACTAGGTCCAACTCACCAAAAGGGAAGCAAATCGACTAAGACCAACCATGGTCATGACCAACATGGGGTAGGGGTCTCGACCATCCTCAGGAATGACATATTGGTCTCAAATTAGAAACAAAACTAAGGGGAAAACCATGATCATCATGAAGCAAAAAAACTCATACAAAATGACAACCATAAACCCTAAGTCATCCATCATAAAACCATATGAAAGGATCTCATCTAAGAGAGAGGAAACCATGATTAAGGTATCCAAAATAGAGCCTAAACTCTCTTCAGCATATACGTACTCGAACATCATGCATGTGAGCAACACCAAGGTAAAAAAAAGATAGAGGAAGATCATCATAACACCACAATCACCAAAATCAGGTATATGAATTTAAGGTTTGAGATTTCATCCCAACCAAGAACGATAATAACTACCAAACAAGTTCTAGAGATCATCATCATCTACTTATGACGAACCGACCTCCGAGCCGCCACAAAAGTGTAATTACATGGAATAACATTAGCAATAGATTTACGAAAATAACTAAAAATTCAAAACCATTTTGCAAAGAGATTCACTACTAGGAAACTCTTTATAGAAAGAACCAAAGTCATATATACATCATGGTTCACATTGTACATACATTGTACCATCTCATCTTGAGGATAACATATACCGGTTGCTTTACTAAAACACGTACTGAAGCAACATAAAACCTTGAGGCATACAAGCCAAAATCTCAGATTTTTTATAAAACCATTACGTACTAACTCCTAAGGACCTGAGAGTAGAAAAATGACCATATGACTTCTATCTACAAGACATGATAGACAACACACTCAACCTGAGCTGTTACTGTTGTCCCTAATGTTGTTGCCCTTCCTCTAAAGTACGGTCTCTACCTCCTCGTCTACGTCCACCTAAAAATGTTGGGATCAATGGGGTGAGACACAAGTCCCAACGAGAGATATAAATATCTGCCAACAATATTATTATCACAGTTAAATAGTATAAAACTGAGCAGAGGATCTATTATAGAAATTATCATGTTTAATCATTGTTTAATTATAGTGCAAAGAAATAGCATTATTTAAGTAGTTCAACTATCCATGACAGAGATATAGATCATCTATTTGCTTTATAAGGAATATGAAGAACATGCATAACATCTATCAATCTAAGATGTATAAAAGTAATGTAACATCAACCAATGTTTCCATATTCAATCCTTAAGAAGATACACTACACGGATGATTACATATTTACAATCACACTTATTCCCAGAGGAGATGAGGTATACCACTCATGCTCCAACCGACCACCGCTTAGTCGAAATCGGTACAATACAAAGTCAATGGAAGAGCCGACTGCCAAGACCTCACCCGTCTTGGTCAGTAAGAGACCACTAGTAGTGACACTATGTCAAACTACAACTAGTTTGTCGGGGTATAGAGGCATCTTTGCTAAAGAGGTACAACTGCATCATGCACTCTCTTCGGGGAGATATCATATCAATCCCCGATACATTTTCATCAGGGTGATCACACGAAAACCCTGACATTCATCAGGGAGATAGAACATCAATCCCCATGTGGACGTAAGGATATGTTTGTCCTTCACCCCCAGATATTAAAAAATATGCACTCTGAGTCAAACTCGTTTCACCATTCATCAAATCCTAACACTGAATGGATCTATGGCCTGGGCAACTACATGATAAGGTTCCATTTGATTAATTAGGTTTATTACAATATCTTTTAGCATCAATCAAGTTACAAGCATGAATTATAACAGATGCTACAAAGAAAGGTGTAATACATTTATCAAGTACTTTTATAATCGTTGGAATACATTTGAATGCATAACACTCAGGATCTCAGTCCCTTATTACATTACTGGAAATTCTCATCCCTTAGCATTATCATCATCATGATTGCTAGATTTGGGTATTCAAACCCTTAGTTCATCATTGAACATTGTTACCTCTTATCTGGTAACTATTGCCTCTAGCTCCTCAGGCCATGTATACATTATACTTATTGCACAAGTATTTCACATGGCTCACAAGGCCCATTTAATCTGTATCATATGAAACATCATAGCTCATACCTGGCTATGCTCATCATCTCATGATACCTGCATGGTTAGTATTTCATGATAAAAACAAATCAAGTACATAACCTCACCATGCAATACAAGAGAAAAACAACCTTCCCATAATTAGGGTTATGGTTTCCCTTTCAAGCCGATTAGGGTTTCAAGCCAATTAGGGTTTCAAACTGATTAGACTTTCAAGCCAATTAGGGTTTAAGTTCATATTATCAAGACTCAAAACCTTAATTCATAGCTCCACACATATTAGGAGTATCAATGTATGCTCATTAAATTATTATCACATAAAGTATGAGTTTCTCTCTCATCCTCACTAGGATATAGATTTCATCATACTTTATTGAGTTGGCTCAATCATTTTCTCAAGGTACATTGGCCTACATTTATCAAAATGCATTAAACTCTATACCTCTTAATGTATCATTTGACATAACACACTTATGTATTACTCTATCAAGTATATTGGATTGAGGTGCTTCCACCATATCGTGTAAGAGGTGTGTGCTTGCTTCCATATCACCCAACATGTGTATGTATGCTTTCATATCGCTCAAGAGGTGTATGTATGCTTCCATATCACCCAAGAGGTGTATGTATGATTCCATATCGCCCAAGAGGTGTATGTATGCTTCCATATCACCCAAGAGGTGTATGTATGCTTCCATATCACCCAAGAGGTGTATGTATGCTTCCATATCGCCCAAGAGGTGTATGTGTGCTTCCATATCACCCAAGAGGTGTAGTTTCATCACCATATCGTGCATGAGGTGTATCCTTGATCACCATGTCATACATGAGGTGTATGTTCATCACCATATCGTGCATGAGGTGTGTGTGTGTCACTCATTGGGTTGCTCAAAATTAGGGTTTTGGCATGTCGAGTTAGATCTTTATGTTCATAACTCTTCAAACCTTCATGGTGTCAGCCTATCCTTCACCATGTGTTAAGTGACAGCCTAGACAACTGATTGGTCTTAACCAACCCAATAGTAAAAACCAATAGGGGTTTGGGGTTCCAAGGTATATCGGGTTGTATATCACCATATTGGGGTTCATCACCATATCGGGTTAGCGGTGCTTCAACCCGATATCGGTTTGTGCCATGATGATGTCATCATAATCAATCTCTAGACTTCGTTCCTTACTGATCTAGTTCATGGAAAATAGTCCTATGTCACTATTATAACTCATGGATTCGTTAATTATTCAAGAAAACTCGAAATTGTAAGTAGATCATCAAGTATAGCAAGATTGAAGGTGAATAATAACATGATTGGGTTCAAGTTATATAACCCACCTCAAGAACAACATCAAAGCTCCAAGCTCCAAAGCTTCACATTCCCAAGGTTGAAGATGAACTTATCACAGATCTAAGACTCGTTCGCAACTCCTCTACATGCAAGAAATCACCATAGTTAAGAACTTGGTGAAGAAGAAAAGAAAGAAAGAATCACAACCCGAGATCATGCTTTATCCAAGGTTGAAGGTGACCATGGCTTCACCTTAAGCTTAATGGATCAAGATCCTCCTTGATCCTCAACTCTATGCATGATATATAAGAGAAGGAGAGTGATAAGGTTCAAAAAGATTCACTAGTAGGTGAAAGGAGTGGTATATATAATTGAGGCTCATAGGAGAGAGTGTATAAGAGGTGTCATCACTTTACACTACTAGGTGCCACATGTCCATGCATGGTTGACATGTGTCCATGCATGCACACATATTTATATTTACATGAAAAATTCTTGAGGATTATATAGGGATAAGATTTCGGCCGTTAGTTATCTTGTTGAGTAAGATATTTCAACTCAACAACACTTTATTCACAAACCGATACACTTTTTCAAAGGAAAGTTGTAAACTGATATCCATCAACTCCTTGAGGTGCTTAAACGATCATGGAAAAGTACAAGAGTTGAAAAAATGATATGGGACCTCCTCTATGGTTCCTTGTCTGATAGGAACTCCCATATAAGATCTACAACTCGATACAACTCAATTAAGGCTTAAACTATACAACTCTTCTTGGTCTTTTCATCACCAAGAATACCATCACTCAAAAATGATTCAAACATGGTGTCTATTTCTTTATATCTCCTCTAGATGATGCCAAGAGAGAGTAGGGACAATCTATAGGTGGTATTTTGCATATCAACCCTATATTTTGGGTAAATTACAAATTGCACCAAAACTGGTCCACAAGGCACAAGCATTATTCAAACAAGCTCTAACTTGGAATTTAGGCTTTCCACAAGCCAACCCTTAGAATCATTCTCTCTCTTATGATGCTAAAGAACTTGAATCATGTTCAAAATGTGACATATTGCAATATAACCCCTCATCTTGGGTAAATTGCAATTTACACCCAAACTATCATATAATGCACAAACAGTTTACAAATAAGCTCAAACTTGAAAATTAAACTCAAGGAGAGTCTTAATTAATTTTTAAAAGATTAAAACAAATTTATGAATTACTTACTTAAGCAAACTTCCAGGTTTATGGAATAACCCAGGTTAGGGATGTTACACTACTAGCATGTTAGGAGAAATGTTTTAGAGAGAGAACATAGTAGTTTGCATGTATGAAAGAGTGCAAGTAATAGAGAGGGAATATAGTTATATAACTCACCTTAAGATGATCACCACCAAGAGCTCCAAACTCCAAGATCAAGGGCTCCAAGCACATGATCCAAGGGTTGAAGAAGCTTCATCAAAAGCTCCACACTCAGCCACAAGAGAACCTTAAGAAGAAGAATACACGGTGGTAAAATCTAGCCAAAGGAAAGAAGTAAAGAAGATTTTGTATGAACTAAAGAGAAAGGGAGAAAGAGAGGAGAAATCCTCTTCACAATTGTGTCTACCTTGTCAAAACATGGTCTATGACCCTTGTAATGAGGAGCTTCTCTCCCAAAATGATCACCATGGAAGAACCATGGTCTAGGGCCAAGAAAAGAGAAGGAGATGGAGGTAGGAGATTAAAATAAATATCAACTTAGAAGACAAACACTTACCAAGGATGGGAAATGAGCTTGGATCACCACCATCACCACATGCAAGAGGAGATTGATCCCCCAAGATCCAAGGATGAACCTCCTTGCTCCACCAAGCTATAAGAACAAGCAAAGAAGAAGGAAGAAGATAGATGGCTAAAAGGGTTGCAAGAAAGAAGAGATAAGGGGATATATAGATGGAAGATGAGAGAGAGAGAGAAAGGGGTGAGGTGTCAACATACTAAGGGGCCCAAGGGACACTGGTCCTCACAAAAGACCAACATGCACCCACATGCAACAACTTAAACATGACATGTAAGACATGGTGATACACTCTAGGTAGTGTATATACCACCATGGAATCCCACATGGTCATAGTCGTGACCCTTCTAGGTTGCACCATCCATGGTCATGACACCACCTATCACCATCTCCTCTCAGTTGAGACAAAGCACCTCCACAAACCCTAGGTCGAGACAACCCAAGATAGGTCAACCATCTTGACCCAAGACCACCATATACTACCTAGGTCATGACCCAGAAACCTATAGGAGGTGTCTTGGACACAACACCCTCCAAAACCTACCTTGGTTGTGGCCCAAGGTCGAGACAACACAACCAACACACATGGTCAAGGCACTCAACACTCACATCAACCTAATCACCACCTAGGGTGATACTCCTCAACCAAGGCTCAAACAAGGCACCTACTCTTTCTATTTCCTCTAGATGATGTCAAGAAAGAGAAGGAACACTCTAGAGGTGGAAAATTGCACATCAACACCCTACATAGGGTAAATTGCAATTCACACCAAAACTAGCACAGAAAGCAAATCAAACTTGAAACTTAAGCTCTCTACAAGCCCTAATTACATCTCAAAAGATTACGGTAAGATTTTAAGCACATGATTAAGCCAAAGCAAACAGGGTTACCCTAAAACTCAGGTTAGGGGTCTTACAATATACATGCTTAGTTAATCCTATGTAAGCCTCATAGGCAAAATGTTTAGATAACTAACAAGAATGTGCATGGGAGGACTGTTCATGAACTTGAAGATCCTGAGATCGAGGTGGAATAGAACACTGATGGGGAGGATTTGTAGGGTATTGTAGAAAATGTGACAAGCAGAATTGATTGGAGTGAAAGGAAGAAGAGAACAAAATAAGAAGAAGCAAGAAGGAAACAACCTAAGCAACTTTGGGGAAACACTAGGGATGGAAATGTTAGAGGCACAAATGGAGGTAAATAATAAAACCAAGAAGATCAAGAGATGAATATTGAACAAAATAATCACTCTATAGTGATATTAATTGGAGGTGAGACAGTACAAGGAGAGTTTCCAAGTAATCTATTTGAACAGGGTAGCTCCATGTGGAATCTAGTGGGAGTATGATACCCCAAAATCTCAAAGCACATGGTAATGGTCATTGTGGGATCCATCTCTGGGATTAGAAAGTAGTCATGGTAGGATAACATCCTCATTTTGCATCCTAAAAAAGGGAAGCAATTACATGTATATGATCTGGAGGGGAAGTGCATGATGTGGAAGACCTCTATATGTTGTTATCATGATGATTGTTCTATCTTGGAACACCCAAGGTATCTCCCATTCAGATACCCAATCTACTATGATAGAACTAGTATGAAAGTACAAAGTTACCATATTTGTATTGTATGAACCTCACATGAGTGGCAAGTGTGCTAGGTCTATCATAAAAGAACTAGGTTTCACTAGCTCACATAGAATGGAAGCATTAGGGCTTTCAGGAAGTGTGCAGCTTATGAGGAAAAATAGATATGCTACTGAGTCATCATCAATTAATTCATTGTAGAATTGACAACAACAAGCTTCTTACATTACTCTGTTGGAGTATGCAAATATCTGGAAGGTACATACTATTGGATTAACTAAGGTAACTAAGACAAAGTATGAATAAACCATGCCTAGTAGTGGCAGATTTCAATGCATACTTACATCCACAAGAGAGCACTGAGATAAAATATTTAATATTGGTAGTTGCAACTAATTTGCAGAAATTATGAATGGTTGTGGACTGACTGAGGTTAATGACAATGACCTACTTCTGAGTTTTAAAAGAGGTTTGATTCAGTTGAATCTTGATAGAATGATGGGTAGTAATGAATAGTTATATTAGTTATGTCCTTATAGGGTGGAAGTGTGGTTTAACGAGTCTACTCCAACCATGCTCTAGTATTAATCTCCTTAGGCGAATTGAAAGGGGAGAAGTCAAAGAAGAGTAATGACTTGGACATTGTGGAATGAAAAAGAGAATTTACAAATCTTAATTTGTAAAGAGTGGAAGGAAGGTCCAAGTTTTATGGAATGAGCCATAGTATTTCCTAACACATCTATGAAATGGTATTATCATGAAAGAAGGATGGCCATTAAGAAAAATAGATGAATATATGTGTGACTTTTGTTAACCCAAGAACAACTGGATAAATATCACACTCCAGAACTAGAGAACATGGTGATTGAAGTTCAAAATGAATTGAAGGAGAAACTTAGGTGCAAAGAAATTGAGTGGCAATAGAAATCTCATTGTGATTGGCTAAAACTAGGTGGAAAAATACTACTTTTCACATGTATGTAAACAAGTAGAGAAACCAGAACAAATTTTTTCGACTAAAGGATGATAAATGGCAATGGATTGAGCATTTGATGGTTATGAGACCACATATGAAAGAGTTTTTTTGAGGAACTATTCATAGACATCAGAATGGCCTCAAGGATTAATGCTAGTATTGCCTCCTAGGTTTGTTTCCCTTGAACAAAATTGTAGCAATGATTACCAATGGCTAAGACTCCCAATGTTGATGAGATTTTAATTGTTTAAAGTCTATGGCGCTTATGAAAGAACCTGGTCCAGATGGCATTAATGCCAAGTTCTTGTAAGAAAATTGGGTTATCATTAAGGGTTCACTTATAAATCTTATTCATGATCCATTCCCAAGTGACAAGTGTTGGGTTTTGTGGAGGCAACAAGAGTAGTAGAAACAATAAAATTTTCTCCACATACCCTATGAGAAGATCTTGTTAACCACAACATATTAAGAAAGAGGGAGCATGGGATATACCTCACAGTGGATCAGGTCCAACAATGTCCCTTAGACGATGATGTGTGTCGCTCCTCGCATGCACAGATGGTCCTCATCCGTCCTTTGAATGCAAGAAACTCAACGTATGCGTCTCTACTTCATCCATGAAGATGGACTAGAACTCCACGTCATGCTTCATATGCCAGTGGGAAGGAGTGGCCTTCTTATTGATGGCGTGCTAGGTCAGTTGCTGTCCTTCTCTTTCGCTTGGGGATGATGACAACCAGGGTTCATGTACAAGAGCGTGGGCATTAGAATTTTGAAATGTGTCTACCAGCCGTCATGCCCCTATCGATGGAAGAGGAAAGGAAGCATAATTTACCAAAACCCTCAGGTAAACAAAAAGGTTGCAACTGCATTTAAAATGAGCCGCTTGTAGGATAATAAAGGAATATTATGAAACCCATTAATTAACCAATTAATCATATTAATTGATTAACTAATTCTCATCACCCAACTCTAGTCAATCCACTCAAGAATAGCCATTTGACTTAACAATTAATTAGCTTAAACACTTTAACCAATTAACTTATATATTTTCTAATAAACTACCTAAATATTTTGATAATCAACTTAACATTTACAATCATCTACAATTATACTCTTATTCCAACAGATCCTATGTTTGTGACCCTGTAGGCTCCAAACTACGTTGGCAGTGATATTCATAATCATATTATGATTTCACAAGCAATGATTGGTATCTAGTAAGACTTCATTGCTACTGAAGTAATTGGAGATGTTGGAGAACAACTTAACCTATCTTCTATCATTGGTGTTACAACGATTGTATAGTTCCTTTGTCTCTAATTTCCAAATTGAACTCGAGGCATGGAATCATCATCATCTTCAACATTAAATCCATGTTCCTTGAACTAGAGCAGTTTGTCTAAGTTGCGTGTAAGCTCAATATCACATATTGACTCACACCAGCATGGCTGTTACGACCCCATCTGAGCTTAATTGGTAAACTAGGGTTTACCTAGACAATTACAAAGATTAATTAGAATAATCATTCTTGAAATCTAATTAATGACGATAACACAATTAGGATGTTTTAACTATGATAAGAAGTCTAAATGTTCTTTTGTCTTGAGAATTAGGGTTTGAGAAGCATAAACCCTAATCGGCCCAAAATAGGGTTTTGATGATACATGAATACAGAATTTGATAAGTAGAATGTATCACTAAATGATTTTTAGTATTTTATGTGTAATTCATATTTACTTAAAATTTGGATATGATTTGGATATATAAAATTTAAACAACATTGGAAAATATCAGAAATTTTGAAGAATGTTATGACCTGTTTATCGGTCGAGTTTCAAACTCGACCGATCATATTTCCAGACTTATATAGCAGTGTGGTAATTGAATTTTATCTTTTTATTGGTATATCCAATTGATCTCAAATTTTAACTGTGCTTGAAAAACAAAGCTTTAGACACTCTGTTAAATTGGAATAATTTTTGAATGACTTTTGATCTCTACAGTGAGGGTGTCGGTCGAGTTCTGTGCAGGACAAACTCGACCGAATCTGCTGCAGACTGCAATATAGCAGTGCACTGTTCTATTTTTAATTATTTATTGGTAACTCAAAATGATCTCAAATTTTAACTGAAGCTTTATAGATCAATTATAAACAACTTAATAAATTCCCATAATTGTTGGAGAAGGTTTGATCTCTGAAATAAACGAATTACAGTAACTTTGTATAACTGAATATTCAGCCAAAATAATTAAAGTTGAGTGTTGGGTCAATATGCAATTGACCCAAGCAGCTCAAATTGACTTATATGATCGACCACACAAACACAAAGCTCTCATTCTTCGTCATCCATCCCAGAGAAACGAAAATCTAGAGAGAGAGGGAGAGTTAGGGCTTGAGTGGAGAAAGAGGAGGAATTGCTGACCTAGGGTTTTGCGGTCCGAGGAATGGTGAAATCAAGTAAGTTTGGATCCTTTGCATAGACTTTTATGGTGAATCTTCTCTCTCATGTCAAGATTCCGTCCATGCTCTGATTTGATCCAAGATGATGTCGAAATTCCCTCTTTTCTCACCCTTTCTTCATAATCCCTCATTTTCAAGGTTTCCTAGTTGAATGGAAGAAGAATTGGGAGATTTGCTAGGGATTTGATATGAGTTCGAGATCCCCTGAGTTGAGCTGCAGTTTTGAGGTGTTTTCACACCTTGGGGTGAGTGGGTTCTTCCTTTAAACAGTATCATGCACGAAATTTGATTATAGCATCAAAATCCCTAATTGCTTAGTATGTGATTCTAAACCCTGAAATGTCCGTTTGATTTAAGTTGTTGCAAATTGATATGATATGGATTCCTTCTCTGTTTGAATGACTCTTTGATGGTAGATTCACATCAGAAACGTATACAACACATCCTAGTAAGAATGCTTTTCAGATTTATACCATATGATGTAATTTAGGGTTTAACTTAATTGAGATATCACTAGAGTTTCAACCTTATTGAAGAGGACTAGTAATCCTATAAGTGGTTAGGATGTACCTCATGGGTTATCTTAATTGAATTTTATTCTTGATACATGATATCTCAGTGAATAGCATGTAAACCTAAATTTAGTTCACTTTCCATGGTTTCATACATATATCGATTGTATATGATTTGTTGAAATCAATCTTTATTTAGTGAATGCTTATATCCTATGAAATCCTTATGAGAGCCATGTGAAAATGTGAATGAGGTGAATGAAACCCTAAGAGTAGGGTGTTAGCATGTGATGAATGAATAAGGAAAATGAAACCCTAAGGATAGGGTGTTCAATGAATCATGTAATGGTGACATGAAAGATCTCGATATGAGATGTGGTGATACTTAACTGTTGAATTGTATGTTTCTAGTGCATTTAACTTTATATGCATGTTCTCTCTGAGTTGATATCTACATACTGCAGGGCTTCTTATATTTCAATACATATCTCATAAATTGCAGGTGATGAGATATGACATTCCCTAGAAAGGGATGTTACTGAGACATGGTATATGTTGAATACATGAGCTATGATGTTTATATGTCAATCAGTTAATAGACTTAGGTGCCCTAACACCGTAGAACCCCTTTGAGAGGTCTGCACCAAAGGGGTGAAACTCGTGTTGCAACAATAACTGTGCTTGTGTCACGGTGGCACGAGGATAGAGAGAGACAATGTTGCAACAAGAACTGTGCTTGTGTCACGGTGGCACTGTGGAAAATAGGGGTTATTCAACATTAATCCGTGCTTGTGTCACGGTGGTAACCCGGTGAGACTCTCCGCCTATGTGCTCAGGTTAGAGGAGGAGTCTAGAGTACACTCTTTTGAGAGTATAGTGAGGCCTTGTGAGCCTGAGAGTCCTGTAGCAGACCAGGGTTGGCAGTCAGACTTAGCATTTCCCGGGTGTGTCGCTAAGTCTTGTACGGTGGGATCGTAGTTCGCTACGGATCTTTATATGCAGAGTACACTGCATATGATTAGGGCATAATAATAATATTATAAATATGTGATCATATAGGTTCATAGAGTTCCTTATAAATGAAAGAGTTAAGGAAGACTAGAGCATAGTCTTCTAGTAGTTATTCTTTGGATGCAATATTTACATTCCTTATTATTTCAATTATATTGTTTTAGAACCGCTCAGTGTAGTATTTATTGTTGTTAAATTTCATATCGTTTACTCAAAGTTATATATGTAATCACATTAGTGCCTTAGACTGTTTCCTTGAAGTACTCATTCACTGAGCGAGTAGGCTCACCCCTCTACTCAAACATTTTAGGGTTAACCGCGTGGACTTGAAGATGGTCAGATCATCAGTGTAGATCTTCTACAAGAGTTAAGTACAAGATTAGTTGAGTCAGTCGGTCCTTGTCACTCTAGGTCCTCAGTAAGAGATAAGAGAGAGAGTTGTAATTACGATGTGTAATATTGTTCCTCTTTTGATATGTATGCTAATTAGCAAGTTTTATGTGCATAAGGTGTGAGAGACATCATGAATGTTTATACATGTACCTTTACTATTGAAGTCTGATTAGTAAAAGAAATGTTCAGATTCCTTTGTTAAGATGTTATGTGGTTTAATGCGGGGAAACAAGAGTTTTAAAGAAAAGAATAAAAGTTAAGGGTGTTCTTTGTGTTACATATAAGTCCTATCTTATGCCCTAATCTCATGATTTGAGGAAATTGTGAGATCGGGGTGTAACAGCTTGGTATTAGAGCTTAGGGTGAGTTGTCAAGGACCATTAAGTTAGTAAGTTAGAGTCCTATGTGTGGCAGATAGGAGATGTTTGATGTTAGTTTTGGGGATTTGGGTATTTGGATATCCTGGCCCGATATCTGAGTACTTGGATCAACCAGTACAAGCTACTCTGTCTATTGTTTTACGTATACCCTGGCCAGGTATACAGTGGAAGAATGGGCTATAGAGGAACCCTAGAAATGTTAGGGTTAGAAAACGAGAAAAGAAACAAGAATTAAGAGCATAAATGTAAAAGGAGATAGAACTTACATTTCATAATGTTGTTTTTGTTGGAAATGTATAGAAATGCTCTTATATGTTTGAATTGAAATATTCAATACTTTGAAATATGGGTCCTTAATATCTGTTGTACACTATGTAGTTGTAGCATTTATTGATTTCATTCTTTGTAACAAGTAGACTAGAATTGACCTTTGAATGAGCTTTTGTTAGTGGATAAGTTTTCTTCCACACTTCTGAGATGAATAGGAGTTGAGTAATCCTTTATAGTTCTTGGCTTCACGACTTCAGGTTTGGCCTGGTCCGGCTGGCAGGATGCGTTACTAGGATCTAATGACTCCTATTAATAGTATAATAAGAATAGACTCTGGATAATTAGACCCACATTAGAGTGAGAATGTACATACATTAAGATGTTGAAACAGATGGGCAAGATCAGAACAACTAAGAATTAGTTGAAACTGATATCTGAGGTTCAATTTTGGGGCCTCATATGAGAAACCCTTAATTGGGAATAAAGGAACATGATATGAAGTTCATAATCAGTTTATTGATTAATATTATATGAACTATACATATGAAATATAGAAAAGATATGTGAAATGTATGTATGATTCAAGATAGCAAGAATCAATCATGAAGAATGAATCATATAATTGAGTATAATGCTTTTATGAACTCTAAAGCAAAGGCTAAGTAGAGAATAGGGTTGAGCATTCAATAGGTCCATAGGAGTAAAGAGTCTTCAAAAGAGTAAAAGTGAAGAGGATCGTATGAACATGTAATTCATAAGACTAGAACAACAAACTAGTTTCTAAGCAAAGAACATAGGTGTAGTTTAATGAATGAATAAGTCATACAAAGGTAGACTGTATTCAGGAGAGAAAAACTTGATTGGAAGAGAAACTGTGTTTGACCCATGCATGATCCACTTGATTTAAAAATGAAGAATATGTAATGTATTCAACATGAGGAAAAACTAATAGAAGGACTATTAATTTAGAACGTTAACTTCACAATAGTATAAAGATAAAGGAGGAAATATGTGCAACATGGTATACATGACCATACATATGAATAAGCAACATGGTCATAAGAGAAAAATTTAGAATTAAAGATGACAGGTTAAAGAGTAGTATATGGTAAGAGGACTATGAAACGTAAGAAAGGGTTTGATATATGATGGAAAAGTTATAAATAAAGAGGTTGTGAGATTCAAGCAAGTGCTAATTAATCAAATATCTCTGTTGATAACTAAGTAAATCTACATACGAGAATGTATTAAGGGAATGTTTGAATACAAGTATTCCAAGTCTTAAAATCATCTTCTCTTTCATATATTCCTTAATGAGAGTAAGGTGGGAATGAAATGATAAGAGAAAATGAATCATATACGGTGCATAACTACCTTGGTGGGGTCATCTAGTGAATGTAATAGTGATATACTATATGATGAAGTGCGATAAGAAATAAAATTCTTGTGTGATAGCAAGAATGATGAATAATCTATTCCTATCTTAAATACTTCAATGTTAATGATGTTTATTGTATATAATCATATGAAAAGGATAGGTAGCAAAAAGTAAAGAAGTAATGAATGAGCAGAGAGATATGGGAAAACACTAGCTTTGCGTAATATGTGAATTTGTTTTTACATGTATGATTTGTTGAAGGCATATTAAGGTATGAAAGTTGGTTCTACATATGATTTCAGGGTATTTGTGTAAGCTATATGTTAAATTAAAGGCGTATGATGGTTGTAGTAATTCATACCTGATATGCATCTTACTATCGTGTATTTGTGATATGGTGATACGGTTTGGATGATGTCAGAACACATGGAGAGATACCCTGAACAAGGTAGTCATACTTATCCACTCATATTAATAGAAAGGGATGATAATCAGATTGTCTGGACAAATAACCCTAATGAGGTGTAGCTTGTTATACCTAGCTCTAATATAACTGAGTGATGGTAATTGAGTATGATTAATGCTTGAATGACTGATACAATTGTGGATTACTTTATTACTGTTGTTGAAACCCTAAAATGATATAATACGATGGTTACACTTTGAATTGTGTGTGGGCCCATAACCTACAGGTCCCAGGATCGAAACAGGATAGTATGGAATGAGGTGGTAATGCTTCACCTCATGCATCCATGACCCAATGGGGATGCCAAGAGTAGTATTGTGCAATTGATTGTTGAATCTAGCCTTTTAATTCAAGACTGTTTTGCTATTTGAATAGCACTTTATTAAATTTTAAAACAGCATGGTGAACTCACTTTTGTCACTTAAAGGTGATACAAAACAATAGAACTTTCTGAGCCGCATAAGTTGAGATAGTTGTATCAGAGTATCAGAGTTGTGCAGCGAAAGCATGATGGTTTATCTTTGCATTCTATGTTTGACTGCGGCATAAAGAATTTGCTTGATATCATTGAGAACTATTTGAAATATGTTGTGATTTAGTAAAGAATTAAAAGATCTAATGTTGAAAACTACATTCAGGTATGAAATACAAGAATATAATGACATGGAAGGCTTTAGAAGCTTAGAATAACCTTGAATGTATCTTTCTTGTAGGTTTATGTTTCGAGGACGAAACATTCTAAGGGGGGAAGAGTTGTTACGACCCCATCTGAACTTAATTGGTAAACTAGGGTTTACCTAGACAATTGCAAAGATTAATTAGAATAATCATTCTTGAAATCTAATTAATGACGATAACACAATTAGGATGTTTTAACTATGATAAGAAGTCTAAATGTTCTTTTGTCTTGAGAATTAGGGTTTGAGAAGCATAAACCCTAATCGGCCCAAAATAGGGTTTTGATGATACATGAATACAGAATTTGATAAGTAGAATGTCTCACTAAATGATTTTTAGTATTTTATTTGTAACTCTGATTTACTTCAAATTTGGATATGATTTGTATATATAAAATGTGAACAACATTGGAAAATATCAGAATTTTTGAAGAATGTTCTGACCTGTTTATTGGTCGAGATTCAAACTCGACCGATCATATTTCCAGACTTCTATAGCAGTGTGGTAATTGAATTTTATCTTTTTATTGGTATATCCAATTGATCTCAAATTTTAACTGTGATTTAAAAACACAAGACACTCTGTTAAATTGGCATAATTTTTGGATGACTTTTGATCTCTACAGTGAGGGTGTCGGTCGAGTTCTGTGCAGGACAAACTCGACCGAATCTGCTGCAGACTGCAATATAGCAGTGCACTGTTATATTTTTAATTATTTATTGGTAACTCCAAAGGATCTCAAATTTTAACTGAATCTTTATAGATAAATTATAAACAACGTGCTAAATTCCCATAATTGTTGGAGAAGGTTTGATCTCTGAAATAAACGAATTACAGTAACTTTGTATAACTGAATATTCAGCCAAAATAATTAAAGTTGAGTGTTGGGTCAATATGCAATTGACCCAAGCAGCTCAAATTGACTTATATGATCGACCAAACACACACACAACTCTCATTCTTCATCATCCATCCCAGAGAAACGAAAATCTAGAGAGAGAGGGAGAGTTAGGGCTTGAGTGGAGAAAGAGGAGGAATTGCTGACCTAGGGTTTTGCGGTCCGAGGAATGGTGAAATCAAGTAAGTTTGGATCCTTTGCATAGAATTTTATGGTGAATCTTCTCTCTCATGTCAAGATTCCATCCATTCTCTGATTTGATCCAAGATGATGTCGAAATTCCCTCTTTTCTCACCCTTTCTTCATAATCCCTCATTTTCAAGGTTTCCTAGTTGAATGGAAGAAGAATTGGGAGATTTGCTAGGGATTTGATATGAGTTCGAGATCCCCTGAGTTGAGCTGCAGTTTTGAGGTGTTTTCACACCTTGGGGTGAGTGGGTTCTTCCTTTAAACAGTATCATGCACGAAATTTGATTATAGCATCAAAATCCCTAATTGCTTAGTATGTGATTCTAAACCCTGAAATGTCCGTTTGATTTAAGTTGTTGCAAATTGATATGATATGGATTCCTTCTCTGTTTGAATGACTCTTTGATGGTATATTCACATCAGAAACGTATACAACACATCCTAGTAAGAATGCTTTTCAGATTTATACCATATGATGTAGGGTTTAACTTAATTGAGATATCACTAGAGTTTCAACCTTATTGAAGAGGACTAGTAATCCTATAAGTGGTTAGGATGTACCTCATGGGTTATCTTAATTGAATTTTATTCTTGATACATGATATCTCAGTGAATAGCATGGAAACCTAAATTTAGTTCACTTTCCATGGTTTCATACATATATCGATTGTATATGATTTGTTGAAATCAATCTTTATTTAGTGAATGCTTATATCCTATGAAATCCTTATGAGAGCCATGTGAAAAGGTGAATGAGGTGAATGAAACCCTAAGAGTAGGGTGTTAGCATGTGATGAATGAATAAGGCAAATGAAACCCTAAGGATAGGGTGTTCAATGAATCATGTAATGGTGACATGAAAGATCTCGATATGAGATGTGGTGATACTTAACTGTTGAATTATATGTTTCTAGTGCATTTAACTTTATATGCATGTTCTCTCTGAGTTGATATCTACATACTGTAGGGCTTCTTATATTTCAATACATATCTCGTAAATTGCAGGTGATGAGATATGACATGCCCTAGAAAGGGATGTTACTGAGACATGGTATATGTTGAATACATGAGCTATGATGTTTATATGTTAATCAGTTAATAGACTTAGGTGCCCTAACACCGTAGAACCCCTTTGAGAGGTCTGCACCAAAGGGGTGAAACTCGTGTTGCAACAATAACTGTGCTTGTGTCACGGTGGCACGAGGATAGAGAGAGACAGTGTTGCAACAAGAACTGTGCTTGTGTCACGGTGGCACTGTGGAAAATAGGGGTTATTCAACATTAATCCGTGCTTGTGTCACGGTGGTAACCCGGTGAGACTCTCCGCCTGTGTGCTCAGGTTAGAGGAGGAGTCTAGAGTAAACTCTTTTGAGAGTATAGTGAGGCCTTGTGAGCCTGAGAGTCCTGTAGCAGACCAGGGCTGGCAGTCAGACTTAGCATTTCCCGGGTGTGTCGCTAAGTCTTGTACGGTGGGATCATAGTTCGCTACGGATCTTTATATGCAGAGTACACTGCATATGATTAGGGCATAATAATAATATTATAAATATGTGATCATATAGGTTCACAGAGTTCCTTATAAATGAAAGAGTTAAGGAAAACTAGAGCATAGTCTTCTAGTAGTTATTCTTTGGATGCAATATTTACATTCCTTGTTATTTCAATTATATTGTTTTAGAACCGCTCAGTGTAGTATTTATTGTTGTTAAATTTCATATCGTTTACTCAAAGTTATATCTGTAATCACATTAGTGCCATAGACTGTTTCCTTGAAGTACTCATTCACTGAGCGAGTAGGCTCACCCCTCTACTCAAACATTTTAGGGTTAACCGCGTGGACTTGAAGATGGTCAGAGCATCAGTGTAGATCTTCTACAAGAGTTAAGTACAAGATTAGTTGAGTCAGTCAGTCCTTGTCACTCTAGGTCCTTAGTAAGAGATAAGAGAGAGAGTTGTAATTACGATGCGTAATATTGTTCCTCTTTTTAAATGTATGCTAATTAGCAAGTTTTATGTGCATAAGGTGTGAGAGACATCATGAATGTTTATACATGTACCTTTACTATTGAAGTCTGATTAGTAAAAGAAATGTTCAGATTCCTTTGTTAAGATGTTATGTGGTTCAATGCGGGGAAACAAGAGTTTTAAAGAAAAGAATAAAAGTTAAGGGTGTTCTTTGTGTTACATATAAGTCCTATCTTATGCCCTAATCTCATGATTTCAGGAAATTGTGAGATCGGGGTGTAACAATGGCCATGCATTTCTCGGTCTCTCTTATCAAGTGTCCAGGATATCAAACTCTTGTTGGAGGGATAAATCCCATATACATAACTCATAGTCATCCCCATGTGTCAAAGTGCACTTGAGAACCACCTTTATGGCAACCCCTTTTCTAGATCATGATGAATGATGTCAAAGCACACTGAACGACATGTGATGAGTGAAGTGACTTCAGGTCTAAGAACCACAATTACCACCATCACTATGAGAGATAACTCTAACTACCAATCATGGTTTCCATGTCTCACTCTCATGGTGGGTCTATCCGATACACTATTCTCTAACTAGTACCTCTGTGCTTGGTTTGATATCACATGTCATGAGTAATGAGATTTTGTCATCAACCAACACACACTCTAGTCTTAAGTGTTACTGTTGTCTATTAGCCTTCCATAATAACATATGACTAGGGACATAACAAGAATGCATATACTCTTGACATTCCTATTATCTCATTGTTCATGTCCTCAACCCGAAGACAAACTTCATGGAGTAATATCATTCTTTAGACATTTATTATGTTACATCATTATCAAAATAACTTGTAAGATTGACTTTATAATTAATCAAATTATTTACAAGATATGCCATTACAATCATCATATGATCAGCTCTCTGGGCATACATACCAACAACAAGTTGGAGGAAGGAGTCACTAACTCTTCTATTTTCCAATACTGAAGAACTCTCAATCAGATACTTGCAATCAGTTGAGAGCAATCTCTTTTAAAAAATGTATGTGTAAAACTATTTTCAAAAATAATTGTAGCCATTTTAAAACCTCACTTGAATAAATGGATCGCTCCCATGCATATGAGCTTTATACTAGGAAGGAGGATCACTGATAATGTGACTGTTGTTTAAGAGATTATTTTCCATTGAGTTTACACATTCAAGGAAACACATGCTAGCCATCAAGCTAGATCTAGAAAAAGCCTATGATCGTATGAGTTAGGACTTCATTTTGGACAAAAATCCTGTGATCGTATGAGTTTGGACTTCATCTTGGACACTCTATAGAGAACAAAAATTCCTACTAACCTAATTTCTATCATAATGCATGTTATCACCATAGGTAAATCTTCTTTTATCTGAGGGGATGAAGCTTTGGAAGCCTTCAAACCTTCTAGGGGAGTCAGAAAGGTGACCCTTAGTCACCATACATGTTTTTTTATGTCTGGATAGATTGAGTCAAACCATAGCATTGGATGTGGAACATAGGAACTAGAAGCTTGCAATCTTTACTAGATAGAAACTCACCTTCACTCATGCCTACTTTGCTGACAATATTTTGTTACTTGGAGAAGCCACAGTGAGACAAAAGGGAGTTTGAGGAAATTTGAAGAAGCTTCAGGGGATAATCTAGCAAAGGATAAATATAATACATTCTTTTTGAAGGGGACACCAGACATGATTAAAAGACAAATTTTTAGAACAAAATGGATTCTAAAGATAGAAAACTTTTGAAAGCATTAGAGATTTCAATATTCCATGGAAGGAACTCAAAAGAACTATTTATAGAGCTAGTAGGTAACCTACAAAAAAAGGTTAATGGATGGATGCATTGACTCTTACCTGAGCTAGACACATTATGTTGGCCAAATTGGTGCAAATTCTACTAATGCTTGGATAATGCAATTGATAAAATTAACCGTGACAAGATAAAGCAACTAATAAGGGACTTAGATGGAATGGGGAGACTAAAAGATCAAGGACCAACCTAATGTCATGGAAGAAGGTGGTGGGACTTGTAGATAAATGCAATTTGGGCATCTACTTAGCCAAATAGTGTAATGAAGATCTTATCATGAAGTCCACTTGATATTTAATTACAAGAAGGAATTTTGGATGGAGACATCTAATGAGAGTACGTATCAAATAAAAATGGCTATAGAAAGATAGGCTCTAGCTTGTGTTTATGCATTCAGATTTAGTTATTTGTTGTCAATAATAATAGAGGTTTTGTTAGTGGTAAAGAGACAAGTTTCTTGGAGGATCAATGGGTGAAATATAAATCTAACAAATGATACTACTTCACAAACACATACCATTGAATTTGTTTTATATGAAAGTGGTCGCGGTGGTGAAAAGATGACGGTAATTGAGATGATGACTTTTTGAAGGTCTGGTTCACTAAGAAAATTGTGATTGAAATCCTGAACAAGGAACCTCCACAACCTATGATAGGATAGATACAATTAGTCATTGCAGAAACATTGTGTGTTAGTAGGGTTTACAGGAAGGGGGAGCAACATAATAACAAAAAAAATCCAATTTTACACTATCTCTTAGATCCTTCATAGCTTTAAAGTGTAGGTGAAAAAAAGATGTAGAAATGATGAAAGATACCTTTTTGCACACCAATTATCCAACAAATACATGTAGTTGTCAAGAAGAACTCAAGCTTTTGGATCTAGATTCAAAGCTACCACCAAGAAATCTGAATCATCTACCAATAAATATGGATCAACAACTAAGGTATTGCACATATGTCTTCTTTGCAATACCTTGTTTTCATCTATTAAAACAACTTCTCAAAGCCTCTGCATGTGTGCCTCAGCCTGTAATTTGTCCATCTGGATGAGGGAGAAGATGGTGCACCACATTGGACACCAATTTTAAGAAGAACATGAGTTGTCAACATGTTAGTTGTCCAAAACTCACTTTCTTCTCTTATCTTGGGCAATAGTCCTTAGGACAACTTCTCTCTCTTCAAGAGGGTTATATGATGACCAACTTGTATCACAAGTTGTGTCTCGTCTCTCACATACTTTTGGATGCAACCCTTTGTATGGGAGAGCCATAGGTTTGGAAAACCCTAATTTAAATCCCTTTCCTAATTGCAATAAAAAAATTAGTCTCAATAAAGAGAACTCATACTACAATTCCAATCAACCGACTGGGATTCCCAATTATCCACTTGGGTCATCGCAGATCTAATTCTGAATTGGTTTCCTAATGGAAACCTTCCTTGTTGAACTATGACACCCAATCGGCTGAATGGGTCATTCAAGATCCAAATATGAATTGGTTTCCAAATTGAAACATTCCTTGTTGTGTTCTAGGTCGCTGACTCATTGGTCACAATACAAAGTGAAAACCAGTCAACCAATTGACAGTCAATTGATTCATTGACCCAACCAATATAATCAGATGCTTTACATTCTATTTTCTTGACTAAGTAAGGAATCAACCTATTTTATTATTTACAACCACTCAAGTCATATGTTTGATAGAAAACTTTAATTTCCTATGCATTCTCATGTGTGTGACCTAGTGCGTTCCTCATAACATTGGTAGTGATGCTCAAAACCTCACAAGAAAAAATTGGTGTCTAGAAACATACCATTGCACCCAAGTACTAGGAGTAAGTTGGAGAACAACTCCAACATGTAAAATGATCGATGTTTCCATGACCATATAATCCCTTTGTTAGAGATATCCATATTGAAACTAAGGCATGTAATTTTCATCCTCTTTACTGGTATGTATGCCCAGAGAGACAATCATATGATGATTTTGATGACATATCTCATAAAGGATTTGATTAATAATAAAGGAAATCTTCTGATTTATTATGTTTCACTTAGTTATGAGATTATTAAGAAACATAATGAATGTCTAAACAATGAAATAACTGAAAGACGTATGTCTTCGATTGATGACCTAAACAATGAGATCATATAGATGTCAAGAGTATGTACATTCTTTTTATGTCCCTAGTAAGATGTTATTGTGGAAGGCTAATAGAAAAAAATAACACATAAGAGTAGAGTGTGTATTGGCTGATGAAAAATTCTCATCAGCCATGATATGTGATATCAAACCAAGCACATAGATACTTGTTGAAGAATAGTGTATCAGATAGACCCACCTTGAGAGCGACACTTGGAAACAATTATTGGTGGTCATAGTCATCTTTCATAGTGAAGGTGGTGATTGTGGTTCTTAGACCTAAGATCACTACACTCATCACATGTCGTTTAGTGTACTTTGACATCATCCACCATGACCTTGAATAAGGGTTGCCATAAAGGTGATGATCAGATGCACTATGACGCATGGGGATGATTGTAAGTAATGTAGATGGGATTTTCCCCTATTATACCAAAGTTTGATATCTTGTCCACTTGATAAGCGAGACTGATAAAAGCATGTGCATGCACATGTGAATCAATATATGATATTGAGATCACATATATCTTAGACAGACTGGTCTAATTCAAGGAACATGGATTGAAAATTGAAAGGATGACGATTCCATGCCTTGAATTCAATCTGGATATCAATGATAAAGGAATTATTAATTCACTAAACACAAATCATATATTGTAGGTTGAAGTTGTTCTTGAACTTTCTAATTACTTGGGTAGCGATGACGTGTTACTAGACGTCATTCTTTGCTTGTGATGTCAAAAATGGGTATGGACATACATTGCCAACATAACCTAGAACCTATAGGATCACACACATAGGATACACTTGGCATAGGAGTTCATTTATGATTATGGTTTAAACTTTATTAATAAAGAGTTAGGTATTCAATTTAAACAAAATTTGTTCAATATTGACTGACCGAATTGTGAACCGACCGGTTCAAGTGTTGAACTGACCATTTCAGTATGTTAGGTCAATTGAACCAACTTTGGAAATCCTGAATAGTGAACCAACCGGTTCAGGATGTGAACTGATTGGCTCAGGTTCATGAACGGACTAGCTCAGGTTGTAAACTGAGTGGTTGGTGGATCAATTCGATTGATTCAAGGATTTGATTTGGCGTCATGTTGTGCTTTGAATCGAATATTAATTTCCAATAAAATTGTGATTGGGAAACATGATGAAATGATCTATTCAAGGGTTGAACCGATTGGATCACATGCCAACTGGTCGATTCACCTGTGAACCGACTATTCACCATTCAGAGGCTGTGAAAATTCATGAAATTCCGGTCCCTTCCGCTCTGACTGAGATTGGGAACACCGACCCTTACCCTCCTATAAATAGAGGGGTATTGTGGGCTTCTCAGGACACAACTCAATTTCCTCTTACAATTGTTTGTCTTCTCTATTTTTGGTAACTAAAAGAACCTAAGAAATTCCTACTCGCTAAAGGGAGGGATATCAAGGGAGAACAATTATAGGAGAGAAAGTTGGTACTAGTACATCAATGATAGGGGACAACTCCTTCTTGTCAGTTCTTCTAGAACGATAGGGGCTCTTGGTTATCTGTGTGGACTACCATAGAGTCAAGGAGATTTTCCTACTTAGAGGACAACATCAAATTGGTGTCTATGGTGATCAACCAGGAGCTTCTACTGACGTCGTCTGAGTGCAAGTTGAAGAAAGCCACATACCGCAATGAGGGAATAGTCATTGGACTTATTCTAGGACCAGGTATGACCTCATAAACCATCCTTCGTATTACATAGTTGTTGACGTGATCGTCTATTAATGGGGAATATGGTAGATATTTTTTTGTTTCCGTTACCTATCTGATGCCATATTTACCTACAATGGTATCAAAGCCACATCAATTTACTATGTTTTGGAATTTAATCGACATGATATGATTTTAGTTTTTTCCTTTTATTTATTACATACAATGCAAATATCTAAAATGATTAATATTCATATCCGATTAAATACCACATACAATCTCAAACTAATATATATATCTATATATACATATATATACATAAATATACATTTATATACATATATATACATATATATATACATATATATATACATATATATATATATACACACACACACAGACATATATATATATACATATATATATATATATATACACAGACATATATATATATATATATATATATATATATATATATATATATATATATATATATATATATATATATAGCCCGTTTATTTAATACCCATGCAGGTAGCCTGGATTTTGCTACCCGACAGCCAAAAAAGTAACTGTTCTGACCAAAAAAGTAATTATGCTATCAAAAAAAGTAACTATATTGATCAAAAAGTAACTATGCGACTAAAAAAGTAATCTCGTAAAAAATACATAGCAGATATATATGTACCCGTATTTTGAAATCTACCATTACAAACATAACTATCTATGCATGAAACTCAACAGTTTGCAAGGTAAAGTAACCCTCTACGTGTCAAAAGTAACCAACTTGAAAAAAAGTAACCGAAATGGGGGGTGGGTATCTACCTACGTGGGCATTAAATACGGGCTATATATATGTATATATATATAAATATATAAATATATATATATATATATATATATATATATATACAAACTACATGTGCCGCCCTAAAAGATGATTTAGATGGTGGATATGTAGCATGGTTATGGCAAATAACCCAAATATCTATGTGTGGTTGGATGGTTGTTTATTCCTATTTATATCTCAATTTTCATACGGAGCATTCACCTTCTTCTTCCCAATGTAAAAATATTATTCTTTCTCAGCTATGCTTCCCTAGAATGTAACTTGAGGTTTCTCATTACTATGTAGTACGTTAACAACAATAGAATAGTTTATTTTCTTGCCACAACAAAGAAGACATTCAACCTCAAGCGAGCCAACTGTTTCACTAGACCAACCAACCAGATGGAGGACCGACGAGTACAGCAGATGGAAGGAGCCAAACCAATTAGATGGAGACCCAACCAATCTTTTGGAGGTGTCTAGACATCAGTTGGACTAGAGTCCATATGATCGTTCTGACAACCAACTGACCGTCCAAGAGGTGATCCGATCAGTTCAAGGGTTGAACCTCAACCCAGATTGGTTCAAGCATAGATCTACACCAACAACATGTTCATGCATGAGATGTAGACCTAGGTGGTTGTAATTCCTTATGGCTCCAAGGAATTACATTAGTATGTCCATAACCATCGCTAATGTTTTATATTGCATGTTCACATTTGTGGAATATAGCATGTATATGATACATACTATAGTATGTGGTGATTGGATACATATATGCATATACACATAAGTCTAAGATGCTTTCCATTAGTAACACACATGAAAAACTTGATCGATTATGTGTAGGCATTCCAAGCATAGTATGCTACTGATATTGTGGAAGTGTGGTGGTAGTTATGTGGGTCTCTAAGTGGGGTGCATTTCTATCGTGTTGGTTTTTGGGTCAGGCTTAACTGGGTGTTCTTAATGAGATTAAGCACCTAGAGGCATGTAGTGACTATAGGAAGGAGTTACACATACCATCTATCCAAGAATTGCACAAGATGCAATTGGCGATATTGTCTACGTTAATGATTGATTATGGGTGCTAGAGTTGGTCGGGTAATAATTAAATGATTTTGGATCTTGGCTCATTAGAAATTTATGTATAATAGTATTCTGAATAGATAATTGAGGCTTATCAATTTGAACAAAATAATGAGAGTGGTAGTTAATTAAAGGCCTAATTAAACATCACCAAAATTCATACAAATCAAATCAAAATGGGTCTTTGATAAAAATGCAAATTTCTATTGTAGAATCAAATGACAACACACAACAACACATTTTCTCTATGATCTATCCTTGAGAAGGACAAGTTGAATGAGAATAATTAGCACGACTACTTTAGGATTCTTAGCATTGTTCTCACATAAGAGTGCAAGCTCTATTTCCTAGAGACACCAGAGTCAGAAGAACCACTTACCAATGCACCTAGGGCTGATAGAGATTCTTACAAGAATCACACTAAAGATGTCATTGATGTCAAATGCCTAATTTTGGGCTCCATGAACTATGAGTTGCAAAGACAACATGAGAACATGGACGTTATTGAGATGGTCACACATCTTAAGAAGATGTTCCAAGATTAGGTAAGATAGGATAGATTTGATGTCTCTAAAGCGATGTTCAAATGTAACATGGCGGAAGGAGATTCAATAGGTTCTCATGTGCTCAAGATCATTGGGTATGTGGAGAACCTTTCAAGATTGGGATTTCCTTTCGTTTAAGAGTTGGACATTGATGTGATTCTATAGTCTCTACTAGAGTCATACAGTCAGTTTGTCATGAACTATAACATGAATGACTTTGACAAACTATTGACAGAGTTACTTGGCATGTTGAGGACAACTGAGGCATAAATAAAAAAAGACAAGCCCAAGTATGTGATGATGATCAACAAACCAAAGGGAAAGTCTAAAGAAAAAGGCCAGCTAAAAAGAGTTCTAAAGATGGCCAGAAGCCTAAGTCTTCATCACTCAAGGCAAAGGAAGGAGTGAATAATGGAGGGAATTATCACCATTGTCACCAGCCTGGACATTGGAAGAAGAATCACTCTCTCTACATAGAGGAACTAAAGAAGGAGGGGATAGAAATCTCCACTCAGGTATATACATAATAAGATAAATTTGATTACTTCGCATCTTGGGTATGTGATACCGGATGCTGATCTGACATATGTTTGATATGTAGGATCTGATAAGAAGTAAGCCTTTACAAAAGGACAAGAATGGACTGTACTGAGCAAGATCTACTGCAAATTCAGTCTACATTTAGAATTTATCTTAGCCCGTAGGTCATGTAATAGAGTTACATGAATAGCTATTTCATTAAGACAATTATGTATCTTGTATGGACAAGGATGATAATGAATAAAGAGTTGTTAATGGTTCTATTTCAAAGATGTGATCTTGTATGGAAATGCCCCAAATGTCTTGTGATATTTATATGAAAGGATATAAAAGTGAATGTTTATTTTGTAAATACCTAAAGGATTACAATTGATAACTAAAACAATCTATAGTATTGTCATCTAAAGCACATATATGAGAAATGCACTTCTAGAATCCATGTTGATGTTTATCTAGACTCTTTTAGTTATTGAATCAATAAGAAACATGTAAGTCTTATGTGAGCAACATGACAAAACACCTCTCACTAGGTGTAGTGGGAGAGCAAGCATTCTATTAGGGCTTATATATATATACATATTGATGTATGAAGATATTTTAGAATAAATGCTAGAGTTAGTTATTTGTACTTCATTATATTTACTGATGATCTTAGTAGATATGAGGTTTGTATTTAGTGAAATACAAACATGAATCTCTTGAAGTTTTCAAGAAGATTTTAAATGAAGTATAGCTTTGATAAAAGTATTAAGAAACTTTGATATGATCAAATGTTGAAATACTTTACATCAATAGTTTGAGGACCTTTTGGAGAGACTGTGGTAGTGTATCACAATCAACTCCACCTGAAACATGATGATGTATAAAAAATAAGGAGTCACATCCTAATGAGTCATGATGTGATTATCATTTAATCTAATCTTATAATTTCCTATTTAGGCATATCTTAGCACTAAAATAGTGTATTGTCTAAAATGGTTTAATATGGTATGGACATGTCCCAATATGTTTTTAGGATTGAATTTTATACAAGAAAATAGTTTCTTGAAAAGATTTAATCACATAAATGTTAGTTTGTTGAACACTACTTATCTCAATCCAATAACAAAACTATTTGTTTCTCATATAGTTGAATTGTAAAATAATCAGTGGAAGTAAAGTCGAACTCGAGAAGTTTGAGATCAACAAGAAAACATTAAACTAGAGGAGGTGCAATGGGAATAAGGAGAATCACAAATTGTTGTGGAATCTCAAGTTCCCTTTATAGCACAAAGCTCGTAGTTCTGGTAGAACATCTCTAAGAATAAAACAGTGAGAATCCTATAACTAAGATAAGTTGTGAGTTGGTCATAAGATGATGAGCCAACAATCAACTAAGAACTATTGTGGGACCAGAGCCTAAGAAATGTCTTGAGGCCATTACATCCATAATAGAATCCATGAACACCAACAAAGTCTGACCTTGGTGGTATTACCTAGAGGGGTAAAACCCATAAGGCACAATTGGGGTTTCAAGTAGAAGACCGACATGGATAACATAAAATGATAGATTGGTTGAAAAGGTTTTCAAACCAGTTCAAAGTGTTGAGAATGATGAAATCCCATAACTAGTTGACATTCTTATTTTTGCAGCTTATTAAGACTATGAGATTTACATATGAAGATTCAAACCACATTCCTTAAAGGAATAATTGAGAGTATGTGTATGTGACACAACCTAAAGGTTTTATAACTCCATTAATGCAAAAAAATTCTATAAGATACAATGTTCAATCTACATGTTGGAAACAAGCATCTCAGAGATGGAATCTTCAATTTGATAAGAAAGTAAAAGAGTTTGACTTGAGTCAACATAAAAGGTGAGATCTATGATTACAAAAGATTTAGTGGCAACATATAAATATTCCACATATTGATGAGGAATAACATCTCAATACCAAGTATTGAATCCTGACATGGAAATAACCTTCTTGAAGAAGGATTAGGATAAACATCCTATGTGATAGGAATTGAGATCGATAGAGATAGTTTTGAAAGTTTCTTAACCTAAGTATGAGCACAGATATTGGCCAAATACTGAAAGGGTTCAACATGAAGAATTTAGTGAGAGAGAATATGTCCATGATACATGGAATTAGTCTCTCAAGAGCCCAATGTTCCAATGCTTGTGAAGAATGGAAGAGATGCCATATGCGTTAGCATTTGGATCTATCGTGTATGCAATATAATGTACTCATCTGATTATCTTATATGTATTTGACATGACAAGATGATATTAGTCAGATTCCAGTGAAGGTCATTGGAATACCATAAAGAAAATCCATTAGTACTTGAGAAGCACTAAAGGATCAGTTGTTGCACTATTGTGATAAGGAAGAGTTGGATGTAAAAGGTTACACCGATGCAAGCTTCAAAAATGATAGAGAATGATCACAATATAAAATTGTGTTTAATCTTAAAAGAAGAGTTGTGATTTGGAAAGGGTTCCAAACTACGAACCATTATTTTAATTATACAATAGAATTCGTATGTCCTGGTGTTATTAACACATGAGTTAGTAATGTATGGATATAGAAGTACATATATATAACTTAAGAGATGTTCCAACCATTGATGACACAGTAGAAATACTATGACAACAATGGAGACATTGGTTATGAAAGGAATATCAGATAGTATAATACGTCAATTCCATCTTATATGAGATCTTGCACAACAAAGTGATGTGAAACATGAAATATACCAACTAAAGGAAAAATGTTACTGACCCATTGGATTAGTACTTACATAGTAGAAACACGATGCACATGTTTAGATCATTAAGAATTAGATTCGTGGGTGACTGGATCTAAGTGCAAGTGGGATTCTGTTGGTATGTATGCCCAGAGAGACAATCATATGATGATTTTGTTGGCATCTCTTATAAAGGATTTGATTAATAATAAAGGCAATCTTCTGATTTATTCTGTTTCACTTAGTTATAAGATAATGAGAAACATAATGAAAGTCTAAAGAATGACATAACTCAATGATGTATGTCTTTGGGTTGATGACTTGAACAATGAGATCGTACAAATGTCAAGAGTATGTATATTCTTGTTATGTCCCTAGTCAGATGTTATTATGGAAGGCTAATAGAAAACAATAACACATAAGAGTAGAGTATGTGTTGGTTGATGACATAATCTCATTAGTCATGATATGTGATATCAAACCAAGCACATAGAAACTTGTTGGAGAATAATATATTAGATAGACCCACCTTGGGAGTGACACATGGAAACCATAATTAGTGGTCATAGTCATCTTTCATAGTGAAGGTGGTGATTGTGGTTCTTAGACTTGATATCACTACACCCATCACATGTCTTTCAATGTACTTTGACATCATCCTCTGTGACCTTGAATAAGGGTTGTCATAATGGTGATGGTCGGATGTACTGTGACACATGGGGAAGACTATGAGTGATGTAGATGGGATTTGTCCCTCCTATAGGAGTTTGATATTATGGCCACTTGATAAGTGAGATTGAGAAAAGAATGTGCATGCACATGTGAATCAATATATGATTTTGAGATCATATATATCTCAGACAGTCTAATGTAGTACAAGGAACATGGATTGAATTTCAGGATGATGATTCCATGCTTCGAGTTCAATCTAGATATTAGTGATAAAGGAATTATACAATCACTATAAAACCAACCACAAATTGTAGGTTGAATTTGTTCCCCAACTTTCCAATTACTTGGGTAGAAATGATTTGTTACTAGACGTTGCTCTTTGCTTGTGATGTCATAAATGGGTTATCGACATACACTGTCGACGTAACTATAGGGTCACACACAATCGATACACTTGGAATAGGAGTTCATT
This sequence comes from Alisma plantago-aquatica, assembly GCA_963693085.1. Lineage (NCBI taxonomy): Eukaryota > Viridiplantae > Streptophyta > Magnoliopsida > Alismatales > Alismataceae > Alisma > Alisma plantago-aquatica. The sequence continues at coordinate 430,116,198 of OY856413.1, forward strand.
CATGAATATGGTTTAAACTTGATTACTAAATAGTTAGGTATTCAATTTAAACAACATTGGTTGAATATTGACGGTCTGAATAGTGAACTGACCGGCTTAAGTTTTAACCCACCATTTTAGTATGTCAGGTCAATTGAACCAATTTTGGTAATTTTAGATAGTGAACTGACTGGTTTAGGAAGTGAACCAATCCGCTCACGTCCATGAACCAACCGGCTCAGGTTGTGAATTGAATGGTTGGTGGATTAATTCGATTGATTCAAGGATTTGTGTTAATGTCATGTTGTGTGTTAAATAAGATATTAATTTTCAAAACAATTGCAATTCATAAACATGATGAAATGAACGGTTCAAGGGTTGAACCAATCTACTCACATGCTAACTGATCAGTTCACCTATGAACAGACTGCTTTGCTGCTTGTAGGTTGCAAAAATTCATGAAACTTCAGTCCCTTCCGCTCCCACTCATACTGGGAACTCTGACCCTGGCCCTCCTATAAATAAAGGGGTATTGGGGACAACTCCTTATTTTTAGTTCTTCTAAAATGATACAAGTTCTTGGTTGTCTATTTGGACTACCACTGTTATAACCTAAAATTTTACTTGTATTTTAATTAATTGAAATCCAATTATGCAAGTAAAAGGACTTGAATGGAAATTTTTATGCTTTGTTTTTAAAGAATGGTCTTCTTTGTAAATTTCCCTTGGATGTATTATTTTGTGGATTATAATGTTTAATAATCCAATGATGGATAAAATGGAGAAAGGGTAAAAGAAAATCCTATAATAAGTAAAAGGAAAAAGAACTAGAAGATAATTGTGCATATGTGAGAATTGTGTTGAATTCTCTAGAAAGTGGCATGGATGACCAATATTGATTAGTCTTCAGTTCCACATGGTTTCTAATAAGAAAATAAATTGAAATAAAGAAAATAGAAAAGAAAGAAAGAGAAAAGATGATTTTTAATGCATAATATAGGCCTTATAAGTGGATGACTTGCATATGAAGAAAAGTCTCTTTTATTTTCTAGTTTTGGCCCCAATCTTTGTAGAAAAGTAGCTTAAGTCATTAAAGACTTACCCTTAAAATTTGGGATTAAAAGGATGCATGATATAAGAGTTATGGATTTTTTAAAGTCCCTAAAGTGAATGGAATATCATTAATGTCACAATTCACATTCATATTAGAAATCCTTTTGACAACCTTTTAAATCGACGTGTGTATTTGGGACCATTAGATCTGAGATCCAATGGCACGTGATCATCCTCTACCTTCAGCCACATATGGAAACTAGGACCTTGAACATGTAGAATTGAAAGGAGATTTCCTTGCATTTCAGTGCATGATCTGATTGGGAAATGATCCCAATGGATTTGTTAGAGAAATATGCATCGGCGTACCCTAGGTTGACCTAGATGTGGGGTCTTTAGAAGAATCCCCTAATCTACAGATCTCCATGGCCAACCCACAACTATATATATGGGGTTTCAAGCTATCTTCAAGGGCATCAATAGATACCAGAGCTTCACCCAAGCCCATCATTTTACTCATGCCAATTTCTCCTTTGGCCCCAATCTTCACCCCTTCCCATACTTCCACCTCACTAGAGGTATTTCGACCTTGCCCCATCTGTTCCAACCAGCACCTGATGAATTAATGAGTGATCCAAGTTTGGAGGAGCAGGATGAAGGAGGAGGCACCCCCGCTTTGTGCTTTGGTTCATTAAAGGACTGGGTCAAAACCCGAGACTCGCCCAAAGGAGTTACTGATCGGTGGGAGGTTGAAGAGAGCCAAACCGAAGTGCGAGCCTGTTCAATAGCCATAGCCCAGTGCCTTTATGCACTTCTCCTAGGTCTACCCCAACCGAGCCCGATCTGAGCTCCTACCTTTCGAAGGAAAGGGGAGTTGAACTTCGATTGGTTTTGTGTGAAGATGACTGTACTATATATCACCTCAGTAATTTGATGAGATTACTCTCACCTCCCCTTTGAAATAGGTAAGAACTTTTGTTCTTTTCTCTTCTTTTTAATTTAGTCCAGTGGTTGTCGCCATGCAAGTAGGGGGAGATAAGCTGGCTAGAGCCCACTGGCTCAGCCCAGCCGTGTTGGCAAGGTAGCTCTCAAAGCCCCTTTGCTTAGTTGGCAGTCTGCTATTGGTCTAAAATTGATTTATTTAGAAAAATCAAAACTAATTTTTGGATAATCATCAATATGATGGGAACAAATAATATATCTTTTTTAGAAAAATTCATAGAATCTAATATAAATATTGTTAGAGCCTAGTTTTGCTTCTAGTTTGAAAAATGCCTAAAGTTGGCATCTTGAATGTGTTAAATGAACTAGAACCCTAATTTTTGAGATTTGATGATTATAATATGTCCAATTGATTTTGATGATAAAATACTAGTCTTTTATGAATAAAAAGAGAAACTTGAAAGTTATATAAACTTAGCAACTCATGTTTTGGAAATTAGGGTTTCCTTGAAATAAAAGGTGTAACTAATAATGAATTAGGGTTTGTAAACCCAATAGGCATAAAAAGTGGTGATTAGGGTTTGGAGCATCAAAACCCTAATGCAAACCTAAAGTTGACCTAGAAATTTTAACTTGGGACCCAAGTCAGTATTAATGATTATTTGTAGAGAAATAATAATACATGGTGTATTGCATCAACTTTCAGGATAACTACACTTGGTTGATTGATTGATTGTTCTTGCTTGGGCATCTAGACTCATGATCAAGGTATGTGGTTACACTTATGAATAATTTCTCTAGTTTACTGGTGATTTTTGATGTTTTATAGATTGGTTGAAATTAAATGCTTGGATGAATTTTAATTCCTGCAATGTATAAAGTGACTATGGCTATCACAATAGTAAGCTTATAACTTGATCAAACTTGAATAGCAAATCTGGAAATTTTGAATGAAAAGAAAAGTAGAGTCATGGTGATGACTAAAAGACCAAGCCCTAGGTTGGGAAGGTCAGACCAGGCCCCAGATTGGGAAGGTCATAAGAAGTCATGCCCCATATTGGGAAGACGTAATGGCACCTAGCTCTATATTGTGAGGTGGCCAATGAGGTACCTAGCTCTAGATTGAGAGGTACCCTAAAGTCCGCTGTAGGGACAAAACCCTAAGAGAGGGTATACCAGAGGTTGAGGAAATGGTTGAGAAGTTATGAAGATAACATAAATTTTGTTTTGTAACAAATAATTGTTGTGATTATGTTGTTACAAGTATATGTAAACTTTTTGGTTCCCCCACATACCAATGTAACTTGTTATGCTAACCAATGTTTTGTTTGTCGTGTTTTAGGATAATTTGCTGTTATGCAATTATGATGAAATTGGATACCAGAAAGAAGCATCAGATGAAGAAACATAATGTAATCATGGAGGTTATAGTTAGTTATATTTTATTTATGTTGCAACTTTATTCCATCAGTTTTTTTACCAAATTCCTTTTTGTTAGTAAAATTTATTAATTATTTATGGTTAATTACTAAACATGTGATCATGTATTAGTGATAACGGCCCTTGAACTCTCAGTCCGCATGAATAGGGGATAACATGGAGAGGGAGTCGTTACATTTGGTATCATAGCACGGTTTACTCTTTAACCGCTAATAATAATTAAATACAAAGTTTGTAGAACCCAAAGGGAATTATGAGAGTGTTTTCTAAAGGCAATGGTGTCTAGAAAGGATGAAGACCCGGGGATGGCAATATTTTCCTCCACACCACTATTCAGTTTTCGAGGACTCCCAGACTCGTGATTCCTACCTGGCCAAAGTCTGAGGACTTTACTCGAAATAACATACCTCTAGGATTTCTAATACATCTTCATCTTTCCTCTACCCCCTTCACTAAAAAACCCTAAGTGCCTATAAATGCTCTCCATACCTCTTTTTGAGTACTAGGGTTATGAGAATTAGGGGTTAAGGTAGCCTCATCCAAACAATAAAAAGTATGTAATCAAGATGTCACAAACATAATTTATGAGACTGCAATACTCTAAAAACTTAGACCGAGTTTAATTACATGCTTATGTGTATCAACATGGCTCATACCAAGACCGTCACTATCCCCTACGCACTCCCCAGGATCATGCTGAGAGTAGGCACTCTCATAGGAAGAGGAGGTCTCAAGATAAGAGGAGGAAGGCTATGGAGGAAGAGTCCTCCCAGAAGAGGAAGAGACCCAGGAAGCCTCAGAGGAAGGCTCAAATGCTAAACCCATTCCCTTCGACAACCTAAACCTTGAGAAAGACTAAGAAGGTGAACCGATGTCAGAAGATGAGGTCAAGCCCAAGAAGAACCCGATTGATGGCCCATGATCTACAGTCAGGCAAGTAGTGGTCCACACTATCAATTCCCTCTGGATGGACCAACAGAAGAACCTGAATGAGACCATTAGTGCCTTGGCCCTCAAGGACATAGCTAGAGATTAAAATGGTGAGCCACTACCGGTTCAGCCACACATGGGAGCAACCATTCTGGACTTTGTGAAGCTAAACATCGAGAAGTTCTGTGGCAAAGACAAGACACAAGTGGTCGACAAAGCTGACGCTTGGCTTCTAGTGGTAGAGAATGGGTTCCACATGCTAGAAGTGCAGTTGAACAAGAAGGTACCTCTTGGCGCTCACCTTCTAGAAGAAGCAGCCAAGATCTGGTGGGGGAACCACATCATGGGCTGAGACCTAAATGAAGATCTGATGGTCTTAATTTATTTTAGAACTATCTTCTCTGCCAGATATATGCTCGTCTCAACTAAAAAATAGGGAGAGAGCGAGTTCACCTACCTAGTTCTGGGCAATCTCTCTATGGAAGACTATGTCCGCAAGTTCCACCTTCTAGAGAAGTTTGGATACATGCTGACTGAGTAAAGAAGGGTGGATCACTTTGTAGAACGTCCGCATCCTACCATCAATCCTCATTTAATGGAGATCAAACCAACAAACTTCACAGATGCTTACAACACCACTTTGGAGATTGACAAGATGGTGATGTCTGCCTCAAACCCACTAAAGGGGTACCTGGGTTTCACTGAAGGTACTTCTGGCCCAAAGAACAACCATAGTAAAGGACAAGGGCACAACCATGGAAAAGGAAAAAATGGAGGAAAAGGGAAACCCCACAACGAGAATCACCACCTGAGGTGTCACAACTGTGGAAGGTCGCACCCAGGCAAGTGTCACTTTGAGAAGAAGATGTGCTTTCATTTCCTGTAAGAAGGACAATTTCAAGCCAACTATCCTCTACCTAACCGAGAGGTCCAGGCCAAGTAGCAGCCCAGCCTGTGGTAGAAGCACCACCCATAGTAGCAGTTGCACCAGTTGTAGCCCCACCTCTATGAGAGTGAAGGCAAGCTCGAGTTTTCATCATCGACAATGAAGAGGCTCAAGCCAATGTTAACCATTTTATAGAGGGTAATAACACTAAGATTTTTCTTTCCCATTTTAGCTAAACATGTAGCAGTCTAACATGTTATGAAAAACAATGTAGGCACGCTTGAGATCATGGGACACAATGTAAAAGCTTTGTTTGACTCTGGTTCTACTAATACTTTTATTTCGATAAATCTTGCAACTATGCTTTGTCTGGACATCAAGGATTTATGATATATTTTGGATGTCTCAACCTTGAGTGGTCGAATCTTTATGCCTCTTTTGTAAACCCCAATTATACCTATTAAGTATATGGATAATGAGCTCTCTAAGGATTTATAATGAGCTCCCTATGAATTTATCCTTCTTGACATGAATGACTTTGATGTGATCATTGATATGGATTGGCTCTATGCTTCTAGGATAAAGATCGACTGTAGGAAAAAGAAAACCAGAATAGAGAGACCAAATGATCCACCATTCACCATTAGAGGTAGGAAGGATGCTACCACTAGCCTATATGTTTCAGCCATGAAGGCAGAACAAAAGATAGCAAAGGGTTTTTAGGCACTCCTAGAAGTAGTTACCAAGCCAGGGCCTAAGGTGCAACCCTTAGAGGAAATAGAGGTAGTCAGGGACTATGCAGATGCGTTCCCAAATGAATGTCCTAGAATTCCTCCTGAGAGAGATATAATTTTCGATAGAGTTATCTCCCGGGAGAAACCCTATTTCTGGGATACCTTAAGGATGCTCCCTACTGAGTTGCTTGAGCTGAAAAATCAACTGCAGGAATTGCTAGACAAAGTCTTTATCCGACCTAGCACATCGCCAAGGGGAGCATTAGTCCTCTTTGTGAAGAAGAAGGATCAACCACTCTAAATGTGCATAGACTATAGAATGGCTAGTAAGTCTACCATTAAGAACAAGTATCCTTTACACCATATAGATGACCTATTTGACCAGCTCAAGTCAACCCGAGTCTGTTCAAAGATTGACATGAGATTTGGATATCATCAGTTGTGAGTAAGAGTGAGGACATCTCGAAAACCACTTTTTGAAACTGTTATGGCCACTATGAGTTTTTGGTTATGCCGTTTGGACTGTCCAATGCCCATAGTGAGTTTATAAATCTCATGAACATTGTGTTCTGACCTTTCTTGGACTCGTTTGTCATAGTGTTCATAGATGACATCTTGGTTTACTCCGATGACTTAGAGAAGAACCATGACCATCTGGGTAGAGTCATTGATATCCTGAGAAAGCATAAGTTCTATGAGAAATTCTCAAAGTGTGAGTTTTGGATAGACTATGTCATGTTCCTTGGACATATCATATCTAGAGGGACCATCTCCTGGTCCTACTCCAATAAACCTACATCCTCCTACTACCGACGTCCCTCTCCAGCAAATGATTGTCTCTCTAGCCTCTGCATCTAGGGCCGCCTCACCAACAATCATGGCGATGCTGAAGAGTACACTAACAATAGTCTTGAGCCTATAACACATCATGACCTGCGACATTGCAGAGTCATGATCACCTAAACTTTCATGCCTTGATCCATCCAAGCCATATCTCCTTAGTTGATGACCAAAGAATGAACGTCGCGACATCTCCGTCTCCAATCTTATCTGTTTGTAAGCATTAGAAGACCAAAGAAGATACATTCCTTTCATCTTTGACTTGCACAAGAAACCAGGTTCTGCAGACCCGACTGTAACTACCTGTAATCCTGGGAACCACTTGTTCGATCCTAGGACAACTGCTAGCCAATATTCACATGAAATTGATTAAGGGCATGTCTAGAATGAGAGGCAATACACTAGATAAAGATCAATAGCGTGATCATGCGGGATAAGTTCATCCAAGGATATTAGGTAACTTGGTTATTCCTTCTCCTATAGGTTTTCAATTCTCCTAGATGGATAAATAAATTACTAGATAGCCATATTATCAGCAAAAAGGATAATAAAATCTATAGGTGGTTGTTATACCTGCCATAATAGATCAGTTGATTCAACCTATTTACCACTTACCTATGTGTATAATAATATAGCAATACTAGAAATAGGGTAATACCAATGTAATTGTGGTGATAATAAGGATACAACTATTTTGTTTAATCACTTAAAAACATACTGTATGAATACCGATATGAAGGTGTTAGTCCTAAGTAAATTTGTGAAACTAGTTAGTGCATAGATATAAAATGTAGTCATAAGCATAGTTTGATCTAAAATCATAACGTTTGTCACATACTATGTGTATTTATGTGTTACAAGAAGATAAGTTAGAAACTACTAATTTTGTTTATTATGAAAGGTCTATCTTTGTTATGAGTCAAAACCTTAAAAACTATACATGCTCGAGTATAAATGGATTATAGGACGTCGACTTATGTATGACGTTAACCTAATATGATCTAAAAATTACCCCAGTTGATAAGATGGAAACATATCATATATCAAGAAGAAAATAATATTGCAATACCTTAATCGAAGGAATAAATATAAGCATCAACACATATATGCAAGAATATACGTATCAACGCATATATGCAATCTAGACATGCACATGTTTATGTGGCTAAAGATGCATATTAGAACTAAAATAGATACTCAATCATGTATACCTAATAAGATTAACAAACCCAATATGAAATCAGGTGGTTCAGACTAGGATAAGAATAATTTGGAGATACAAAATAGGAATCTATACACGAATCACTTTTATTTTGACTACCTTCTGTAATGTGTTTTTAGGATATATACTCCACTATGGGGACCAAGTATCCATTAATTTGAACTTTATGTGACAATGAGGTATGTACTCCTCCCTATTTTTACACTGGGCATTTATATGACTAAATTTTCCCATAATGAGGCAATTCTTGAAATACTTATTCTTTTGTTCCCCTTGTTGACATATCCTATTTTTTGAGATTATTATCGACAGGTTGAATTGGGTCAACGACCCCACATGCTATTGTGCTTGTATTATGACACAAGTTTCTGATGAGTAATTTATCTTGCCACACTATATTATGCATGGTAGATAATTTGACTAGCTAACTATCGTATACGCTTATGCGTAATGATTAGGGTGTAATTTTCTACCTAGGGTGTGCTTTTCTACCCTTATATATACAAAGGTGTGCTTTTCTACCTATGAGTGTGCTTTTATACCCAAAATATATTTAGGCCAATAACTTAGTGGTGTCTTGGCCCTACTATAGTTATTTTAGTCTAATATATCTACATGCAAATAATTGTTGTAATGTGATGATTGATTGTGGCAAGGTTTGTTGTTTATTGAATTATTTATACTGCCTTATTCTTTTGGAAATTTCTTCTATTGTTACTTATTTTTGAAACTTACCTAGCTTTAATGGCCCCCTCTTTTATGGGAACATCTTACTTTGCTTTATAAATAAACAATGCCCTGGTTAGTCTTCTAATGGACATACTCAGTTTTTGCTGACTCATATTCTTTTATTTCCTATTTTCTGGGTGTTCCCTCCACCCAGGTATAGGCTCTTGATAGGATAGAGACTCAGGAGGACCATGAGCTCATGGTGAACTTAAGAACAACTTGATATAGCCTTGTTACCCTCTGCATATGGTCCTTTGTGTATATAAATGTTACCTTTTTATTTTAGGTACCACCCTTAGGGTGAGAAAGTTATGTACATGGAAATATTGTTTAACTTTGTAAATAGTTATGTTTTCCGTTGCTTAATTATTTTGTGGCTCATGTTTGTACCATTGAGTGTGCCCACTTCTGAGTCCCACTCCTTACAAGAGCCCATGATTGACAGAATTCATATGTTGATGCGAAGCAGACCGACTTGCACTTCACTATGGGTGAACACATGTTTCTAAAAATCTAACCCCGATAACCTATAGTTAAGAACAGAGGAAAGTTGATTCCCTGATACATGATATCTAGAGAATCCTGCCATATTTATGATTGTAAATGATCAATCTCTTTAAAGCTTACTGCTGCTATAAATGATATTAGTTCTTCAACAACAAATCTGTAATTATATTAGTGCTTTAGACTGTTTCTTTGAAGTACTCATTCACTGAGCGAGTAGGCACACCCCGCTACTCAAAATTTTTAGGGAAATCACATGGACTTGAAGAAGGTCATTGCATTAGAGTAGATCTGCCACAAGAGTTAAGTATGAGTATAGTTAAGTTCAGTCTGTCCTTGTCCCTCTAGGTCCTTGTAAAGAAATAAGAGAGAGTTGTAAATGATGATGTATAACATTATTCCTCTTTTAGCAATATATGCGAATCAACAAGTCTTATGTACTTTAAAGTATGAGAAACATAATGAATGTTCATACATGCATTTTACTTGTTGAAATCAGATTAGAGAAATCAATATTTAGATTCCCTTGTAAAGTTAGTTTATGTGGTTCAATGCGAGAAAACAAAGAGTTTGAAAAAGATAAATAAGTTAAGGGTGATCTTTGTATTACGTTAAATCCTCAATTTATGCCCTAATCTCATGATTAGTGATGATGTGAGATCGGGGTGTAACATATATGTTACGTTCGTGACTCACACCAAAAATAGTGTAGTGGTCATAACATCAAACCCTAGCATAGTCACCACATCAAGTAAACTCTAAAATCATCATGACACATCATATCACCATACATGATTCCAACAAGGCACCCCACTGTATCATCTTCTCTCTCATGATTCTAAAGCATGCAAAACACTCTCTTCATGTGACAATTTGCATGATTACCCTCACTTTTGGGTGCCCAAAACATGTACAAAATAACAAAAATAACTCAAACATTATTCAAATTGGATCCAATTGAAAATACAAGCATGTAACATGATATTGGACCACAGGTGCGTCGCGACTGTGACACCACAGAGTGTCGAACCAATATTACAAGGCGTTACAACCTTAACCCATTGGTGTTACGATTGTGTCACCCTAGTCTTAACATGTTATATTCACGGTACATGCTGAACAAGTGTCTTCACCTTCATCTGTAATAATCTCGACCACAATGCTGCATGAAGATACTTCAAGCAGCAATGTTGCGTCAGCCAACAAGGTGTAAACCCATAGGGTTAGGGACGTGTCGTAGTCAAAACCACCACTTCCATGGGTGTTGTGTTGGGAAATATGGTACAAAGAAGGCAGCAAAATTTAAAATTTTATCTACCCTATTCCCATTATCAGTAGATTGTGTCAATAACTATAATGTATGGAGTATGGTTTATGGGATATACCTAGTCCTGGAGCAAGTCCAATGACAATCCTCATCATTGTAGATATGTAACTTTGAATCCTATTTGTACTGAGACTCGCCTGACTATTGTGCCTCCTAGTCTACACCACAGACTGCATCCACAAATGTCATCTTCTTCATCAGCTCCTCTTCTCATAGACTGTTGGTTTTCATTGTCCTCCAAGTGAAAAACAACAGCTTCCCACATCTATGGTGGTCCACATAGACTGCCTATAACTCCTATTGTCCTACTAGACCAGATAGGAAGGAGTTGTCCCTCTTCATCAGTGTACTAGTCACCAATTTGCTCTCCCACAATGACAACTCTTGGTTATTCTATCCCATGGCTATCTCTCCCAAGTTGGGTAGGACTTGTCTTGGCTGTCTTGGTTACCACAACCGTAAATGACATCAATTGCCAAAGAAACTGATTCTTAGTTATCTATGTTGTGGTCTAGGAAGCCCCCAGTACCCCTCTATTTATAGTAGAGGCTAGGGTCAAGGTTCCCAATTGCTATCCAATGCGAGATCAATGTGCGGGAGTGGAAAGGACCAAAAGAACTCAAATTGTCGCAAAAATTCTAGAAATTGCACAACCAGTGATAGTCGAAATGGCTGTTTGGCTGGGCCTAAAGCCCTATGTGAAGGACTCGAGCCATTTGTTTAGCATTGAACCTATTGAACTCCAAGGGAGGCTGACATACCTTTAGTCACCTATGAGGGTACTGGATACCAAGGTGAAATAGCTTAGGAGTAAAAAGATAGAGATGGTAAAGGTTCTTTGGAAGCACCATGGAGAGGATGAAGCCACATGGGAGTTGAAGACAGACATGAAAAAGTCTTATCCTGAGTTATTTGCTTAATTAGTTGAATTTTGAGGAAAAAATTCCTATAAGATGGGAAGGATGTTATAACCTTAACTTTTGCTTGTATTTAAATAAATTGAAATGCAAATATGCAAGTAAAAGAGACTTGAATGGAAATTTGTATGCTTTGTTTTTAAAGAATGGTCTTCTTTGCAAATTTCCTTTGGATGCATGATTTCACGATTTATACTATTTTAATAATCCAATGATGGATAAAAGGGAAAAAGGGTAAAAGAAAATCCTATAACAAGTAAAAGGAAAAAGAAATATAAGATAATTGTGAGCATATGTGAGAATTGTGTAGAATTCTCTAGAAAGTGGCATGGATGACCACTATTGATTAATTTTTGGTTCCACGTGATTTCTAATAAGAAAAGAAATCAAAATAAAGAAAATAGAAAAGAAAGAAAGAGAAAAGATATGCAATATAAGTGGATGTGTAAGCAGTGGGATCCTAGAGGGGAACCACTCCCTACTAAAACTTTGAATAATAGAACCTCCAGTCCAAACACACCTAAAGATATGTTGGAGTGGGTGCAAAATTTTCAAATCTTATATATGGTATACAAAATAACCAAAATGTACTAGTGGAATAAAAACAATGACTATATTTAATTTCTCATAAGGTTACAACAGAACATCATAATCTCCCACAAAGGGTTTACATGTATGATACAACATAAGGATCCAAGATAGAGGAAAGTCTAAACCATAGCAACTTTGTCTCTATGCTTTAAAGTCCTTAGGCTAAGTCCTCCATGTCTTTCACCTAGGGTTGGAAGCATACCCTAACAAGAAGAGAAATATAGAAGAAATCATCAAAGGGCTGGTATCTACATACTAAAAAGTAAAAGTGAGCAATATAATTGGAATAAAGGACATAAAATAAAATGAAGCTTCCCATAGAAGAGAAAAGTACCACCCAAATGGGTATCAAGAGAAAAGAATCACAATAAAATGATATTTGCCATTAAAATAACATAAAAAGATTGTGCCGTAAATACATCTACTACCATGGTGTGAAATGAAGAACATATCAAGAAAATAGGACACACACCCCACAATCAACATCAATATCCTGCAGGCAAGTGAGATAAGCATAGCCCTAGAACAATATAAATAACAATGGCGGCCAAACCTCATAAACTTGAAACCTGATAGAGAATGGCACATAACCAAACTCCCAATATATATAATGTGGGTCAAACCTCATAAATTTGAAACCCAGGTATGGGGCACATAACCTCCATCCCAAAAGCATAAAGGGCACATAACCCAAAACTAATGCAATTGCACTACTCTAGTGCTATTGAATCACATAGCATGTTTAATGTGGAGGCAAGTAGAACATATAGTCATATTGTACAAAAGTAGTCATTACAAAAGTGACCAATATATACATCCACCTCATAAGTGGGCAAAAGACATCACATGTCATCATATAGAGTTCCATCATGTGCAAAGCATATGAAAAGAGTCCAAAAGAATATCCATGATCACATGCTGAATAACAAATAAGGTAGTTCACATGAACCATGCTTTTCAAAAGAAAAGAGTAATGTGTAGGCTAATATCTATAGGACCAAAATAAATAAGAATATAAGTTAATTGCTCAAAATGAATAATCGGGGATGCAAACATACATTTAGAGAGAAGAATTATAAATTGCTCAATATAGAAATAATGTGGGATGCAATCATACATTTAGAGAGAAGAACTAGAAGTTCCTCAATATAGAAATAATGTGGGATGCAATCATACCTCAATTCAGAGTCTATACAAATCCATGATCACCCCTAGATCCAAATCTAGGTCTCCAAAGCACCTATTAATCAAATATGTGAAATACGAGTTAGGTTTTCATTAATTATTCAAAATCACCTTTTAATATTAGTGAATTATGCTATCAAAACCACTACATGTTTTAGGTTATATTTTTCTGAGTTCAAAACATATTTTATTATATTTTTCTGACATATAGATTATTAGTTATGAATTTTGCAAATTATTTCTTATTTAGATTAACCCATTAAAAACTACTTATTATCATTGGATTTAGGTGAAAAAACTAACACCATTAGAAAGCTCTTATTTTTCTGAATCCAATGACTATTTATTTGTAATTTTTATCCCAATAGATAAATAGTTAAATATTTTAGAAACTCAACCAATCACAAAAATCCATGGCAGCGAGAGACTTGCGAGAAGGTAAGAGAGAGAGTGCACGCGGGGCCAACCAGTGACATGGACCAATGGTGAGTCACCAAGTCACATAGTAATTAACTTGGTCAACTACGTACATACCCACCCCAAACACCAGAAAGCATGGGTGAAAAGATGAAATTGCCCTCGGGCGAGAAAAGGAAGAAAACAGAGGTGATGAGGGTAAACTGGGAAATCATCATAATCCATCTTCCTTACTCTGCTCGCGCGCCATGGCTGCAAAGCAACAGGGCTGAGTCTGGGTGAATCCACCACACATGATCAAACAAGGAATCGAAGGAAGAAGGGAACTGACCGAAGTTGCCACCACCGAGAATTGACGTGAAGATGTACCCAAGAGGTGGAGGGAAAATCCATAGGCTCATAGAGCAAACCGCGGTCCGCCGCTGTGAAGGATGAGCAAATTGGGAAATTGGTGTGAGAGGAGAGTTGGGCATCGTGTGACATAACTTGGGGTAGGGTGACCTATTTATAAGGTGTGGTGCTAGGGTGTCTGTGTAAGGGAGGTTTGAGAAATTTTGAGAAGGATGTGGGCAAATCACCAATAACGGAAATGAATGTTCACAAAAGGCATGAATCGATACGAAATCTCCTCATGAATCTGTTGGTCAAAGAATCTTGAAAAATAATTAAGAAACGAGAGAGAAACCCATGAGAAACCATCCCCATTTACTATTTAACGATGACGGGTCTCCTACTCAAGGTAGGAGATGATGCATGCACCGTCAGATCTAAGATCGAACAGTCTACGCCACTCACATAAATCAAATTGGAAACCTTATTCAAAATCGGATTGGTAATAAAGTGAAATATAAATAATTACATTATTTATTTCCAAATCAAATTTAAGGTGTAAACAAACTCCAAATTGGATAAAATCTTGCACAGAGGCTAATTAAGACATGTAGATTCTGATTATGCAATTAGATTTGCCCTTTAAGAACTTTTAATGTGCTAAATAAATCAAATCATATTTTCTCTTTCCTCCTTCATTAATGACATTAAGATTATCCAAATTTAATGAAACTTCATCCACAAGTCATATTTAATGTGTTGGATACAAATTTTCCATCAATTTCTCATGCTAAAGTTGTTTGAGCATTTATTTAATATTTTGTAGGTTCTACACACTTTCTCTTTCCTGATTTCACCTTTTAAGCAAACTTTCTCCAAATTGGATGAAAATTCACCCAAAGGATATATTTATTATGTAGGTTACTAATCCAAGATTATTTTCCTCTTTTGGAGTCAATTATTATTTTATTTGATATTTTTGGGAAAACTTAGATCTTCTTTATCTAAAATAACTTGAATTAATTATTATTATGTGAATAATGTGAAACTTGACTCCTAAGGCAATTGGAACCCAAGGAACACAATTCTTAACTTAGATTCCACTTTTGGGATTTCTTTTAATGAGTTATGAAACAATTAATACTTATGGCTATTATTATCACATTATGTCATTATTATCACTTTTCTTATTCCATTATGTTATATAACTTAATATTTTTTTTGGAGCGGGTAAAGTATTACTAAACCAAAAAAAGAAGTATAGAGGCAAGCCTCGTATACTGTACAAGTGGGTTAAACTACAAAATCCCACTGTCTCCGGATCATCAAGTTAATCCCTCTCGCCATCTTAGGCTTGGCTTTCATAACCTAGCCTAGATGCGCAACATACTTGTCAAAAAGGGTATACCTATCAATTTCCCCTTTCCCATGGCATCTTCTATTGCGCTCCTCCCAAATGAAGAAGCCCATCTCCGTAAAGCAGATACCCACCAGAGGTTGGAGACTAATATTACATCGGGTGTGATCCCAAGCCGCATTGATCCCATCAGCAAACATTCCAGGGAGTTCACCACCCCAACCCAGCTTAAGCCACATCCTGCACCACAAGTACTTAGTGTAGGGACAACCAAAGAACAGATGGTTGTGTGATTCTTCACCCCCATTACATAAAGGACATCTCAGATCAGCATTGAGCCCCCACTTAACCAGCCGGTCTTTAGTAGGTAGTTTCTCCAAGATGGCCCTATAAGTACAACAACTCCATTTAGGAACATGACCCTTTCCCCACAGAAATTGGAACCAGGGAACCTGTGGTGTGTGAGAGTGAGGAGCACCCCAAGGAATAATCCTATCATCACAGAGAGACCAGCAACCATCTGCAAGAGTGTAGTCCGCGGCAACATGGGGCCAGATCTTACACATACGTCGCCAAGTTCTGGATGGGTTGGAGCCGATTACATCTAGGTCGTCGCCGTATCTACTGTGTATCCACCTACTCCAAATATTATTGGCTCTCAAGAACTTATCCATTCTTTTAGCTGTGGCAGCAAACGCCAAGTCCCCAAGGTCATGGAGGTTCAAGCCCCCTTCCTCAAAATTTCTAGCCACCACCGTCCAACGCACAACATGCATCTTGCCCCCCCAGATAAAAGAGGCAACAATGCTGCGGAACTTATCCAGGATGTAAGGGGGGAGCTCTGCTTGCATGAGCCAAAACTGGATCGAGCTAGTCAAAATTGATCTGCTGAGAACGAATATGCCCGCCATGGATAAATTAACCCCAATCCATCTGTTGACCTTATCTCTCAATACGTCAACACAGTCACTAAAGTCCCTACCTTTGGACCTACCCCCGCACAGAGGGATACCCAGATATCTCATAGGGAGCGTCCCTTCCTCCAACCCAATCGCCTGTTTGAGACGGCCTCGGCGTGGGTCACAAGACCGAGAAAAGAAAACCCGAGACTTAATCTGGCTCATATACAACCCAGACAAATCCCCAAACTGGTTCATGAGGTGCCGGAAAAATCTAAGGTTCCTCACACTCCCCGATAAGAAGACTAAGACATCATCAGCATATATCAAATGGGAGTTGATCTTGCAACCACTCTGCTTAAAGCTCAACAGATTCTTATTGCTTTGTGCGTCATCCATCAGGTATGATAAGCCTTCCATAGCAATGGAGAACAAAAATGGGGAAAGAGGGTCGCCTTGCCTCAGCCCATTGGAATCTCTAAACAACGCAAATGGGTATCCATTCACCAGAACAGAGAAAGAGGTCGTCGTTACACATTCTTTGATAAGGTTGATCAATCTGGCTGAGAAACCCATGGACGCCATGATCATCCATATAGAGTCCCATTTGAGATTATCATATGCCTTTGCCAAATCTAGATTGACACACACCTTCCTAGAGCTGTTCTTCACCCTAAATTTATGCAAAAACTCCGACGCTAGAAGCACGCTATCAGAGATACTACGTCCCATAATGAAAGCTGACTGAGCAGGAGAAATCACTGAATGAAGTATCTTCTTCAAACGACCAACAAGGATTTTGGAAATGATCTTATACATAACTGAACAACAGGCGATAGGTCTAACATCTCCCATAGACTCAACCATAGCTTTCTTCGATACCATCCTAAGGAAGGAGTGATTAATGCTTTTGAGCATTTTGCCTCCCACCAAGAACCATCTGATAGCATGACATATGTCGTCTTTAATAATCGGCCACATAGCTTGAAAGAAACGACCATTGAACCCATCAGGTCCCGGGGCTTTGGAAGCCCCAATCCCAAACACCACATTCTTGATGTCCTCCTCAGAAGCAGGACCAACCAGCTGTGCATTCATGGCACCATCAATACGGGGGCTGGGCAACAACAAATTCCCACTGCTATGGGCATCCATCCTATTATACAGGCTGCTGAAAAACGTACTGCTTCCCCTCCCACCTCGTCAGGTGAGTTTGCAGTAGTCCCATCCTCCCTAAGCAAGGAGTGTATAGCATCTTTCATGATGTTTCTTTTGACTGCGGCATGGTAAACCTTGGTGTTGTGATCACCATCACATATCCAATTCATACGGATACATTGCCAATAGCACATCTCCTCAGCTCTTTCTAGCAGATTCAACCTCTTGTCTTTACTAGCTTCCCCCTCAATCGCAGAGTTAAGGTGAGGATTATTTCTCATGTACTCTGCAGCTATTCTATACTCCTCCCTAGCCTGCCTCACCAGGGTCTTCAAGTCAGAGAGGCTAGCCGCCCAAACCTTGAGTGCTGCCTTAAATCTTTTCAGTTTCTTAGCAATACTGAAAAGGGGATTCCCATCAACCCTTTCACTCCATGTCTCTCTAACAATCTGCTCGTAGCTAGGCCAATCAAGCCACCCATTGACGAATCTGAATGGTTTGCCCTTAGTATTCATCTGTGTTAGCGGCACCACCAACCAGGCATGGTCGCTATTCGTATGAGCCCCTAATTTAATAGTAGACAGGGGGAACATGTCCAACCAGGCTTCATTTACCACCGCCCTATCAAGCTGGCTTACAATTCGTCTCAGCAATTCCCTTTTATTCTGCCAAGTGATGACACCTCTGTTCATGTTAAGCTCCATAAGGTTGGCAACATCAATGGCATCATTGAAACATGCCAAACAGGATTCCGGAACTGGTAGGCCACCTACCTTCTCGTGGGACTTCCTGATATGATTGAAATCCCCAATAAATAGTTGGGCGAGGTCTCACTGATTGGCCGTCGCCAACACCTCCCACAACCTTCTTCTACACATCTCGGAGTTGTGACCATAGACCTCCGAGATGACCAAGTGAAGGTTGCCCCTGTTAATGCATCTAGCAGTCATCATCTGGTCCATGGCGAAAATTATTTGAACATCCCATACCAAAGGGTTCCATCCCATAGCAATGCGCCCCCTTCCACCTGCTCTAGGTTGGAAGTGTGTCCCCAGCCAGCAAGGAAAATCCCGCTGACTCTATCTTCATTAGCTCGTCTGATTCTAGTCTCAATACCCACCACCAGAGTAGCTTGGGACTGGAGAATGATTTCTCTGAAGGTCCTCTACTTACCCTGCAATGATGCCCCTCGCAAGTTCCATGCGAGGATGCACATCTATCCACCCTTGTGTCAGCCCCCCTTCCAGGGGTACCTCCTCCTCAATGCGTCTTCCTCAGAGAGACTTGTGTGAAAGGCACTTCATCTTCCCTTATTTCCTCACTCTCCAACCCGGCCAGTGGGGAGAAAGGGTTGTTAGTTTCCTGGGCATTTTTGTTCAGCTCCGGGCTGCCTCCTGGGACTGCAATCCTCGCTTCTGTGCTTGGCACCTCAACCACCCTGACTTCTGGGGTAGGAGATTCATCAAACACCACTTGTGCGGAGGAAACATCCTCCTTTTCAGCCGATGGCACCTCTGCATTCACCCTGGGACGAGCTCAGATGCAACCATCTCCACCTCCTCCATGGCACCAGCTCCCCGAGGACGGCTGCGGCTACCCCTACGCCTTTGTCTTCTCCTGTGTGATTTACTGCCATCCTCCTTGCCCCTCAGAATCGGAGGGTCAATGTCGGCAACACGTTCACCAGGGCAGTGTCCAGAAATGTGCCCAAACACTTTGCAGCGCTCGCATCGATCCGGAAGAGCATCATAATCCACCCGAATCTCAAGTGCCTTTCCGTCCAGTAGTTCCACCATAACCACCGGAGGAGGTTTCTTCTCCGCACTGATCTCCACACAGATGTGGGCAGCACCAGCCAGCTTGCCACGATCAAGGAAATCAATCACTTTGGGCTCGCCAATCCCACAAGTGATGATGGATATCGCTCTCCTCATCCAATGGTGCCCGATGTCTGGAAGGGTGGCCCAGACAGGAGCCGTGGTGAGCGCTGCGCATAAGACATCAACCTTCGGCATCCACTTCCTGATGAGGACCAGCTGGTTGTCAAAAAACCAGGGTCCACACTCCAGAGCAGTGTCCAGGTCAGAGGAGGAGGCGAACCGAACCAGGAAAAGTCCTCCCACCAACTGGGATAGGTGCATATCCCCAACCGGTCGCCAGGATCGCAACATCCAACCCTGCAGATGCTGTGCCACCACAGGTTTACCCAGAACCTGGACGATAACTGAGCAACGGTGGAACTCATCCATCGCCTTAACTACTGGATCTGAGAAATGCATCCAAGGCCGCTCGTCGCCATCCTTGAACTCCGGGGCACTAGGGTCGCCAGGGAGGATGAGGGGCTTGGAGCTTCTGGGTACCCTCATCGGCTTATCCAGCATGGCCGCCCAGGCTCTCCCGAATGTGACATCAATCAACGGATCATGCCAGACGGCGGGAGGGGAAGGGGGTTAGGAGGGGGGTGGAGGACACAGCGGAGGAAACCACCGTGGCCAAGGAGGGTGTGGAGGTCACAAAGGAGGAACCCGCCATAGCCGAGGATGGGGTGGAGGTCTCATCGGAGGCGCCCACCATGGCCCTAGCGCCACTCGCCATCTAATGATGACTAATAGTAATTTTTCATATAACTTAATATTATTACCAAAGAATTATGTGGGATTATTAGCTCGAATTTTATATTACTCCATGTGACATATTTTAGGAGCCCATTATTGGCCGAAGACTAATGTGAGAACATTAAGTTACATTATAGTGATTTATACATGCATTATCTTATTAGGGTTATACTAAACATCATCTAGATCTAGACCTTAACCTTGTTTGGCTAAGACCAAAAGGCCAAACTTATCGGGTAGGGTTCAAGATCTGGTATGTTATAGGATGACTTGCATATGAATAAAGGTTTCTTTATTTTTGAGTTTTGATTCCAATATTTGCACACAAATAGCTTAAGTAATTAAAGACTTAGCCTTAAAATTTGGTATTAAAAGGATGCATGGTTTGAGAGTTATGGATTTTTGAAAACCCCTAAAGTGAATGGAATATCATTGAATGTTCGAATTCACATTCATATTAGAAATCCTTTTAATAGCCTTTATAATCATCAAGTGTATTTGGGACCGTCGAATCTAAGATACAACGGCACACGCTCATCCTCTACCTTCGGCCAAGTATGGAAACTAGCACCTTGAACATGTTGAATTCGAAGGAGATTTCCTCATGTTTTAGTGTACAATCTGATTAGGAAATTATCCCAATGGATTCATGAGAGCAATCCGAATCGACCTACCCTAAGTTTGACCTAGATTTGGGGTCTCTAGAAGAATCCCCTAATCTACAACCCTCTATGGATGACCCACAACTATATATAGCAGGTCTCAAGCCATCTGCAAGGGCATCAATAGATACCAGAGCTTCACCTAATCCCTGCGATTGTTTCCTTACACCAATTTCTCCTTTGACCCCGATCTTCACCTCTGCCTAGACCGATTCCTCACCGGAGGTATCTCAACCTTTCCCCATTTTCATTGACTAGAACCTGACCATTTGAGGAGTGCTATGAGTCCAGAGGAGTAGGACGAAGGAGGTGGCAACCTCACTTTGTACCCAAGTTTGTTGAAGCATTGAGTCAACACCTGGGTTGACTCGCCCAGAGGAGCTACTGATCTATGAGAGATTGAAGAAGGACCTCAATGATTTGACCATACTGCCCTTGCCTCCCCTTCAAAACAAGTAAGACCTTTAGGTATTTTCTTTGCTTTTTAATTTGGTCCTACGGTTGTCTCCACGTGAGTTGGGGGAGATGAGTTGGCTGGGGGGACCCATTGACTCAGCCCAGCCGCATTGGCAAGGTGGCTCTCGAAGCCCCTGTGCTTAGTTGGTAATTTGTTAGTGGTCTTAAAAAGATTTATTTAGAAAAATCATAACTAATTGTAGGATTATACGATGGGAACAAATTATATATGTTTTTTTCTAAGAAAAATCCGTAGAATCCAAAAAAAGATAATCAGAGCCTAGTTTTACTTCTAGTTCGAGAAATGCCTAAAGTTGGCATCTTTAATGTGTTAAATGAACTAGAACCCTAATTTCTAAGATTTTTTGATTATAATATTCCATTTGGTTTTGATGATAAAAGACTGGTCTTTTATGAATAAAAAGAGAAACCTAAAAGTTATATGAACTTAGCAACTCATGTTTTGGATAATTAGGGTTTCCTTAAAATAAAAGGTGTAATCAATGACAAATTAGGGTTTGTAAACCCAATAGGCATAAAAAGTGGTGATTTGGGTTTGGAAAGTAAAAACCCCAATGAAAACCTAAAGTTGACCTAGAAATCCTAACTTGGGACCCAAGTCAGTCTTAATGATGATTTAGATAAAATAATAATACAGGGGTGTATTGCATCAACTTTCAAGATAACTTTGCTTGGTTGATTAATTGCTTGCTCTTGCTTGGACATCTAGACTCGTGATCTAGGTATGTGGTTACACTTATGACTAATAGCTCTAGTTTCTCAGCAATTTCTGAGGTTTTATCTGATTTCTTGAAATAAAATGCTTGGATGAATTTTAATTTATGCAATCTATAAAGTGACCATGCCTATCACAATACTAAGCTTATAACTTGCTCGAACCCACATACCAACTCTGGAAATTGTGAATGAAAAAAAGTAGAATCATGGTGATGACTAATAGACCAAGTCCCAAATTGGGAAGGCCATACTAGGCCCCGGATTGGGAAGGTCATAAGAAGTCATGCCCCAGATTGGGAAGACCTAATGGAACCTAGCTCCATATTGAGAAGTTGCCACTAAGGTACCTTGCTCCAGATTGAGAGGTAGCCTAAAGTCCATTGCAGGGACATAAGAGAGGCTATACCAGAGGTTGAGTAAAAATGGTTGAGAAGTTAGAAAGAAAACATAAATTTTTTTTGTAACAAATAATTGTTGTGATTATGTTGTTACAAGTATATTTGAACTTTTTGGTTCCCCCACATACCAGTATAACTCGTTATACTGAATGACGTTTTGTTTCTCAACATTTTAGCATAATTTGTTGTTCTACAATTATGATGAAACCAGATATCTAGAAAGAAGGCATCATATGAAGAAACATAATGTAATCATGGAGGGCATCATTAGTTAGATTTTATTTATGTTGCAACTATATTCCATCAGTTTTGTACCAAATTACTTTTTGTTAGTAAAATTTATTAATTATTTCTGATTAATAACTAAACTTACGATCATGTATTAGTGATAATGGCCCTTGCCCTCTCAGTCCTCCAGAATAAGGGGTAACATGGGGAGGGGTCATTACAACCATAGAGGCGCAGAGCTTTTCCTTCTAGGAGGACAACATCAAACTGTTGTCTGTGGTGATCAACCAAGAGCTTCTAATGACGATGTCTGAGTGTGACTTGAAGAAAGCCACATACTTCAATGAGGTAATAGTCACATGACTTGCTCCATAACCATATGATGTCATAAACCATCCTTCCCATTATATGATTGTTGACGCGATGGTCTATTAATGGGAATTATGGTAGATATTTTTTTAGTTTCTGATGTCTATCTGATGCCATGTTTGCTTACACTCTTATCATTCAATATATATTCCTTGGACTAGAGCAAACTATACAAGATATTGTGAGATCAATATCATATATTGACTCACATGAGCATGGCCATTCATTTCATGGTCTTGCTTATCAAGTGTTCAGGATCTCACTCAAAAGGAGGGAAAAGTTCCATCTACATCACTCATAGTAATCCATAAGTGTCAGTTCATCCAATCACTACCTTTTTGGCAACCCTTATTCAGAGCACGTTGGGCTAGTGGTCAAAGTACAAAGAATAACATGTGATTACTATAGTGACTTCACATTTAAGGATCATAGTTACCACTATCACATTGAGATATGACTCTGATATTTCATTACATGACTTCCACATATCATTCTCTAGGTGGGTCTGGCTAGTACAACTTGATCTCTAACAAGTACCCAAGTTCCTGAGTTGATATACAATATCATGACTGAAGAGACATAGTCCTCACTAACTATACATGATAGTCTTGTGTATTATTGTTTTCCTATAATATCCATATATTAACCAACTTGGGATATAACAAGAATGATCACTCTATGTATATATGGCCTCATGTTCAGATCATTAACCAAAACCATAGGTCATCGAGTGAAAGTATTCTTAGGAGACTTTTAAGTTTTTTCACTATCTCAATACTGAAATAAGCATAATAAGTGGAATTTCTTTTCATTAATAATCAAATTATATACAAAATATCCCTATTACAATCATCACATGATGGCTCTCAGGGTATACAATCAACAAACTTCCACTTGCTCTAGATACAATTACTCATGAATTGGATTCCGAGTGATTTTGTTGTAAAAATGCTTTTTTCAAGAGATCAACAATGTTGCTTTAAGTTGGTACTATATAAATCTTAACATCTCCTTGATGTATGATCTCTCATATGAGATGGTAACACCTGAGTATTTTCTTGGAAGGCTGATGTGATATGGGTTTCTTAGCTTGTGTAATGACTCCATTATTGTTGCATTATAGTTCTTATGTGTCTACAATGGTTGGAACTAGCCCAAGTTCACTAAGGAACTTCTTGACCCATACTTCTTCCTTTGTTGCATTGGATGTGGAAATATACTCAAAATTTGTTGTAGAATCAACCACTATCTCTTTCTTGGAACTATTCATCTTATAGATCTATCATTTAGGAAAAACACAAATCATAGTCATGAGCGGTAATTGTCCTGATCGGTTTGGAAGCTTGCATTGGTGTAACCTTTTACAACCAACTCTTGATCACCACCATAAATTTGTAATTGATCCTTATTTCTTCTCAAGTACCTAAGGACATTCTTTACAACTATCTAGTGATCATCACCAAGATCTGATTGGTATCTACTCATCATGCCCAAAGTATATGTGAAATATGTGCGTGGACATAACATTGAATACATGATAGATCCAATTGCCAAGGCATATGTAATTAATGTTACTCATGTGTTCTCACTCTTCCAAAGAGCTGGGACATTGGTATTTAGGAAGACTGATTCCATGTAACATGGGTAAGTTTCCTCTATTAGAATCATTCATGCTAAACCTATTTAGCACTTTATCAATGTATGTACTTTGGCTTAGAATAAAAAGTCTTCTGGACCTATCTCTATAGATCTTGATTCCTAGAATATAAGATACTTCATTTAAGTCCTTGACATATATGATATTACCGATCCAGGTAGTAACCAATTGTAGAGTAGGTATGTCACTTCCCACCAATAGTATGTCATCAGCAAAAAATATGAGAAATACAATTATGCTCCCACTAAACTTATTGTAAACACAAGGTTCATCTTCATTTTGAATAAAGACAAACTATTTAACTATCTCATCCAATTTAAGATTCTGACTTCTAGATGTTTGCTTCCATCCATAGGTTGACCTTCATAGCTTATTGTAACATCTCACAATCTGACCTCCTAGCCTTGGATACCCTAATATAAAAGAGTGAATGCCTATGAGTTTAATTCAAGAATAAAACCCCAAACAAGGTATAAGATATGCCCTAGCATGGGTACATGTTGGGCTTATATGGCTCACAATGATGAAATACAAATAATTAGAAATTTTTCTAATATTTCTAGATCATATAAGGTAAACAACACAAAACTATAAATGAACTAACAAATTATAATCCACATAAAAAGGTGGAAAGTTCCAAATGATGACCAATACTATATATTAATGTACTATTGTGCCCCCAAACCTCTATAAGGTAAGTATTTCAATTAATAAGTGGTGGAAATTAGTTAAACATATCATTATTAATAAGAATGATGGAGAATACATTAATCATAAAAAACATATATAAAACGATGAAGAATTGGTTTGTATCTAATGGGAAATAAGATACCACTAAGTATATTTAAAATGAAAAATTGGGTTAAATGTTGATATAGTTGCAAATAAGAGTTAGGAAAATCATCCATATGAGGAAAATCCTAAAAAAATCTAATGTCAACACATTATCGTTAAATGTATTGGTTAACAAATATGGAAGTCACACCCTTTAACAAAACTGCTAGACAACATAGAGGATAGTCTCAAAATAATAAATTACAAGTACAATAAAGATTATCATGTTTTGATTAGATTGTGGGACAAGTTTTACATTGAATGAATAATCCTTCATGCCTTAATTTCACTTAGTAAAGACAATATAAGATAACTCAAAAATATTAAATACTATGATAGTTTATTCTGAAAGTGGAAACTAATCCAGAATTTAGATTTTGCATGCCTTAATTAGCCCAGGGTCAAATTGCACATTATGTGAACCTTGTTTGAACCCTGAAATAAAATAGGAAAGAAAATATATAATAAACATTTGAACCAATTATTAATCAACCTACTTTGTTTTACTAAGGTTCTACATTATATAGATATTGCATGAATTTTACCTGACTTGCCAAAACATGGTCCAATTCTAGCACAATATTCTACTATTATCTCCTATGATTCTTTAATTCTCTCTGTACATATCTCCCTTCCTCCTTTTCCTTAAATTTCCATTCCCTCACTTTCCTCAAATAATCTTGAAGCCAATGCCCTTATAAATCATAGGAATTTGTGGCTTCCATGCCACTTCTACAACCCAACTCTACTCTTCCCCTATTTTCTCTCTATTTCTCTCTTTCTTTCCTTCTTCTCACAATCCAAGCACTTCAGACCTCTATTAAAAAAATCTTCCCACCTTTGTCGCATTGCCTGTTCTAGTTTCTATCATCTCATTCAACTTCAAACATTCAAGAGAAGATCTTTCCAAGCTTACCTTCATTTATACTCAATGTGAAGTTTTCTCGTACTCCTCTGACCACCAAAAGGCTTTCTATAGGTTTTGATAGGTCTTCTATTATCCAATGAAGCTTTAACTGCCACCAGTTTGTCCCTCGTTCATGGTTGATGTGTATGCCCCTTTCTATTGAGTTTTACCCAGGAGGTTAATAGTGGGTTCATGATGATCTTGATGATTGGTTTCTTCACCAACCTCCCCATTTTTGACCCTAGATTCGATTCATGTGTTTTGTTTTCAGTGCATCTTAGTTTCCTTTTGTCTTTGAACTTCACCCTTCTTCCCAACCATGGTGGATGACTTTAGGAGATCTATAGTTCATGGTTGAGATTGGGTCTTAGCTTACAGAGACTGGGAGATCCTTTTGGAGCCTCCTATGGTAGTTGTTTGCAATGATAAGTTGTTTTTTCCTAGTTTCAAATCAAAGATTTGATGTTCCATGTTGAAGATTTAGCAGGTTTTGATGACACACAATCTTAAAGAACATTTTTTAGTTTTACCTTTGTTTTCCATTTGATTGTGCCAAGCTACCTACAAGCAAATCTATCTTTTCACCTTTTTGTATCATTTTACACAACATAAGATTTAAGTTGGTCAATTGGAACCACTTGGCTATCATGCATCAAAGTTTGATGTGTTATTTTGGGGGCATTTAAGTCCTTTTATGATTTACAATTTTGAGTTAATCAATACAATATACTTAACTTGGATAATTCATATCTAATTGTAGGAACATCAAAAAGATAAAATAAAATACGTTTTAGATTTGGTATTTTTATCCATCCAATGATATGATTCTCACCACACAATTTCTCTAAATGAATAATACAATTTTTAAGGATTTTTCTAATTGACTAGAATTTCTAAAATTCATATCTAATAATCTATTAGTCAAAAAATTAAAGTAAAATATGATATGGGCTCAGGAAGATAATAACCCACAAGATGATGTCATTTTAATAGCCTCATTTATTAATATTAATAGATAGTTTGTAGGGTTTATGAATTTAATAAGAAAGTAACTATAATCTCATATATGTTTTTCATGGGTGGCTTGTGACCCTAATATGAAACTAGGGTTGACCCTGATTATATATAGACTCGATATGAGGTATGTTGCATACCTTCTTGATTATTCTAAGAAATCAATTGTGTGTTCTCTCTCTTGGTATTTTGAGACATATACCCTCTATAGTTTCTTACTCTTATGAAATTTTGGCTCATGTAAGTATTTATATCCTTATATGGATCTTGTGATCTTCTTAATTTGTTGGATATTCTTGTCAGATCCTGATTTGTTTCTATTTCATCATATTCCATGTGATAACCCTAGTTTGTGGATTTGTACTATATGAAACCTTATTTCTCAAGTGATGGCCTCTTGTGGTCTTATGATGTATTGTAATTGTGAATATGGTTCAATATTTTATTTATGGATTCTCTATCCCCACTTGATTAGATTTGGATGTTCTCATCCCCTTATTTGATCAAAATTAAACTTATTTCTTACCTATACATTTGTGCATGCACAACAGAGTAAAATTATTTAGAGTAGTGGTACCTCTGTGCCACCATTATATTGTTGGGTGCACCATTCCACCTCTAGTGCGCCTATACATTTATGGTCACTACGAGAAAAACATAAATCAACTACACATAATTTCTATACATTTTTGTATATGTAGTTAATTATGATATTTCCTTACAATTTATTGAAAATGTATCCAGAAACAATATAGCCATAGTTTGGGTTCTTGTCCAAATTTTTACCATCCCGCAAAAGTGCAAACCACACACCCAATCCCACTCAGATTTTCATTTGCACAAATTCATACCTGCTCCACATGCCTGGCTTCTTTCCTAGCCCCCGCCTCCCTTCTCCTCCATCACAAGTGCCACACTCACGAAAGAAGCTTGTCACCACCCTCTGCCCATACAAACCATTCACTCTGGCATTTTTTTCACTCCGATCACCTTATTTCCTTACCTTCTCTACATGTGCAACCTCATTGCCCCTGAAATGCCTTCTCCACTCTGTCCAGTCATCGCTCCAGTTCCCCAATTACTTGTGGTGGGATCTTTAGGAGTTACTTCTGTAATGGAGAGGACAAAAATCCATGGTTAGCTGGGCAAGGAATAAACAAGTAGGTTTATCCATGGTGGCGGTGAGATGAAAGTGGGGCTTAATACTATCCTTGTTTATTTGTTGGTCCTCTCGCCCTACCTTGAAGTTTGCTTGTTTTTTCATAACAAAGTCTCTGCTACAACAAATAGCTAAATATTATACTACTACTTTTCCTTCAGTTTCACGACATCTAAATCGTGTAGATGCTATATGAATATCATTCAATTCGTCTTTGCACTTTTATGCTAACAATATTGTAAAGAAATAGTCACCATTCACAAGGCTCTTTCAAAGCAAAACAACACACACACACTACATGATCTTCTCTATTATGTATGACCTCATAACTTCCACATTATGATCGGGAAGTAAAATTTGTTCCTCGACCATATATGAAACAATCATATGTAACTGGTAGGTGCTGGTGGAAAATATTTCTTATTACTAGTACATTCGTAATATAAATTAGATTCTTTATTTTCTTTCAAATACCCCTCTACTTACATCATAAGTATTTCATTTCTTATCACATTTGCAGGCAACCTGCAAATTTCTTGATGCAGTGATAATTGTAGGGCTGAGCTTAATGTGATCAATAACACTTATGCCTTTTAGTGATGAGGCTAAGCTATTGTTATTTTGTCTTTCATTTCCAATTTATTCAGTTTTCTGACTTGATATGTAATAAACTTCATATGCCATTTGCGAACTATTGTTCCTTATGAGCTGTTGGTTGATCAAGTTCAGTAAGAATAGGTGAAAAGACAATATGATCGGGTTTAGGCCATGCATATATTCAAGTAGATGACAGAGCTAAGTGAGAAACTTGTATGTTTTCATCCCATGAAAAATACAAATTATGATTTTGCTAAGAAACTGAATATTGATACAACTTACTTCACATTATAGTGGATGCTCATTTGATAAAGTTAAAATGTGTTGACATAGCATGTACCCATGTGAATCTACCGACAATATTATGTTGATAAAAATAATGTTAATCTAGTTGTTAATTTTAGAGCTTAGCATTACATATCATTACCATTTGTTCCCATGGATCTTCCAAACCCACATGAGAAATAGTAGGACAATGGATGGAAAACCAGATAGTTCCATCCATTGTATTGTGCAACCTAATAAGACATGGGTTGGGTTTTTGTGTGTAGGTATAATAAGTTCTATACATAATGCTTGTTCTTTGGAAACAATAAACATATGCATCTACAAATTTATTATTATATCATGGTGTAAGTCATCTGAAGCATGATAGTCAGTTGAAACTATATTATTTTAGGTTGGGATCTACTTTCTTTCATTAAAATTTCTTACTGTAAACCTGTAGGATCTGAATTTTTGGTGGTTAGATATTTACCATTACATAATTTGTGATGTAACCTAGAAGCACTCCATCCATACATATGCTAGTATATTATTTTGTTCGTGAGGAGACCAACAGACTGAGTGGTTGCAAGGTTTATAATTGCACATCCAGTGTCCTTTATGGGTTGTTAGGTGCTATGATATATGAGCATATAACAAACTGGACAACCGACAATATATAAAAATTTGACAGTATATATCAGTGAAAAAGGTCCTCATTTCTTAATCTCTAGGATGCAAGGAACTGATAGTATATTTTGGTATATATTGTTCAAAAGCATGTTAGCCATGCAACTCCCAAAGAATCAGACTCAAAAAATGCTGCTACTTTGTTAATATCACTGATCAAGTAGCAAGACCACATATCAAGATTAGACCCACGGCCAAAACATACCCAACATGCCACAAGTCATAAATTTATAATAACAAACTGATATCAATAGCAGAAGCAAGCATTACTCTATAAAATCATATTTAGATTCTAAATAATCATAAAACTTTATTTCTCGACTTTCATGCATGATAAAGCACCAGTTGAATCAATTCATAGTGATTCAAATGTCACATGTGATAAATAATCAAGTCATTTGTCATAGTTTCTCCTCTAGAAATTTTGGTTGATTCTTGTCAGTTGTGAATTGCTCATTCAGACTACAATATTCATATGAAACCATAAGTTATAATTAATGTTTTGTTGTATGTTCAGCTGATCAGGTTGATGAAGATGAAACTTCAAAGAAAAAGGTTGATGAAGATGAAGATGCATAACAAATTGTTCTTGGAGGATCTTGCTATCCATTAGAAAGGCTGCTATCATGGTTTTTACCTTGGCCAAGGGAGATGGAAGGGCTCCATATTTCAAGGACTTTGTTAGTATCATTGTCGTGTGGGTCATCAAACCCACTGTAAGTTATATTAGTTAAAAAACCTCTGAAATGCAAATGATGCATCCATGCTTGATCTTGTACCAAAGACCAGGGTTCTCATAGTTGGTCGATGAAGTGAGGATGTAACAATCCTTGTCCCTAGAGATATCATCAACATAAAGTTAGGTGACATCGTCCCTACTGATGCTTATCTTCTATAGGGTGACCCACTAAACATTGATCAATCTTTACTCACTGGTGATTACATCCCTATTACAAAGAATCCAAGTTACAAGGTTTTCTCTAGATCCATCTACAAATAGGGTCCAATCAAGGTTGTGGTTATATCCAGTGGTGTGCATAGTTTCTTTGTGGACAATGATATAATAGTTTTTCCATATCATGGAATCACCAATCAAGGAAGATAAAACACACACTCTATCGTGTTAAATGGACCATGTGGTGCCCATTTACAAAAATCTCATAGTCTTTTCCATATCATGGAACAGATATGGACCATCTGGTCCATTTAACACGACAGAGTGTTTTTTTCTTCCTTGATTGGTGATCCACTGGTGTACAACCTTAGATAGAACCATAGAAGGAAGTAAAGGATCCACCTACTAGTAACCACTTGATGCATGTTGAAGTCCAGATTGTGCATAAATGCACTATAGATGATCTAGGTACATAATGCACTAAAGATGATCTAGGCATATACATTATTTATAGTCACACACTCACATAGTAACTTTCTGATAGATTTTGATAGAGTTTCTCTATGTTGATTGTCCAAGTACAATGGCTATGGTGATGGCCATCAATATCACATTATTTATCAGCTCTGGCTCTATTTTTTATTCGCTCTGGATCTGTTCATGGTATGATTGTCTTATATAGGTGCTAGCCTATTCAATTCAGAGCTTGCCAATCTCTACAATGAAGGAATTGCATGCCTATGATGAAGCCATAAAAACACTCAATGTATGTCTTTGAAGATTCTTTCTTTTGTAATCATTTCATGCATTTAATGATAAAAGGTAGTGTTGTTTTATAGTAATTCTTGGATTATCACTGTAATTATTAGTAGACGTGTAATATTAGTCATATGTCCAAGCATGTATAATTGCGTCCTTTCTTTTTGACTTGTTTAGCATCTACTTTAAAGTTATTTAACAATATATAATGAATAATAGTCCTTAATTACTTCTATTATCCTCTTTTCATTTTACCAAAGAACTTAAATGTGAAGAACCAAACTAAAATACATTTTTTGTGTCAAGCTCTATTTCTATCAGTATTGCATTCCACCAAACAACATTTTTGTTTGTTTGTTTCCACTTAACGTCTGGCTAGAAAGAGGGTGATGAACTTTGCAGGAACTTTGATGTAGTTAAGGTACTTAAGAAAATGAGATTTCCTAGAGTGCTCGGGGTGGGAGATTGGAAGTCACCAAAGACAATCTTACACCATGAGTAAGGCCCCATTCTATCTCTTTTGCAAACTCTACAACACTTATTAAACTTGAGCACATGATGTCACATATTTGACAGTTCTTAAACACCTTATATATGCATATTGTACACAATAATCAACTTATTTCCCTGTCTTGAGATAGTTTGATATGCCCTATATTAGATTTAGCTTGACTATCCATTTGGTTATCCTTGACTAACTTCTAACTAAAATGCTTATGCCTTACAAATGATCTATAATTGGTGTTCTTTGAAGCTGGTGAGATATGTAGTTTCTCTATAAATATTTTGACCGTGTTTCAGTCTTTGGTAAAAAATTTCTACTTAAGCTTTGAGCTACTACTCTGTGATTTGCCGATGGACAACAAAAAAGCACCAGGTAGTTACTTTTATATTAGTCATAGCCCTTTAGAAGTTCATACATGACATTTTTTGTCATTCTTAATTAATCCCCATCAGGGTAGCTTCAATATTAGCAAGATCGTCCTGCATATCATTGACTGATGCCTCTTGTTTCTCTTTTTTTCCTTTTTTTCTTCCAGACATCTACCACTTTTGTCCTCCAACAAATCCCATTGAAAATCATTCATGCTTTGAAATGCTTGCATTTAAAATGGATACATATCTTTATCTTGCATACCCTTCACACTACATGACAAATTAACCACATACCTCTTTCTAAGAAACTATCAATGACCAATAATAGCCTTTTAGGGCTAGGGCAACCAAGGGAAAAAAGGTGAGAGCTATCCTCAGCTATTGCAAGTCAAAAGAGTGGACTCCTTTGGGATCTAGGAGAGGGTTGTGAGTATTCAATTGAGAGAGAGAGAGGTGCAATCTAGCCCTGCTCTACCTTAAACATATCAGGTGAACACTTAACAAGTAGAAGCTACTATTCCCATCAATGAATATATACATGGAGAAGTTGTCTTAGCAGATCCAAAATGAAATTGAAGATTGGTGAAGACAACTATAGGAGGGTAGGTCTATCCAAATGCAAGTATATAATCTGAACTAAGCCACTTTGAGAGTCGACAAGCTGGAAAATAATGACTAGTTGTTTTTTCAACTAAAATAATAGCGGCCCTTCTATTTTTAGGAAGTAATTTTGATTAATTTTCTATAAACACTAGCAGTATACTGTTAATTATACTTGTGTGAACTGATACTGTAAGAGGAACATATCTTGACCAATACCACCTTGACTACTCTCTCTCCTAAATTCATGAACTAATAATGATTGGAATGTATGGGGCGATTGGGTTTAATAGGTGTATATGACTAGATATTGTCTATGAAATAGTTCACCACTACTAGAAAAACACGAACTTGCTAAGTATAACTTAACTACATTTCCATTGGATGTCATTAGAAACAACTCTTCTTTACACGTTATAATAAGTGTATAAAAATGTAGTTGTTCATCTCACTCGATATTTTTCCATCCCACTTTACACACCCAAATCTCCCTCCAATTTTGTTCCCACAACCCCCACCAAGATGCCTGGTTTCTATTTACCTTTCCCACCCTCACGGGATTCTCCTCCACAACAACCTTCATGCTCAACCAAGGATCTCATCGCTTCCTCTATTCATACATAAAAATCTCCGTCATTTTCTTCTCCCCTATCTTTACTTCCCCCACCTTCTCATCATGCACAATCCCCTTGACCTGCGACACTTTGTCCTCCTCTATGGTTCCCTATTTTTGTGGAAATCCTAGCTAAGGCAATGGCTATGTTGAAGGATACCGAATGTGACTAAGTGTCAGGTTTGCAAGAAGAGCAGTCGTGACAGGAGATCAAGTTTTCAAAACCACAATAGAGTAATCCAAGCATTTACAATGAACACACATGGGGGAGAAACATGGGTTTGCCCATAAAGGTTAAGAAATAATTGCCCATGGTGTGCTTTGTTATTTTGTTTTTAATTTGTTTTTCCTTTGTGCTTCTTCCAATGACTATATAATATATTAATCGATGATTCACCTAAATTCCATAGACATCAATTTGTTTGTCTAAATTTATGTTCGGGAAGTACACCATTTGATTCTTCAGGTCAGAATCCTTATGTTTGCAATCATTTTACTATTTCATCTCTGTTTCTTTCATTTATTTATTCTTAACTTGTAATTCTAGTATCTCTACTCCTGTACTGCGGGATACTGGATTATGACACTGTCACACATGAGGTTAACATTAATATTTTAGATTCTTCTACTTGTTAGTGTTGAAATCCTCAATTTCCTTGCGTCATGTTTCCGTATTATTTTGCTCCATTTAATTTTTTATTCCTTCTACAATAGGGCTGCTTGATACTTACTTTTGAAGTTCACTCGTGGATTTCTAGTCTAGCCTTACAGTTTGAGATACTCCAAAGGCCCTAACTTGTTGGACATTGTATGGTCATCATCTGTCAGTTTGCTTAGGAAGATGGGAAGAAGATGAAACATGCACATTTTTATCATCTGAATTTCATTTTACACAGTAGTAGTTAACTCACACTGGAGAATATGAGTGTTGCAGATACTACGGACTTTTCATATTTCCATTCTTGATGCAGGAGGTGTATGGGGTATTTTACGGGGTATGTTTTGGTCAAAGTTGAATTGGAGGAAAACAACCGGTTAATGATACTTAAATGTCCCCTTTCATGCTCGAAATGATTGCCATCCATCTATACTTACAACCATGAACTAATAGTATTATGATATTTTGAAAGTATGTATACATGTTTTAGATACACGTCTATATTAATTATTTCAATGACCAAGTTCACATATTTTGTCCTATGTTTATAAACATGCTACTTCAATGCCCTGACGCAACATGTTTCAAAGACCATACTTCTCTTGGGCATCCTATTCCAAATTACTTATTAG
Organism: Alisma plantago-aquatica; assembly: GCA_963693085.1. Classification (NCBI taxonomy): domain Eukaryota; kingdom Viridiplantae; phylum Streptophyta; class Magnoliopsida; order Alismatales; family Alismataceae; genus Alisma; species Alisma plantago-aquatica. The sequence goes on from OY856413.1 coordinate 430,151,259, forward strand.
TTTTGACCTTGTGAAACACTTTTGAGTATTAAAAACATTCTAGTTATATCTTTATGTGTATCATGTTCAGTGCCATGTTACCCTAAATAGAATTTAATATATTATTTTGTTGACAAGATATGGATTAGTTCATGTTTTCAAAATGTCTTCACCATGGTTTTGGTTTTCGTTTTTCACTTTTTTTCAAAATGTTGCTAGTAGGGACTGGAGATTGGAATGTTTAAACTTCATACCACAATGGAGCATTATGAACGCCAACATGGTGTTTTTTTTCCTGATAGAAAGGTTACTTTTATATATTTTAGTTCATCATATACTTCCTTGTATGTTCATTAAAAATCATGCAAACAATCCTTGATTCTTACCTTGAGTGAATATTTTTCAATTACAATGCTTGTAGCTGAAATGGTCTTTATTTTTTCTTGTATTAGATAATCATGTAGCTAGACTTAGATGCTTTGAGTGTGGTAATGGAGGACAGTTGAAGGGAGGAGGAGACATCCCTAATGTAGGTTTTCCATGAAATTGACAAGAACAATCTCTCATTTGACTTTATAAGCTTCTCACACACACTAATAGGAATACCCTTGCATTCTTGCTTGTTGTAGTTTATTCAAAATACACTGATAGCCATGATTCTTTCAATATGTGGATGCATATATATATCTCTCTAAATTGAAAAGAGAGGTCAAGAAATGCAATCTCTTTTATTATAAACTAAAAAGTATGCAAAGCAGTCACCTTAAACATTAATAACAACAACATTAGTTCTACTACCAAGTTCAGCCTGAAAGTCATTGCAAAAGGCGTAGGAGATCGGGTTGAAATGTTCAGATAGATCGACCTGAAGGCGGTTGATGTTTATAAGAAGGCAGTTTTTCCTCTTCCTCTTCTCCTTGTGTGATCGGATGTCCCAGCCCTTGATATAATCCTGCACGTCAGAGAGGGCCTTGTGAAACTCCAGGTCCCCGTTCTAGGACGTTCTCAAGGTGTCCACAAAACCGACTGTATGCTGCCAGGAGGCTCTAGTAATGAACCTGTATTGGTTCCATTCCTTCGCCCAGTTGCGCACCAGGATCAGGCAATGATCATACCCCATTCTAGGAAGGTGTTCGACCAAGGTGTTGGGGAAGTCAGAGATGAAAGCATTGTTGGCTGCCACTCTATCGAGTCTCTTTTGCAATAACCTGTGGAGGTATGTGAACTTCATGCCCGAGAAACCAAGATCGATAAGGTCACCCTCCATGAGCTTGTTGTGGAAGGTAGTAGCCTCTTGGTTGTTGAAGTGGCCAGTACTGCTTCTCTCACTTAGGCTCAGGATAGTGTTGAAGTCTCCAAGAACTAGCCAAGCCGATTTGAATCATTGCCCCATGTCGATGATGTGTTTCCATATGAGCCTTCTAGTGGAGCTTTGAGGGCTAGCATAGATTACAAATACAAAACATACATTGTTAACTTTGCAAGTGACGAACTGCCTATGGGAGAAAACTATTTCCACCGTGCACTGGTTGGCGTTCCAGCAGAGCCAAATGCCTCATGAGTAGCCTCACACTTCCACACGGTAAGAATTAGTAAAACCCAGTCGTATAATGGTTTGGGTCGCTCTCTCCACATTGATCCTGGGTTCAAGGATGGACACGACATTAGGCCTATGAACAAACATAAGCTCCTTCAAAGCACGACACCTCATGTCACTACCTATTCCCCTTGAGTTCCAGCAAAGAATGTCAACTATCATGGGAGAGGTGAGTTTATGCTTGCTGCTCTCTGACAATGTTTTCTTTGTCCCCGATCTCTACATCCCTGCTCACGCTGTCAACCTTTGCGCTGTATGGGATCAGGAGGCACAGGCTCTTCTGTCGTTGCTCGTAGGGAGGGGTAGTGCGTTGCTTTTTCATCCTGGGCCCATTGCCCTTGATCTTCCTTTCGGGAGGAAGTGGGGAAGCAGTGGCCATGATGGTTGTGGTCTCGATCACCCCAAATTCTTCTGAGTTGTTGATTCTGGCCTGGCTTTTTTGCTCCATGCTGGTTGCTACATGATGGAGCCTCCACTTGTGTGGAGTTGCGTGCACCACTAAAAATTCTAGAGATAGTTAATCTCTAAGTTTATCATTGCATATGCAATAATAAGATCTCCACCCACGTATGCTAAGATACGTGGAAGTCTTATCATAGTATAGTTAAGGGTCGAATCCATGAGACAACAGTCTTGTTAAGAGTTTTAACAAGATGGAAAATGTAATAATCCTACTTATCCACTTAAAAGTTGATATTTAGATCAAAGAGTTGATTTGATGGTTAAGCTAATGTGCGGAGAAAGAAAATAACAAGAAAATAAACTTAAAGTTGTAAACAATATTTGAAAACCACTAGGATGTGATCGGGTTTCACCACCACTACGCATGGATCAAAACATATATTACGATAACTTGGCTTGCAAAGAGAAGAGTCTAAATAGTTAGTATCTTTGTAGACTTAGCTTCCTTTCGGATAACTAACTATGAGAAACACGGAAGTGTTGCAATGCCATCCATCCCCAGACGAATGGTCACTTATTTTGCATCACTCCCCTCGCAAAGTGTGTTCCTCAAACTATCAAGGTTGTACTTTCATACGTCAACTGATTCCATTTCATAGTATGAAAGTACAGCAATGGAGGTGAGTTCACTCCACTCCTTGAAAAATGCTCCTAGATACCGAACCAAACGTATGGTGACTACATACAATCTGGAACCAACAAACAGTCGATATTCGAATCTAGAAGTACAAACATAGACAATTTGCACTAACAGATAATAGATAACACAAGTTGGTGATCAAGCAACTAGCATTCATCACACGATTGATGTTGAACTGGAAAGATAGTGTTTTTCTATTGCAAACTCAAGAATTACAATGTATGAAATGAAAACATGGGTAACGGGGCTACTCCCCGCACCCTAGTTATGAAACTACTCGCTCATGGCAAGAATAAAGAAGGAGGCGGGAAGAGAGAGGGAAAGCATCATCTCCACGTAGGAGGGAGGAAGGTCGACCCCTTGGAGGAGAGAGCAACTATATTCATGCCTTTTGGTCATCTTGATGAAGAATCCTCCACTTCCCACCTTCTTATGTTGATGAGAGAGGAGATAGCTTGGAGATGGAGTATGGATCTTGAACCGGCAACCTTTGGGTGAAGGATGGAGGTGGAACAACTCTGGAGTGATTGAGGCAGCCTCTGGGCGTCCAAGAAGTTGATACCAAATGAGAACCCCTTAGGTCCTATTTATAGGCTTTCAAAGAATCCCAAACGGTCTTGGGATTGTTTTGGGTCTTTAACAGTTTGGAGACTGTTTGCCTTTATTCGGTCTCGGGACCGTTTGAGTTCATTCAGTCATGGGACTGTTTGGATCCATTCAGTCTTAGGACCGTTTGGGTCCATTTGGTCTTGGGACCGTGTGGACTTCATTCGGTCTCCATACCATTTGACTTTATTTGGTCTCAGGACCATTTGAGTTCATTCGGTCTTGGGACCGTTTAGACTTCATTCAGTCTCCAAACCATTTGCTTTTATTCGGTCTCGGGACCGTTTGGACTTCATTCGGTCTTGGGACCATTTGAGTTCATTCGGTTTTGGGACCGTGTGGACTTTATTCAGTCTCCAGACTATTTGCCTTTATTCGGTCTTGGGACCATTTGGACTTCATTCGGTCTTGGGACCGTTTGGACTTCATTCGGTCTTCAGACCGTTTTCCCCTTTTGTAATTTTTTTGGGTTTTTCTGTAAGAAGAAGGAGATAAGTGTTAGTTTAATGATGAATTCATAATAACACAGAAAGTTAAGGAATATATCTAATTTATCTAAGAAAGAGTTTGGAAAATTAAGAAAAACTAGTAAGATAACATCACAAAAATGGGAGGTTATCACCCCCCCTAACTTAGAGTCTAGCTTGTCCTCAAGCTGGATAGAGCTAAGGCACATAGTGGCGAGGCGATTTTATTTAGTGAAGATTTCCATACTCTTGCTTCAATTATAAACCAGAGATCTCCTAGAGTTTTATCAGGACTTCCTCTTGCATTAACGCTTTCGGGTGGGAGTTGCATGGTTCTCAAGATTCTTCCGTATCGCGTAACTCACACTGGGACCACCTTTTCCTTGATCGTATTTCGTGCATGTTTTCGTCTTTAAGCAGATTTATACTTCTTTAAAAATCATGCGGAAAACTAAGATAGGTATGAGGGTTGGCTAAAGGCTGCTGGGCAACTCCCCTTTTAGGTGGAGGAGGGTTTATCTAAACTTTTAGGATCTCACTACCAGGCGCAACACATCTACTTTTGTGAGGGAAACTAAATGTAGCAGCTGGGTGACCCCTTTATCAGCTTTTTCATATACTTGGATACCTTAGGATCTCACTACCGGGCATGACACATCTGCCTTTGTGAGGGCAGCTGAATGTACCGGCCGGGCGAGATCTGTATTGGTTCTTCGTATAAGTCCTTATGCATGGCACAACTCTCATGTTTTTATTCAACACTCAGGCTTTTATTCATATGCCCACAGGCTTAGGATTTGGGTATTTAGGATTTTATTTGGGCTTCCAAGCCTCTTTTTGAAAAGAAGAAAATTGTTTCATAGAGCTTCCTGACATGCACTTATTATGGTTTCGTACTCGGTGGTCCTCTTGTGAGATTCCTTGATTTGGATTTCACGTGGTTCCCTCCCGTTCTTGAGAGTGTTTAGCTTGTGTCGGTCAGGATGTTAACTTGTGGAGAGTCTGATGCAGAATTGAAGCAAAAGTATAAGAATCATGTATGAAAGTGATTTATTAATTCACCATTACATGCCTAAAGGCTTTATATGTAAGTGAGTATTACTTTGTCTCTAACTTAGCTAGGGGTGTTCCTTTTCTAAAAAGAAAGTTGTTTTATATGCAAGAGTTATTCTATCAAAGAATTTACTGAAAAATCTAAGTGTCAAAGGGAAGAAAAAATATGTACGGAAGAACAGGGGTGAAGGAAGGAATAAGGAGAAAAGGGGTTTAAATATGATACCTCGCCCTTGCCCAATGTACCCCCCCTAACTTATCATCCACTTTGTCCTCAGAGTGTCAAGGTGATAGGTTGAGAAGTACATGGGCAAGGGTATCACAGATCTGTTAATCCCTTGTTTTCTCCATACGATCGTAGGAGAGTAGCTGCAAACTTTCACCGTAAAGCGTGATAATCCGCATCCTTCATGTCTTCCATGTGCCTTCCGAGGACAATAAGGGTGTACATCCAGTAAAGGACGTGGAAACCACAGTCGTTAGATTATCTGATCTGCTGGGGACATCTGTGGCTAAAGGCTGGGCGGTGAAATGCTCTTTTTCATACGCCTTTATGTGTTTGCCCAGGAGATCATGTAGTCGTTCAGCGCAGTCCTTCGCCACTTTTTTTTGTATCAAAATTGCTGTCGGAACTATTGTAAATGATTGTTGTTCCTTCATGTAGGTTTGTTGCCAGTAGCATCTAATGGTCGGAGTGAAGAAAGGGAAGGATAATGAACTTCAGAGTTGTATGTTGAAGATATGAAATTAGTGCCTCTATGGTTCCAAAATTCTTCTATCCTAATAGATCATCTTTCATGTATGCTGACGCCATATAAACCGTAGGGTGGTTCTGTGCTAGAAGAAACTGGTATGTAGACATTATGCTCACAAATAAAGAACCTTTAACTTGTAAGGTTTCATGGAGAGAATCCGCCATTACCAAAATATCTCCGTGTCGGAAGACCAGCTCATCATTTTCTGCATGTAGCCGAGACATGATGAGGTGGAGTTCATTGTCGGAGAGGCTCTTGCATGCATTAAGGTCAAAATTTGGAAACGTTGGTTCTATAGCAGATAGGGGCACCATTGGATGGAATTCTCTGTTGATGGTGGCCCCTATTATCAAATTGATGTCCCCTTTGTCTTCCGCCAAATCGAAAGCATAAGGGTCCCACTGGTGTTGTTTCGGGACTTTGGCGGTTTGATGTTGCTTTGTCTCCAATTCTTTTAAAATTGTCCTGTATGGAAGCTTTTGCGGACGTTGGATAGAAGAGAAGAGATACCAAGGTACATCGTCCTGTGCCATTGTCAGATCCTTAAAGAATCGTTTGTCACAGATGAGTTCCATGGCATAATATCTTCATAAAGAGTGCATATCCTCTGCTGCTAAATCAGTAAATGGGAGTTGTCAATTTTGTGCTTCTGTGTGTCTTATTGTACAAAAAACACAATCCCTGGAACCCTCAATTTATTGAATAGGTGGGTTGATGATTCGGAACCAGGGTTGATTCCAACCATGTCTAAGCGATGGGCAGGCGGCCCATATTATTTTGAGAATCCAGAAAGGAATGCATCGTGCTTCCCTAGCTTCTAACCCTGCAAAGTTGATCTGTCTGGCTTTTAGTTCACTGGCACAGAAGTTGTACACCTTGGTGTCACATGCCTCGATGTCGACAATCATGAGCAGCCATTGTCCAAAAACTTTAAAGGGCATGGTGATGTAGCGTGCCCTCCTTGCTAGATCAGCCTGCAACCGTTCTACGAACTTCACCTCCAAGTCCTTGTGTAGTAGAGATAGGGACAGGGTGGGTGAAGCATTGAAAACAGGCTGTGCTTTCTTAGAACTTCAGAATTCTTCTATAGCATTGGCAAGTAGCACGCGGAAGAGATCCATCATCACCGCCGATTGTGGTCGAAGGAGAATATGGAAATCTTCACGGGTCAACTTGTACTTTGTCTTTGTATTGCTATATATGATGTCCCCCCCATTCTTGGCATCATCTAAAATAGTGTTTAGGATAAAGATGTCCTGAACATCTAGTGTAGAGATTGCAGTCATGTCTAGATCTTTCATTAGATGAGGTAGAGGTGGTGGTGGGGGCAGGTCCTGTGGAGGGAGTGGAGTTTGCGTACTATCGTCTAAGAATGTAGGTAGAGCTTCATATTTGTCTGAGTTATAACTGGAGTCGAGTCTATCATCTGTGTCTAGACTCACTCTATCTGGTTCTTCCTGATCTAGGGGGAGGTTTGGAGATTGTTGAATTGTTGTTGTAGCTGGGCTTATGCTTGTTTCCATGATACATTGTTGAAATTCAGCAAAAGCGGCTTCTTTAGCAGCTTCCCCTAGTGATCCCATAGCTGAGAAATTAAATAACTGGTCCCCATATGATATTGTGACATTGTCATTGTTATTGGGGGACTTGGGATCTTTGGTTCCTTCTTCTTGATGGCCGCTATCATGTCCTATTTTTGTGGGGTCTGTCCCTCGGCTTGTGCCCTCCCCAGTATTGTTTGGGTCATCAGGTTGATCGTCTAAGGAGGAGCTGTCATTGTTGGAGTTAGCCGAGGAGTCAGAGTCCTCATCATCATCTTCACTGGTGTGATCATCGTCGTCCGCCACCTTTTCCTTTGTCTTCGTTATCGACTTATTCTTGCAATGCCGATGGATTGCATCCAGCTCTTCAAGTGCCACTTGCACATGCTTGTGGGTTTCAAGCAGTGCGTCGTGGATTTCTTTAAGATCTACATATCGTGCTTTGGCGGAGTGGAGTTGTGCAGACAGATCGATTGTTTGTGTGCGAAGGTCATTGAGTTCTTTGTTGGAGTTCTCCTCCTAGCGGTGGATGAGTTGTAGAAGGGTGTTGTTGATGTCATCCAAGCGCGTGCTGTGAGCAGTTTGCTGCTGCTGAAGCTCGCAGAGGGTCTCAGGCAAAGGTTGAGTTTGCGAAGAGACCTTGTCAACTTACTGGGCCAACTTTTCTTGCTGGCCTTTCATCTCGAGCACCAATTCTGGCAGGGTTTGTAAGTGGCTCTCGATGCGGTTGACTTGTTGAGCCGTTGCTTCTTGTCATTGTTGGATGCGTGCGATGATTCCTGGAAAGGCGTTGTTCCGCTCGTCGGTCTTGGAGACCTGTGAAGCGATGTCCTGCACATAAGAAAAAATAGAAGATAATATGTTAGAAGGATCAATGAGGAGGTTTCGAATGGCGTCAAATTGTCGTCTGAATTCCTCACTGACGTTAGAAAAGGGGACCCCAGAGATGGAAGGGTGGGGTGGCTGGGGTCTGGGTGGTAGTGCCTTGCGAGAGAGACACTATTGATGGACCCCCAAATTACGTGGTGACTGTTGATGGAGTCACTAGCAAGATCGGGGTGGTGGTGGTAGATGGGGTGGTGGATGGGAATGATGGTGGCATCCCAGGTTGGAAAGGACAAAATGGAAGTAACGAGGGGAAAGAAATTGAAGTGAAGGTGAGATCGGGTGTTGAGGTGGAGAATGGAGTGCCCGAGGAGGAAAAAGGTGAGGCGGAGTATGCGAGTGAAGTTGTGGATGTGGATGAGGTAAATATGGTGGGCGTTGTTGTGGAGAATGGGGGAAGAGTGATGGATGGTGGAATGGTGGAGGGTGGTGGTGTGGTGGTGGAGTGGTGGAAGGTGGTAGTGGTGGTTGTAGAGGTGAGACCAACATCTAGATCGAAGATGAAGGTTTCTCGTGTTTCGGTGTTGTGTGGTGGCTCCACCTCTAGGTTTATCTTTGATGTGGGCATTTCTGATAGCTGTTGTTTTTGTATATGCAGCTTTGAAGGCCGTGTTACTGGAATTTTCTTCAGACTTACTGCAGGGGCAGTGATATTGTGTTCAGTTTTCCCTATTTTTACCTGCTTCTCTTTTGCTTTAACTGAGGCTATGAGGTTGGCAAGCTCTTCTTCAGTGAAGAGCAGCTTATCTTTGTCATAGTCTCCATGTTCTGGAAGAGGTGGCAGAGTTCTGGAAGCTTTTATGGTAGGGTAGAAAATGTAGTGGAGTTTAACATCCTTCTCCTTTATAATGTATGAGTTTTTTAAACTTTGTTCATTTGTAAGGATGTCACCTTTTATCATCGTGCATCTGGGTAGAAGTTTGTCCATCTTGAGAAATTTCAAGATTGATGTTATATGACCACCCATGTAGATTTCTTTCCCTAGGGCATAAGCTGCGTGCTTGTGAATCAGTTTTCGACCTATATTGATCGGCTGCCCTGTGAGAATGGACCATAAGATAAAGAGATCGGAGATAAGAACGTTCCCACTCTCTGTCCTGGGTAAAAGGGTGCCAATGATGATTTTGTGTAAAGTGTGCACCAAGCCAGAGTGAATGTTAGAGGCCTTGCAAGTTTTTGCCTCGTAAGTTGGAATCCCTATTAAGGATTTCCAAAAGTTGTTCCTGTTGAACTGGAGTTGTCTAGACCTACAGTTTTAGCCTTCATCAACTGATCCTGGTTGTCGATGAATATCTCGTTCAATGTGTTTTTAGTTAAGACCACTTTGCTTCCAAAAAGTAAGGTGACCAACCTGTGGTCGCCTCCGTCTTTCCAGTGATCCTTTACGCCCACGGTTTCTTTTTTAAGGTATGTGAAGAACTCTACCATGGGCTCAATATAAAAGGATTCTACCACAAAACAGAGTTTTGAAAGATTCACGTTGTCTAGCAAGGCGAGAACTCTGTCATAAATCCCCATTTTCTTCAGTAGGTTTGAGCAGACATACTTTGTTGGGCGCAACACCTTATCACCAGCTAGGAGGTTTTGGATGTATAGGTCAGTTGGTCCAGGTTCTGTGGTGGTAGTAGCGGGAAAGGTTACATAAGGAGTATCATGTCCTGCTAAGATCTGTTCTCTTGCGGTAGAGGGCCGAACTTGCTTCCTTGCCCTTTTCTTTGATGGTTGTCCCTTAACGGCTGCTTCAGTCTGTCTTTTGCCTTTGGACTTAAGGACTGGGGATTCATCCTCAGAGTTTGGTGCGTACTCCGAACCTTCGTCCTTGGAGGAAATATCCTCCACTTCTTCAACATGTTCTTCAGTTAAGCACATGCTGATTCGGTCAATTTCATTCATGACTTTAATCAGGTCAACTTTTGGTGGGACCTTTCCGGTCTTTTCGTAAGTGTCCATGATGTGCTGGAGCTTTGCGCGATCCTTCAGTAGTTTCTCCCTTATCCAAAAGGGAGCGTCAGAAGTTCATGTGGCTTGTTTTGCAGGTGAGGCCATTATGTAATAAAAAAGTTATATATGTTAATAAAATAAAAATGTCGAAAGAATTGCAATATTAAAAAATAAAATCGTTTTAAGGGTGAAAAACATGTTTTCCAAAACTGTTTTGGCTCCAAACGGTTTCAAGACCGTATAGCTCCAATCAGTTTTAAGACTGTATGGCCCCAAAAAGTGTCAAGATTGTATGGCTCCAAACGGTTTGAAGGCCGTATGGCTTGAAACCACAAAGAAGATGAAACGACAGGGATGACTAGCGATAGCAAAAAAGGTGAAAATGATGACGTCAATGAAGACATTAATGGCGGTGGTAACGGTGGCGGAAATCGGGAAGTTCGTTCGTGGTAGAAATGGCGGAAATGACACCGGCGTCAGTGGGAATGGCGATTGCGGTAGCAACGTTCTACCTTGCTGCTTAGACAATGATGACAGAGATGAAGGGTGCGTTGTGGTGGTGTTATCGTCGGGGGAGAGGATGGAGCAGGTTGAAATGAACTGGAGACGAAAGGAAGAGGATAGCGGTTACAAGAGCAGAGAGTCAGAGCAAATAGAATAGGGTTTCACATGTGAGCAAAATCTCAGGAAGTGAAGGAAAGAAAAAGAGAGGGGGTCGAGCGATATTTATAGAAAAAGGAGGAGTGACACTACAAATTGTCAAGAGCAAACGGTTTCGAGACCGTACGACTCCAAATGGTTTCGAGACCGTATGGCTCCAAACAGCTTTGAGACCGTATGGATCCAAATGGTTTCGAGACTGTAAGGATGGAAATAGTTTCGAGACCATACAGATCCAAACGGTTTCGAGACCGTATGGCTCCAAACGGTTTCGAGACCATATGGCTCCAAACGGTTTCGAGACCATAAGGATCCAAATGGTTTCAAAACTATTAGGATAGAAAAAGTTTTTGGTTTTTATATTTTTATGTTTGTTTTGGATGTCAAGTAAATTTTTATATTTTCTGGATAAATGTGAAGGGTCAAAGAAAAAAAAGAAAATTGCCAAAAATAAATAAAATAAAGGTGATACTCAGTTCTTGGGTTGCCTCCCAAGTAGCGCCTGGGTTTTATGTCGCTGGCTCGACAAAGTTCTGACTTGGTTAGATTGATGTGGCGGGATCATGAATCTCCATGGTTTGTCTTGGGATTTTATCAACTGGGATATAATATTTCTTTAATCTGTGGCCATTAACAATTCTTTCCCCTCCATTGTCATCAATAATGATGATTTCTCCGGTCGGGTAGATGTGCTTGATGGTGAATGGACCAGACCACTTCGTGTGAAGTTTTCCGGGGAACATCTTAAGTCTAGAGTTGAAAAGAAGGACTTTATCTCCAGCGATGATATCTTTCCTTTTTAGATGTCCATTGTGCCACATCTTAGTTTGTTCTTTGTATATCCTAGCACTTTGGTAGGCGGTCATTCGTAGTTCCTCAAGTTCTTATAATTGCAGTTGTCTATATTCGCCAGTGCTTTTGAAATTGATATTCAATTGTTTGATGACCCACCAAGCTTTGTGTTCCAGTTCAACTGGAAGATGACATGACTTCCCATATACCAAATGAAATGGGGTCATTCCTATTGGTGTTTTATAAGTAGTGCGGTATGCCCAGAGGACATCAGGGAGCTTAGTGGACCAATCTGTGCCATGTCTGTTGACTATTTTTTCTAGAATGGCCTTTAGTTGTCTATTTGAAACTTCGACTTGGCCACTTGTCTGTGGGTGGTAAGGTGTGGCGACCTTATGTTTGACTTCATATTTTCTTAGGAGGGATTCAAAACTTCGTTCTAAAAAATGAGATCCTCCATATGATATGATTGTTCAGGGGATTTTGAATCTAGGGAATATGATATCCTTGAATATTTTGATAACTGATTTGGAATTGCAAGAGACAGTGGGTATAGCTTCTACCCATTTTGAAACATAATCCACAACAACTAGTACATATGAGAATCCGTAGGATGAGGGGAAAGGGCCCATGTAGTCTATTCCCCATACATCAAAAAGCTCGATTTCTTGCCACAAGATAAGAGGCATTTCATTTCTTTTTTATATACTCCCGGAAAGTTGACATTTATTGTAGGATCAGACGAAATTATGGGCATCCTTTGCTATCGTTGGCCAAAAGAAACAAGATTGAAGAACTTTGAGAGCAGTTTTCTTTGAACTCATGTGCCCCCCTGTAGGGCCAAAATGGCAATGTTCTAGGATAGGGATAATTTCTTCTTCTAGTAGGCAATGCCAGAAAAGTCCGTCCACACATAGACGAAAAAGATATGGTTCATCCTAGAAGTATTTCTTAACATCATGAAGGAATTTCCTTTTATTATGGTGAGAGGCGGAAGGATGGATAATTCCTGTAGCCAGATAGTTCACTATATCGACATACCAGGGAAATCTGGTGGTAACTTTCATAAGCTGGTCGTCGGGTAGGGAGTCTCAGATAGGTATATCGTCATCCTCCTGAGACTCGATGCGACATAGATGATCATCGATGACATTTTCCACCCCACTCTTGTCCTTTATTTCTAAGTCAAATTCTTGAAGCATCAATACCTAGTGGATGAGTCTGGGTTTTGCATCTTGTTTCTGAATTAGGTATCTGATGGCTGAGTGGTCCGTGTATACTATTCTTTCGATCCGATAAGATAGGAACGAAATTTCTCAAAGGCATAGATGATAGCCAAGAATTCCTTTTTAGTAGTAGTATAGTTCTTCTGCACCTCATCTAGCATTTTTATGCATAGTATATCACATAGGGCTTTTTATCTATTCTCTGCCCTAGCACTGCTCCTATAGCATAATCGCTAGCATCACACATTATCTCGAATGGTTGTGACTAGTCAGGTCTCTCAGAATCAATTCAGAGATTAGAGCATTCTTTAAGTTTGTGAAGCTATGTAGGCATTCATGGTCAAAATTGAAATCAGCATCCTTGGTCAATAAGTAGGTCATGGGTTTTGCTATTTTTGAGAAGTCTTTAATAAATCTTCGATAGAATCTAGCATGACCCAGAAATGCTCAGACTCCCCTTATGTCCTTTGGCAGTGACAGCTTTGAGATGACATTGATCTTTTCTTTGTCTACTTCAATTCCTCTTTCACTTACTCGATGTCTGAGGACAACACCTTCAGTTACCATAAAGTGGCACTTTTCCCAATTCAGGATAAGGTTTGTTTCCTCACATCTTTGTAAAACTTTCCTAAGGTTAAGTAGACAATTGTCAAAAGAATCTATGTAAACTGAAAATTTGTCCATAAATACTTCCATTATGGACTCGGTTAAACCTGCAAAAATTGCTGACATACACCTTTGGAAGGTTGCGGGTGCGTTACACAGCCCAAAAGGCATCCTTCTGAAAGCGTAGGTTTCGAAGGGACAAGTAAAGGTTGTTTTTTTGGTCTTCCGGGTGTATTGGAATTTGATAGAACCCAGAATAACCATCGAGGTAGCAGAAGAACTTCTGGTGGGCCAAGCGTTCGAGGACTTCATTAAGGAAATGTAGATGGAAGTGGTCTTTTCTTGTTGCTCTGTTTAGTTTTCTGTAATCGATACACATCCTCCATCATGTGACAGTCCTAGTGGGTACTAGCTCATTTTTATCATTCAGAACGACAGTGGTCCCCCCTTTTTGGGAACCACTTGGACTGTACTAACCCACTGAGAATCGGAAATTGGATAAATGATACCATCTTTTAGGAGTTTAAGAACTTCAAGGTGAACCACCTCTTTGAGATTTGGGTTTAATTTTCTCTAGTGTTCCCGTGAAGGTTTAAACTCTTCTACCATGGGTAATCTGTGCATGCACAGAGCTGTATTTATTCCTGTTAGGCCAGTCATCTTGTACCCAATGACTTTCTTCTGCTTTCTTAATTCAATAAGCAGTCTTTCTTCTTGGTCGTCTATTAAAGTGGAACTGATAATGACCGGGCATAATTTTTCTTTATCAAGGAAGGCATGCTTGAGCCCAACTGGTAGGGGTTTCATCTCAGGTGTCTTGGGTGCTTCTACGGTTTCCAAAATGGTGACATATTTCAACTCCTCAAAGGTTGCTTCGGGGGTTTCTTCAGCTTGTTCAAGGTATTGTAGATATTGTTGAATTAGTTCGTTAGTTGAGAATTCAGCTTCTGGATTTGTTAAAATGTTTTCCAAGTCATCAGACAGTTCAGAGGGTTCTCGCTTTAACTGAGATATTTTATCGATTGCATCGAGAAGGAAAACTTCTTCATGGATGCTAGGGCCTCTCAAACTACCAAAGACCCTGAATTGAAAAGCTTCCTTTCCTAGTCTTAAGGTAATGGTGCCAGCTTCAACATCGATTAGCGCTCTGGTTGTAGCAAGGAAAGGTCTGCCAAATATTATTGGGTACCTCAGGTCTTCTTTTATATCCATAATAAGAAAGTCACATGGAACATATGAGTCTTTCCCTACTCTTACTGGGATATCTTCGATGATTCCCAAAGGTGTGGTGATGGTAGAATCAGCCAATTGAATTGTCATTGTTGTGGGTAGCAAATCAGTAAAACCCAGTCTTTTACACATGGAAAATGGCATAATGGATATGCTTGCCCCTAAATCGGCTAGTCCTTTCTTGCAAGAAGTATTTCCGATGGAACATTGGATGCCAAAAGAGCCAGGGTCCTTTTGCTTCTTTGGCATCTTATTAAGAATGATGTCAGAAGTAGTTTGGGCTAATTTGATAGTCTCATGTTCTTCAGTCGTATATTTTTTTGATAGTAAAGTCTACAAGTATTTTGACCAAGTTGGGATTTTAGAGAGAGCATCGAGAAACAGAATATCGACATATAGCTTCTTCATAGCTTCCTTGAATTTCTGGAATCTAGTGTACAATTTAGTTTCCCTCAATCTACCTGGGTAGGGTATCCTAGGTTTATATGGTAGGAATTCTGGTTCCTTGGTAACTTGCTCTTTTTCCTTTTCCTTCCCAGCCTCTACAGATTGGTTTGTGCTAGCAATTTGGTTAACCTCAGTTATATATTCATCTTCTTGAATTAATTTTCGTGGCTTTTGTAAGGACACGACCCGACCTTGTGGTGATGGCTTTCAATTGCTCTTATCTGGATTGATCGTGTCTTGGGTTTATCTCTGGTTGACCAGCAAAAGTGCCTACCAGAGGTTTTAGTTGAGCTGTGATTTGTGCTAACTGAGTTTCAACATCTTTTTGTTGGGCTTGCTGGTTGGCAAGCATGGTTTGTTGCGATTGCAGCATTTGTCTTATCAATGACAGTTCATCTGTCGGTGGAGGAGGATTATTTTTTTGTGGATTTTGTTGATACTATTGTGGTTGCTACTGCTGAGGCACGGTGGATAGTTGGGGTTGTTGAACTTGTGGTGTTGCAGATGAGGTTGCTGCAATTGTAGGTGCAACGGTGGGTGAGTATATTGATAATATGCAGAAGGATTTCTTGGTTGTGCAAATCCCTGCAATCCTCCTCTAAAGTTTCCCTAGTTTTGATTATAATTGTTCTGAAAACCTAGTGGCGATCTATTAAAAACTCCTCCTTGGGTCTGGTGTTGTGGGTTGGCAGTCCCCACAGGATTCCCATATTGAAATCCAGGATGGTTTATTGATTGATTTGGGTTGTAATAAGCTTGTCCTAGTATAGTGTGGATGGAATTCACTTGTTCTGGTGACAGATCCTCAGGGTTGTTTAATGATTGGTTCATACTGTGGTTGTGGTGTCTGCATGTCCATCATCACATTATATAGGAGACCAAGTGATAATGTGGGATGATCAGATGCATGGCATGCCTCGCAAGTCACAGCAGCGGCCTTGACCTGTTGGAGGCTCTTCTTTTCTTCAAGTGTGGTTTCAAGAACTTGTTGCTTGTGAACGATAATTTTTAGAGCTCCAACGATGGCTTTCATTTCCATTGATTCTTTAGCCTTACAAACTTTTAGAATTCCCCCGGTGGATGACCTTCCCCAATTAGATTGGTTCTCGGCCCCAAGCGTAACAATCCTCCAGGCATCTTCATAATTCTTTTGCATGAAATTCCCCGCAGATGAGGAATCCAAAAATTTCTTAATATCATCACTTACTCCTCCGTAGAATGTCTCTATCAGTTGGTTTTGAGAGATTCCATAGTGCGGACATTTCCTCAAAAGTTCCTTAAATATCTCCCAGGATTCTGCCAGTGATTCCCCAGGGAGTTGAGAGAAGTGATTAATTTGTCCCCTAATCTCATAAGTCAAGGAAGGCGGGAAGAATTTTTCTAGAAACTTTTCTTCCAAAGGAGCCCAGGTGGTGATTGGCTCCCCATCTAGTGCATTATACCAGCTCAATGCCCTTCCGTAAAAAGTGAAGTGAAATAGGTGTAGCATGATTGCATCGAAAGGAACTCCGGCATGTGGTACTAGCCGACAAAGAGACTTGAATCGCTTTAGGTGGTCCATGCAGTCATCCCCAACACCTCCGGAAAATGAAATACCTTGCATAATCTGGATCCATTGCGTGTGGATCTCAAAGTTAGGAACATTGATGAGCGAGGGTCTAACTGGATGATAATCATCGAAGTTCTTAGGAACGACATAATCCCGAAGTTGCTTATTTCGCAACACCATATGAGCAGCGACTGTGGCTTCTTCATTCTCAACTTGAATGCGGGCCTGTTCTTCAGCTCGGACCTCAGCTTGAATTTGAGCACATGTGTCAGCAATAAGTTGTGCTCTTTGAGCTGCTAAGGCCGCATTGACTCTTTCCATAACCAAAGTGGCTTGGCACTATTCGTCGGCCATTTGTCTGGCTCATTGGCGGTTGAGGTGGATGCGTCGGTGGAAGCTTCGTTCTACCTCAGAGTCGTACTCTGGTTCAGGGGAGAATTTGATGTTGTGCAAAGGTTGCATACACGTTTTCTACCTGAGTAGAAGAAGAAACACACTTTAGGTAATGTGGAGAAATGATGAAATCAAGATGATAAGAATTATTATTAAAGAAAAGTGTAAAATCCTAATCAACTAGAAAGATAACAAGTAAAATTAAAATGTTCTGTTGTCCCCGGCAATGGTGCCATTTTTTTATGGAGGCTCCACTTGTGTGGAGTTGCGTGCACCACTAAAAATCCTAGAGATAGTTAATCCCTAAGTTTAGCCTTGCATATGCTATAATAAGATCTCCACCCACATATGCTATGATACGTGGAAGTCTTATTGTAGTATAGTTAAGGGTCGAATCCATGAGACAATGATCTTGTTAAGAGTTTTAACAAGATGGAAAACGTAATAATCCTACTTATCCACTTAAAAGTTGATATTTAGATCAAAGAGTTGATTTTATGGTTAAGCTAATGTTCGGAGAAAGAAAATAACAAGAAAGTAAACTTAAAGTTGTAAACAATATTTGAAAACCACTAGGATGTGATCGGGTTTCACCACCACTATGCATGGATCAAAATATACATTACGATAACTTGGCTTGCAAAGAGAAGAGTCTAAATAGTTAGTATCTTTGTAGACTTAGCTTCCTTTTGGATAACTAACTATGAGAAACGTGGAAGCGTTGCAATGCCAGCCATCCCCAGACGAATGGTCACTTACTTTGCATCACTCCCCTCAGAAAGTGTGTTCCTCGACCTGTTAAGGTTGTACTTTCATACATCAACTAATTTCATTTCATAGTTTGAAAGTACAACAATGGAGGTGAGTTCACTCCACTCCTTGAAAAATGCTCCTAGATACCGAACCAAACGTATGGTGACTACATACAATTTGGAACCAACAAACAGTCGATATTCGAATCTAGAAGTACAAACATAGAAAATTTGCACTAACAGATAATAGATAACACAAGTTGGTGATCAAGCAACTAGCATTCATTAAACAATTAGTGTTGAACTGGAAAGATAGTGTTTTTCTATTGCAAACTCAAGAATTACAATGTATGAAATGAAAACATGGGTAGCGGGGCTACTCCCCACACCCTAGTGTATGAAACTACTCGCTCATGGCAAGAACAAAGAAGGAGGCGGGAAGAGAGAGGGAAAGCATCATCTCCACATAGGATGGAGGAAGGTCGACCCCTTAGAGGAGAGAGCAACTATCTTCACGCCTTGTGGTCATCTTGATGAAGAATCCTTTACTTCCCACCTTCTTATGTTGATGACAGAGGAGATAGCTTAGAGATGGAGTATGGATCTTGAACTGGCAAACTTTGGGCGAAGAATGGAGGTGGAATAGCTTTGGAGTGATTGAGGCAGCGTCTAGGCATCCAAGAAGTTGATACCAAATGAGAACCCCTTAGGTCCTATTTATAGGCTTTCAAAGAATCCCAAACGGTCTTGGGATCATTTTGGGTCTTTAACGGTTTGGAGACCATTTTCCTTTATTTAGTTTCGGGACCGTTTGAGTTCATTCAGTCATGGGACCGTTTGGATCCATTCGGTCTTGGGACCGTTTGGGTCCATTCGGTCTTGGGACCGTGTGGACTTCATTCGGTCTCCAGACCATTTGCCTTTATTCAGTCTAAGGACCGTTTGAGTTCATTCGGTCTTGGGACCGTTTGGACTTCATTCGGTCTCCAAACTGTTTGCCTTTATTCGGTCTCGGGACCATTTGGACTTCATTCGGTCTTGGGACCATTTGAGTTCATTCGGTTTTGGCACCATGTGGACTTCATTCGGTCTCCAGACCGTTTTCCGTTATTCGGTCTTGGGACCGTTTGAGTTCATTCAGTCTTGGGACCATTTGGACTTCATTCGGTCTTGGGACCGTTTGAGTTCATTTGGTCTTGGGACCATTTGGACTTCATTTGGTCTTCAGACCGTTTGCCCCTTTTGCAATTTTTTTGGGTTTTTCTGTAAGAAGAAGGAGATAAGTGTTAGTTTAATGATGAATTCATAATAACACATAAAGTTAAGGAATATATCTAATTTATCTAAGAAAGAGTATGGAAAATTAAGAAAAACTAGTAAGATAACATCACAAAAATGGGAGGTTATCACTACATTAGTGTTTTCCCCTCTTATTTCTAATTTGATAGTGTTAACTTGCATGGCATGGGGGTCTTTAGTTGATTCACCAGTGGCGATATCTATTTCCATAGTTTCATCTTTTCCTATGTCCTCCTCCATGATCAGTATAATATCATCAATAGTAGGGTTCACGGCTCAGTGGTTACCCTCAGAACTTAGTGTTGGCTTGCTTCTGCTTTGACTTGTGGGTTCTTCATTATCAGTGAGTTCCGTCATGGCTTCCTTCTTCTTCTTCGTAGTGTCGATAGTTGCCTTTGGGCGCCATACTTTGGTCGTCTTGTCATTGGCCTTGCCCGCCATAAGGTGAGTGGTGTTGACCTGTTCGGTATTGGTACTTAGTGACTCAGTTTGGGTCTCCCCTTCCGCATCATCAAGTGACACAAATTTGTTGCCAGTGGATGTGGCACCCTGCACTTGTTCAGTCTATTTGGCCAGTCTTGTACATTTTTGCCTGCTACTCTTGCTCCTCTGGGTTTGCCAATTGTCTTTGTTGCTACCCATTCTGCCAGGGGACATATTACTGGAACTCGAGTTTCCTTGGTCATGGTTACCCATCTTCTTCGATCTGCAGTGGTTCTCCTTGGGACCATCCCGACCGCAAATGGCACAAATGTCAGGTTGCATCTCATATTCCACCAAGTACTCTACTCCATTAATGAAAATAGAATGACAGAGGTTTTTGGAGGTGTCAATCTCAATGGCCAATCATGTGAACTTACTCCTGGTTCTGAACTTCATGTGGTTGTCCACCTTGATAAGTCTGCCCAATGCCAGTCCGATGTACTCGAACAGGGTGGACACATACAAGTGTAGGGGAAGGTTCAGAATGCGGACCCATGTAACTATGTGTCTAGGCATGTCTTCAGAAGGCTTGAACGTAGGGTACCAGTCCAAGATAGCTAGACAGCAGCCAAACATCTTCCATGGCCCTCCGATCATTGCCATCTCATAATCTTCCCTACATGACATTTGGACCACGTAATGTCCCAAATCCAACTCATACATGTTGAAGCGGCCCTTTGGGTTCCATAGGAGTTTCACCCTATCTCACATCATCATGAAACCCACATCTGCCCCCAGAATCTTGATGACAACTGTGTACATCCACGGGTGGGCGAGTTCATCCTCTGCCTTTGGTTCGATGAAGATAGCCGACGAGCCTTCTATCTCCGTCAATTTGATGGCCTTCTCATCTAGGTGACTTTCAAAGAGCTTCTCAAGAAAGAACGTGTCTGCCTCAGAGTTTTGATGGCCTTGGTTCATGGTTCTTCCCACAACGGTTGCACTGTATGACATGGCTTGTCCACCGCTGGGCCTAGCGACCAGGGGTACCTCCACGGTGGCGTATGAGTTACTAATCATAGCCCCATCTTCACTTTGCTTGTCAGGTTGAGGGGGTTCGGTTATCTCTCCGCTAGTATTAGGCATGCCTCTCATCCCTGCGTACTGGAACTCCAACGCTGCCAAGGGGATCTGGACCCTAACCCCACCGCCATTAGCGGTGCTTCTATCCAGGCGTCCTTTCCCCGAGCGACCTTTCCCTGGGTCCTTCCTTCGGTGTCCAACTGCTTCAGCCCCCTCCTTGACACCATCTCTGAAGTAACTGACGTCCTCATAATCCTATTCCTAGCCGCAAGCGCCGACATATCCTTCTTGTCCCCCTATCGCCCCAGTAACTGCCGCTGCCATCCTCTATCTGTTTAGTTTTACCTTTAGCACACATTTTTCTTTCTAGTGTCTTGTTTTGATTTTCATAAAATAGAAAATATTTGTAGGAGTCAAGAAAATTCAATCCTTGGCAGACATGTATCACCACAACCTTGAAGAACTAACTTTCATGGGGCCACTAAGGTAAATCATCTATTAGTTTTCCATTTTGAATGACATATGAAAGGTACTCTTGCAACATATCCATCCAAAAGAAAGGTCAATTGTAGCTTGTAGTGCTCTCATCCTAGCATCCAACCCAGCTACTTGGTTGATATCAGTGTGATAAAAGTATTGGGACATGGAGAGAATCTTCAGGAAGATCATCAGGTCAGATGGTGTTTTCATAGACACTAAAGCAATAAGTAATCACATAATATATGAAACAAAATAGATACATTTAATCAGAAAATTACTGAAGGAGAAGAAGTCCAAAAACAAAGATTTATTCTTGGGTGTTGCATCGTTTACATCAATATGATCATGCAGACATCATCATTGATATATTAGACTTATGTCATTTTGAGAACATCCATTTACTTTCAGTGCACCCACTTTTGATGGAGAGCGCATACTTGTAATTTATTATCGGGGGCTGAGGTGATGAAGGGTCAACATGTTGTGTGTCATGGCTAAAGAGAAGGGCAATGTGACATAGTGAAGAGGAGTGAGGTATGAGGGTTCTGTCCTAGCAATATTAATATGCTACCATTTATATAGATTGTAGTGTGAAACTTTATATAGACAATACCATCTTGTGCATAAGAAAGTTTCCTTATACATTATAACTAGTGACATAAACTTTTCTCTTTGCATTTAAAATATTTATATAATTTCTTATATCCTTGAAAGTTTTATCATTCATGAAGGTCAGTTCCCAAGATATATATTAACAAAGATGGATGTTCCTCCATTGATCTCACCTCAATTGTATATGGATGAAGGTCCAACAACAATCTCACCTATCTGATGTCGGTTAGTAGTATGATCTGCTCATTCCAAGTTATATTCATCTTCTTGCTTGTATATAATATATGTAGTTTTTTAGTCTGCTATTCATTGCTTCATACTAAAGAACTTTAAGATCGCTCGTTAACTGCAAAGTACAATGTGATCATTCCAAGGTATTTTCTTGTCCTTTCTGATCGATTATGCAACTTGAATATGTTGCATGTTGTGAAGAATTTTTATGCTCCTTATTCCTTATCTGGTTTGATTTTTATTGGCACATGTTGTTCTTTTGCAGGCTTAGTCTAATATATTGCAAACACATGATAGTAGTTACATTAACATGTATGTCTCTATTAAACTAACGTTTTGGAGTTATGTCTTCTCTTAATATGCACCATCACAAAATCTTCATGTTAGATGAAGTTTATCACTACCTACACTAGGGGGGTCGTCATCACCATAGATTGCATCCATGTTCCTTCACATATGTGATTTTGCAAGAGCATCACCTAAGGCATTAAATTATATGCCAATCTGCCTCACCCAACCTCCCAGTTCTACTTTAGTAAACCACCAATCTTCTTTCATGTATGTCAACTAATGCCACTTATAATACCAATCATCGAGCTATTACTTGTCACGTTGACTTTCATTTATTCATTTTTCATTGTATCCTATGCCATGTCTATTGGGGCCAACTCAATCTCCACAATAGAATGCACATTCAAGTTTTTATTATATTCCACTAGCTAGCTACTACTGTTATCTCTCATGATTGTTGCAGCTACTACATTTTTCCTAAAATAGTAGCATCAAATTTGCATTTAACAAGTACTTTCTCTCATGTTGTTGCCATACCTTCCAAAAATTTGGTGTAGACTTATGCATTGTCTCCACATGTTCTTTTAAATGTTGTGATTCATATTCAATTATGTTTGGAATATAACCTAATCCATCAATAAGGTTACAAGCCCTGGAGTGCAGTGATAGAACAATAAAATGTTATAAGAGGCCTCTCATTTTTTTTCAATTAGATAATAGGAAGTCTAATTACTACTATAGATGAATGAGGTTATCTTATGTTCGTCCTACACCATTATCATCTTTGTAAAAGACAACTCCCATGTCAAACATTGATTCCATGACGTGTTCCTTGAAAATTACTTCGAGTTGTGGATATATAGAATGGAATACCATCCTCCTTATGTGTTTCCTTATTCTGATTTATATCATACCTTCTAATTTATTTTTAGTTACTAAAACTGATGTAATCTTATAGGTCATTCTTGTTATTTCAAGAATACGAGATTGCCTGTAGGACATGCAATAAAATCATGCTCTTTGTTACTTCATTGTTGTTGATCAAAGTTATCTTTAAAAGAAGTTAAGGTGCTGAATTTTTTCTATTTGATGTTTAATAGTTAACTAAACTGAATGTGACCACATTCTTATGTCTTCTTTACTCAGATTTGTACACATATAGTTACTAATTCTATTTGCACAACAATTGTAGAGTATAAAAATAAAGTGTAAAAGATTTCTGGTTAGATTTCGAGCCTTATGTTGCTGATCTTTTGATTAGCTTTGTTGTAAATATTGATCTGGTTGGCATGTTATCACCATATGCTCATTTTGGGATGTCTTCTGCATTCAAACCTTCAAGGGGTTATTGGATCAGATTTCCATGACTATGATGCTCTTCTTAGTAGGTATTGTGCACTGGATTCTTTTCATTAATTGTCTTGGACTACTTACTAGATTGTATTATTCCTGGGTGGAAAATTCTATTTTGTCTGTCATGTTGGATGTTGACACTTAGCTAAGGTTGATGGAGGACAGATTGGTAGAGTTGTATTGCACTTTGAGTAAGTAGGAGATGGAATCCAATGGGGTTTCTACTATAATATTTGAGGTTTAGATAGAAAACACAATCAAGTACTTGATTCACTACTTCTCGTTGCCTCCTTTTATGTATATACATTAACTTGAAATTTTGTTAGACCAAAATATTATGTATCATGAAGGTCATGGACGAGATGTTGTTGAGATACATGAGATATATGGGTTAGGATCACCCACATACAAGGCTATGAATAAATCATCTCAATAACTATGGTTTTGTAACAATAGTACTAGTGGTGATTCAAGATTTTGCCTTCAAGAAGTTTATCTATAAATGGTTTTCATTTGTCTTTAAGGGAGACCACTGGGTCAAATTACCAAATTCATTCAAATTTAGAATTTGTCAGCCAGAGCATGTTTGCTTTCCTTGGTCTGTTAGGGCAGTGTTACAGAAACAATACACCAGTTCCATATATCACACACAAATACAATTTAATTATTTTTCTATGACATTACAACCCACTACATCCATATATAATCATATGTTATTCAACTGTGCAACTGATATGAAGATGAAAATATGCAAACAATTACATATTGAAGGATATGATATGGGGAATTTATGGTAGTAAGATCAAGTAACTATTATATTATTCACATCTTAGTATTACCAAAATGTTTTGCTATATTAGTATATATTGAAATATATAACAAGTTTACTCATGGCATGAGCAAAACCATTATAGTCTCTATGTTAATGGGTGACCACTTTGAAAACTGGTCTTACACCCAAGGTACAAAAACTTAGGTCTTGTTATGAAGGTTGTTGAACGTTAATATACTTATATTCCTCCTATGTTGTTGTTGATCTATTTCAAGTGGTAACACAATCTTTTAATCTTTAACATGTAGGGTTCATATGTTCTATATTTCCTGTTCTAAAAGCTTAAAGAGAAAGTTCAAATGTCTAACCTTGAGAAACTAGAGGACAGTAGCTTTTCTAATAAACCTCCAAGTGTTTCTCTTATAGATCTAGAACACCATATAGAGATATAAAAGAATTAGAGAAGAAACTCTCACAAAATTTGGATGTTGTTGGAGCTGTTCAGAATGAAGCTTTTGCATGTTCTTAATTTATTCTCTTTCTTTGATTGCACCTATTTTCACCCATATTTGACTAGAAATGAAAGGGGACCTTCATTAACCTCTTTGGCAACAAACAAGGAGGTAAGTCTTTTCCAACCTTGTGTTATGTGTTTAACTTGACATTTATTACTTTAGTTGTATGCGTCTTTGGCATTAATGGACTTGGTTGAGTTAGTGCAATAGAGGAATGGTTAGTTGGACCTTGTAAACAACCGTCGAGTTTAGTGTACCGATATTACAAGTCATGGGTATGGAGGCCATTAAACTTAGATTCCTACACTAGAAAATCTTGACCTACATGATGTTGTAGTTAACTAGAACCTTGGCTTTCTTCAATCACAATCTTCTCCGAGTAGAGGCCAAAATTAGGAAGAGTATACATTTACCTTATTTTGTTAGTCAAATAAGGTCAACTACTAGAATTGCTTGCTACCTTATTTATTGTATCTTGACATGTTAAAATGTATCAGACCCCCTCAAGTGAAGCTCTCTCTGCCTTGCCCTTCACCAAAAATCTATCAACAATGATCAACAACCTAATATGGCCCACATCTTCTGACTTCATTCAAATTAGAATCTCAATGTCCACAAGATACTCCACTATCTTTCCATAAAATCACTTTCCTTCCTAGTCACCATATAAAAGAAGAATGCAAATAAACTCCACTTCTAGAACAACAGGTTCCAATACAAAAGAAGTAGCTACCTCTTCTCATACAACTTGTCTCTGTCATTATAACAAGCTTCCCTCCATTGTGTGTCCTATCCTATTTTCCTGTAGTTTTCCAAATACCATCATCCTAAAGAATCTTTTCCAAGACTTAGAGACATGCAGATCACAAGTCCCTACCAATTACTAGAGGCCATGTCCACTCCCCAAGAATCCAAAGTACCTACCACAACAATTCATTGTTCTTACAATGCTTCTTGGAGTTCTTCCTTAGTTGTGAAAGATCAAGCTCCAACATATCAGGTAATCAACCAAGATCAATGCCCATCAGTACAATTCTCAAGGCCATAACCACTTTTAAGCTTTAGGATTCCTCTATTTGCTGTGAAATCCCATATAATTGAATGAGATAGTGGACGATTCATTCTTACTAGAAGACTGATCTTTGTTGCTTGCTACTGTCTCGTGTGTTCTCATCCTCGTTTATAAGATGATATATCAGCTAGTTCACTATAGTGATGTTTCTTGATTCTTAACAACAATGCTTTATGTTGGTTTGGTATGATGGTTCCAAAGTCTTCGTGGATGGATCTTTGTTTAAAGATGTTGTAAGAAGATATCCTCTTACAGATTGTTCTATTCTTTCTACTTTATTGAAGATTTTTTTTTGCTTTAAGATCTTAGTGCATAAGAGTTCCCAATCTACTGCAATGTGAACATGTCCACCCTAAAAACTACCTATCAGAGGTGCATGTGTCTCATCATCTGGTTTTACATCGCAGACACACAAATATGACACCTCATGGGTTGTACTTCTAAATATTTGCCTTTTTGCCTTTCCATTGTAGGTGGTGTGAAATTTGGATAGTACATATGTGAAGCTATTGTTGTTTTCTCATAGTGCTTCATGACTCAAGAAAACCTTAAATAATAATGAAGGAAACAATTATCAAGAAAGAGGGACCAAAAAGTGGCAGGTCCAATATAACCTTAAAAGCCTATGAGGTAGGAACAACTTGCATTGAATGAACATAAACCGTTCTATCTCATGTTTTAGTTTATTGCTTCTTTTGGTTGATGATAGTGACTGCTTGACAATTGAAATTAGAGTGAGAGTGCCATGAAACCAGCAGCCAACCATAGGATGTTCCTCAGAAACAACATGAAGTTACACTAAGAATGTGTTCATTTTCCCCATAGCATCTGAACTCAATTTGAAACATAGGAGCCCGAGACCAATCTACCAATATCAAGGGAGAATCATTAGACCGCAAAAGCACGAGCACAGACACTTTCTGACCTACAAACATCACCTTCTGCAAGCCTACATGAAAAAAGTCCAAAAAGCAAGAAACTGTAATCAAGTAGATTCCATATCATAAAAAGAAGTAGAATGTTGGAAAGCATCAATGCCAACTACATCATAAATTGTAGTGGCCATTCCCTTTTCTTCAACATGTACCCGATTGTCGTAGATTGCATTTTAGATTTCTGAGATTCCATATGAGGAAATTTTGTGTTCTCACATTCATTAGAATTCAGAAAAGCCCCATTTTCAAGGTAAGTCAATTCTCCAGAATGCTCGGAGTTTTCTGTGCAGTGTGAATCATGACCAACAAGGTGTTTTTGACTTGCAGGTGTAACTAACTCTGGACTCAAATTCACTTTAGATGTAAACGTAGCAGTTCCATATGATTGTTGATCATTCAGTGCTAGGTCATTCCTGTCTATTGTTGGACTTGAAGGCTGCAACTCGTCGTTTATCAAATCAAGTGAGACAATAGAGCTTTCCTTTATGTCTGTTTTGTAGACTACATAATAAGAAACATCTTTGTCTTCACTCACATGCTCACAAAGTTCTACATTTAAAGTAGACTTTCTTCACCCTGACACATCTGCACTTCTATCATTGGATGTGTTTTCATTGCAGTTTGAAATTACCGTTTCAACAGTGTGTCCAATATCACAGTTTGGACAGCACAATCACTAGATAAAGAAGGATCCTTCACTACATATAATAACCCATATCTTCACTACTTCAAGAGCCTCTCTTTTCATCTATGTTCACATAGTTATCTACAATAACTAGTTGGTAATATATATTAGTTAGTTCAAAACATAACATTTTAGTTAGTTCAAAACATATTAGTTAGTTCAAAACAAAACATAACATATTATAGTTGGTAAGTATTCCATTTCCAGAAAACGTTGCTTCTCAGGATTCCTTGTTGAATGAGACCATTTTTCATATGTACACGTATTTGTTTTGTAGCATCTAGGGAACTTCCCAGTCAACAGCTCGACATTGATAATCTTCACATTATAACCAGGATGTATCATCACAAAGTAAGCACACTGTGTTTACTGGACTCATGAATATATTCCTTGTTTTGTGACTTGTCACTTTTGCTATGGTGTATAAACCAGATATCACATGGCATGAGATATTCATTTCTATTTGGTTCTGAGATATTATAAATGTGTATACATTTGCATATAGTGGGTGTTTGAGTTTCTGATGTTTCTTTTGATACTCAGGTTTTTGTTGCTACAATTTCAAAGAGGAAGCAAATTTTCCCATCTAACACTGAGATACTTTGTGGGGGGCGACAGAATGCTCTGCATCTTGGTAACTCTGGTCGAGATTCCAACATTATCAAGCACCTCCACCACATAGATAAATTCAGGTAAAGAGCTTATTGAGAAGACAACATTAGTACATTGATGTCTTTGGCTAGACATAACATCTATTTTTACATGCAGATACTTGGACAAGGCTTGCATCAGAGTTCAAGATGGCAGCAGCATGAAGGAGAGTCTGGAGACTATGCTCAGTATTTGAGGTCGAGCAAGTAAAATTGGTACTCTCAGTCATCCCAATCTTCGCCTACACCATCATCTTCAACATGATCCTAGAAAAACTCCAGACCTTCTCCGTCTAAAAAGGAAGCATCATTCCAAGCCATCCCATACATCATGCTCATCATCATGTCCCACTCTATGAGACCTGCTTCATCCCGCTCGCATGAAGGATCACACGCCAAGAATCCAACATTCTGCAGCGCATCGGTGTCGACAAGTTTTAGCTGAAATAATTGATTCTAAAATAAGAGAAAGAAAATCTTCACAAGCGGGCAACCCTTCTCAACCAAGTCAAGATTGTTTTATTTATATTTTTTAATCCAACGCATGCTCTTCTTCGTGATGGTGCAACAACAATAAGAGCTCGAACAAAAGAAGACAATAAGGATGTTAAACCTGGTTGAGAAAGACACAACTCTTTCGCAAAGATGTTAGTAGACAATAAAATCATTGATATATGTATATACTTTTTTTGTACACATACACATTGTGTAATAGGGGCAAGGTATACGTCCTCCGCATGTACATTCGATGCTTCATTATAAATGAAAGTAAGACTGTTGGCATAATGAACATAACTTGCTCTAAATACTACAATGTTGTTACTAAAAGAGCTTGTGTACTAACAAGTTACACAATATATATATATATATATATATATATATATATATATATATATATACATACATATATATATATATATGAATATATAGTCGAACTAAGCATATATGTATGTGTACTAAATGACACTACATATGTAGCTAGATGCATAATCAACTACATACATATGTATATAGTGACTGCTACCTTTCCCTACACATTAAATACATTTCAAAATGTATTAACTTCATGTTTTTGCTACATACTGACTATATATGCAATTGTTTTCATACATTTAGCTATACTTATACTTATATTTAAATATATAAGGACAATATCTAACTACGCTTCTGGATACATATGAATTTGTAGAGAATGGATAATGTAACTACATATTCGAAAAATATAGTTAAAGTCTTTAGCTATACGAGCATATACTACAATTTGTATGTGTAAAGAAATATGTAGTTAAAGCCTTTAGCTACAAAATATGGGGTTTTCGTTACAATTTTTTTTTGTAGTTAAAGACCATTTTTTTAGTAGTGGTTATATACATGGGCGCACCTTTCTACCTTCTGGATGTGTCTTTCCACCTGACTTTTACGATTGAGATTTTATAGGTCTCATCCATGCTTCAATAATATTAGTCTAATGTTTCTTACAAGCACTGCTTATGTTTTGTGATATTATTGATGTGACATTAATTAATAAAGATACTCTCTTATTGAATATCTTATTTTGTTTCTCTTTGATATCCACTTCGATGATCTACTTCCCTCTTTGTTGTAATCCTTGATAAGTATATTTTGGTACTCTTACCCTAATATTGCTCAATCTCTATTGATATGCACATATCGACATTTTTGTATTGACAACTTTCACTTTGTCTTATTTTGTGGGGTATGCTTCCAACCCTTTAGGTGAAGGACATGGAGGTATTGATATGATGACATGGACTTGGCTGAATGGAGCTGACTCTTGAGATATTGATTTGTAATAGCTTGGATATCCCTCTGCTTAGTGAAGAAATTGTTTGTTTCATGTAAACCCCAAGTGGGAGATTATTATGTAATCTTGTAAATTGAAAATGTTCATGGTAGTTTATTCCACTGCTATCCTTATATACCATTCTTTTATAAAATGAAAAATACACCTATTTAACTTACTTGTTAGTATGTTTGGATTATATGGGTTTATTCCTCAAACTGAGTAAGATATGATCCCCTCTTGGGTTGCATCCTTACACTTATAAACTTTATTGGATTTATTTGGAGTGATAAAACCTTCAGGATTTGTCATGTACACATCCTCTAAAATATTTCTGTCAAGGAAAGTAGTTTTAATGTCCATTTGCCAAATCTCATAGTCACGATGAGTTACAGTGGCAAGCATGATCCTGATGGATATAACCATGGAAATCGGTAAAAAGTTTCATTATAGTTAACAGTCAACACCTAGAACTTGTTTGAAGCCTTTTTCTACCACTCTACCTTTGTAGGATTGTATGTTATCATTGTGGTTAGTCCTCTTCTTGAAGACCTAATTTCACCCTATGAGTTTTACCCCTTCAAGTGGATCCACCAAGGTCCTTACATTATTGATATGCATGAAGTCCATCTTAGATCTCATGACTTCTATCCATTTTTTAGAATCTTCTCTCAATCACCTCATTGTAGGTTGTTAGCTCATCATCATGATCTATGACTAACACGTCATCTTGTTTATTCATGAGAAATCCATATCTCTTCTAGCTCAAGAAGTGCCCTGCTAGACCTTTGAGGTTCTTGTGCTACAAGAGGGATTTGAGATTCCACATGTGTTTATGGTTCCTCTTTTACTTATATACCACCATAGGTCCAATTTTATCTTATCACACTTGAACTTTTTCAAGTCAATTTCCCTCCCACTGGTTCCTCTATAAATAAACTCCTTTTCAGGAAATACAACATTTCTAATAATAAAGAATGTGTTGTCAGGTAGAATTAGTAACCGTTAGTTTCCTTACGGTATCCAACAAAGAAACATAAATGTGATTTGGGTCTAAGATTTTCATATAACTATTTCTTGACATTAACTTCACATCCTCAAACTTTTTTTTGAAGACGTATTGGGACATTTCCTATTCCATGTCTCATATGGTTTCTTTTCAATGGATTTAGAAGGTACTTAGTCAAGTGTAGATGCAACAGTTTCAAGAGAATGTCCCTGTAAGGAAATTGGAAGATTGGCCAAACTCTTCATTGATAAAAAGGTGTTAGTCATTCTTTCCAATACATCATTATGTTGTGGTGTTCCATGTGGAGTCAATCGTGATACAATACCATGGTCTCTCATAAGGGCCTTAAACTCTTGGCATAGATATTCTTCACCATGATTAGATTGTAGTGCTTTAATATTCTTAAAAAGTTGGTTTTGTAGTTTGTTTATGAATTCTTTGAACTTTTCAAGTGATTGTGATTTGTGTTTTATAATATACACATATTCCAATCTACTGAAGTCATTAGTAAATGTGATGACATACTAATATCCCGCCTCTAGCTCATGTGCTAAAAGGTCCATGTACATCAATATATGAGCCCTAATAAGTCACTAGCTCTATCATTATTTCCAGTGCAGGATGCTTTTTTCATCTTTCCCAATAAACAAGACTCACATTTCTATGTTAATTCAAGATAAAAAGAGTCCAGATAGCCACCTTTATGGAGTCTATAAATGTTTTTTCAGTTATGTGCCCTAGACAATAGTGCTAAAGACCAGTTTTATTTGATTCTTTGAGATTTATCATCTTGGTATATATCTTATATATATGTATCACATGATGTAATAATTATATATCATAAGATATATGGACATTTCCATATAATATATCATACTTAAAAATTGAAACTCGACCATTCCTTATTATGAATTCAAAATTGTTCTTGTCCAAACAAGATACAAAAATAATGTTATTATTTATGGCCGATACATAATAGCAATTATGTAACTCTAGCTCAAACCCATTGTGTAGGCATAAATAGTAGTTGCCTACATCAACGGTAGAAAATCTTGATCCATGTGCAATGCATAGTTCCACTTCTCATTTCTTGAAGGGTCTACTTCTTTTCAAATCTTGCATATTTGAGAGAGATCCACACCTGATGTATAATACCCATGATGAATAAGTATATAAGTTTATTAATAATAAAATCTTGATCCATGTGCAGTGTGTAGTTCCACTTCTTATTTCTTGAAGGGTTTACTTCTTTTCAAATGTTGCATATTTGAGTAAGATCCACATCTGGTATCTAATATTCATGATGAAAAAGTATATAAGTTTATTTATAAGACATATATACATGAAATGGAGATCCTATCCCCTACATCTTATTCTTCCTCAAGGTAGAGAACATAATTTTGCTTCCAATGTCAAGAATGATAAGATGGTGACAATTTCCTCCCTTAGTCGCTCCTCCTTTTAAATTAAGTGCAAAAGACTTTTGGCTACCCTTAGAAACTTTTCCTAGGTTTTCCTTTTCCCTTGTACTTTACTTTTCCTTTTCTAACTATCAACATAGATTCAGGCATGTTTTTCATTTGGCCCTCAGTTGTTCTCAACATGCCAAGCAACTCTATCAATGTCTTACAAATTGTCATGTTGAAATTCATGAAAACTATTTACAATTGCAAGATCAAATATATGGCTAACTCTTGGGTCAAAGGGAATCATAGTCCTGCTACACTTTCCTTATACCCAATTAAGTTGAGTACATGGTGTTCCACTGGATCACCTTCTGCCATCTTGCACTTAAACAACACTTGGAGACGTCATACCTCTCTGACCTTTCTTGTTGTTTTTACATGTTCCTGAGATTTGTTATCATCTCAGTAAAATCCATATTCTCATGTTTCTTCTGAATATCATGATTCATGGATCATAGCATAAGGAACTTGATGTCCATGGCATCATTGCAATGCTTCTTGTGAGCTTCCTTTTCCACCCTAGGCGCATTTGTAGTTGGTTCATTTTGTATTGATGTGTTCAGGATATCGAGCTTACACTCGTGTGTGAGAATAATTCTCAGTGAAGCAATCATTGAAATTATTTCCATTTAGTTTTTCATTCTCGAAGACCGGTTACAGTGAAAAAGAATTGCTATCTGTATTTGCCATTGATCTACATAGAAAGATGATTACATGATTCAATAATTGATTTGAAAATTGATTTTGATTCAAAAGTCTAGTTTTATAAAATTTATTTGACCTTCAATTAATTAATCTCCCAATATTTTATTCAAATTATTAGTCGTCAATATTAATTTGGAAGATTATAATGAGAAATCTTCTGGTAAGCCAAGATCCATAATACCACTCACAACTTAACTATTTTGGTAGGTAAAAATTACCAATTACATCCTATGTAATTCTTGGATAGATGGTTGCACAACTTGGTATCAACAAATCATTATGTGAATTGTATTTTATCTATAGGCCTCTATATGCTTAATCATAATAAGATCACCTAGTCAAGTTCAACCCAAAGGCCATGTTGAGCATAACACATACTTATTGTCACACTTCTTCATGGTAGATGTTGAAAAGGCTTTCTTGTGCATTGCCAATGGAAGGAGTCATCAATATAGATATTATATTGAGGGATATATATACGGTCAGCATTACACAAACATTATTGTATGTATCATTAAAATATCAATAATCACATGGGATAAAATAGGATATGACAACTAGTACAACATCTTGAGCCATCAAGTGTTGTAGAAAATCGACCAAGAGACTCACATCTAATGTAGCCCTAAATCTTCCCTTTATAGGATTTTCAGTCACCTGATT
Organism: Alisma plantago-aquatica; assembly: GCA_963693085.1. Taxonomy (NCBI): domain Eukaryota; kingdom Viridiplantae; phylum Streptophyta; class Magnoliopsida; order Alismatales; family Alismataceae; genus Alisma; species Alisma plantago-aquatica. The sequence continues at coordinate 430,184,888 of OY856413.1, forward strand.
GGTGGTCCCTATGTTGGTTAGTTCTTGAGTTGTTGATTGATTTATTGTCTCATCTTGATTAGGAACCCTTCAAGGACCATCCTTTTTGGCATGGGCTTTTGATATCCACCAACAATGTCACCACATCATCCTATTCTAATTTTATAATATAAATTTACATGGAGTATGTATAGAGAGAGGCATGTCATTCCAGCCATATACATGTTACATAACTTTTAAATAAAATCAAAACAACAACATTACATGTTTTAGGTTACACCACAATGATCTAATTTCCATATCCACGTCCTACAAACAAAATAATTTTCAGGGTATCACATTGCTTAATGTAGCATATATATATATATATATATATATATATATATATATATATATATAATACCATACATGATATAAGGTGATTAATGAGGATACACTTTGCACAAAATTTGTCCAACATCCTTTGCAGTTGACATCAGATCTAATACCATTGTAAGGTTTTTGGGAAGGAGGCACAATGGAATAAAAGAAGTTTCTTCCCTTTTTACCCTAGTTATCACATATGTTGTAGCTATAAAACATTTTTTAATAGAAGATGTAGAAAGGATAAATATTATACCTTTGCACACACTAGTTTTTCAACAACTAGACATGTCTTGTAACATACTGAAATCTGGGTATTTCTTAATTAGGCCCTTTTCCTAAGTTTTACTTTCCTTTTTATCCTTTTTGGCCTTAATGTTGAATTTGTAGGAATTATTAGTGGTTTGGAGTATATTTGATCACTATTCATGCCAATGTATGGGTTTGTGCACAAATACCCCACTTAATGTTATTATTAGGGTCTAAGATGCAAAATTACCACTTAAGTGACATATTGATAAAATGATTTCATCCTAGAACTTTCTATGGCCTTTTCGATTAAGGAAAAGAAAAAGGAATAAATAGAAAAGGCTATAAATGATATAATGTGACAAATAGTGATAATGGATATTAAATGGCATAAAATTCATCAAAAAAAACTCAAAGGATAAATCTAAATTCATATTCATTTTTATTGGGTTTGAGTTTGCTTGAATGCCAAGCTTCACAATTTTAGAATATTAATAATTATCTGTGAAATTTTGAGAAAGGAAAACGTGAGTTTTCTTCAAAATGTCAAATAACTCATCTAATGACTCCCAAAGTGGCAAGTAATCTCAAATTCATATTCTACATGTTAAAATTAGCCTTTTTGTGAATTTCCATCTAATTCAGATAATCATGAATGTTCTAGTGAAGTTAGGTGAGAGAAAACGTGTAAAAGCGCAAAATATTAAACAATGTGTAAAATAATCTCAAAAGAAAATATTTATGACAAAATTGTGTTATACATGTTAAAGTTTGCTTGAGGGTGGAGTTTCAAATTAATTGATGGTTTCTAGATGTCTCTAATGTGATAGGAAAGAGAAAATATGATTTACTTTAAAAGAATTAAATAAAATGCTAACAGTCACCAAAACTAAAAATTAATGCCAAAATTAGATTCTACATGTCCTAATAAGGCTAGGTGTCAAATTTCATTCAATTTGGACCCTATTTGCACCCTCAATTGATGAGAGAGAAAAAGATGAATAATTAATGATTCACTATAGTCCCAATTGGAATTGGAATGTAAATAAATGTCACACATCCCATTTTATTTTTGCACAGATTGACAAGTGATGGATCTTGATTGAGTGGCTCTGTAGTCATCTTCAAGCTCAGGTCTGAGTGGGAAACAGATGTCAGGATTTGGTGATTTTCAAAAGTGAATTCTCGCCCATTTTCCCAGTTTTTCACACGTTTCATTCGCCAATGGATTCCAAATAAGGTTATACATTTAACAATCCCTTATTTTTGTCAATTCATCAAGAAATTGGGAAAATCCCAAATACTTGGGCAACAATGAATCATAGTCAAGATGCTCCTCGCTCTAACTTGAACCCCCACCTATAAATAGGGGTACTCAGACCTTAGTAGCCCCCCAACAACTTCCTCTACTCTCAATTTCATTGCACATCATCATTTTGACTATCGATGATCGAGATCTCTATTTTGACCTTACGACACAATTCTTGGGGTCTTGGTAGTACCAACACATCAATTGATCGTCGAGGTGAGTTCATTTAGCTCTCTTCTTCCTTTCTATACTATTGTTTTGTCAAAATATGTTGAATCATGGATTTTCCTAGTTCAACCTTATCCAACATGCTGTTGGAGCAGTAATGGAAAGGGCGGAAGGTAGGGGAGGAATATCCCTTTAATTTCCCACTTGTACCCCCTCTTTTCATCTTTTTGTGTGTTTCTTGCTAAGGGCATTTTTGTCTTTTCATCCCCATTATCATTTGCTGTGAACGAGTTGAGTTGGATGTTGACCATGTGACTTGGCCGCCCCTGATTGGGCCAAGTCAGCGGGTCAGCACCTCTCTCCCTCCCTCTCTTGTGAATTTCTTTGCTTACTTGTCTTTTTGGATTTTTGTGATTGGTCAGACTTGCAAAAATCATAACTAATTCCCTGCTTGTCCAAAAATCATAAATAAACATGTTTTGGAATCTAAAAAATGACATATTTGTAATAAAAATGATTCTAGAGTATATTACAATCTTTTCAATAGTCTATTAAGGCAAATAAATATGTTTTCTTGATCAAGATAAGATACTGAATCATTTGGTTTGGGTTTTATGACCAAAACATGAGGTTTTTGAAAAAGGTCTAAAATTAGGATTTTATTTATACATGTATGAATTATAAACCCTAATACATGTGTATGACTTGAACTTAGGAAAAAATGATCCTAAAAAAAACTTAGTTGGTGAAAAGTGTGTACTAGGATACTGAATTGAGTATGTGCATCTTACCCCTTAATTTGGGCATATTTGTGATCCAAACCTAATTTCCCTAGTGAGGCATGAATAAACCCTAAATTTCCTATTATTGATTCTTTTGATAATTACCTCAATTCTCGCTAAATCTATCATTTCCTGGGTCTTAAACCCCACTTTCTTTGTTGCTATTATTTGATGCTTAAACTTTCCATATAACTTCTTTTCAACATGATGATTTATTGACTATTTAGCTAGTGTAGTGGTACTTTTGTACAACCACCCATAGTTGGGCATGCGTTATTTCACCCAGGGGAATGTGTTACTCTCCCTATATATGTAAATATTTTATAGATGATAGGGAATATGTTACTCTCCCCTCACTATTGGTTGAGGTTTAGTACGTGCCTCAACCCTACTTAGTTAATGTAGACTAACTATAATCATGCATGAAAATTTACTTATTGTTTGACTATTATGGAAAGAATCTTATTTTTAATATGCCTTATACTTTTGACCCTACATATTCTTGAATAATCTATACCCTTTATTTTCCTTGTTATGCTATTCATTTTTCTTGTTCCTTATTTGACACATACCTTGTTTCTTTTCTCTTGTTGGGTGACCCCAACCACCCATGCCTAGGACAATGAGTGGAACAAGATCAAGGAGGACCATCCCCAGAGTAGATCTAAAGGAATCTTTGTCGAGATGTCTAGGTTTTTCTTGATAGATACTAAAGTTACTTTTCTAGTTTATTTTCATGAAACTCATGTAGTGAACTTGGATCAAAGTTGTGTAATAATTTAGTCTTTTCTTTCTACTGCTACTATTGACATTTTTGTATATGGGTCATGTCTATTTAAATGGAATTATTATGCATGCATCCTTCATTATCTAAATTCCTTGAAAAATAGATGGATGTTGTATATTTTCCATTAAATTTTAGTAAGGGGTGATCTCAGCTCCTTACAACATGGTATCAGAGCTAGTTAGGTGGATATTAGGGCATAAGTTGAAAACAAGGGTGTCTAGAAAGGTTCACAGTTCAGGGGCTGACAAGATTTTCCTCCATGCCACTAGTTTGGTTTATGAGGATTCCTAGATCCGTTTCATACCTACCCAGCCTGAGATCATACTGTCCAAAATAGAATACCTATAGGCAATAGTATCCTTAGACATCTATGTTGGATACTCCTAGTAATCTAATATGATGACCTTGTAACTTGTTTGAAGATGGATAACTAATATTATTCCCTTATGTTCCATAGGACCACATGTTTTGGTAGTCTATCTCTGGAACCTATACTTTGAACTTTGGTGATATTAATCAAGTGTTAGATCATATACATTGTTTAGTTAGACTCACCCTTTTACCCCTAGTTTTATTTTGACTTGGTATGTCAAACATTTTACGGGGTGGAGGAGTAGTACTAGTAGCTTTATAGATCATGGATATGCTGATTTCAAGGATGAAATCCTTTTTAAGGGGTTGGAGCCTTGTAACATACTGAAATCTAGCTACTCTTATTCTAGAAATCCTAACTCCAAGATTAGGAGGTTTGTTTGCTTGGATCCTTAGTTTTGACCAAAAAAGGTTAGACTCATCCCGTAACATGCTTGTTTAGATCCTAATGATCATATAATGGTCACCTAATGAATAGTTCAAATGTTTGAACCCTAATGAATATTAATGTACATAATATGAGTAACTCACATATTAGTTCTAATTGTGGATGCACATGATGTTGACCATGTTATGGACCAGTAAACCCTAATGTTATGATGAGTGAGATAAATGGAACCTAACCCTAGACTTAATAAGAAAGTATAAATGAAGTATAATGATCATGTTAACCTAAATCCTAAGTTGTAATCATCTAACATTGATATATGCATCCTTAATGACATTCATGATACATTAGTGACATTAGCCATAATAATCAAATAAGATATATTGATACACATAAAACCACATTATCCTAAATTTATATATATATATATATATATATATATATATATATATATATATAGGTAGTGATCCAGTAAGAAACATCCAATAGTGAGAACATGAGAAGCATTTGAATACCAAAAAATTCATAATTACTTTTTAAAATCCAACTGTATAGATGGATAAAGCATCATTTCATTTACCTTCCCACAAAAAATCATTACAATCAGACATTGCTTGCATGTCCATATGTACAATATACATTTTTTACATCCAACAGTCAGTCTGAAATTCAATATAGAGCGTCAAAAAGTATTTTTTTGTTGTGAATGATATACAAATCGGAACTGATAACGATATATCTGAAGCCCCATTGAAAAGAAGGCGGAAAAGGCGTCGACGGCTTACTCGACGTGCCCCCCGAACCGCAATGTTCCAACATTACGACCCCCAGCCCCAGGGTACACATAAGGATTAGTTATAAAATTTTGTAGGAAGGTAAATATTAAGGTATACTTGTAATCTATATGGTTGGATTAAGAAAAATTGATCTATGTGGAGAGTTACTCAAATGCCTCTCTTGCTCTCACCAAGATTTGTTTCTGACTGGATCATTGTCCTATATATATATATTCATTAGTATGTAATATTTTTCACCTTATTTGCTAATATCAATCTAATCACTCAAATATGGTTAATGAGTAATTTGATTCACATAAACATGCATGAATGCCTAATGTGGTGTTAAATGTGTATAATTAATAACATGAAGTGTATAAAAATGACTAAATGATTTATGAGGACATTAATGTGAGTAAGAAAGGTAATGTGACAATATATATATGTTTAATGTAGGTTGAAGTAATTAATGTGACATTAATTAGGTTAATTGTAGACTTAATAACAAATTGGATACAATCATTTACCCGTCCCTCGCACCCTCTCGCTCTGGCAACTAGGGTTTGCGCACGGTGGACGTCTACCCCCTTCGATTAGGGATTCTCCCTTGCAGGTTCAAGTGTGCAGGTGTGCTTTGGGTCTCGTCTACATGGCAGAGGAATTAGCGGATCGTTATGCAGGGTTAAACCTATCTGATGAGGAGGAGGAACCGATCGACGGCAGCTTGGCGGACAACGGAGAAGAGGAAGAAGACCAGGCCAAACTGGCACTGGTAGGGCGTCTCTTAACTGATTGCACATACAATCTAAAGGCAATGGAAAGGACTCTAACGCAAGCATGGAGTCTCCGGGAGACGGTGATCTTCAAGAAACTGGAGGGCGACATCTTTGTGATGCAGTTCTCGCACTGGCGCGACAAGCAGCGCGTGAAGGATGGGGCACCGTGGAACTTTGACGGACGGATGTTACTTTTCAAGGAGGTCGAGAAGGAGGAACAACCAGGCCGACTACATATCAATCACACACCCTTTTGGGTCCGTTTCTATGGCGTGCCTATGGGATACATAGGGGAGGAGATGGTGCGGGCTATAGCGGGCCGCATCGGTGAGGTGGTGATGACGGATAGAGACGGATCAGGGTGGGCTCCTCAGTCCGTATCAGAGTGCTTCTAGATGTGTCCCGTCCATTGAAGAAATCCCTAAAGCTTAGGGTCAAGAGTGGACGCGTTGTTGATGTAGATGTTAAATATGAGAGGCTGGCAATGTTTTGCTTCAGTTGCCGGATGATCAGCCACGTTGACAAGGATTGCAGCGTCAACATGGAGCGGAACGACCAACAACAGCGGTGGGGACGTTGGCTTCGGGCGTCGCCATGGAAACAAAAATGGGCGGAGAGGAATTGGGAGGAGAGCAAGGGAGGTACTCGATGGCAGCTAATGTTCAAGGATGAAGGTACGTCACGTGGCGAACGTCGAGGGAGGGGGAGGACGGTAGTAGCAGCGAAGGAGGTGAGAAGGGGAGTGAGGGCGCCGTCAAAGGGGTGGGTGTTGACCTACGGAGGGATCAGGGTTGGACGGATGGGAGTGAAGGGGAAGGGGAGACGCGGGACGGTGGGGCGCGACGCACCCACGGACGATGGGGCGTCGGGGTGTTGACGGGGGGGAGCGACGACAGACGCATGACAGGGTGTCGGGGGGGGGGGGCGTCAGGGATGTTTGGGGGAACGGGTGTCGGGGGGCATGCCGGCGACAAAGAGGGGGAGAGGCGTTAATAGCAGTACTAAGGCGGGAGGGGGCAATACGGCGATGAAGCAAGTTGGGAGGGAGGCCATGCACCTAAACAGTGTCGGAGACACAGCGTCGCAGTCAGTGACGGGAGTAGGCAAGAGGTGTTACACGAAGAAGGAACTTCTGGGGATCAAGGAAAGGCAGGGTATTGATGAGGAAGCTCTGGTTACAGTTCAAGACGGACCAGTTGAGATAGAGGACAATAATGAAGGAGGAGGCACACCAATGCTACAGCAGGGAAGGAAAGGGGCTGTGATGATACAAGAACGTCGGCGACAGCAGGAAGAAGGAGTGGAGGTAACGCACAGCGGCAATTTGGGAGTGTCAGACAACATCAAGGGCAAAGAGGCAATGAAGGAACACGAAGGCAGCACTGGATAGGGACCAGAGTTCAACGAGGGTATCAATGTACCTAAAACAACAATCCAGAGAATAGTAAAAAAGGCACAAAGGAGGAAAGAGGCGGGGATGCGAATGAGGAAGGGGCAAAAATAGGCAAAGGAGAAAAAGAAACGCCAACCATGGGTCTACAAGATGAGTAGAGGAGCGAGGTTGGGAATCCCAGAAGAGGAGGTGGTATGGGAGCAATCAACAGGGAAGAGGGGGAGAATGGGAGAGGAGTGTGATATGGAACTGGATGAGATACCTATGTTCGAGCCTGGGGGAAAAAGACACAGGGGGGTTGATGAAGTGGTGATGGACAGTTTTGGGGTCAATAAGACTCAAGTAGCGGAGATTGGCGGAGTCCAATCCCGCGAAGGACAATGAAAATCCTTAGCTGGAACTGTCAGGGAATGGGCGACCCTGACATGTGCAAGGCTCTCCGAGCGTGGGTTTGGAGAGAACGTCCAAACATAGTTTTCCTCATGGAAACTATGATTGCTGATAGGAAGCTAGATGATGTGAAGAGGAGTTGCGGATTTACTGACGGCTTGTGTTTGTCCAGTGAGGGACGGGCAGGAGGTATGGGTTTCTGGTGGAAAGACATTGACGTGGAGGTGATAAACTACTCTCAAAGACATGTGACAGCTATGGTCAAAGACAAGGATAATGGTGTGATATGGAGAGCGGTGGGCATCTATGGTTGGGCTGATCAGGCAAGCAAGTATAAGACTTGGGAGTTGATGAGGAAGATAAAGGGAGAGGCAGATGTTCCAGTCATTTTCTTTGGGGACTTCAACGAGATTGTATCCAATACTGAAAAGAAAGGTGGTCCACCCAAAGAGGAACGACACATGCAGAATTTTAGAGACGTTATAGATGATTGTGAACTGTTGGACTTGGGGTTTGAGGGGAACACCTTCACATGGAAGAGGGGGCTCACAGAGAGAACTCTTGTCCAGGAGCGACTTGACAGATTCTTGCCTGAGCTTGAATGGAGGAATATTTTCACGTTTTGCAAAGTGTTCCATATGCCCATACATGAGTCGGATCATGCACCCATAATTTTAAAGGCGAGTAGGAGGGACCACAGCAGAAAGAGGAAGGGGAATTTCATGTTCGAACCAATGTGGGTGGGTGAGGACAACTGTGGGGAGGTCATTAAGGAGGCGCGGGGGGCTGAAGAAGGAGGTGATCTGTCCACAAAGTTGTTGAGGTGTAAGGAAAGTTTAAAATCTTGGGCATCCGAGAAGTTTGGAGAAAGAAGAAGGAGGGTGAAGGAGATTGAGAGTGAGCTTAAGGGGCTGCAAGCTCTCCCTCCAGACCAAATAAATCTAGATAGGGCGGAGGAAAAATCAAAAGAATTGAACTATTGGCTACAAAAGAATGAGGAATATTGGGCTGCTAGAGCCCGGGTGAAGGAACTAAAAGAAGGGGACCGTAATACTGCCTATTTCCATCAAAAAGATTCTAATAGAAGATGGAGGAGCAGAATTGACTGCCTAGAAGATGAGCACAGAGTCTTGAAAGCACAAGAGGAGGATATCAAAGCAATTATCATTAACCATTTTGCACAGCTGTTCCTTTCTAGCAATCCTACGGGCTTTACGGAGGCTATAAGGGGGCTGAGGTAGATGATAGGAGAGACCCAAAAGAGGAACTTGAGAGGGATATAGAGGATGAGGAGATATGGACAGCTCTAAATCAAATGCACCCAAATAAGGCACCGGGGCCAGACGGTATGAAGGCTTTGTTCTATCAAAATTATTGGGGGATTGTTGGACAGGATGTGGCGAGCTATATCAAAGGGTGGTGGAAGGGGGAGAAGGATATAGGAGAGGTAAACGACACCCTTGTTGTGCTTATTCCAAAGATAGACACACCGAAGACAATTGGGGAATTCAGACCGATTAGCCTTTGTAATGTGGTATATAAGATTGCATCCAAAGTCATGGCGAATAGATTGAAGCCCATTATGGACAACATTGTGTCGGAGAATCAAAGTGCCTTCGTACAAGGACGATTAATCACAGACAATGCCCTTATTGCTTATGAAGTGTTTCATTCTATGAAGAGAGACAAGGGAAGGAAGAAGGGCAGCCTTGCTTTGAAATTAGACATGTCCAAAGCGTATGACAGAGTTGAGTGGGGTTTTCTGGATGCTACTATGGAGAGATTGGGGTTTGGGCTGAAATGCAGGACCAAGGTTCAAGAATGCATAACGTCCGTCAAGCATGATTTCACCTTCAATGGAGATAAGACCCAAAGCACAATGCCTTCACGCGGACTTCGCCAGGGAGACCCTCTTTCCCCCTACCTTTTCATTTTATGTGCAGAAGCTTTTTCATCTTTGATTTCTACCGCAACACGCGAGAACCTGCTGCACGACATCAAGACAAGAAGGGGGCGCCACCTATCTCACATCTTTTTTTCGCAGATGATAGCTTACTTTTTGCTAGAGCCAACACCGCTGAATGTCTGAAGATAGCTGAAACTTTCAGCCAATATGAACAGGCATCGGGTCAAAAGATTAATTTCTCTAAGACGGAGGTTGTCTTCAGCAAAGGGATAGCGGCAGCCAAGCAGGAGGAGTTGAGGCAGCTCCTTGGGGTGAGAGTTGTAGACAGGCATGCAAGCTATTTGGGGCTCCCGACAGCGGTGGGGAGATAAAAAAAGCAGGTGTTCAGCTACGTCAAAGATAGAGTTTGGAGGAAGCTTCAAGGGTGGACGAAAAAGCTACTGTCAAAAGCAGGGAAGGAAGTCCTCATCAAAGCGGTAGCCCAAGCGATTCCCACATACGTCATGAGCATATTCCAGTTGCCGGTGGGTACCATAGAAGAGATTAAGCGGATGATCACGAGATTCTGGTGGGGAGCAAAAGACAAAGAAAGGAAGATATCATGGATGAGTTGGGAGAACATGTGCAAGCCAAAGCGACAAGGAGGGCTTAGTTTTAGGGATCTCTATACCTTTAACCAAGCTCTTCTGGAAAGGCAGTTGTGGCGGCTAGCAAACAAACCATATTCTCTCATGGCTCGTGTTCTCAAGGTGAGGTATTTCCCACGGACGACGATATGGGAAGCACGAAGGGGACATAATCCTAGTTTTTCTTGGAGGAGCCTTTGGGGAGCAAAGCGTTGTTAAAAGAAGGCACCCAATGGCAGGTGGGGGATGGTACGCAGGTGAACATCTGGGAGGATAGATGGCTGCCAAATGAGGGTGAAACACTTGCACATCTCAAAAGGGAGGGTGGACCAGATGTTAACACAGTGCGGGATCTAATGATGGAAGATGGTTCGCAATGGGACGCCGGGAAAATCAGTGAATGCTTTCCAGTGAGCTACGTGTGAAGAATTCTTGCTATACACCGCAGCATGAGGGACCCCAAAGATTCTTTGATGTGGTGGCCTTGAAGGGACGGGGAGTTCACTGTCCGTTCTGCTTACTGGTTGGGGCTGCTTGGAAAGAAAGAGACGAGAAGATTTGTACATCAGCAGGGGGATACGCTATGGAAGCACATATGGCACGATGGATGGAGCCCGAAGATAGCACACTTTCTTTGGCGGGAAAGTACGGGTGGTCTAGCGACTCGGGGGTGCCTTTTCGACAGACATTGCGTGGATGATGGTATGTGCATGCTTTGCGGGGGGGAGAAGGAGTCGATTCCTCACATGCTTTTCCACTGCCCCAGTGCGACGGAGGTGTGGGAGCAGACGTCAAGGGAGGTACATCAGTGGGCGCACGATGTGAGGGACGCGGACATCATCTCGGCGCTAACAGCAGCTATGGTGGGCAGGCCTATACATGAAGCTGAACTAATGGTAGCGGGCATGTGGACGGTTTGGAAAATGAGATGCAACCGAGTTTTCCAAAATGACGAGGTAGGCTGCAGCTTTCTTCTACGTGGGGCATTGGAGATGGTACACCAGTCCGGGAAGGGGAGAAGGATGAGGAGGGGAAGAGTGGGACGACGGGGGAGAGGTCATGGTGTCCAACGTGGGGACGACGAGGGGCAGCAGGAAGGGGGGGGCACTGAAGAATTCCAGCAGGTGGCGCAGGACCTGGATAGGAGTGTTAGGGGGGGAGTTAGTCGTCCCGGCAGACAGCAGATGGGGAATGAAGCAGGAGACGTGCGTCAGGGGAAAGAGGGAGAGCAGAACGGGGTGCTGTCGGACATGCGGAGTAGATGGAGGAAGCCAGAGCATGGGAAGGTTAAAGTTAATGTGGATGGCTCGGTGGGCGAGGATGAAGGAGCGGGCACGAGTCTGGTTGCTAGGGATGAGACGGGACGGGTAGTGGCCATGGCGGGAGAGAAAATTACTCAAGGAACGGGAATAGCCATTACCGAAATGCTAGCAGCTAGAGCAGCACTCTTGTGGGCAAAGGAAGCGAGGTATGACAACATAGAAGTCGAGATAGACTCACTGGAAGTAGTTCAAGGATGCACATCCATGAAGCAACAGAGGGACTACCTAGGAGAGATCGCCAAGGATTTCAAACCGCTACAATCCCAGTTTTCTTCTTGTAATTTTGTTTATGTCAATCGTAGATGTAATAGGGTTTCTCATGAGGTAGCCAATCTAGCTCGTAGAGGTCTAGTAGCTAGTTTTTCCTTCACACATTCTTTTCCTTCAAACTTGTTAGAGCTTGTAAACCTTGATTTATCTAGTGAATAGATCGTGTGTCGGGGAACCCATCTTGGGTTTCCCGTCCCACCCTAAAAAAAAAATAACAAATTGGATAAAATTGCATATTTTGTGTAAATAATATGATATAATTCAATATGGTGATAATACGAGGATAATGGAGTCTAAATCCAAATTATCAAGGATAATGGTAAAATATATTAATAGACATTGATTTTTTTAGTAAAACTTTAATTGTGCTAAAAACTTACAGAGATAAATAAGAAATATATAGTATTTCATACATAATGATGAAACATAACTCTTTTGGCAACAAAGAGAATATAATAGGACACAATTAAAAGAATAATAAGGATGATGTAAAATCATAATAAATATAATGCTAAAAATGTTAATTATGTTATATACCATAAAAGGAAGTCTCAAAAGTGAAACCCTTGGAGATCCGTGAGAACCTTACCTATGAAGAGTTGCATGTGAAGATTATAGACTCCCGAGTTAAGCAGTTGAAGAACAAGGAGATTCAGGTGGTGAAAGTCTTATGGAAGTACCATGGTTTGGAAGAAACAACCTGAGATCTTAGATGAGATGTTGCGTACTCACCCTTCTCTCTTTGCTTGAGATTTTAGGTATGAAATCCTTTTTAAGGGGTGGAGTGTTGTAACATAGTGAAATCTGGGTATATTCTTAATTTGGCCCTTTTCCTAAGTTCTCCTTTCCTATTTTTCCTTTTTGTCCTTAATGATGAATTTGTAGGAATTATTAGTGATTTGGAGTATGTTTGGTCACTATTCATGACAGTGTAAGGGTTTGTGCACAAACACATCAATTAATATTTCAATTAGGGTCTAAGATGCAAAATTACCACTTCAGTGACATACTAATAAAATAATTTTGTCCTAGAACTTTCTATGGCCTTTTGGATTAAGGAAAGGAAAATGAAATAAATAGAAAAGTCTATAAATGATATAATTTGACAAATAGTGATAAAATCGTAAACTACATGTTTAAGTTTTCCTAAGGGTGAAGTTTCACATTAATTGATGGTTTCTAGATGTCTCTAATGTGATTGGAAAGATAAAATATAATTTACTTTAAAATAATTATATAAATGTTAAGAGTCTCCAAAACTCAAAACTAATGCCAAAATCAAATTTTAGAAGTCTTAATTAGGCTAGATATCAAATTTCATTTAATTTGGACCCTATTTGCATCCTCAACTAAGGAGAGAGAAAAAGATGAATAGTTAATGCTTCACTATAGTCCAAATCAGAATTGGAATGTAAATAAATGTCATGCATCCCTTTTTATTTTCATACGAATTGATAGTCAATGGATCCTGATCGAATGGCTCCAAAGACGTCCTAAAGCTTAGGTCCGAGTGGGAAACAGACGTCGGGATTGGGTTATTTTCAAATGTGAATATCTCGCTCATTTTTCCATTATTTCACATGATTCTTTCGCTAATGGATTCCAAATAAGAATCCACATTTAATGATCCCTTATTCATGTTGATTCAATATGAAATTGGGGACACCCAAACTATTGGGCAACAAGGAATCGTGACCAAGATGCTCCTCGCTCTAACTTGAACCCCCACCTATAAATAGGGGTACTCAGACCTTCGTAGTCACCCACAACATCTTCCTCTGCTCTCAATTTTGTTACACATCATTGTTTTGACTATCGATGATTTAGTTCTCTATATCAACCTTGTGGCATTGTTCTTGGGGTCTTGGTGGTACTACCATATCAATTCATCGTCGAGGTGAGTTCATTAAGCTCTCTTCTTCCTTTCTATACCGTCATTTTGCCAAAATATGTTGAATCATGGATTTGCCTAATTCAACTATAGACACCCTATTGCTCGAGCAACAACGGCGAGGGAGAGAGGTACGGGAGGAATCCCCTTTGTGATTCCCAGTTCTACACCCCTCTTATCCTCTTTTTATGTGTTTCCTTATTAAGGGAATTTTGGTCTTTTTGCCCCCTTTATCCTTTACCATGTGCGAGTTGTGTTGGACATTGACCATGTGACTTGTCCATCCCTGATTGGGCCAAGTCAGTTGGTCAGCCCCTCTCTCCCTTTTGTGATTTTCTTTGCTTACTTGACTTTTTAAAATTTTATGATTGGTCAAACTTACAAATATCATAACTAATTCCTTGTTTGTCCAAAAATTATAAATAAATATGTTTTGGAATTGAAAAATGAGATCTTTCTAATAAAAATGATTCTAGAGTCTAATTCTAAAGTTTTCGATAGTCAATATTTGGGAAATCTAATAAATACATGAAAAAACCTATAAATTATATCTAATTCCTATAAACTCCAAAAAAGGTAAAGAAGTATGTTTTCTTGATTAGGAGAAGATAATGGAATTGTGTGGTTAGGGTTTCATTACCAAAATCCAAAATTTTCTAAAAAGATATGAAATTAGGTTTTTTTTATACATATGTGAATTATAAACCCTCATACATGTGTGTGACTTGAACTTAAGAAAAAGTGATCTTGGAAACAACTTAGCTGGTGAAAAGTGAGTAGTACTCTAAATTGAGGTATGTGCATCTTACCCCTTAAGTTGGGCATATTTGTGATCCAAACCTAATTTCCTTAGTGAGGCATGAATCAAACCCTAAATTTCCTATTATTGCTTCTTTTGATATAATTGCCTCAATTCTTGCTAAATCTATCATTTCTTGGGTCTTGAACCCCACTTGCCATGTTTCTATTATTTGAAGCTTAAACTTTCCATATAACATCTTCTCAGCATGATGATTTGTTAACTGTTTAGCTAACCATAGTTAGGCATGTGTTATTTCTCCCAGGGAAATGTGTTACTCTCCCAATATATACAAATATTTTGTAGGTGACTGGGAATGTGTTACTCTTCCCTTACCTATTGGTTTAGCTTTGGTAGGTTCCTCAACTCTACTTAGTTAATGTAGTCTAACTATAATCATGCATGCAAATTTACTTATTGTTTAACTATTATGATAAGAATCTTATTTGTTATATGCCCCATACCTTTGACCCTCCATATTCTTGGTTAATCTAGACCCTTTATTTTCCTTGTTATACTATTCTTTGTTTGTGTTCCTTATTTGACACATACCTTGCTTTCTCCTCTTGCTGGGTGACCCAACCACCTAGGCCTAGGACAAGAAGTGGAACAAGATCAAGGAGGACCAACCTAGGTGTAGATCCAGAGGAATCTTTTTCGAGATGTCTAGGTTGTTGTTTCTAGATCATAAAGTTTTTTTCTAGTTTATTTTCATATAACTTGTGTAGTGATCTTGGATCAAAGTTGTGTAATAACTTTGTCTTTTCTTTCTCTTCCTAATATTGACAATTTTTATCTAGATCATGCGTATTTAAATGGAAGTATTATTCACGCATCCTTCATTATCTAAATTCCTTAAAAAATAGATGGATGATGTGTATTTTTCATTAAATTTTAGTAAGGGTGTTCTTGTCTCCTTACATGTCTTTGTCAGTGAAGAACTCAAACTTCCAAAGATATGTGGATTTTAACAAATTTGGTTCATCTACCAAGAAATTCGGCTTGCCTATCATGATAACTGGATCAGCTACCAAGGTGTTGTAGGATTGTCTTCTATATAGCAACTTGTTGTCATCATGTGGAGCAGCTTCTTCAAGCCTCTCACGTGTTCATAAACCTTTACTTTGTCCACACGGATGAGGGATAATGTCATGCACCACCTTGGCTAGTAGCTTGAATTAGACCAAGAGTTGTCCATGTGCTAGTGATGATGGAACTCTTTTTCTTCTCCTATCTTGCTAAGCCATCCTTTGGGAAACTTTTCTTTCTTCAACAGAGAAATATGATGGCCAAATTGTCTTAAAATTTGTTCTCATATGTTTCAAATAGTTTGGGATGTACCCCTATGTAGAGGTGAGTCATGGGCTTGGAAAACCCTAATTTGAATCCCTTTCCTAATCACAATCTCAAAAATAGTAGGAATAATGAAAACTTGGCCTACAATTCCAATTGGCCAAGTGGGATTCTCAATCGTATGATTGGGCCAGTTCATATCTAGATCTGGATTAGTTTCCAAATGGAAAGTTTCCATATTAAATTACATTTTGTAGACTAGGACTTCTAATCGAATGTTTGGGTCAGTTTAGATCCAAATCTGAATTTGGTTCCAAATTGAAACTTTCCCTGTTGGGGTCCTGTGGCCTGATTCACTAAGTGAGTTGGACAATTGATTTATATCCAAAGTTTAAATTAGCCAAACGACTGATAATGAATTGATCCATTGATCCATTCAATCTAGTTGGTTGATTGGACATTCTAGTTGCCTAATTGGGTAAGAAATTGGCCTATGTTATGATTCATAACCACTCTAATCATATGTCTAATTGTGAACTTCAATTCACTTATGCATACTTATGCAAGTGACCTGATAGGTTCCTAAGTACATTGGTTGTGATTTTCAAAACAACACAAGAAAAGATTGGTGTGTAGCACACATCATTGCCACCCAAGTAATAGGAGTGAGTTGGAAAATAAATTCAATCAATAAAGTGATGATCAATGTTTCCATGACCATATGATACGTTTGTTATAGATATCTAGATTAAAACTAAGTTCCCATGACCATATGATCCCTTTATCAGAGATATCTAGATTGAAACTTAGGCATGGAATTGTCATCCTCATATCATTCAATTTGTGTTCCTTGAACTAGAGCATATTATTCAAGATATTGTTAGCTCAATATGATAGATTGAATCACATGAACATGATTTCTTATCAAGTGGTGAGGAGATCACTCAAAAGGAGGGTAAAATCCATCTACATAACTTGCGATAATCGATAAGTGTCCCAATCACCCAATCACTAAGACTATCATATACAACATGTTGGGATAGTGGTCAAAGTACATATAACAAAATGATTGTAGTGATTTTAGGTCTAAGGATCATAGTAACCATTATAACATTGATATATGACCCTAGCATGTCATTACATGACTTACATTTTTCATCCTCAATGTGGGTATGTCAGTACAATTTGTTCTCTAATAAGTAACCATGTATATGAGTTGATATTTATATCATGACTAAAGAGACATAGCCATCACTCATTGCACATGATAGTCTTGTATAATATTGTTGTCCTATAATATCCACAATAATAACCACTTAGAGTCATAAAAAGAAAGATTAGTCTAAGTATACACATGACCTCATGTTCAGGTCCTCAACCCGAACCATATGTCATCGAGTCAAAACATTCTTAGGACATTATTAGGTTTATTCCTTATCTCATTATTGAAACATAAAATTAAGTGGAAATACTTTAACTAATAATCAAATCACATACGAAGTATATGTATTACAATCATTACATGATGGATCTCATGGTAGACAACCAATAATGTTCACTTCCAAATTAGCATATCACATGCTTGTGGAGGGTTAAGATTGTAACACTGAGGGAAATTGGAGTATTATCTAGCATTGATTCGAGAAAGAGTGAAATGTGTCTTATGGTGTCTAAAAAATGAACGACTATTGAGTAATCACCTTCCTTTTGTCAGGCTGATGACAAACACATATAGGTGCGACAGATGTGCTGATCAAATTTAAAATAACCTACATGTAATAAGAGTTTTCCCTTTTAGTACAAGTACAAAATATCTAGATCTACAACACACAAGTAACTTCTTTGAAATTTATAACTTAAGCTAGAGGTGTGCCACCAACCTAAAATACTCTACAATGAAGGAAAACTAGAATGTTGGATTCATAGTTACATAGTGGATGTTGTGGAACTCGAGGAATTAGGAAATATTACAAAAAAAGAGCTTTCATTTGAACACTTACATCAAAATAAAATCACTACAATATGAAATTGTTACAACATTCAGCAAAGGGCCCAAAACTAGTAGCCATAATAAGAAATATCCAGTCTTCAATATCAGATACAAATGGAGTTCAGCAGGCCTATCACAGTTGATGTAGGAGTCAATACTAAGAAAGAACTGTCAAGCTATAGTTATATTTTATGTGACCAAATAGGCATATGGATATGGGGGGGCGTCAATCTTTGTAAGGACGGACCCACTAGAAGGTGAACTAAAGACAAACATGATGGGTCCCTAAAAGAGCAATGAAATGGAAGGCATAATGTAATCATCCCAATGGATTTAAGAATTGGAATTGATTACATATAAGGGAATATAGAGTGAACACCTATGTTTAAAGCTATGGTGGAAGCTATAAGGACCTATTTAAAGACATCACATGATATGCATCTTGTCTTTAGAAAAAGAACTCAAATGCCTTAACTGACAAGTTAGCAAATCATCAATTGAGGCAGACTTGAAGGGAAGCCTCATTTTTTGAATGTCTAATATAGTTGAGGAAACTTTACACCAAGGAATTAGATTTGGACACAATTGGTCACACAAATACATAGTTAGAAAATGGTGATAGAGAGTGTAATGAAATGTTATTGTGTAGGCTGGTCTTTCAAACAAAATGTTATATTATTATGTCCTCCTCAAGAAGGAATTCCTCGTTTAACATCAAGGAGTCGTGTTTTGTGCCAAAATAAACAAAGAAAGTAAAATAAATGATACATATAATGATAGGAGAAATGAGAGAGGAAGGAAAAAGAATGATAAATAATATCCTTGACATTCATATTTTTGATCCATAGAGAGGAACTTGGGGTGTAAAGAGCCATACTACAAATAAAATAGATGTTGCCAAAAATTCCATAATGTAGATATTTAAATGTCAATATATAAAGAATAGCATGTTAAATTTATACATATCATAATAATAGGTATATTATTAAAATGGGTGTAGTGTTTCATAGGATTGATTTCAGTATCCAGAAAGGTATGACTATGTAGCTTGTTGCCTAATGTAAATTTAAAGATTGTTATATGTATAAACTCTATAAGAATACATTATAGTACCAAATATATTGAACTAATACATGTAAATAAGTTATTAATAGTAGAAAAAATACAATATATGCCAACACATATAAAAAAACTATGTCCAAGGATAATATAATATAAAAAAAATAACATAATACACAAAAATTAAAAAGAATTATTCTATTCATGTACAACTAAGTTTAATTCTAAATAATAGTATGGAG
This sequence comes from Alisma plantago-aquatica, assembly GCA_963693085.1. Taxonomy (NCBI): domain Eukaryota; kingdom Viridiplantae; phylum Streptophyta; class Magnoliopsida; order Alismatales; family Alismataceae; genus Alisma; species Alisma plantago-aquatica. The sequence continues at coordinate 430,204,018 of OY856413.1, forward strand.
AAGTTCGATAATAGAATAGATAAGTTTAGATGTACACTATAGTACCATAGTACTGAACTCGATATGAAAATCAACAGTAAAAATATGAACACAATAAAAATAAAAAATATAATAGGTGGTGGTGTGTCATGATTGTATTTGTGCTTAATTGGTAAACAAGGGTTTACCTGAATGATTACATGTTTAATTAGATTGAACATTGTTTAAACTTGATTAATGATGTTAACTCAATGTTGATGTTTCAAACCAAATAAGGAACCTTAGTCAACAAAAATTAGGGTTTGATATATGTAAACCCTAGTCGACAAAAAATAGGGTTTTGATAGTACATGAATATGGAATTTGATATGGATAGCAGTGTGGTAAATGATTTTTCATATTTTCTATGAACTTTTATTTCATTGAAATATGATAATATATGGATAACTCAATCATGCATGCTAGGGAATTTTTTTAGAATATTTGGATGTTCCTTGAATATGGTTCTCGGTCGAACTATCCTTCGACTGACCATGCCGATAGAGTGATGTTTAGAATGGTAGTGTTTGATTTTTAATTATTTATTCATATCTCAGAATGATATAGACTTTTTAATATAGCTTTAATATTACATTTCAAACATCATAATAAATTTTCATAATTTTTGGAGTATGTTTTACCTCTCAAATAAATGAATTACAATACATTTTTATGACAGACAATCCTACTAAAATAAGAGAAAGTGTAGTGAGGGGTCAGTTTGCAAATTACTCAAGCACCTCAATTTCTCGATATGAGCAAGATACCACCCAAAGATATCTCATATTTTGTGATCCATTCCATATAAATGAAATTCTATAGAGAGACGAGAGCTAGGGTTTTGAGAGGAGAAAGTGGTGGAGATGGTGACCTAGGGTTTCACTCTCCAAGTTATGATGAAATCAAGTATGTTTAGCTTCTTTTCATAGACTTTCATGGAGAATCTTCTTTCACATGTCAATATTCCTCCCCTCCTTTGATTTTATTTGAAGTTATATAAAATCTTCCCCTTTTCTCACTCTATCTCCATGAATCTCCATTCCTAGGGTTTCCTAGTTGAAAGGAAGAAGAAACTGATATTTGCTAGGGTTTTGACATGGATTCAAGAATTTCATAGATGGGGTGCGTTTTAAAGGTGTTTTCACACCTTAGGATGAGTAGGTAATTCCTTTAAATAGTAGATTACATGAAAATGAGTTAAATCATCAATAATCTTCAATTTCTTAGTATGTGACGACAAACCCTAAACTTCCTTTTTGATCCATCTTTTGCAAGATGATATGAATGGATTACTTTTCTATTGTGATGAATTTTAGATGATGAAATCATATTAGATATGTATAATATCCATGTAAATGAGAATTCTTAAAGTAATTGTAGAGGTTATAAGAATATACTAAAATCTAGGATTTTCGGCTATGACTGAAATTGTTGTATAATTGAATAAAGAATTTTGTCTATTTGAATCTCCTTGATTATGAATGATTGTTTATTCTGAATGAATAGTACAGATATGTCAGATACTGTCTTGAATTTCATTTCATGTTATCAGTATTTGCTTAAATTTCTCAGTAAAGAGAGTGAAACCCTAGATGAGTGGAAAGTTGGAAATTTGCGAATAGACATTGTGAAATCCATTTAAAGTGATTATCTTTGATATCATAGACTTTACTTATTCAATGTTATTCTTGATGCATGAAATCTCAATGAATGGAGTGGAAACCCTAAGTCTCAACTCTAGTGTTTCATATATATGTTGGTTGTATGTGAATTGTTGAAAATAGTCTTTTATCGGTGAAAGATTGTGATGCATAAAGTCCTTATGAAATTTGTGTGATACGTGAATGAGGTGAATGAAACCCTAAGGACAGATTAGTCAATGAATCAAGAGTTTTCAATTCAATGTTCTTTAGTGAGATAAGTGGTGTTGCACAGTTGTTCTATTTTCGATACAGATCGTTGATAATTTATGAAAAAGATTGTTTATGAGGTTAAATTAAGAAATGTTAAATGTGATGATTGAGTTGTGAATTTTAAGAGTGAACTAGACATTTAGATGCCCTAAACACTGTAGAATCCTTCACAGGAGGGATACGCTATGAGGAGGAAATGTGCTTCTTGACGGAAGGCCTCACACATTTCATGCTAAGCTGGAGTGCATCATCGTGGGTTGTGGGGGTCTAGGATAGTGTGGACAGACTCCTTAAATGATTGGTATCAAACACTAATTGAGGCTTATGGTGGTACCTAAGTTATGAGTTGTGGCGATCAGTGGACATCTTCGGTAGGTTCACTAGTGCACAACTAGCGTGAGGGCTTGACTCCCCACCTGAGTACCCAAGTTGAGAGGGGGAGTCTAAGATATCCTGTCGCTCCCATTATCTGTCGAGAGGAAAACATGCCGAGACCCACTGCATATGGGGTCTTACTCGAGAGATAGACTTAGGAACTTAGGCAAGCTTCTAAGCCTTGTACAATGAGATCGTAGCTTGCTGTGATTCTTTCACATGTTTTGGTACACATCATGTCATTTTAGGGAATAATAAAATGAATGTGAGATTAATAAAGTGTGTGCATCTATTGATTTATTCCTTGGAATTTTATAGAGTAACTTGCTATTTGTATGTTTCTGAATTCCCAATTTTTCTTTGTGATTGATCAAGAATGTTTAGAAATTGATTTACTCTTTGTAATCATCTAGAATAACCTCCAATATGTATGTCTATAAATGATTAGTTCCTCTATAGTTCATTTATGTTCTACTTTATGTTCACTTTCTAAATAATATATCTTTGACTATTGAAGTGCTTATAATATTTCTTTGAAGTACGCATTCATTGAGCGAGTATGCTCACCCCATTACTCACCAATTTTACTTGAAGAATGTCAATGCCAGAGTAGATTTTCCACAAGAGCTATGTATCAAATTAGTTAAGTTATGTTGGTCTTTGTCACTCTAGGTCCTTGTAGAGTAGTTAGAGAGTTGTTAATGATGTTGTGTAACTTTGATTCCTTAATAATAGAGTAGGTATTTAATTATCATGTAGTATGTACATGTAAGTGTGAGAAATAGAATGAATGTTTAGATATGAATCTTTATTTTTGGCATTAGATTAGAGTAATCAACTCTTAATTTCCCTTATAAAGTGTTTGTATGTGATTGAATGCAAGAAAACAAAGAGTTTAAATTAAAGAAAAAAATTGGGAGTGAACTTTGTATTAAGTATAAATCCTCAAACTTATGCCATAATGTTATGATTAGTGGTAATCATGGGATGTGAGTGTAACATATTGGTATCAAAGTTTAGGTTGAGTCGTCAGGGACCACATGCTAGAAAGTCAGAGTTATAAGTGTGACACATAGGAGGTGATATGTCTATAGCTCTGGGAGGTCTGAGTGTTTGGATATCCTGGCTCGATATTGAAATACTTAGATTGACTAATATTAAGCTACTTTGTCTATTCTTCTATGGATGACCTAGCCAAGTATGCAGAGGAAGGATGGGTTAGAGAGAAACCCTATACATTTTAGGGTTAGAAGACTAGAAAGTAAATAAGGATAAGAGCATAAATATAGAATGCGTTAAATTTTTTATTTTATATTGTTTTGATTTGAGATTGATAGAATGCTCTTATATATTTGAATTCAGATTATTAGTTTGTTGAATATATATTATTCCTTTAGATTGTTGTATATCATGAAGATGCTTTAGTTATTATTTATATTCCATGTATCAAGTAGAAAAAAAGTTATGTTTAAATGAGTTTTCCCTAAGTGGATATTATTTCCACATGTTTGAGATGAATAGGAGTTGGCTAATCCTTAATAGCTCTTGGCTTTAGGACTACAGGTTCGTCTTGGTCATGCTGACAGGGTGCATTATTGAGATCTAATGACTCCTATTAACAATATAATAAGAGTAGACTTTAGATAAATTAGACCCACGTCATAGTGAGAATGCACGTACACTAAGATGTTGAAATATAAGGGAAAGACTAGAATAGATAAGAATCAGTTAGAACGGGTATCTAATATCTAGCTTTGGGGCCTCAGATAAGAAATCCTAAATTGGGAATTAAGGAAGATGGAATATAGATATAAGACATATATTAGTATGTAACACACAAAATGAAGAAGAAAGGATGGATAAAGAGAATTGAACCATATAACTAATTGAGGCACTTTACACAATTTCAAATCATGGCAAGATAAGAGAAAACTACATGGAAAGCCAAGATAGAAAGAATCAATTAGAATTAGTGGATCATATAGTCGAGTAAAATGCATTTATGTACTTCAAAACAAATGGAAAATGAAAAAAAGAGTTAAGTATACGATAAGTACATAGAAGCGAGGAGTCATCAGAAGAATTAAAGTGAAGAGAACTAGATGAACATGTAAATTATAAGACTAGGGTAAGAAACTCAGATGAAACAAGAGAAATATTAGAGATAATGAGTTTGATAAAGGAAAGAGGGTTACATGATATAATTGAGAGCATGGAATGTGTACTTCTATTATGAAGTTTAATTCATTCATCCTTACCACCTTTGGGTTCTAAGTCTCTATAGAGTAACAACCTTGTTTGCATCAAATGTATTCAATACGTTCCTAGTGATGTAATGGAAGTAGTTCTCAAACTAAGAACAAAGTTCCAGCTAAATAAATGAACAAGTCACATAAAGATAAATAATATTCAGAATAGAAAATCTTGATTGAATGAGAAACTGTGTTTGACCCTGGCATGAGTCATTTGATATGAAACACATGTAATGTAAAAAACATGAAATGAAACTAGTACAAAGAATATTGATTTAGAATTTCAACTTCACACTAGTAAAAGGGTAACGAGGAATATATGTGCCATGGAATGCATAATCATACACATGCATAAGAAACATGATCATGAGAGATCATTAGAAGTTAAATATGATAGGTGGAAGAGTAGCATATAGTAAGAGGATGATAGAAAATAAAGAAGGGGCTGAATCATGAAGGAGTAATATAGATCATAAAAGAGAGAGATTGGGAGATGTGAGAATATGTTAAATAGTCTAGTATCCTTGATGATGAGTAATTAAAACTAGTTACAAGAAATATGTTAAGTGAATACTTGAAGATTGGAATTCTAAATCTCATAATTACCTTTTGTTTTGTATCCTCACTAATGAGAGTAATGTGGGGATGAAGTGGTAAGAGATTGGATTCTAAATGATACAAAACCACCATGGTAGATACATCTATTGAATATAATGATGGTAAAATATGGAATGATGATCAAAGTTCAACATGATAAATTAGAAAAGTAACCTATCAGAAAGACCAACTAAGAGAAAGAAAATTCAAATGATATGATAAGGAAGATCTTAGTAAACTTCTGGAGATCAAAAGTTTGCATATCAAATTAAGGTAGTAAAGTCATGTCACAACATGATCATGCTATTGATAATGCATCAAACCCTTGAATGTTTAGTGTTGTAGTAGCTCAAGGGATGTAAATAATGATTTGACCTTGAGAACTAATATGTTTATAAAGCAAGATCTTGTGATTAGAAACATGAGAAGTAAACATAGCAATGATAGTAACCCAAGTGTAACATCCCTGACCTGGGTTATGAGTTAACCCTAGGTGTTTTGCCTAATTATGTAATTAAGATACTGGTGATTATCTTTTGGCATGTAATTAAACTCTTGAGGAACACATATTTCCATTTCTGCCCTAATTGAACAATGTTTTAGTATTGTTTTGTAATATAGGGACCTATGTGCAATTTACCCAGTTAGAAGGGTTAACTTGCAATTTGCACATGTTGATATGTTCCTCTGATGTTGAGGCATCATAAGAATGATTATGGTAAAGTTTGAAGGATTTCCCAAGCTTGAGCACCAAGGTGCAGCTGTGGAAGCAATCACTGTGCTTGAAACCCTGGTTTTGGGGTAAAATGCAATTTACCCAAAATTTGGAGTGTAACTTGTAAATTTCATATTCTAAAATATCTTTTATAACTTTTTTCATCATTTAGAGTAGAAATGATGAAGAGGGCACTTCATTTGAATAATCATATAATAAAGAACACCTTTGTCATTAAATAATCAAGGAATAAGTATAATAGCTCTTTTATATGTATACTTTAGTAATGGGTTGATCTTCTTTGCCTTCAATTCTTGACCTTAGAAGGAGATTGTCCTTATAAATAAGGGGTAGGGACGAGCAAATAAGAAAGGAAGGACTTAGATGAGAAATGGGATAAAGTAGAAGCTTTATGGAGAAATTTCACCCAAAATATATATACCACTTCCTTTGCAAGCAAAGGAACGTTTCTTTCATTCCTTCATTTATCCCCCTTGATCAAACCGACTAAGGAAGAGCTATGGAGCATAGGAAAACGACCAGGGAGTTCAAGGTAAGTTTGGATCATCCCTTTTGCTTGAATTCATGGAGGAAACTCGATTTCAAGGTTGAATTCATGGCTAGCTCACCTAGCTTTATCTTTCTAGCCATTCCTTTCCAACTTTTCCTTGGAGAATTCACCTTGGTCAACCTGTGGAGCTCAAAGACGCCATTAAAGACCTGAAGCTTGGAAGCTTGGAGCTCAAGGAACAACCTTTAGGCGGGCTTTATAACTCTAAACCTTATGCTTTGATTATACATCTTTTTCTATGCATATAGTTGCTAGTTCTTCTTCTTCCCTATCTTCCCTTGCATCCTTGCAAGAAAAATCGTGAAGAAATGCTACTGTTCTTGAGGTAGAAGATAAGGGCGTTAATTCCTATGCTTATCCACGGATTTCCACTTTACCAAACGACCTCCACCAATTGCCCATACGGTTTACACAACCGTTTGGTGGGCAAACGGTTTCAGGGTCGTATGAAGGAAAACGGCCTTCAAGACCATTTGGTCGCGTTGACCAAGCGACGAACGTATGTGAATCTTGTTTATAATTATGTAGGTTAATCACCCACAAAAGTTGAGGGGTTAACTCCAAAGGAATCGTGAGATATAAGCAAATCAATTAGCAAATCCAATTGAATTAAGTTCTGATTTTCAATATGTTTAATTTGCCCTTTTTGGGCAAACGGTCTCAAGACCATTTAAGATGCTTGACCAAGCATTGACCGTTTGGGATTACTGATCATAATGATGTTGATTAATGACTCACCAAATTTGATGGATTAATTCCAAACGAGTTATGAGTTGAAGGTTGATTAATAGGGCAAATCCTAATTGAAATCAGTGCTGAAATTCCAATGAGTTAATTAGTGATTTTGGGTTGATTAGCCCAAACGGTCTCAAGACCATTTGGGGAATCATCCAAACGGTCTCAAGACCGTTTGGGGATCACCCAAGACCGTTTAGAGGTCTGGGGTCAAGTATAGTTGACCAATTGAAGGTCCAAAGGTACCAAATCATATTGCAATTAAATATTGATGTGATGATCAACTCAATAGATCAAACCTTGATGAATTTTCACTAGAGTCCAAAGGATGGATGGGCAAACGGTCTCAAGACCGTTTGGAACTCATCCAAACGGTCTCAAGACCGTTTGGTGTCAACCCAAGACCGTTTGGAGGTCTAGGGTTAAGGTAATTTGATCAATTGAGGGCCCAATTACAGTGGGTTATTGAAATAATCAAATTGCTGATTTGTGACTTAATTAAGGTTCAACCCCTATCAAATCAACTTAGATTTTGATGAATTCTTGGGAAAACGGTCTCAAGACCGTTTGGAGGTTATCCAAACGATCCCAAGACCGTTTGGGCCAAGTTTGAGCCCGATTGGAGGTCAATTGATGGGATCAACTTCGATTTGATTCACATTGTTGAGTGTTGATGGTTGAATGTTTATAGACCTTAATTGAACCAAATCCAACCCTAATTGAATATCAATTGAGGATCAATTGAGTGACCAATTGGTTAAGTCTAACCCTAATTGTCTCAATTGATAAGTGGTTAGCAAGCTTGAGACCAATTGAAGGCTTCAACATAGGAAACCCTAATCGAGTTTACCCTTTGAATCACCTTGGAGGTCCATGCGATCTTGAGCTTTTAGGACCATACGACTTCAGGACCGAATGAGTTCATACGACTTCAGGACCGAATGAGTTCATACGACTTCAGGACCGAATGAGTTCATACGACTTCGGGACCGAATGAGTTCAAACAACTTCAGGTCCTAATGAGCTCAAATGACTTCAGATGTCAAACTATGACTAAACGGTCTTCACCCCATCTTGGGCAAACGACCTCAAGATCGTTTAAGGGTAAACGGTCTTGAGTGTCATGCGGTCTTGAAGTCAACCAAAGCTAAACGGTCTACAACCTTAAACGATCTCAGGATCGTTTGAAGGTTGAAGGTGTGAAACCTATTGGGGACTTTTAAGGATAAGTCTGCCTAATGCCTTGAAGGCTTAGATGGTTTGATGGTTGTTCAACCTAAACCCTAATGATACCTAGGGACATTAAGGGTCAAGTGGTTAGTATATTAACCCATGTTATGATCAATGGTGAACTTTACCAAAATACCCTTTATGGATTCAAGTAGGTAACCCTTTTTTATCATGCAAACTCCAATGGTTACAATGGTGATGACTTGGCTAGGCTTATCAATGTTGATTAGACCTAACCCAATCTAGAGGGATGTAATCATCACCTATGAGCAAGAGGAGAGAGAAAATCCCAATTATGGTTGAAATCCAAGTAAAATACCTTCAATATATATGAATGTACATGATTAGGGTATGATCCACCTATGTGAGATCATGAAAACCCTATTTATGATAATTGATGAATCTTAATCTTATCTGAGGACTTTAATGATGATGTTTCTCATACATGGTGATGTTATGAGATCAATTCACCAATAGGTGAATAGTAAACCCTAATTCTAGGATGATGACATGTATTGTGAATAGTAAACCCTAATTGATGAAAATCAGGGAAACCTAGCTCTTGTATGAGTAGGGAGATACAACTTCTTTAAATGAGTTATTTATTGTTATCAGTTGATTTAACCATGCAGGTTCCTATATGAGGATGATCATATCCAGGTATGGATGATGATACTATATTCATTGAAAGCATGTTGTTAGCTTTATGAATAAGTGATTTATCTTGATGCCTTGTTAATAGCATCTTATGAGATTGATAGGCTGTGAGAGCCATGAATACCATCAAGGTCATGCTTTAAGAGATGACTTGTGATGAGAGTACTGAGAAATAATGATTATGTGAGTTAGACTTGATACATTTAGTATTCTACTTTCATAACTGCTGTTCTAATGATTAATGTTTGAAAACATGTATGATGTTAAAAGAATACTAAAATGTACCTAACTAATCAAGTATAATCATACCATGTAGAGCCCTGATCATAGATCCATCATTGTCAGGAGTTAAATGATGGTGAAACAGGTTTTCCTAAGGGAACTCCTGGATCACATACTTTTGAGTATGTGGGGAAAATGGATGTGAATGTCCTTACATCCTAGTGTAGGAATTGATGTAGATGTATCTTAATCTATCAATCCTTCACTATGGGTTATGCCGGGGTGATGTAACACTAATCTCCCGAGGAAGTCTTTTATACCGCAATCGATGAGAGATAAACAAGAAATATTTCGATGGTGAAGAGAGTACAGAATGCCACTGTGACTCTAATAGCGAAGTACCAGAATACCCTGGTAAGCTATAGTAGCAGAGACATTAGATGTCCTACATGTTGATCCTCACACTGACTGAGGAAGATGAGGTCATAAGAATCTGGCTCTTTTGATGACCTATGTATGATACCGATGCGACTTAATAGTGATCGGTTGGAGTATGAGCGGTATACCTCATCTCCGTAGGGCATAATGATGTTTGAAAAACATAATCAACCGCGTAGCATATCTGCTTAGGTTGATCCACGAGATACATTGATTGAAGATACATTACTTAGTATACATGTTCTTCATATTCCTTAAATGTTGTTGTTCTAATCGATAACAATCTGTTGTTGATTACCTTAAAGATTTTATTGCCTATGTTGTTCTTGAATTGTTATAATAAAGCTTATGGCGAAGAGTTATAACTCTCGCTGGGACAATTATTTAAAATTGTCTCACCCCGTAGATTTCAACCTTTTTAGGTGGTCGTCGAGGACGAAGGAATCAGTCTGCAGGTGGACAGTATCAGCAGCAGCAGCACCAGGAGTAGTAATAAATCTCAGGTGGAGATTCAGACTGCTGAGTTGTGTAGTTAGATAGTCATTCCTATGTGTTCTCTGTACTCTCAGGTCCTTGGAGTCTTTTGGTCTGAGATTTTGTATCATGTTGTATATAATTACTCAAGAAGTAATTATCAAAGATGTAAACAATTTATCTCCTTTTATGAAAGAAGTTTTTATGGATTCAAGCTCTTATCTCGAAAAGTTTTAATTTTCCGTGATTTTGTCTTCCGCTGTTAATCGAACCGTTTCCGCTACGTTTAAATCGTGTTTATATCGTGGTTTGGAGATCAGAGCCCACACCAAGGGGTATGGGTTGCATATGATAAAGACAGATAAAAATATGGAAATGAATAAGAATGTAGGATAAGAAATAGATTTGAGATGTAAGATGTTGATTTGAACAAAAGGAGAAGTACAAAATTACCAAAGTGTGATATGATATAAATTCTTGCATTGATTGCAAGAATGATGAACAATTCATTCTTACCTTGAATATTTTGATGATTTGAGAAGGATAAGTAAGAATAAACAAGTAGTAATGAATAAGAAGAGAAATTATAGAAAAGAAATGGCTCTCTAATACGTGAATTTTTTTTATAAAGTATAATTTCTTGAAGGTATATCAAGGGATGTGAATTTGTTTTATGTATGATTTCATTTGTACATGTATGAGAAATATACAAACTGAAAAGAGTGATATGGATTTAGTCATTCACATTGGTAATCCACCTTGGTGTTGTACAATTATTGTCAAATTGATCCACTGGTCAGACGTCAAGAGGACAAACCGATCAACTGGTGGCCCAACCGATCGACTGGAGGTGTCTAGATGCTGCTTGGACTTGAGAACCAGACAAATATTTCATAAGATCCCAACCGAGCAACCGGGAGGCGTGCCAACCAGTTCAAGAGTTTAACTAATCAACCCAGATTGGGTTGAGCACAGATCTTCACCAACAACAAGTTGCATATGATGTGGACCATAGGTGGTAGTAATTCCTTGTGGCTTCAAGGAATTACATTAGTATGGCCATAATCTTCACTTGTGAGTTTTATTTATTGCATACTCTTATTTGTGGTTATAGCATGTATATGATAAGTACTATATATGTGGTGATTGGTTAAAGTATATGTATTTATACAAACTCCCTCAATTAAAATATCAAGTCTTAGAGGCTTTCCAAAAGTGGCACATATGAAAAGCTTGATCGACCAAGCATAGGTTACATCCAAGAGTGGTGCGTTGTCTATCTCGTGGAAGTGTGATGGTAGTAATGTAGGTTTCACCCAATCGGGGTTCATTATTATCGTGTCATATTTTGGGTCAGGCTTGACTGGTGATTCTCATAGCATCTGGGACGAGAGGCATGCAGATGATCATGGCAAGGAGTTGTGCATATACAAAATTGCATATGATGCAATTGACAAGCGTAGCCTACCTTGATAGTTGACTACGTTTGTGGCGTTGATCAGGCCACACTTGAATAATCTTAGATCTGGCCCACTAGAATATTTTACGATGTAATATTTTGAATTGATATTGAGGGCTATTAATTTGAAATAAAATAGTGGGATCGATAGTTAATTAAAGATCTGATTAATGTTGTCAAATTTATCAAATAAAATAAAATAAAAAATGTTTTGAAAAGGTTGCAATATTTCTTTGTAGAATCAAATGTCAAACACAAAGCACGTTCAAATTGTGATTAGTCCTTAAGAAGGACAAAATGGGATAAAGTTCCAAAATTGGTTAAGGACTTTGAGAAATGTTCTCATCAATGAGCGAAAGCTCTATGTCCTTGATAGACAAATGCCAGAGGAACCCACTCCAAATGCTCCTAAGGCTAAATGGATGCTTATTGGAAGCATGCCAATTATCCCATAGACATTTAAATACCTAATGTTTTGTTTTATGAACTATGAGTTACATGAATAATATGAAAACATGGACATTATTGAGATGGTAACACATATTAAGAATCATGTAACAAAAAAGGTGTAATGTCTCCAAAGCACTGAGTGCAAATTGACAAAGGGAGGTCCAGTAGAACCCCATGTGCTCAATATGATTGGACATGTGGAATGACTAGGATTTCTCTTAGGTCAAGAGTTGACCATGCATATGATTATGCAAGCACTACATGAATCATATAATCAGTTTATCAAATTCTTGGCATGTTGATGACATAGCAAGGAAGAAGAAGGACAAATCCATAATGTTGATAAGTGGAAGTGAGTTCTAGGGAAAAGGAAAGGCTAATAAGTGTTCTGAGGCTAAGCCAAAGTCCAAGTCTTTTGCACTCAATGTATGGAGAAGGGTAAGTGTAAAAGGAATATGTCCTTTTAACTTAAAGAATAAAGAAAAGAAAGTGCCACCATAGTCACTTGTTTGGACATTGGAAAGAACTATCCTTTTTATAGAGGATCTCAGAAAGAAGATGGAGATAGAGATCTCTAATTCCAGAACTGAGAAGAAGTAAGATAGAACTATGCAGAGCAAGGGTTACTGCATTTACAGTTGGGAGCTGTCATTCATGGGCACATAATAGAATTAGTGAATTGCTATTATGTACATGCCATTGATGAAAACATTATATGTCTTGTATGACAAGAAAATTATGTTTCATTTTAAAGGATTTGATCTTTTATGGAAATGCCCTATGTGGTATGGGCATTGAGGAATAAAGTGGGAGTGGCAAGCATTGAGGTCAAGTTGCGCGAGGGCCAACTCAGATGGTATGGGCATGTGCAACACAGACTGACTAATGCACCTATACGAAACAATGATATTGAGTCAAGCACAATAAATAAAAGAAGAGGAAGGCCTAAATTGACATGGGATGAGCTTATAAAGCGAGATTTTGAATCTCTACATTTCAACCAGAATATGGCCTATGATAGAGATGAATGGAAATGAATGATCCATGTAGATGACCCCAACATACTTGGGACTGAGGCTTAGATGATGATGATGATGGCAACGCCCTATGTCTCACAAACTATACTTCATAGTTGTAAAGATAAATGATTAGTATTGAAAGTGTGTATAAGAAAATAGTTTCTTAAGGTTTTTATCCACAAATCACATGAATGTTATCTTGTTGGATACCACTTATATTCTGACCTAACAACAAAGTGGTTGTTGCTAGGATGGTTGAATTTCTAAATAGAAATTAGTTCCAAAGGAATCAGTGGGAGTAAAAGTAGAACTCTAAATGTTCGATACAAATAAGAAAATATAGAACCTAAATAGGTACAATAGGAAGAAGGGCAATCATAAGTTGTTGTGGAATCTCAAGTTCCTTATGTAAACACAGAACTCATCTAGTAGAACATGCCTTGAGTTTGAAAGATTATGATATTTTATAGCTCAAAATGTGGTGATTTGATCATAGAGATGAGTCAACAACCTACCTAGAAACTATTGAGGGACCAAAATTTGAGAAATGGCTTCAGGCCATGGGATCAAAGATGGACTCCGTGTACAGAAACAATGTATGACCTTGCTAGATCCACCTGAAGGGGTAAAACCCACAGGGTGCATTTGGGTTTTTGTAAGAAGACCAACATGGAAAGATAAATTGGTTACAAAGAGTTTCAAACAAGTTCAAAGTGATGAACATGATGATGTCTTTTCACCAGTTACCATGGTTAAATCCATCTAGATCATGCTTGTTGTTGCAGCTTAGTATGACTGTAAGATTTAGCATATGGATGTTAAAACTGCATTCGTTAATTGGAATAATTAAGAGGATGTGTACGTGACATATCCTAATGGTTTTATAAATCCATTAATGCAAATAAAGGGTATAAGCTACAAAAGTCAATATGTGTATTGAAGCAGGCATCTCAGAGATGGAATCTTATATTTGATAAGATAGTCAAAGAGTTTGGCTTGAGTTAGAATGAAGATGGAATCTGTGATTACAATAGATTTCGTGGGAGCATATTTATATTCCACTTAATGATGTGAAATAACATCCTTATCCTACAAAGGTTAAAACCTGGAAAAGAAAGTACCTTCTATATGAAGGGTTTAGGCAAAGAATCCTATGTGATAGGGATCAAGGTCTATGGAGATAGATCTGGAAAGCTTCTTGACCTAAGTAAGAGCACATACATTGGTAAGATGTTGAAGGGTTCAACATGCAAGACTCAATGAGAGAAAACGTGCCCATGATCCATGGGGTTAGTCTTTCAAGAGTCTAGCATCCCAATTCTTGGGAAGAATAGGAACAAATGGATAGATGCCATATGCATTCACATTTGGATCTATCCTGAATGCAATGTTATGTACTTATCCCATTATCTTGTGTGTATTAGACATGATGAGAAGATATCTAGTAATATCATATGTATTGGACATGATGAGAGGATATCCAGTCATCCCATTTGTATTTGATGTGATGAGAAGACATATATATACCTGCCTAACAATCTCATATGTATTTGACATGACAAAAGAGTATATGTCATATACCGGTGAGAGTCACTGAGGTACCATAAATAACATCCTTAGGTGCTTGTGAAGAACTTAAAGGATTGGTTCCTTGGTTATGGTGATAGGGAAGAGTTGGATGTAAAGATATACACCCATGCAAGCTTCTAAACTGACAAAATAATCGCAATCTACATTTATGTTTGATGAAAAATGGGAACTATAATCTAGAAAGGGTTCTGAGATAATGATAGTTGTTCAAATCTATAGAAGAAGCCGAGTATCTATGTGTTATGAGAACAACAGAGGATACTGTATGAAGTTCATATGGGTGAACTTGTGTGAGGTTCCAACCATTGATGACATAGTAGAAATATTCATGACAACAATGGAGCTACTAGTTAGGATGGGAATCTCAGATAGCATACTATGATACTTTCATCTCATACGTGTAGTCGTACAACAAAGAGATGTGAAAATTGCAAAATACTGACTTATAGAAAACGTTGCTAAATCATCTATAAAAGTACTTTTGCAGTAGAAGCATGAGGGTCATGTTAGGTCACTCAGGATGAGATCTATGGGTGATTGGCTCTATGTGCAAGTTGGAGTTTATTGGTATGTATGCCCAAAGAGCCAATCATATGATGATTGTAATGGAATAACATGCAAATGATATGATTAGATAAATAAAGGAAAGCTTCCAATTTATTCTATTTAATTCAATTATGAGAACATTATAAATGTCTAGAGAATAATATTACTCAATGATGTATGTATTCAAGTATTAGACATGGACAAATGAGATCATCTGGATGTTAAGAGTACATATATATATTCTCATTATGTCCCTGATCGGTTGTTACTGTGGAAGGTTAATAGACAACAATAACACATAAGATTAGAGTGTGGGTTGGTCGATGAATGAATCTCATTAGTCATGATATGGCAATATCAAACCAGGCACACAGATACATGTTAGATAATAGTGTATCAGATAGACCCACTATGAGACTGACACATGGAAGCCATCATCATGGAAGTCATAATCAACTCTCACAGTGATGGTGGTGGTTGCCATTCTTAGACCTGAAATCATTGCACTCGTCAGATGTCGTTGGGTACACTTTGACATCATAAAATGCAATCCTGGAACATGAGTTGTTATAATGGAGATGATTGGGTGACTTTGAGACATGGGGAATGACCATGAGTGATAGAGATGGGATTTGTCCCTCCTATAGGAGTACGATATCCAAGGCCTCTTGATTAGCGAGACTGAGAAAAGTATGGTCATATGCATGTAAGTCAATATTTGATATTGAGCTTACATAGATCTCATGCATTCTGCTCTGGTTCAATAAACAAGACTGAATAATAATGAGGATCACTTCTCCATGCCTCTAGTTCAATCTGGATATCAATGACAAAGGAACTATACAAACACTATAACATCAAACACAAATTGTAGGTTGAAGTTGCTCCCCAACTTTCGATTACTTGGGTAACACTGATGTGGACTAGACACCACTCTCTACTTGTGATGTCATAATCTAGTTATGGACATTCACTGCCAATGTGATATGGGACCTATAGGGTCACACACATAGGAACTCATCTAGAAGAGGAGTTTGATCTTGAATGACAATTGGATTGATCACTAAAGAGTTTAGGATTTCAATTCACACAACAGATTCACAGATTGGCTAAGTGCACTACGAAACGAACATCTCACTAGGTGAGACAGCCGTTTGGGCTGCCAAATGAGCATCTCAAGTGTTGAGACAATTGTTTGGGTTGTCAAGATAATCAGAAATAAAATTGGCTTAGTTCTGCCTTATGAACCGACAAGTTCAAGATGTTGAACTGATCGGATTGACTCGACTCACCACACGAGTGTCTTAGTGAGTGAGACGGGTGTCTCATATGGGTGAGACGGCTCAGTTGGGCAGAATGAAGGTTCTGGATGTTTCCCGAACATGTTTTGATTGCACATTACTTATTGTGTAAGGAATTGATATGTGATAGTAATTGGAATCAAATTGTCAAATTCGTGAGCGATTGGAAAACTACCAGACGACCACCTCACAGTGTGAGATGACCTTCTCATGCAAAAGATGACTGTTTGGGTGTTCCAGATGACCATTTAGAGAGTTGCAGGTTGCGAAACTTCCAGAATTGTTGCAAAAATTCAAGATCATCTGGCATCTTCCACTCCTATAAATAGAGGGAACCCTGACCCTGATCTTTACTATAAATAGAGGGGTACTAGAGGGCTTCCTATATACAACATAGACAATTGAGAATCAATTGCTTTGACAATTGTTATCCTCTCTGGTTGTGGTATCCATGAGAGCCCAGGAAAGTCATACCCAACTAAGGAGGGATAGCTAAGGGAGAGAAACAACTGATGATCATTGTTGTAGGAAAGCAGGTTGGAGACTAGTACACCAACGGGAGGGACAACTCCTTCCTATTCATTCTCGTTGGATCGTGTGGACTAGTTTAGAGGTAGGAATCCTTTGTCTACTTCTAGGAGGGCAACATCAACTCATAGTCTATGGTGATATTAGAGGAGTTATTGCAGTAGTCGTCTGAGTCTATTATCTGTGGAGGAGCAGTCAAATGAGTACCAGTGCAACCAGAAGCTGCATAGACACCGTCCAAGATAGAGTACACATCTACGTAGATGACGATTGTCGATGGACTTTCTCTAAGACTATGTATATCTTTATGAAACCATCCTTCCCATTGCATAGTTATTGAGGTGATATGCTAGTTGATGGGAAATATGTCTGTAATTTTTTTGTATCTACTGTATATTTGATGTCATATTCTCCATCAGTCAGTTCTTTTGGGATGACAAAACTGTTGCCAGAGATCCAGCCTCAGTTGTGTGGATAAAATAAATCAACATAGATAGGAGTCTTAGGTGTCAGTCTCATTCCAAAAACCAACGCCACAAGAGCTATAGTAGGTCACATTTATAACTGATAAAGGACCTTGTATCGTCGGTTTGGTAACCAGTGACACCTATCATGATATACACTGTTAGTTGTGAACCAAATAACCAATGACTATAATGTACACTGACGGTTAATTATACAAAACCGATGACTATGGCATGCCACCCAGTGAGGCTGTGTTGTCCAACACGACCGTTTTGATTTTATCCTTTAATGTCAGTTATTTTTACTCAAACTAACAATTCAGGTCTATAGTATCAATTTTTGAGTTACAATCGACGCCTAAGTTTTGTTTTTTTAGATAGTAGGTCTGCAAACCTGTTGCCCAGTTGGTCAGCAGGATGCAGAACCTACAGTTCAGAAGTGGAGTTCAGAATTATAGGTTGACAACATCCTGTGAGTTCAGCTTAACAATAGGCCACCAAACCTACAATAACAAACATAATATATACATATAATTCTATTCATTCTCCAAATCCATTTTAATCACGTGCAAACATAAATATTCACATTCATTCACTCACAAGATACTTCATTTACATATACACCAATTCCATTCTCATGACATGTAGAAACACAATTCATTCATTGATAAACAATTCCTTCGTTCATCTTCACATTCACACACATGTATATAGATCATCATTCACATATGCACCAATAATTTACTCACATCAAATTTAATGTTTCAACATAAGCACTACATGTTTGAGATAGAAATAATGATATCAAACTTTTGAAAAGTCATTCCTTATCCCAATTAAATTCAAAGTTCACTTCCATTTCGAAGTCTTCTGTCCATTGTTCTCATATCTCATCGAGTTGTTCTATTGTATAGAGCATTTGTATGTATTCTAGATTTTCTTACGTATTGAAGTCTTTCATTTTAAACACCTACAAAGATAATGATGTACATAATTAATAAGTTTGATATTTTCATATTATCTAATGATACTATATACTTATGATGATCAAGACTATATATATGGATTACATTTTGTATCTCATTGATGTCTACTACTGCATATCTAAAAATCAAGTCCATATACTGCATCACATAGAATTTGCATGCTCAACAGTTGTCTTTTAGAGAACACTATAAATTTTAACATACAAAATACTAATAAATAAAGTAAGCATAGTTGGCATAAATATGCATTCGAGTAAGAAAACTACCTTAACATTCTCCCAAAGTATTGCTTTCTTTTTTTATCCACCTTTCCTTCAACTTTTTTGAATTCTTTTATAGCTCTATATATTAATGTAACACATTGAATTATATTAGTAAATAGTCATGTAAAATATGTTAACAGATATAAATATAAAATTTTACTTAAGTGAATAATGCCCTTTTCAAATTGTGTCCCCCATTATCTATGTTGTCACCGTTAGGATCTAGATAATACACAGTTAGCATCACGGGGATAATAACCAATAATACTAATGTTTACTCATGAGTAATAAGAAGGCAAATAAAAATATAACTCAAAATCCACAATGAAATGTAATTTATTAAGTCAAAACTATAAGTAGAGTAAGTAAACTTACTCCACATTAAATGGAGCTAACATCATGATCTTTTTATTTTTATCAAAATATTTAAATGTGATAAACCAGTATTGGGAAATAGATGCATGATGCTTAATAATATGGATAATCAAGGATGGAAATAGAAATGCCACATGGGGTAGTGAAAACTCTTTACAAAACCTATGTAAGTGGTTGCAAAACATATATCATGTATGTATTAATATATAAGAAAACAGATTAACATATATAAATGAGGTATATAGCTATATAAAATCTCACCATATCCAAAGTTCTATCACATATGTATTCAACCAAGCATAACTAAACAACTCTAAAACATCTTTCAGAAATATACTAGTATCATGAGGTTGACCTACAACATCCTCCTTAATAGAAACCATCATAATAGACCATATTTCATGTTTGCATATCCATAATGCCATACCCCTGCACTGAGGACTTATCGAGTCGAATAGGTCATTTTCAATCCAACCAAGTATTTGAGGAGGAGGTGGAGGTGGAGGATAAGTTGTAAGGGTTTCTTTGGCGCTATGTCCTATACATATAAAATCATATATCAATGGTGTCATGTATATAAAGATACGAACACAATGTAAATTTACCATACATTGGTATAGATAACTCCAATTTTGCGCAACATGACCACACTTCCTTCTGCATCACCTATCGTGTCGTGCTTGGGGTGCACATATGGAAATGGAGTCTACTTTCAAGGGATGTAGACAAGGTTCAACATCACATGAACCGCATCGACGGACAACAGTGAACCATGAATCATGTCACCGTCAAGGAATGGGTAAGCCATGCCCACAACAACAACATATTCTTGTAATTTCAGAGGACATGGCCTCAACCCCTACAAATTTGCATATAGTGTTATATATATTATACAAATCATTCTAAAAGACTACTATGTCATAAAAATACTTACAATAGACTTGCTAGGTGGCGGGCCAACAAGATTACTCCCAACCAACTCTGCCAGGGGGTCCACCTCGTATGAAGAGCGGGGCGACACAAGTACTGTCAGGGTAGCTGATTGACAACATAAATGTTGGCTCATTGCCTCATAAATTCCTTTTGCAATTAACTCTTTTACCTCCTCTTTCGAGAATCCCCCTTTGACAGATTTGTGCTTATGCTCTGATGGCCCAAATAATGTGCATATACAGACACTAGCGCTTGCAGCCTAACACACCCAGGATGTTGTGGGTTACCTAGAGAAACTCTCAATTAATCGCTTGTGTCTTCAGGAATGAACTTGCCTTACTTCCTTTGCTT
This sequence comes from Alisma plantago-aquatica, assembly GCA_963693085.1. Classification (NCBI taxonomy): domain Eukaryota; kingdom Viridiplantae; phylum Streptophyta; class Magnoliopsida; order Alismatales; family Alismataceae; genus Alisma; species Alisma plantago-aquatica. The sequence continues at coordinate 430,224,480 of OY856413.1, forward strand.
GTAGATCTCCCACTAATCATCATCAATTATAATTGGTAAGTAAAACATAATAATCATCAATATTAATTGCTCAGAGAGTTGAATTTTACCATTTTGTAGCCACCTTAGAAGTTGTGGGGTTGAATATATCTCCAGATTTATTTTGCCTCCCAAGTATCAATAGATCATGGCAAAGTAGAGGTTCAGTAGTAGTAGAGGACTCAACAATCCCAGGAGTAGGCTTCTGAGAAGAAGATGCCTATATTATCTTTTGGCAAAGATGTGCATAGCCACCTCGACCCATCATGTGGTTGAACACATTTTTTGCACTCTTATCTCTTTGAACATTGCTTACATCTAGGTTAGTAACAATATTAAATAGTAATTGGTAAGTAAAATATAACAATCGAGGTCAAGGTGAAATAATGAATTCTTAAGACTGTATTCATAATGGGGAGTGAGGCCTAATACCTTAAACTCATCGATATTTTTCATAGCAACAAACACACCCACGTCTTTGGGTCAATATAGCTCCATTGCTTAGTGACTGACTTCTTCCTCTTCTCAGTGTCTCGTACATATAGTCTTTTCAGAGTTGTCCTATAATTCCTCAGTACCCTCCCACAGTGTTGCATCACCTTTTAACAATGCAGATTTCTATCCAGGTCATATATGCTCTACAAAAGTTCATATACTTAGTGGAATATTATTAAAAATAGAATTGTAAATAACTTTAAAAATAGAATTGCAAATGATAATATCTCACACATAGTTCTTTCCACACGAAGTCTTTCTTGATTTTATCAATATTATGCCAAGATTCTATTGCTACACTAAAATGTCTATGAGTAAGAACCCCTAGATATGCCACAAAAGAGTTTTGGTTCTTTCCAAAAGGATTTTTAGCATGATCAAACTCAATGACCAACTTCATGTGTTACCCTTTTGTTGTATCAACTTGTTCATCATGGTGATTCCCCTTATATTTTCCTTTTTACGATGTTGCTCAACAATTTGAGCAAGATCCTCAGGTCATACATCCTCAACCTAAAATTGACAAAAAAACGCATACATGTTATAAAAATATATAACTTATTAATGCAGTAAAATAATATAAAAAATACAACAAGATAGACATATTGAAAAATTCACATCTTTATAATAAAATGATGCATAACTTACACCAGTGTTAAGGTGCACATCATGATGCTACTCATCCTCACAGTAATCATCATCATGATGATTATACTCATAGTCAGACACCATCTGAAAAAATGTCATATAATAATAGTCAAACAATGAAATATAAGATTATAAAATGCACATCTATCATTTAAATAAATAAAAGCATTCCTCTTATATTGAGATCTTTTATCAATTAACATTCCCTTGGTGTGATCTCCATGCACATATAAGTCAGCGTCAATTTCAATATTTGGTGTTGGCAAGCCAACTAAGAATGGACTGGAGTCATCATACTTGTCGTATTACTCTTCTTCATCTACAGTATCTTCAATGAATTATATTTTACCATGAAGAACAACCGACCATTTTTTGGATCATTGGTATAAAATACTTGCATCGCCGGTGATACCATTATGAATGGTTCACCTTTCTCGCCAATATTTTCAAAATTCACTAGTGTGAAACCCAATTCATCCACTACAACTCCTTTGATGTTATCAACCCAATTACACTTAAAGATTGGAATTTTGAAATATGTGTAATCAAACTCTCATAAGTCTTTAATGACACCATAATATGAAATTTTAGCTTCACATGGACTCTTATCCTTCACACTAGAAAAAAACAATGAAGTTGATGGTAGGGTGACCCCACTATTTTGGATGATGCTCTTATCATCTTGACACTTTGTGTAATATGAAAACCCATTTATGTCAAACCCTTCATAAGACATAACATTCATTTTTGGTTTAAAGGCAAGGCATTTGATATTTTCAACAACATGATTTGGTGTTTGAGATAGTTGATGTAAGACTTTATCTTCAAACCACCAAATAAATGTCTTGTTAGGATCTCTAGCAAGCCACGTTGATATGGCTCAAGGATATTGTTTCTTGATGAAATTGGTATGTTCAGTGATACAAACATTGACTTCATCGATGTTGTGTAAAATATACAAGTGTGCTTGTTCACATAGCTCAGGATTGATTACTTTTGCTCGTGCTCCTAAAGTCCCTTTGTTAGAATATTCCTCAATAGTCTTGTCATTCAAAGGGGCTTCATTACAGCTCACAAACTCACTGTAAAAGTCCATAACCTCCTTGGCCACATAACCCTCAATAATAATCCCTTCATGTCGATAATAGTTTTGAGCATCACCTTTAAAACACTCATATACAATTCAAAAGGATACAATCAATGCAAGAAAATTGGTCCCAACATTTTCACTTCCCTAGTTAAATGGACAACAAGATGTACCATGATATCAAAGAATGAAGGAGGAAAATACATCTCAAGATGGCATAAGGTAACAACCACTTCTCTTTGTAACTTATCGAGATTCTCAGGATCAATAACTTTGTTGTAGAGAGTGCTGGAGAAGAAACAAAGTCTGGAAATTACAAACCTTACATGCTTCGGTAGTATAGATTGAATTGCCACATGCAATATTTATTGCATGAGTGTGACAATCATGAAATTTAAGACCTACCAGCTTCAGATCTTTTGTTGATACCAGTCTACAGATATTGGAAGAGTATCCATGTGGTACCCTAACATTCAACAAGTACTCACAAAAAAATTCTTCTCCTGTCTACACAACGTCTAATAAGAAGGAGGTAAATATGTTTTCCGGTCACTGCTAACTACTTTTGTTAATTTTTTCCTTATTCCCATTTCACATAGGTCCATTCTGGATTTGATTCCATCTTTAGTCTTACCTAGTATATTCAACAGAGTACTAATGATGCTATCACATATATTTTTTCAACATGCATGGCATCGCTAAAATGCCTAACTGCCAAAGACCACCAATAAGGAAGATCCCAGAATATTGACCTCTTCTTGTATAAATATTTTTCACTCTATGTGGGAATGGTACATTGTGATCTCTTACGAAATGCATTGACAAAATCTTTTACTCTTTCATAAACAACCTCCCCTGATATAGGTTTAGGGACACTCCATTCCTCATTCGATCCACTGAATGCTTTGTGCAACCTTTGAAGGATGAACTTTTGGAAGAAACTTTTGATGACTAAGATATACAATCTTGCTATCATATTTTAGTCATATTGAATCAATGTTATCATCACATATAGGCATGTTTTGGATTTTTTACACTGTACCCAAACAAATTTTTGTATGCTGGAAAGTCATTAATAGTAAAAAACAACATAGCATGCAAAAAAATGCCTCTCTATATGAAGTATCATAGGTCATCACACCTTCTCCCTAGAGTTTCTTTAAGTCATAAATTATAGGTTCAAGATAAACATCAATATCATTTCCAGGTTTTTTAGGGCCCAATATCAATAATGACATCATGACATACTTATTTTTCATACACAACCATGGAGGAAGATTGTATTTAACAATCATAACAGGCCAAGTTCTATGTTGGTTGCTCAATGTAATATATGGATTCATCCCATTGGTACAAATCCCAAGTCTTAGATTTCTGACTTCTTCACCAAATTCAGGATACAATAAATCAATCTTCGTCCACTATGGGGAATCAAACGCATGTCGTATGATCCCATCATTAGTTTTCTTTACCTCTGCATGCCACCTTAAATTCTTTGCATCCATGGGATTGGTAAACAAGCATTGAAATTGTGATATTAAAGGTAGATACCACATCACCTTGGTAGGAGAGCCAGTTTTGGACTTTCCTGAAGTTGTCAATTTTTACCTTAATGCCCCACATTTTGGACAATCTTTTAAATCGACATAGCCCTTTTAAAATAACACACAATCAGTCGGGCATGCATGTATCTTCTTAGATTTCATCCCCATTAGATACAACATTTTCTTTAATTCGTATGTTGATATTGGAAGCTCGCTGCCTTCTAGAAGGATTTCTTTCAACAAAGGCAATAGTGACGTGAAGCTTTTATCGCTCCATCTATTGTTAGCCTTCAAAGTATACAATCTCAAAACGACGCTCAGCTATGTAAACTTAGTATTACCTAAGTATAACGGTATCTCAACATCGTGCACAATGTTTTTAGCCCACAACTATCTAGCATCACATCAACCATGTCTATTGGAATCAGTTCGTGCACATCTACATTATCGACAATAATTTCTTCTTCAACACAAGTAATGTTATCAACATCTACTGAATTCACTGTAGGATTCTCTCCATGCTAGTACCATTCTATATATCTTGATATGATCCCATTGCACATGATATGACTTTTGATTTTGTAAATAGTGTTGACTTTCAAGTTGTTACCGCAATGCCTATATGGACAGTAGAACCTATCTCCAAGTTGTTTCTTATGTTCCTCTATAAATTATAAACTGGTCAAGACCAATAATAGCTCCAGGTTGCAGCGGTTTGGAATGGAAATCTGTGATCTATCCATTCTATGATCAAAGAAAAAACAAGTATTAGGATTTAGGGTTTACATGATCAGGGTGTAGGATTTACAAATAGATTAGGGTTTATTATTTTGGGTTTAGGTATAAGGGTCATCTAGATTAGGGTTTTTGGTTTACAGACTACGGTTTATGGTTTACAAATTCAGGTTTAGGGTTCGGTAATGGATGTGTGTACCACCTATCACATTCTTGAACACCTAATCTCACTAGTAAGTGTAAAATGTGTACTCTGTTTTCAAGAAAATATCGGCAACAGTTCTCCTAGTACACTGATGTAGATGGGAAAATCTCCACCAACGTTTGTACTTAGACAACAAATGGGGAAGTGTTGAAGAAACATCTTGAAAACCGATTACACATTATATACTTACATCCTAAGTGAGATTAAGTGTTCAAGAACAGTCCCGAATCGGGGACTGTCCAAGATTTACTCCTAATGAGTAAATCTTGGACAAGTTTCTAGGCCAACAGATAATGTTTTCATGTTGGAAGATTACATGGAAACATTAGCACTCTTATCTAATATTTTTTACATGTTAGCCATATTTTCATTTTTATGATTTAACATATAACTTCTACTTAATAATAATGTCATATGAGGATGAAATGCAAGAACTCATTAAAGAATGTTATTAAAACATTTAATATGAAGGATGCATTCAAGGGAGGCTTGATTGAAGATGATATTCAACCAAGGAGGCAATTGAGTACATTCAAAACACATAATTAAACACAAATTTAAAGATAAATATTTCAATTTCATGTTGAAAAATCTATATAATTAAATTAGTTTATTGTTCAAAGAAAGTGGAGGATATAACAAAAAATGATAGATCTAAGGAAAGGAGTTCTCTAATGATTAAAATTTTATAGATATCTAACTAGGAACCCTCTTATAATGTTTATAACTATTGATAAGTGTAGAGTGCATCACTTATATGAAGGAGAGATAATCAATCATCAGGAAAAATGAAGAACGGTAGCCCAAGCTTGAGGGTGGAAATACCAAGAGGCTTAGGAAGAATCTTAGAAATGCAGGACACATACCTTCATAGATGGCACCAAAGTGGCGATGATGACCAAACATGCGATGAGAACGATGGCGACGATGGTGGCTAGCTCCAACAGTGGCGGCAAGCTCCAGCAGCAACTACGACAAGCACCAATAGTGACGACAGCAAGCTCCAGTGGCGATAGCAAGATCCATCAGCGATGGTGAGCTTTAGTGGTGGCGGTGGTGAACAAATTAGGGACGGCAGTGAGTAAACAACAACTTGAGCAGAGGAGCGACAACAGATATGGAGGAAGACGATGGCAACAGAGGTCAAAATCTCTAGAGCTAGGTCGGGCGAACAATGGAATAGAGAATGAGCGAAGGGGAAAGAAATTTTGTAGGTCTTAAGTGGGACCTAGTTGTTGGTTGTATTAAAAAACCAACATCTAAGTCTTTAGTCATCGGTTGGATGAGTAAAACCAACACCACACATAGTCACTTAAACATCGTTTTATTCAAAAAAAGATGCAAGAGGCCTTTACCTGAAAAAAAAACCAGCTTCAGTATTAGAGAAAGTCGTCAGTTACATTCAGAAAATCGACACCACACATAGTGACTTAAACATTGGTTTATTCCATAAAACTGATGTAAGAGGCCATAATCTGAATAAAAAAAGCAGACTCAATAATGGCAATAGTCGTCGATTGTATAAGAAAAAACCAACACTAGAGTGCAATTTGGAGGGAGATTATTTTATGAAGACATGGCGTGAGCACTACGACGTCGGTTTTCTAACAAAAACCAACACATATTGTACAAATTTTCAAAGTTTTCATATGAATTAATGTCAATTTTATGGAGACGAAACCGACATCAGAAGTATTTTGGAGGCAAAATTTACTACACACGATGATGTTTGTCGTTGGTTCAGTGAAAATCAACGCCCATATTAAAATTTTTGGAGGTAAAAAATATATTTCCCCCCAAAATTTATATTTTATAGGTTAATCTAGACGTTGATTTTCTTGGAATATAATCAACACTAATGAAAAAGTGGTACCTGTGTCTTTTCTTAGTCGACCATACTTCCTCTATGGTGATGTTTGTTCTAAACAACTGACGTTGTTTGGTATCTAGCATCAGTTTTTTAGTATAACCGACGTCATGAAAAAGTGATATTAGAGGTCAGAAATGTACTAGTGTAAGATAAGGCAACCATCTTCCAAAGATCAAAGCTTAAAACTTGGATAAATAATTGCATGCACCTCTTCCAATATGTGTAGTTATAACCATCGAAGAGTGTCATCCAAGTGACTTGGGTTCCTTCAAGGTTAAGTTGGCCAAAGTAGTTTTTCCCCATCTCCAAGACTTGTTAAAGTTGGCTTCTCTCTAGGGCTCCTGCTTTCCCTTCTCTCTAGATCCCTCCTGGCGGCCGCCGCTGGGGGGAGGGAGCTTCCTAGGCATCTTTCCTCCCCCTGGCCCTCAATGTCCACGGTAGTATCTCTAGTGAAGTGTGGAGCGGATCCAGGTGGAGTGAAGCAGGGTGACTGGGTCATCGGAGATTGTCCTCTGTAGATCTGGTGGATTCACGGAGCACTGTGTGGAGCGAGGTCGGGGTCCGAGGTTTGCGGCGTCGACTGGTCGACTTCCATCTTTCCCAGGTGAGGCAGATGGAAAGAGCTTTCCCACATGGTCTCTTCTCTCACTGTTGTTCCACGTCGTTGTCAGAGAAAGTGGGTTTGCCCTTTCTCTCACATCTCCTCCTTATCTATAGAGCAAGACCTAGTCCTATCAGGTTGATGAAGGACCCTCAAATTCACCTTCGGGCTCCTCAGCGTCTTCGTTGGCTGGTGGAAGTTGGTGGCTCTCCTTCCACTAGCGTTGGGGTGCTGCCTTGACTCTGAGTTTACTCGATAGCTCTGGTGACAGGTCTCTGCTTCTCCTACTTGGTATCTAGTCCTGGTTTTGGCTTCAGTTGTCTGGTGATTGATGTTACTTCGGCTCTAGGCGGCTCAGCTGGAGGCGATGGTTGGGTTCCCTAATCGATTTCCTCATCCTCTACTCCGGCTCAAGGTGGTGGTGGTTGGGCCCTCACATCTGTTCCTTCCTGCTCTATCGGTGGATGGCCTTTGGCCACATGGCGTTGCACGACCTGGGTCAAGGGGGAAATTTCCTTCTCCTTTTTCTTGGCTCTCCTGTGTAGCATGATGGAACACCCTTGTGGTGTTTGATGTTTTGCTACTTCCAGACAGTAGCGTGCTTTGAGCAGGTCGCTAAGCAGAGGATTGTTCTGGATGGGATGACCTCATTGTCTGGTTTAGTTAATTCAATGTGGCTGGTTGGAGTCCTCTCCTGTAACACATATTTGTGGGTGCTATGATAGAGTGTTCTCGATTGGATGATGATTGGTTGTAGAGGCATTAGGTGTGCCAGCCCGGTTTATCTCTATCTAGATATGTTACCTAGTCTGCTGCCTTTTGTTGGAGCTAAGCTTGGATGTGGCAGATCTTGCTTGCTCCATGGAGAATGCTATGATGTGGCAGATCATGCACTTCTCTTTGTTTCCTACGTGTTTCCAGTTATCAGTTGTCCCATATAGCAGATCTCAGATCTAATCAGGCGTATGGTCTGTAGTAGAGAAGAGGGGTGTGTCTCATAGATATTTTTGTGGGTGTGTTCAATGATTTTGTGTGCCATCACTTCTTGTTTTACTTAGGCTGTCTTCCTTGTTAGTATCTTCTCTGCTTTTAGGTTTCAGATACCTGGGGTTTCTCTTTGTTTAGATCTGATGGATTCTTCTTGCGTGGAGACACATAGATCTAGTTTCTTCTTGAGGCACTTTTGTACCTAAAGTTTTTGGTTTTATAGTAACACGTTTTTTTGCCGACAAAAAAAAAAGACTTGTTAAAGCTCCTTGAATCCTACTCTTTTACCAATTATTGTTCACCAAAGGGGGTGATCAAAGCTAATAATAAACTTATGAAATATAAAACACAAAGTAAAGCTAGATTGCAATTTGTTTAAAAATATGTGAAAGTGGAAATATAAAGCAAGTGTTAGACAAAATGGAAACAAGCACAAAACATAAATGTGTAGAATATTTTGGTCAAAAAGATGTCAGTCAACTACCTAGTTGTTTCCAACTAGGATTTCTAGATCTTTCATTTTATTACCTTTTCTATACCAATACAAATGCAAAAAATTACTTGTTCCTTTTGTGACTCAAGACAACCCTCTTTTTCTAGATCAAGGAGAACTAGAAACTTAGAGTAGATCACAATCAACTGACACAACCTTCTCAGAAGAAGTAGCTCCAAGAAACTTCTTCACAGCCTTCTCATGAGAAGTAGTAAGGCGTAGCAAGAACAAACAAGCTGAACAAGAGAGAAAGAAGGAAATTACAACTCTTCACAAGATTACAATTGAAGCTCTCTATGAACTAGTGATGATCAAATCTATGAAAGTTTAGGCAAGGCTATATTTGATGGAGTAGGACACTACTATTGAGCTAATGCCTAGATTAGCTTTAGGGAAGCTGAAGATAGCAATGTTGTATTCCAAGATTGGAGTAGGATAGCATGTAGTAGGTTTCTCAAGTGTGCTCTAAATGTTCATAAACTACTCCTATTTGTAAAAACTATTTGGAGATAATTACAAACACTCTTGGGAGTGTCTAGGAACAGTTAAATGCTAAACTAGCCATTAGAATGTTAGAAATTGAGTTAACAACATCTAGTAGACCACTACATATTTTGTCTACAGAACATTCTCGATCCGCCTGTACTCCAACCGATGGACCTCTTGTTCTAACTGTACTTTGACTGAGAGTGGTTCTTTGGAAAAATAGTGTAATGGATCTTTTTCGATCGAGGTGTAATTCGATTAGATACATCTTAGTCGAGAAAGAGTCCGGTCGTAAATTTCTCTATAAACGCACTACTAAGTTTTTGGAAAACATATCAATATTTTAATAATGATATTTAACTACCCAAAAGACTTGATATAAGCATGCAATAGGATTTAGGATAGGATTGGGAAATTAATCACTTATTCTTACATCATTCCCATCAAGTTGTACAAATTACACTTGTACAGACACATATATATGGTACAACTTGACCTACAAGCATCCAAATACATATAGTATTGCATATTCTTTTTTGTTGGATCTTGTCTAAGTACCTTGATCACCCAAACACTAAATACAAATGTTAGTGAAAAAAATGGAAAATATTTGCATCATCGAAATAAGAGTGTAAGCCACAATGCATAAATGGAAGTCAAAACGATGAAATTGGAGATAAAGAAGCTAGTTTGTAAATAAGCTCAAGTAAAAGAAATTCAACTAATGCATATCAAGGTGTTAATTAGGTAAGAACAAATTTGTAAGTGAATTACAATTAAATGGACTAGATTATAAATGATTTCAAAGAAATACTTACTTTTGTACATTGAACCCAATTTTGAGTATGTTACAACTCATTTCCCCCTTAAAAAGGATTCTGTCCTCAAAATTAAATTTCTCCTAACAAAATGATTCCTTGTTAGGGTTTGATTGAAATTACTTCAATCACACCTCTTTTGTTGATTCAACTATCATGTGAATTTAAGTTTTCTAACTCTAATATCACTATCACCAACCTATGTTTTATTCATGGTGAGTTAGTATTTCCTCAAATTTTCCTGGGAGTATTTAGTTGGATCACAATTTTCTAGAAAAACTAACTTTTGAGTGGGGAAATGTAATTTGCAGTGTAAGTGTATTGACTAAAACATGTAAATCTCTAAAAATATATATTATTATATTGGTTAAGGATTTATTCAAATGAGGTTCTAACATTATTTTATGACATGAAACTATATACTATAGAATGTTGGTAGGTTTGACTCAATTTCTAACAACTAGTGCTTTTTTCAACATGGTGTAAGACAGTTGCCGACACATACTTGTATATGTGGGTAACCTTTAGAAAAGTATGAGCAGCTCAACTATTATCGTACCTAACAGCAGCGGAGTTAGCAATCAAGCAACCACTGGGCAAGTGTAACATCTTAGGATTTGAGGCCTCAGATAAAATGATCTTATAAGGAATGATTGGACTACCCATATCACCAAGGTGCACCTCCTTTTTAGGGATCCAATCACTAAAAAAACTCCATAGTTAAGTGTGCTCTACATGGAGTAGTACTAGGATGGGTGACCAGTCGGGAAGTTGATCTTGGTTTGTACACGAGTGAGGAAAAAGCGCCTTGTTAAGGCTAGTGGTGGTTTGTGGGGCCAGTCATCATTCTTGAAACCCTGCTAAAACATTACGCAGTGGGCCTAGGCGTTACAAATAGTATCAGAGCCATAACCCCTCCAGTAGGTGGGGCCCACATGGGCAGTCTTGAGTCGTGTGGTCCAGGCATGTTGGAAAGGGATGTCCATGGTTGACGTAACCACCCTTATGCTAGTATTCCATGATCGGGAACTGGGTGTCCATGGGCCATTCTAGGTCTGCACTGAAATGGGGTGATATTATGAGGCTACATAGTTGAGCCTTGACGAGGACGCCAAAAGTCTAAGTGGGGAAGATTGTAACATCACAAGATTTGAGGCCTCGGATAAAATGATCTTATAAGGAATGATTGGACTACCCATATCACCAAGGTGCACCTCCTTTTCAGGGAGCCCATCACTAAAAAAACTTCATAGTTACGCGTGCTCAGCTTGGAGTAGTACTAGGATGGGTGACTAGTCGAGAAGTTGATCATGGCTTGTACGTGAGTGAGGAAAAAGAACCTTGTTAAGGCTAGTGGTGGTCTATGGTGCCCGTCGTCATTCCTGAAATCCTGCTAGAGCCTTGGGCAGTGGGCATGGGCGTTACAGCAAGTATAATGTGCAGATCATCTCTGGCATCTGAAAGAAATCAGATATACAATGTCACTTTAACACAGTGGGAAGCAATGCTTTTAGTTGATTTGTCTAACAAATAATAAGTTGTTCAGATTTTGTAGTCACATATAATGCTAAAATTTATTGTTGACCTTTCAAATTGTAATTTATAAAATTAATGGTTTGAGGCGTACTTTTTTTAGAAATTTGGTAAGTCCATTTCTCTAAGTGATAAGTTAGCATATTTACGATTCATACTTAAACAAGTTGAATCAAATTAGTGTCTTAAGTAAAAGTTACCATTTATCTTCTTTCTAAGGAAAGTGATTAAATTTTCTAATTGAAGAACAAACTTACTGTAATGTCTCTATTGTAAGATCAAGTACCTAGAAGATTTTATGCGCTTATATATTTGAAATATACTAAATTGGTTGGTGGTTTTATTTGATCATTACAATAATCCCAAGTAGTAGAAATAGCTCATGCTAGGTAGGTTTGTAAATCGATGAACCCCATAACCTAAGTGAATTTAGAGTAATTATGCTAGAACATGCTTTGCTAAACACATTCTCACTTACATGGTGTGGTCCATCCCAACTATTTTGTATATTTAAGGTATATAGTTTTGTGAAACATATGCACCTAAATTTTATCATGCTAATTTTTTTACATATATTCAAATTTAAGGTTATCATATACGAACCAAGGATGATAATATGCATTTGAATTAAGTAATCTTGTGAAATTTTCTTAGTCTCTCTATCTACATAGTATATAGTCATGAATATCCCAAACTAGGATGAGGTTGGAGTTGTCTACATGTATTGTATAGCTATGATGGTACTTTTGGTATCATATTGGTCCCCATTGTCAACCAAAGCACACATATGCTAATAGAATAAATATTCATCAATTGTAATTCAAGAAACCCATGCATAGAAAATAAGTCCACATCTAAAAGTTCCATTCAAAAATAGTGTTGAGATCAAGTCCAAAATTCCAACTAAGAAGTAAAATCACCACTATAATACACATAGATATATCAAAGTTTTTGCTCAATAAAATAGTATAAGTACATATAGAAGTCCAATAAATTTTAGATGAAGATAAGAAGTCTCATTCATTTATCGACTATGATGAGCATATGACACCTAATTTTCTAGTAATTTTTACTTATATTCTAGGTCGACACTACGAGTAGGGCTAATAGTACTATGGTTTATTATCAACTACTTGACCAATTTCCCACTATTCTAGTTGTGTTTGATAACTAGCCCTAGATTTTGATGAGAAATACACGAGTTTAAATTGTTAATTTCTTTGATATATCATGAAAAATTCAATCTTTACAAGATCAAATTTCAACAAAATTATATTTTAGAAACAATATAAACAATCTCATATGTCATACAATTTCATCAAAGTATGTTTAATTTTAAGTCCCTATACATGTGGAACTAAAATACAAAGTTTCAATAAGCTATTCTATCCTTGTCTCAACACACAACGTTTCTTGTATTCTCCATGTTATCTCTTCTAAGTCATCTAGGACCATTACATTTATTCATGCATTTCTCCGCAAGGAAATATATCCATTAATCAACAATAAGAGAAAAGGGGTTAATTAAAATGATTGATGTAAAATCAAAATTTTCTAAAAGTAGAACTATGATAATGAATACTTTGTGTTAACAATAAGAATATGCCATAATTTAGCATTTGTATATATATCAAGTTATAAAAAAAATTACCAATACGAATAAGATATAATTTTGATACCAAGACTAATCATTCAAGATAATATTGGATAGTACATTCAGTGTCTATTTTGTTTGGATAGTTACGGTGGTCTCTATGGAGAATGAAAACACACTAAATGGGGTTCTAATACGCTGAAAAACAACATATGTTCTACCTGTGCAGAGTTTCGAGCTAGTAGGCCCTAGCTTGTCCTTTTTGACATTAAGATAGTGTAATACTATTGACACTAGCCTTTCCATTCGACATTTAAATAGTGTAGTACTATTTCTCAAGAATGATGAATGTTGGTGGCCTTAAAAATAAAACCGATAAAGTAGAAATAAATTTTAGATTAACCCCTTGTCATGCATGAGTTTAAATAAGGCTCGAATTGGTTTGTAACTCAAATGTTTAGGGAACTCATTTTTTTGGAACTAAACTTAGATCTCAGAGAATGTGTTCGTGTGATTTCTTTAGTGTTATATTGTTCTCTGATTTTGACTTACATTTGACTGGTTCATTGACACGAACTTGGGGTATAAAGTTAGAATATGTTTATATGAAGCATACCCAAAATTACGTATTGATTAGTTAAATGTCCACTTGTATTCAACTGGTTAAATAGAGACCAACAATGTATTCGTTTATGGGTCCTCAAAAACATAACCGTGGACATTCATCAGTATCTAATTTAACTTATTAAACAGAAAAAACGAACACCTATAGTATTGATTATTGGTTTCTGTAGAATAATATATTGCAAAAGTCAAAGCTTGTCGTTGTTACCCAAACAGAAATACTATATAAAATAACAATAGAACCAATGTTCGGAAGATGGTGATCGCCACCAAAGAAAGCCTATTAGGTAATTCTAGAAGGGGATTAAAATTTGATGACGCTCTCGGTGGTTACGCGTGTGTCATATTCCGAAAATGAACCCGTCACACCTGTGACGCGCTGCGTTGAGCGGTTCCAGGGGAAAAGTTAAAGGAAGTTGGTTTTCTAAGGGTGACGTGATGGATAATAATTATGTGGTTGATGGTGGTTATGTAATGGGGAAATAAATTTATTTTGTTTATAATTTTTAAACCGTGATGAATTTTTTAATGAAGTAAAAAATTATTATTTCTTATAGAATATATTTTAACGAGACTAATGTTGATATATTTTGGAGAAAAAATGTAAAACTGATATGTAGAGGTCATGTGATTTGAGAGAAAATTGATTTGTTATAATTTCTAAACTGTGATAAATTTTTGAACGAAACAAAAAGCATTAGATGTATGATAAAAAATATATTCAAACAAAACCAATGTTGATATGTTTTGGATAAAAAAATACAAAAATAGTATGTATAACAGTAGAAGTGATGTGATGAGAGAGAAAATTATTTTATTTATAATTTTTAAACCGTGATGATTTTTTGAACGAAACAACCATTAGATTTTTGATAAAAAAATTATATTCAAACAAGACTAATGTTGATATACTTTTGAAGAAATAAGTAAAAAGAAAAGAGGAGGGAAGTGGTGATGGAAGATTAGAGAAGCGAGGAGAAAAGTGATGTGATTATATGCTCGTAAATGGCTAAATGCGCCTAAATTCAGGTAAAATCACCCAAAACTCACAAAAAGCGTCAGAAATTGATGATATGTGCCCATCAACAAAGTTTATGAAAAAGATGAATATGTGCCTAGAAATGGCTAAAAACACTTGAAATTGCTAAATTTCGCCTAAAATTGCAAAATAGCATCCAAAAATTGCTACAAGCGCTAAAAGATCTCTAAAAGTGTCATTTTTATAAATGAACTATTTCTGGATGTCAATAACCCATCTTTGTGTGTCAAATAAACATGAGGTGACATTTCATGCTTGCATATGAGAAGAATGTGTTTGGTCGTCAAAAACTCCTATTTGGGCACCATTAAGTTGTTGTTAGGTGTCAATTAACTTGTTGTTGGGTGTGAAGTATCCTTACACGCTATTTAATACATATGATCATATTTAAGAGTCATTAAGTTATTCTTGGGTGTCAAAAAAACCTATTTGGGCATCATCACATTATTTTTGGTTGTCAATTACCTTCAATCGTGATTTAATAGATATAATATTTATTTGGGAGCCATTTTTATAATTCTAAGTGTTAATGAATCATTTCTGGATATCAATTAACCATCTCTAGGTGTCAATTAGCTATTTCTGGACACCATCAAGTTGTTGTTGGGTGTGAAGTACTCTTACACTCTATTTAATGTGTACAATCATATTTAGCTGCCATTAAGTTATTTTTGGATGTCAAATCAATCTATTTGAGCGTCATTACGTTGTTTTGTTGTCAATTACCTTAGCCCTGATTTAACATGTACAATATTTACTTGGGTGTCATTTTTATACTTCTTGATGTTAATGAGCCATTTCTGGGCATCAATGAACCTTTTTTAGGCATCAATGAACCATTTGTGGGTGTCAATTAACCATTGGACATCAATTCATCCATGTATTTGTTAATTGTTTGGCGTCAAGCAATAATTTCTGTGTCATTAAGTTGTTGTTGGGTGTGAAGTACTCTTACACTCTATTTAATGGGTACAATCATATTTAGGCGCCATTAAGTTGTTCTTGGGTGTCAAACAAATATATTTGGGTGTCATTATGTTATTTTTAGTTGTCAATTATCTTAGTCATGATTTAACGTGTACAATATTTTCTTGGGCTCCATTTTAATAGTTTTGAGTGTCAATGAACCATTTTTGGGCGTCAATGAACCATCTCTATGTGTCAATTAACTAGCAGACATCAATGCATCCATAGATTTAACTGTTTCTCTTTTGATATTTGGCCAGCAGCTTATTTTTCTCTCAACTTTAGTCTTGTTCGAATGTATTTTTTATCCCAAATCTAATGATTTTTATTTCATTCAAAAATTTGTCACCAATTTAAAAATTATAAAGAAAACAATTCTCTCTCTCATCGCATCACCTCTACATACCACTTTTGTATTTTTTTTTCTCAAAAATATATATCATCATTAGTCTTGTTGGAATTCACTTTTTATAAAGAATCCAATGATTTTTATTTCATGAAAAAAAATTAAAAAACATCACCGTTTAAATGTTATAAGAGAAATAAATTTATTTGTCTATACATAACCTCCACCAAACACTCAATTAAAGTCCATCACGTCCTCTCAAACCAGCTTTTCCCTAGCCTTTTCTACAAACTAGTTTGGCCTGTGTTGCTGCAGGAATCATGTATCAGTTGTTGATCATTATTGATAGGAGCGGAAAGGAAAGTGGGAGAGGATAGGACAACAGAAGCTGGTTTTGGAGACGTGTCACGCTCACGCTTATTACACACGTGACACACAAAGATGGATTATTGACGCCTAAAAATGATTTATTTACATCAAAAAGTATAAACATGGCATTTTTAGAGTTTTTTAGCGCTTTTAGCAAATTTTTAGCACTATTTAGTAATTTTTAAGCGCTATTTAGCCATTTTAGACGTTTTTAGCCATTTCTAGGCACATATTCATCTTTTTTAAAAACTTTGTTGATGAATATGTAGTCATCAATTTTGGACGCTTCTAGTGAGTTTTGGGCGCTTTTACCCGAATTTTAGAGGCATTTAGCCATTTGTGTGCATATCATTACATCACTTTTCTCCTGACTTCTCTAATCTTCCATCATCACTTCTCTCCTCTTTTCTTTTTACTTCTTTCCTCAAAAGTATATCAACATTTGTTTTGTTTGAATATAATTTTTATCAAAAATCTAATGGATTTTGTTTCGTTCAAAAATTCATCATGGTTTAGAAATTATAAGCTAAATAATTTTCTCTCTCATCACATCACCTCTATATACCTCTTTTGCATTTTTGTCCAAAATTTATCAACATTGGTCTTGTTTGAATATATTTTTATCACAAATCTAATAGTTTTTATTTCATTGAAATTATAAACAAAATAATTTTCTCTCTCAGCACATCACCTCTACACATCACTTTTGCATTTTCTCTCCAAAATACATCAACATTAGTCTTGTTAGAATGTATTTTAATAAGGAATCTAATAGTTTTTGTTTCATCAAACAATTCATCACGGTTAAAAAATTATAAGCAAAATAAATTTATTTCTCCATTACATAACCGTCACCAAACATCCAATTATTGTCCGCCACGTCTCCCTTTGAAAACCAACTCCCCCCTCCCCTCAACCCAACGTGTGCGACACGCTTTAAGCTGACGTGCATGATGGGTTAAATTTCGTTTTAAAAAAAATTGTTTGTTGCGTCTAACAAATATTATGACAGACCCGTCCACAACCAGAAATGAAGACTACCAAGCAGTCAACGAATTTGATCTATGGCGGAATCTGGCATGACACGAGGACGGTATGGCTGTTGCCACACAGAACCAACACGTCCGAAGTGATCATGAATATCACCGGGGCAAAGCAGAAGTGCATGCTTCAGGCAGTGGAACTTGTTTTGATTTAGAACTCTAATCCCATGTACTAGTTATATTTTGGATGTTTGCGGGAAAATGCAGAACTCAAAATCAAAACTTTTCTTTGGATGAATGAGAGAATCCACTTCGGACAAGTTGGATATTATAAGTTCTCAAGGCATGAGAAGTTGTGGTCCGGTCACCTCTTCCACGTCAAATTAGTATGAAATGTCATGCGCAAAATGTCTTCGATGTGTTTTGAACTCGGATTCAATAATGAGACTTACAAACTCTTATTACTTAGACTACTCTGGCTGGACTAAAAATCAAGACTTTCGTAAAAGGCAATCACATCGTCTCTCAGAATTTGACTTTTACAATTTTCGTACTTGGTTACAACAAACTTATCGTGTCTTAGGGAAACAACTTTTCAAATAGAGGGACTAATCTCGTACCTTGAATTTCTGAGTGAAAATTCAAATATGCAACTATTGATCTCTAATAATCAATCAAAAAGGGTCAACAAGTGTAGAGGAAATTGAGTTACTAGTGGCTTAAGAATCATTTAGTTACAAATGTTCGTTTGAGGTGCATCTGATCAGTTATCCATGTAGGAGTGTTGCCAAACTTTGTTTATATTGTGGATTTATTTTCTAGCTAGAGCTTTAACTTAGTCATGTATGATCAAGATCCAAAATCTTGTGTGACATTGTAATGTCATTTACTCATGCAATTTAATACAAATGGCATAATACGACATGGTGTTACCAAATACCAACATCACATCAATTTTTTTATCTAGAATTTTAAATGTAACATACTTTGATATACATAGAAATAACTACTCATATACCAATATTTCAATCTCAAATATGTATATGAGTGCAAGTATGTATCTATTACTTATTTACATGCATCTGAGGAGTATATAATACGATCCAAAGTCAATTTTGAAAAGCAAATTATCCAAATTTATATTCATAAAATATTTTTCTTATACTTCTTGCTACTCTATTAATTCATTCAAATCAATAAATTCCAACCTAAGTCAGAGTATTTCATACACCTCAATATAAACTATTCTAAGTCAAGTATAATACTCTAGTCCATAATGTATTATATATCAAATCAAATAAATATATGAATCTATGTTTGATTCATAATAGGAATAGCATTGGCATTCAAGATATGCTTAGTAAAAATTGTCGAATCGATAAAATTTGCTAATTTCTAGTGTGAATATACTAGTATGTATACAATCAATGCTAATGAAATTGATCAAGTTTTTACATAAACCACATTTTTATATTGAAAATTATTGATAATCAATTATTCTTATCCAATAATTAGCATCAATAGATATCTTAATTGTAAGTGTTAAATATATCTTATTTAATAATACCAATGCCCACCTAAACTAGTATATATACAATTATGATGCCAATTGGTTAAACAATGAAGTATTGTAATAGACTACTATGATTGCCTATTATATTTATAATCACTTAAGAATTATCTAAATCGCCAATTTATTCAATTTGGTGATTATAAATTGACTATGTACCCATATTAATTCACTAATATGTATACCATTATGACACACTAGTACATTTTTCAGCTCTAGTGGCGCTTCTCCTAGCTTCTTTAAAAAAAATATCAACATTAGATCATGCATCATTTGGCTCTTAAAGGCAAATGGAGTGGGACTAAAAACTTAGGTATCACTTACTACTATTGTCGGTTTTTGGTGAAAACCATCCCTAGATCAACACTAATTATTATGTGATATTTCTCTCCCATTTCTTTCCTAGCCATGCAAATCCGATTTGTTCTTCTCTAGTGGTGGTGACTTGCTGCTCCTCACTGATGTCGCCACCTCCCTCTTATTTCTACCTTAGTCCTCATGTTGACATCCATTTATGCCTCTCTGCCTCATAGCCATCCTCAAAGGGAGTTTTCGTCCTATTGTCACTCATTATTGTTGTCATTCATGATTGTTTTTGTTACTTGCTATCTTGATTGTCTGCTCCAAGCCACTACCTTACACCGGTCAACCTAAATTGATTTTTTCGCATTGTTTCAAGTTGTCGTCGTTGCATCCATCGACACCATTTTGAGGTGTTTCTTTTGCTATCCATTTAGCCTCTTCTTTACATTTCTTTGGCGTTTGGACAACCTGTATTTGGCTAGTTTTTAAGGCACTCCAGGCTTCTTCTCATTGTACCCTCTTGCACTAATGTTTTGTCTAATGATGATTTTTAATGTTTGAATATTTTTTCTTATGCTTTTGATATGGAAACAAAGGGAATCATGCTTGTTTGGTTTGTTTATTAATAATATATTCCCTAGCAATCAAATTATAAATTATTTATAGATGTTGAAATAAAATCTAGGGTTTCTACAATATATAATTGTCTCTTGTGTAAATAGAATGTGACGAGTGTTGGTTATTATTCATCAAAAACCTAGAAGTTATATTTACTATCTTAATGCATATTTGGTATGCAAATTATGAATTTTCTTTTAGCGATCTCTATGTTGAATGCCTTGCTTATTCTTAGTAACTTGAATGTTGTATGGGTGTATGTTCACACCTAGTACCCACATAGGTGGGATAGAGACCCCAACCTTGAGGATGATTGTTGATTATGAATTAGTGGTCACACCTAGGATCTCACTATTGTTGAAGAACATTAACTGAGATTAAAATAATTTAAATTTGAATCAGAGAGGTGTGTAACTTAAATTATATATGTATTTGATAAAGGTACATATATTATATTACCCTACACACATGTCAAAGAGTAGTCATTGGGAGTAAATCTTAGATAGTCCCCAATTTGGGACTGTTCATAAACACTTAATCTCACTTAGAATGTGAATCTATAACGTATGTTTAATTTTCAAGATATATTGGAAGTATTTCCCCCTTTTTTTCTGTGAGTATATGTGTAGGTGGATATTAACCATATTTGGCATACCTAGAGAAGCAAGGGGAAACTGATGTATGTGTGTTCTCAAAAATTGAACACGTGGACAACCCTTTCTAACATTCCTGGACCACACCACTTGTAACCCCTAGGCCCACTACCCAAGGCTCTACTAGAGTTGTAGGAATGACGAATGGCCCCATAGAACACCACCAGCCTTAACTGTGCACTTTTTCCTCGCTCACACACAAGTCGGGGTCAACTTTGCGACTGACACCATAGACCACCACTAACCTTAATAGTGCACTTTGTCCTCGCTTACGCACAAGCCGGGGTCAACTTCGAGACTAGTGACCCATCCTAATAGTACTCTAGGTTAAGCATGCTTAACCACAAAGTTCTTTAGTGATGAACTTCCTGAAAAGAAGGTACACCTTGGTGATATGGTTAGTCCAATCATTCCTTTTAAGATCATTTTATTTGAGTCATCAAATCCTGGGACATTACACATTATATACTTACTAGTTAGATTTAGTGTTCAAGAATAGGATATGTGGTCACATTGATCGATAAGGATGCTAAATATTTTCTTCTAGAAACTAATAAGTTTGGTCTCGTTCAAATATACCTAAATTCAATGTTCAACAAATTTAATTTGTGTGTCATGTTATTTTCTTATTAGAAAATAGATCTAAGTTGTTGTTCATTCGGAATCGCTACACCTCAGAGTTTGTAAGAGATCTTTATGAGTTTATGAGACTTATTGAGAAACATAATAGACATCCTAGAGATAGGTTTTAATTCTCATGTAGGAATTGTGGCAACAATTTAAAAGTCAGTATTGTTGAGGAACTAATAGCATGTTATGTGTAATGGGATTTTACATGGATATACGAATGGTAATGGCATGGGGAGGTTCCTAATGTCAAACTATTAAATATTGATTTCGCAACTATACGAAAGAAGAAATGAGGAACAATGTTGATGTGGACAAACCAATTCAGAATGTTATGGTAGATAAAGCGCAACATAGTTGTCATATACTCTTATTGACCAACCATCCTTATTTACAAACAGTGTGCAAGATGCTAAGCCTCATTATACTTGGGTTTCATTAAGCTCACAAATAGGGGTGGCAATCGGGTCCGGGTTGAGCGGGTCCTATTTTGGGTCAATTCGGGTTAGATCAAATACACTCGACCCGAACCCGACCCAAAAATAATATCGGGTCATACTTGCTCGACCCGTACCCAAAATTACTATTTGCGGGTCTGACCCGATGGACCCGAAAATACCATGTTATATCCAAACATGAAAAACCCAAAAATATAAACCCGGAAAACTTGAAAATACAAACCCAAAACACCTAAAATAAAAACCCGTTAGACCCGAAATTGTTGCAGAATTTTTTGGTTACTTAGTATTATACAAGCAAAGACTTGTATAAACTATCATATTTTTATGTTCGAATTTGTTTAACTTTTATATGGCTAAATATGAAATATGTATACATATTTGAAGACATAATTTTGGGTCGATTGAGTTTTTTGGGTCGAGAATTGCAAACCCAGACCCGACCCGTAATAATTTTGGCTTTTTTGGGTTCGGGTCATTTTGGGTTGGGTCGGAAAAATCAAGACCCGAACCCACTTTAGTCAGGTTGGGTCTGATTTTGCCAACCCTACTCTCAAAGGTGAGTGTTGTGTTGAGTTTGTATAGTCTAAAATGTAACAATAGGTGGAACAAAAAAAGTTTCACATCTTTGTTGACTCTACTAAAAGAAATTCTTCAAGAAGGCAACAAGTTTCCAATCTCAACATACAAAGCAAATTATTTTGCCTCAAGGGAATGGATTCTAGAAGAACATGTGCGCCCAAATGATTGTGTGTTATTCTAAAAGGACTATATCAATTTGGAAGATTATCCAAAATGTGGGGTGTCAAGGTACAAAATGACAAAAATGGTACTCATGTCAAGGTGATGTGGTATCTACCTATAACATCACAATTTCAACACTTATGATCAAATTTAGAAGATGTGCATGATCTATATTGGCATCTAAATGTAAAGGCAAATGATGATGGGGTCCTACGACATACATCTGACTCCCATAATGGAAGAAAAATGATTTATTGTACCCTTATTTGGTAAAGAAGAGGGGAATTAAGATTTGGACTTTGTACTAATAGGATGAATCCATATGGTATATTAAGTAGATAACATAACACTTATATACTGTTATGATTGATATACACAATCTTCCTACTTAGTTATGTATGAATAATAAGTATGTAATCTTGTCAGTGTTGGGCCCAAGACACCTCAACATGACATTTATGTTTTCCTTCAACCTCTAATTGATGACTTAGTGCAATTGTGGAAAGAAGGCATTATGAATTATGATGCTTCATGTGAAGAGACTTTTAATTTGTGTTCTATGTGTTTTGGCACCATTAGTGACTTTCCAAATGATAAGAATATTTATGGATACAATGTAAAATATCCAAAGCATCTCCTATCCATGAGGAAACACTGACCCATGCCAATTAGAATGTGGAAGAAAGATTGTACATATTGTTCATTGTAGATTTCTCCCACTGTTGCATCCTTATTGAAGGTAGCACAAATAATTTAATGAATGAAATTGGGGAATGAACTACCGTAAAACCTTTATTAGGAAAGGATATTTAAGAATTAAAGAAATTTATTGCCAATGTATTTGGTAAGAGATCATATAGTACTCATGCATGTGATAAATCTTTGTACAAGAAGAGGTTAACATTAATGATCTTCCATATTGGAGTTCTTTGACAATTAGGCATTGATAGATGTCATTCATGTTGAATAGAATGTCGAGACAATGCCATTAGTATGCTATTAAAAATATGAGGTAACATTGAAGATGGCACTAAATTTAAAATGAATTTGCATTAAATGGGTGTAAGGAAAGAATTATCGGTAGATATGAGGGGTTGTTGCATATAGTATTCCTTTTACACCTTGCCTAGATAGGAAAAAAAATATTTTACAAGTGCTTGCATAATGTTAAGGTACCACAAGAATACCCCTCCAATATTTATACATTGGTAGTAATAAAAGATCTGAAATTGGTAGGCCTTAAATCACATGATTGTCACACTCTAATGTAAGAAAAAAAATTGGCTATTTTTTCTATACTTTCAAAGCATTAACGATTTCCAATCACAAGGATTTTTTTCTTCTTCAATGAAAAATGTTGCAAAGTGATAAATCTTGACAATCTTGAAAATATTGTAGAAGAAAGTAATTGATGCCTTGTCTTATCTTAAGATGTATTTTAGTCTTTTATTATTTGATATCATGGTTCATCTTATTGCCGATTTGACTAGAAAGGTGAATATGTTGGGCTTAGTTTGCTTACACACAATGTATCCTCTTGAATGGAGCATGAGTGTTCTTAAGGGTGATGTTTGAAACCGTTACTGTCCTTAAAGGAGTATTATTGAGAGTAAATTGGAGGATGATGTAATGATGTTTTGCAATGATTTGGTGGTCTATAATGAAATTTTTGGCAAGTCAAAGTCTCTTCACTATGAAACTTGTTATGGAAAGGAAACTATAGTTGTTGTGGGAATAATCACACTTGTATGCTTTAATAAACTCAACAAATTGGGTATTTATATCACTGAATACACCAATATTATCAAGATATGGTATTCTCAATCCATTTCATGTGTCTTGTAGAGGAGCATAATCAAATATATATTGGGTGGTTTGAATATAATTTCTTAATCAACTATCACAAACATTGAATGATATTAATGAGAGGATCAATGTCTTGTATTTGAATCAGAAATGGATGCCATATCATATGAGGGGAATGATTTGAATGGACTTTCTTACTGCACAAATTGTCAAGTTAATAGTAGCATAGTCTAAAACAATAGACTCACTTTGCAAGAATCCTTGCTGGATTTTGCTAGTTCAAATGTAAGAGACAAAGACAAGTGATGATGTCATATTATATTGTCATTGAAAACATGTAGAAATTTGACTACACATAATTAGAGTTCACATCATTAGGTGTAATTGGGTTGTTAACAATGAAGATGCTGTGGTGAAGTTGGGTTTCACTTAGTGAATTTTGAAAAGATTGGCAAGAAGGATTAGCCATTTATATTGCCATCATGGGAAAATAAGTATAGAATATCTATGACCCAACAACAAAAAATAGTGTAGAATTCTTTATGGAAAAGAAAATTCATTCTAGACCCTATAGACAAAAAAGAGTATTATGACAAGTATGATGATTATAGTTCATTCTTAGTTGGTTTGCCAAGTGTAGATTTTGATGTTAACACTAGCATATACTATACAAGTCAAGATCATGAGAGGGAATATTGATTGATGAGAAATCTAATAAATATGAGAGGCATGTGTTACTTTCACTTATTCTTATATAATCGGTTAATCATGTTTATGAAACAACATTTTGAAATACTAGATGTGTGTCTTTCTATCACTTATGCTTACATATATATATTACCAATGAAGCATGTTTATTAATCTACATTTTGCAATACTAGAGGCATGTGTTGCTTTCCCTTATGTCCATATTATCATTCAAATGTGTTTATGAATCTATATTTTGAATGGTATCACTATTTTAGAAACTTTTTTCATTTGGCTTCAGTGGAGGAGCACTTTGAGTAGGAGAACCTAGAGGACACAGAGGGCACATATCTATGGTAACGGTGATGTTTCTGGTAGTGTTTATGTTTCACATACTAGAGGGAGAACACTCATGCACATGTCACATAAGATTACGAATAAAGGGGGGAAGATGGTCATTTAGTTTGATAATACTCTAACACCTACTAGGAACAATGCTAGTTCTTTTAGACACTATTTAGGGGCCATTGTATGTAGAAATGTACCAATAGATACAAAGTCTTGACATAAAGTTGATGTTCTCTGGGAAGGTGTGTGGAAGGTTATCTATTATAGTTATATAGATTTATACTGGTTTCCTTTAAAAAAAAACATCACACTATATTAAGAAGAAAGTCTGACTTTGTCTAGGGAGTTTATACATATGTTGACCTCCCGGTTGAGCCAAGGTGGCTTAAAAACAAAGTTCTCTTCAGTAACATAACAAAGGGCATATTTGGATATCTCATGTCACCTTGTTGTTAGACCATATAGGTGAAGCTGGAACAACTCGGTGATCAGCGAAGCATGGTCTGGATGTGTTGGTTGAACTTAGGTGGGTTTTCTTTTATATTGGTTGCACCAGCTGATCACTTGACTGGAGTCAGAATGAAAGAGGGGTTTAGTTAAGCATAGGGTGCGGCATATTGAGGTTGCTAGCAAAATTTCTTGTAGTTCTATTTCAATGGTATTCGTTGCATAGTTGGCTTGCCTGATACCTCAGACGCAATGACTAGTTTGATCAGTGATGTGAACTCTGATTGGACATCTCCTTGTAGATTGGTCAAAGACAACATATGTAAAAATGAAGTGTGAGCATTTAGAGAGTTCTATTACATTAATGTTTGTTGAGGTTTGGCTCGTTGTATTTGAAGGGAAGGAGTCTTAAATGAGGGTGATGGACCGAGCGTGATCTCTCAAAAACTTGATGAGGACCTATGGGGGGAGACCTGTGCCACCATGGGTGACTTCATTTCATGAAGACTAGATGTGTCATGGCGCGACTACAAAGATGGCATTGTCCTTTGCTAGGCCGATGATGTTTCTGGTCCATTCCTCTTCATTCATCAGGAATAAATGGGGGGGGGGGAAGTCGACTCCTTCCCATACTTCCTTGTTGGATGGATAGTCCCTTAAATAGTGGAGGAGGGTTTTGTTGGATGAGTTCTAACAGGGGCAAAGGATCGGGACCTCTATATATCTAAGACATTTTTCCATGTTTGTAAGGAGTGATTTATGCACAAGCAACCATAGAAAAACCTTGATGTGTTCATGGAGTTTTAGCTTTCAGAGACCACACCAGTTACCGGTGGTATGGAGCTCCTTGTCCTTACACAACTAGTGATAAGTTGACTTTGCCGAGAAGATGGCATGTGTATCGTACTACCAGGCTAGAAGGTCAGATTCTATCGATTAGATAGGGGAGGGATGGAGCGGATCTGGGGCCATATGGTCGGTGGAAGGTGGTGATTGATGAATTCCTAGTCTCACTCACATGTGTGGGTGATCACAGAACCTACTTGGAGATCGTCGATCTCCGTGGGGATATGTGTGTCAGGGAACTACTCATAAAGGCTAAAATTAGCTAGCCAACCGTCATGCCGGACGATGGTGTTGACTCCATTGTTGGTAATATGTCTGCAATTAACTTGGAGAGCTTGTGAGATATGTTTGATGAAGTTCCAGGTCGCGTAGCTTAGGCATTTGGTAGTTGCTCCATTCCTCAGGTACTTGGATCATGTGACTTGGACCTACAACTTATCTTTATGATTGTGGAAATCCCACACATTATTCAGAATAAGCACTCGATTGAAGTCTCTGGCACATTTAATTCACATACCACCCATAGATTTTTAAAAGGATACTTTCTTCCAATATACAAGTAAGATTTTCTTTTGTTTTCTTGACCCTTTCCAAATAAACTTGTGAATATGGGTATTTATTTCATCACATAAAGTTTGCGAGAGAGCGATGGATTGCATGGAATATGTAGGGATTGCTTGAAGGGTAGCTTTGGCATGTGTGAAGTGACCGGATAAGGAGTGCTGACGGATGGACTATCCATTCATCCCAGACTTGATCGAGTCAAGAATGCTATCATGGGTTTCTTTGTTGATCCTGGTATAGATGATAGGGACTCCGAGGTAACATCTGATGTCCAAGGTAATGGGTATGTCTAGCAACCTACTGACACGACGTCTAGTGTCTTTGCTTGTGTTCTTGGAGAAGAAGCATTTGGATTTTCTAGTAGAGATTATTTGTTTAGAGACGGTTGTGAAATGTTGGAGGGTTTGCTTGATGATTGAGGCTTGGTATTTTGCAGCTTCAGCAAAGACAAGTAGATCATCAATAAAACATACATGAGAGAGATGAGGGTCATTCTTGGAGATGGATATGGGGCTCCATTCTCCTGCTTCCATGGCTTGGTTAATGGATTGACATAGCCGCTCCATGCAAAGCACAAATATGTACGGGCTCAAAGGGTCACCTTGCCATACACCCTGACAGGTTTTGATAGGAGGTAGAGGGGCACCTTCCCAAAGGATAGATGTGGACCCAAAAGAGATGATCACTATAAGAAAACTCAGAATTAACTAAATTTTTCCTAGCTACATTTAATGAATATGTAACTAAAATGTTTTTCCTTTACAACTCATTTGAGGTGTAAGTAAAAATGTGTAGGCAATTACAAACACCGTGCAATAGAGATATATTTTAATTTTCAACCAATCTCGCCAATTTCATTTTGCAAATTCCAACACAAATAATGGGCGAGGTTTCCCCCCTGTTGGGTTCTTTTCTGCTGGGGAATAATTGATCCTTTCTGCAAACTGCTTTCTCGCCTATTCCACAAAAGTGATGAACAGAGGAGACAACCTCCTTCATAGTGTGTGGGCTGGTGGGGAAGCGTTAATGTGACGATCTACTTGTGCAAACGAGATCAACGAATGCGGAAGCGATTAATTATCAGTGGAATTACTGAAAATTAGTAAAAATTAAAACTTTCTGTAAAGAGATCCATAAACTGTGAAATTCTTCCATAAAGAAACAAGGTAAGTTATTTACAAACTAATCCATCATTACATCTCTGTAATATCTCATCTCGAGAGTCACAACATTGACTGTTCTTGTTAAACTGTACAAAGCAGTATACAAAAAATATCTCGAGGCATTAAGACAAAATCTCAGATCTACTTTTAACCATCTACTGACTCCTAGGACCTGAGAGTACAGAGACGACACATATGACTCTCTATATATAAAACCTAATAGACAGTGTCTCCACTTGAGGATCACTACTGTCCTTGCTGCTGTTGCTGCTGCTGTTGTTGCTCACCCACTGAGGGGTTTCTTTGTCCTCGACGTCTACCTAATAAGTTGAATTCCACGGGGGTGAGACAATTGAAAATTGTCCCAGCGAGAGTTATAACTCTTCCGCTAGAAGTATTGTTATTGCAAATAATGGACTAACACTGAGCAGTAATATTATAATCATTCAACAGCAGGTAATTTGTTCAATAAACTAAGTAGAGCAGTATTTTCTATGCAATCATTTTAATTATAACTTGATTGAATACAAGTCATTTAATCAATAAGGAATATGAAGAACATGTATACTAATTATCCAACTAGGACATAATAAACAATGCATCGTTAATCATTGTTTCTCGTAGTTCAACCTAAGAAAATATGCTACACGGTTGATTACATTTTACAAACACACTTATGCCCTGAGGAGATTAGGTATACCACTCATACTCCAACCGACCATTGCGAAATCGAAATCGGTACCATACATAGGTCATCAGAAGAGCCAGATTCCTATGACCTCATCTTCCTCAGTCAGTGTGAGGAACAACATGCAGGACATCTTGTGTCTCTTCCATAATAGCTTTCCAGGGTATTCTGGCAACTTTGTTATTAGAGTTACAGTGGCATGATGTACTCTCTTCACAATCTAGGGATTTCTTTCTTATCTCACATCGATTCAACATTGACATCATCAAAACACATGTTACCACGTTAACTGGTAACTCAATACCATCAAGTCATTTGACAGTGTAAACATTAAATAGCAATGCAGGTATTTCACATGGCTCATACATCCTATCAGTCTCATTTGTTACCTCTTCACTAGGCAACATATCATATCATTGCTTTCAAAGCTTATAAAGTGCTTTCAATGGATATGGCTTCATAGCTCTTATTGGATATGCTCACTATTTCATAAAAACCTACATGACTAATACAAATGATAACAGACATATCTATTTTAGATCAGCATAATGCAAAACATTAATAACATCACTATTTAAGGGTTGCACCACTATGCCCTTACTAGGGTTAGGGTTTCCCTTTTCAATTCATTTAGGGTTAACCAACCCCTTAGCTTAAATAGGAATAGTGATTCCTCATTTCATTATCTAATCATAGAGCTTCATGCTTAAAAGCATAACCCAGAATTAGGGTTTACTATTCATATCACATCATTCTCGATTAAGATTCACTATTCATATCACATCACTCTAGATTAGGGTTCTTATTTAACATACTCTGAATTAGGATTTACTATTCACATCACATTACCATGGGTTAGGGTTTACTATTCATATTGAATCACCCTTGATTAGGGTTATCATTAATATCCCTCCATTAGGGTTTACTATTCACCCCAATTAGGAGTGATCAACAAAGTACCTTTAATTAAGGTTCACTATGTCATCATTATGAATTAGTATTACATCATCATCATGCTTTAGGGATACTTCCATTATTACCCTCAATTAGGGTTAAGATTCATTACCTATCATAATTAGGGTTTTCATGATCTCACTATGAAGGATCATACCCTAATTAGGTATTCATTAATATTGGAAGTCCATTACTTGATTAACATTCATAAAAGGAGTCATCTCTCTCTCAACCTCTATAGGATGATGTTTACTTCAACCTTGATTAGGTTAAGTAACTCAATCAAGAAAGAGAATTGACTTTATGGTTTATATCATTACCATTGTAATCATTAGAGCTTAATTACTTCATGAGTCTCAATCACACTATCCCATTAAGGTACAAGTATCATGAATCACCTTTGATTATGTCATATATTAATTAACTAATTACTTGTCCTATAACCACTTTAAGTACCCATGAGGTTTATGTTAATCAATCACCAAACGATCTTGGCCACTAAGGCCCCAAACGATCTTGACTAACTCAGACCTCAAACAGTCTTGCATACTAAGCCTCCAAACGGTCTAAGACCATTTGGACCTTCATGCGGTCTTGGTCTCCCTTGAGACCGTTTGGTAAAGTACACCTTCAAGACCGTTTGCTAAAGTTGGAGGTGAAGACCGTTTGCCCAAGTTTGACTTTTGAAACCTTTTGCTAAAGTTGCTTTTGAAAACGCATGGTGTAACGTCCCCGATTCAACCACCTGATCTTCTTCCTTCAAAAATCAAGTGGCTCAATCTGAGCCGTTAATATGGCACCAAGATTCAAAGCACAAGAGTGAGATAAGCAATATTTCATTTCAAAATATTACACCCTTACAAAAGGTAGATTTACATTATCTCATGTATCCATAAAAATGATACATGAGTTTAAAATTAAGCTTGATCCGTCTTTGATTCTTGACGCCCTTCAGGATCTTTTCAAGATGAGTCTTCCACAAGGAAAGGTCTCTTATAAATAATATAACCTGCAACATGGAAGAATATGCCGCAGCCCAAGTGGGAGAGTATGGGTTAGACAAATGTCTAAGTATGAAAAAATAGAGATAAGTAGCAAGACACTATTAATATAATTGTACTCTTAATGTATTACCAAAGTATCAAATGTCCAAACCAAAATTATTGACCATCTACTAGCATGAAGCATAAAGAAAGTGTATGTATGTATATTCATAAAACATTTATCATATGACAACTCTATCAAAATGTTAGACCAATACTGTGGAGCATAATCATGATTATTTTTTTAAGGATAACAAAAAGGGAGACCTTATTCCATAAATGAGTTTAACTACAACTCTCAAAGAAGGTGTCAATTCACCTTGGGCAACTGGCCTGCAACCACAAAAACTTGCTTAGCCAAGACTTTAGTCCAGTAGGGTCACCAAAACACCTGTAAGTACCCTGGCACACCCCCATCCACTCGTGCACACCACATGCTCTAAACAGTGAATCATATTACCACATGCAGCCACTGGTCGCCTTTCCTAGACCGGAAGAGGGTGCTCCTTGCACAAAATGCCACTTGAATAATCATTAGTTAGCATGCTTAATCTTTACAGGAGATTATTCCCCATTACTAACTTGATCATGCCTGACTCTACATGACCAACCCAAGTGTGGGCCTGAGTATGGTAGAGCATTATACTCATCCATACCTGACTCCAAAGGACTTAGATCTGGATCCCAAATGTATCAATCCCCGACCAAGACATGTCGACTCTGTTACCAACACATCTCCCAATATGAATTTTAGAATCAAAAGGACATCATCAATGATATACAACTATTTGATGGATATTCAGAGTTGGAGAGATCAAAAGGTAGTCAAGTAAATGAATCACTGATTATTATTTCACTATGAAACCTAAAATGTAAACTTGTAGGATTGTGGTTTTGAATTAGACAAGTCTATGGCCAGGAGCGTGCAAGAGGTTAGGGACTCCCCCCGTGCGAACACGGAACCAATTAAATAACCTTTCCTCTTTACTGGCTACAAACATCAGTGAAATAGGCTCCTAGTCACCTTAGAAGTGTCTGATAGAATTCCACTTTCCAACAATATTACATGACACAATTAATAGAGAGAAATAAAGGAAAAGGGACCCAATAGACAATAGGACTGGAATTCAAAGAAATACTTGATTATCATCTAAAGCCTTTAAACTCAATTTTGAAGGATAATATAGACGAATATATGGAAGTCATACCTAGCTTATTAATAAAGAGGTTGTGTAAAGTTGATCACTTATTCATTCTTTAGGAAAGTATATGAAGTATGCCTATACTCTTACTACATATAATACCAAACCATTTTATACCATACCTTTTATTGATGTTGATATAATAGATTACAATAGGAATTGAATATCATATTAAACAATAATAAACTATACTTTTTGGATGACAAAAATGTGGGAACCATACAAAATCATACTTTTCCTTAATGATTATATAAGAAACTATTACAAGGAGTGAGGACCATACCTTTAAATGTACATTGATACATAGTTCCACAAGAAGACCATATCATCGTTAAATATATCCAATCTTGATATATTTGGACAGCATTACGTTGCATTTGCCATCACCTCGATCCTCATCCCCAACTAGAACAACTTCTAGGGTTTCTCTCACTAGAGTAGAAGAGAGATGGCTTAAAGCATCATGACATATGTGGAAGATATAGTATTTGGATTATCATACTACAATGGAGGAGGGAGGTAGTAGGTTTCTATATACATAGGGTTTGTTGGGAAGTGGTTCCATTCACTAACATAGAGGAAGAGAGAGTTGTTTGCTAATCTAGATAGAGATTGGAGGTTTATGGTGAAGGAGATGGGAAAGGAGGGAAAAGGGACGTTCACCTTTGCTTTGGGATGAAGAGGAGAGAACTTATGCTTATGGTGGGGTGGATGGGGGCTCTTTATATAGGAATGGTGAAGGGTAGCATGGTCCTAATAGAAAAAAGTGTGTGGATGACACATGGGTGCAAGGTGTCATCTTTAGGTGGATGCTTACTAGTTAGGTTACACATGGATGGTTAGGTGTCATCTCAAGAATTTCTAGATGACACATGGAAGCATATGTGTCATTTGAAGATATCTATCAAGGATTAGTTGACACATGGTGGGATAGGTGTCAAACATTAGGATGTGCTAGGTGTTTGAAAGAGGAGCATGACACTAAGCTTCTTGCTTTACCAAGTAGTGTGTTTGCTTAAGATACCTACTTGCTACCCAGCTACATGCTTGCCTCTATAAGCAACTTGCTTGCCACCCAGCTACCTGCTTGTGTGCTTACCCACCAAAATATATTTTTTTCCAAAATTGGCTAAAAGTACCGCAATTATATTTTCAATATATAAAAGCTTTTAAATTAATCAAAATGAATTATTTTAATATTAAAATTGATTTTACAAAAAAAATCCTCAAAGAAGCTTATTTTTATGAATAGCTCTAAATAAGGAGTTTTAACTTAAGCAGGAGATCAGGATGTTACATATACCACCCCTTCAAAGAATTTTCGTCCTCGAAAATTATAAGATTTAGGTTATGACTTATTTTAGTCTATTCTACTTAAGATTATCTAAATCTAATTTTAAGTTTATACTTCTAGGATTTTCCTTGGGTAAGGTTTTATCTTGTTGCTCTGATACCATCTCTGTAACGTCCCCGATTCAACCACCGATTTTCTTCCTTCGAAAATCAAGTAGCTAAATCTGAGTCGTTAATATGGCACCAAGAATCAAAGCAAAAGAGTGAGATAAGCAATATTTCATTTCAAAATATTACACCCTTACAAAAGGTAGATTTACATTATCTCCTGTATCAATAAAGAAATGATACATGAGTTTAAAATTAAGCTGGATCGGTCTTTGATTCTTGATGCCCTTCAGGATCTTTTCAAGATGAGTCTTCCACAAGGAAAGGTCTCTTATAAATAATATAACCTGCAACATGGAAGAATATGTCACAGCCCGAGTGGGAGATTATGGGTTAGACAATTGTCTAAGTATGGACAAATAGAGATAAGCAGCAAGACACTATTAATATAGCTATATTCTTAATGCATTACTCAGATAACTAAAGTAACAAAAGTCCAAACCAAAATTATTGACCATCTACTAGCATGAAGCATAACGAATGTGTATGTATGTATATTCATAAAACATTTATCATTTGACAACTCTATCAATATCAATAAAAGGTATGGTTCCATACTTAGACAAATGTCTAAGTATGAAAAAATAGAGATAAGTAGCAAGACACTATTAATATAACTGTACTCTTAATGTATTACCAAAGTATCAAAAGTCCAAACCAAAAATATTGACCATCTACTAGCATGAAGCATAACGAAAGTGTATGTATGTATGTATATTCATAAAACATTTATCATATGACAACTCTATCAAAATGTTAGACCAATATTGTGGATCATAATCATGATTATTGTTTTAAGGATAACAAAAAGGGAGACCTTATTCCATAAATGAGTTTAACTACAACTCTTAGAGAAGGTGTCAATTCACCTTGGGCAATTGGCCTGCAACCACAAAAACTTGCTTAGCCAAGACTTTAGTCCATTAGGGTCACCAAAACACCTGTAAGTACCCTGGCACACCCCCAGCCACTCGTGCACACCACATGCTCTAAACAGTGAATCAGATTACCACATACAGCCACCGGTCGCCTTTCCTAGACCGGAAGAGGGTGCTCCTTGCACAAAATGCCACTTGAATAATCATTAGTTAGCATGCTTAATCTTTACAGGAGATTATTCCCCATTACTAACTTGATCATGCCTGACTCTACATGACCAACCCAAGTGTGGGCCTGAGTATGGTAGAGCATTATACTCATCCATCCCTGACTCCAAAGGACTTAGATCCAGATCCCAACTGTAGCAATCCCCGGCCAAGACATGCCGACTCTGTTACCAACACATCTCCCAATATGAACTTTAGAATCAAAAGGACATCATCAATGATATACAACTATTTGATGGATATTCAGAGTTGGAGAGATCAAAAGGTAGTCAAGTAAATGAATCACTGATTATTATTTCACTATGAAATTTAAAATGTAAACTTGTAGGATTGTGGTTTTGAATCAGACAAGTCTATGGCCAGGAGCATGCAAGAGGTTAGGGAGTCCCCCCGTGCGAACACGGAACCAATTAAATAACCTTTCCTCTTTACTGGCTACAAACATCAGTGAAACAGGCTCCTAGTCACCTTAGAAGTGTCTGATAGAATTCCACTTTCCAACAATATTACATGACACAATTAATAGAGAGAAATAAAGGAAAAGGGAACCAACAAACAATAGGACTGGAATTCAAAGAAATACTTGATTATCATCTAAAGCCTTTAAACTCAATTTTGAAGGATAATATAGATGAATATATGGAAGTCATACCTAGCTTATTAATAAAGAGGTTGTGTAAAGTTGATCACTTATTCATTCTTTAGGAAAGCATATGAAGTATGCCTATACTCTTACTACATATAATACCAAACCATTTTATACCATACCTTTTATTGATGTTGATATAATAGATTACAATAGGAATTGAATATCATATTAAACAATAATAAACTATACTTTTTGGATGACAAAAATGTGGGAACCATACAAAATCATACTTTTCCTTAATGATTATATAAGAAACTATTACAAGGAGTGAGGACCATACCTTTAGATGTACATTGATACATAGTTCCACAAGAAGACCATATCATCGTTAAATATATCCAATCTTGATATATTTGGGCAGCATTACGTTGCATTTGCCATCACCTCGATCCTCATCCCCAATAGAACAACTTCTAGGGTTTCTCTCACTAGAGTAGAAGAGAGATGGCTTAAAGCATCATGACATATGTGGAAGATATAGTATTTGGATTATCTTAGTACAATGGAGGAGGGAGGTAGTAGGTTTCTATATACATAGGGTTTGTTGGGAAGTGGTTCCATTCACTAACATAGAGGAAGAGAGAGTTGTTTGCTAATGTAGACAGAGATTGGAGGTTTATGGTGAAGGAGATGGGAAAGGAGGGAGAAGGGACGTTCACCTTTGCTTTGGGATGAAGAGGAGAGAACTTATGCTTATGGTGGGGTGGATGGGGGCTCTTTATATAGTAATGGTGAAGGGTAGTATGGTCCTAATAGAAAAAAGTGTGTGGATGACACATGGGTGAAAGGTGTCATCTTTAGGTGGATGCTTACTAGTTAGGTTACACATGGATGTTTAGGTGTCATCTCAAGAATTGCTAGATGACACATGGAAGCATATGTGTCATTTGAAGATATCTATCAAGGATTAGTTGACACATGGTGGGATAGGTGTCAAACATTAGGATGTGCTAGGTGTTTGAAAGAGGAGCATGAAACTAAGCTTCTTGCTTTACCAAGTAGTGTATTTGCTTAAGCTACCTACTTGCTACCCAGCTACATGCTTGCCTCTATAAGCAACTTGCTTGCCACCCAGCTACCTGCTTGTGTGCTTACCCACCAAAATATATATTTTTTCAAAATTGGCCAAAAGTACCGCAATTATATTTTCAATATATAAAAGCTTTTAAATTAATCAAAATGAATTTATTTCATATTAAAATTGATTTTACAAAAAAAATCCTCAAAGAAGCTTATTTTTATGAATAGCTCTAAATAAGGAGTTTTAACTTAAGCAGGAGATGGGATGTTACACATGGACTCAAACGGTCTTGTGACTGTGTGGTCCAAACCACCTCAAAACCGCATGGACCAAATATGGTCCCAACACCTCAAATTGAATTAGGGTTTCCATTGTTGGTTCCTTCAACACTTGTATATATAATCAATCATCAATTGGACCTATCACCATCATTCAATTGAGTTAATTAGGTCAACCTTCAACTGATTTGACCCTCAATTGACCCTCAATTTATCATCAATTAGGGCTTAAATCAATTGGATTAGGGTTTGGAATAGATGACCCTTCAACACAATTCAATGTGAGTCTAATTGATTTGAACCCATTGAGCTATCATCCAAATTTGGTCACGATCTGACCCCAAATAGTCTTGGGATCATTTGGATGACCTCCAAACGGTCTTGAGACTATTTTCCCAATTCAACACCAAAAACTAAGTCAACTAATTATGGATTGGACCATTGAGTCGATCACCAAATCAGTAATTGATTGTACTTCAACTTAGAACCTTTGGAACTTCAATTGGTCAATCATACTTAACCCTAGACCTCCAAATGGTCTTGGGTGATCACCAAATTGTCTTGAGACCATTTGGGTGATCCCCAAATGGTTTTGAAACCGTTTGGGTCACTCAACCCAAGTTTCAACTTTATTCAATTCTCAAATCAACAATTAACTCGAATAGGGTTTAGATGGTTGATGGACCTTTAATTGGTGAACCACTTGGAATTAATTAATAATTATTGATAGGTGATTAGTCTACATTATTCTCAACGGACCTCCAAATGGTCAATGCCTGGTCAACACCACCAAACGGTCTTGGACCGTTTGCTTCTATGCAGTTTGGATGAAACTGTTTGCAATCAAACGGTTTGAAACCGTTTGCTCCCAAACGGTTTGGGAAACCGTTTGAGCAAGGATTGGAGACCGTTTAGTAAAGTAACTTTTTGGATAATCAGCAAAGTTAATGTCACCTTCGTCTACCTCTATTTAACCAAGAACAGGTGTTGTTCTTCACGGAATTCATAGCAAGAACAAACAAGAGTATCTAAGGAAGAAGAATAACCAACGATTTTTATGGAAATGAGTGCAATACTAATGCTTAAGGTTTAGAGTTATATAACCCGCCTCTATAAATGATCCAGAGCTCCAAGCTTCGTATCTTTAATGGTGAATTGAGCTCCAGTAGTTATCCAAGGTTCTTTCTTCACTTTTTGGATGAACAAGATGGCTAGAAAGGAAAATCGTGTGAAGAAAACCAATCACTAACCATTGATTTATGGTCTCCACCATGAATTTGAGGTAGATGATGATCAAAACTTACCAAGCTAGTTTGGTCATCCTTCCTATGGTCCAGAGCTCTTCCTTGGTCGGCCAAAGCAAGGTGATAAGGAAAATAAACTAAGGGAAACGATCCTTTGTGTTGTTGGGAAAGATACATATATATATTTATGGATTTTCAAGACAATTAGAAAAAGAGAGTTATCTTCTTTAATTCCAACCAAAGCTTCCTCCATTCTTTAGCCACGTATCGATCTTCTAATATCTTGCAAAACTTCTCCATTATCCAAGGTTTAATGGAAAAAAAACTAAACTCCTTAAAGAGATGTATATTAATATCCACCCCTTTATTGGATATTGCTATATATATTATTAATGTGAATAACTTCCACCTCAACCAAGATCTTTTGGTGCCCATGCATGGAATAAGCTCGTACAAACTATTACAAACACATCCTCCAACTTTTGGCTGAAGGGCTCCATAATTAATATATTTCCCTTTTACATTAAGTTATATTAAAGAGCCATTTCTGCTTAAATCTTGATTATTTCAATATCAAGATTCTCTTTCCCCCATGATAATTCAAATGAGGTGCCCTCCTCATTTTCTTTGCTCCACTTGATGCCAAGAAACATGAGAGACCCTCTAGAGGTGCTATTTTACATGTTTTCATCCGATCCTTCTGATGCAAGTTGTCCTTCCGATCTTGGAGAGATTACAGGTAAAAAAAACCTCCCATCTTCCTTGTTGTCCCGCTCTTAGGGCACGTTTGATTTGTAGTATATGGGTGGATTTATAAGAATACAACATTCACACAATCCCAGTATCAGTTTGAAAACTCTATAACTCGAAATTGTAAGTTTGGTTTATTGTGATGTCCATGACATATTCAGAATTTGGAGACTACGTTTTGTACACGCTACTATGTCAAGGACCCAAAAACATGTGGGATCTTGGCGTCAGGCCCTTTTGAATTGGAGGGCATATTCCAACAATTCCTTACTACTGAAAAGTGCATGATACTAGCTATTTCTCCGTCACTGCAAATCAAACATAGGATTTTCCTCGATGTATCACTGACTCCAGTTTGGTATGGTGTAATATACCTAAACAAACATGCCCTTTGTCAATTATGCTTTGGAATAGCCGATTTTGAACGGTGGAATATATCCATCAGTCCTTGTTTGTCAACTTCACTCTAAATCCATTACAAATCTAACCTTCGTGCCACTTGGGATCAACACCATATCATGTCGCTTCAAATGTATGGGTATTAACCTGGTCACCATCACCACATCATAGAGTCCAAGCTTAAGAATGGAATTTTGCCTGACAATAACCCAGCACACGACCTCCTGCACTATCAAAACTACATTCTTTGCAGTTGTCTTCCAGTCTTCCCTTGAACTACCCAAATACGACAACACTACATACATGACCTCTACATACATGCATACGAAAAAGAAAGACTAATATATTTTTATGAGTAAATATTGTTATACTTCTTTGCTGTATTTCAAACCAAAAGGCAAAAGGTTTAGTCCCATATTGCTTGTGTTGGAGACTTCCCTCCTCCTTATATATGGACCCTTGTCCATAGTACAATTGAGGAATGAAAGGGAATAGGCCCTACGCACGTGCATGGTGGGCCTTGCCAATGGGGTTTGGGTCGGCCCGGTCCGGAAATCATTTAATTGGGCGCGTCGGCGCACGTCGCATCCCGCGCGTAGGGGGGTGCAAATCCGGCCTCCCGGAGCCCCTTGTGCGGGCGCGGCCCCGGCT
Source organism: Alisma plantago-aquatica (assembly GCA_963693085.1). Classification (NCBI taxonomy): domain Eukaryota; kingdom Viridiplantae; phylum Streptophyta; class Magnoliopsida; order Alismatales; family Alismataceae; genus Alisma; species Alisma plantago-aquatica. Next base: position 430,264,201 of record OY856413.1, read on the forward strand.
TGGTTTTTCCCTTCGGTTCATTGAACCATTTTTTAACCTGGGCTGCTGCAATGCACATGTTCGTTTGGCAGTTCCAAAACGCACCGTGTTTGCAACCGAACGCATCCTTTGACGCTTCCTTTCCTGGTTATTTATATTTGTTTTCCACTGTCGTTCGGCACAAACGAAAAACTTCTCTTGTTTCTTCTTCTTCTCTTCTCCTCCGCCTACAGTCTGTCCACTGGAAGGACGATCAGTTGCCTTTTGCTCGTCGTCGTGACTGCGTGTGCGCGCTTCACGTCGGCAAACGTTGTTGGATCCTGGGAGAATAGCCGCGCAGGAGACTATCGCACAGGCGCTAGCCGTCGAGTACCGCGGAAATACTCTTAAGGACAGTGCTCTTTGCATGCCTCAGCGTATCTCTGGTAAAAGCTTTACTGTTAACGACTTACATTGCGGTTTGTACCCTATTACGAACTAAAATCTTAAGAGTATCTTGTTTCTCTAGTGGGTCCTAATATGGAAGGTTTTGAAACCCCCTTTATGCCTGTGACGCCATCAAATAATAACAACTAAATCGTCACTGTTTCTACTGTTTCACAAACACCAATCCCTGATGTTATGAAAATTGAACAGTTTAATGGACAACAATATAGGCGTTGGCAAGAAAAATTTATTACTGCTTTAGAAGTTTCTAATGTCTCATTTGTTTTAACTGAACCCAAACCTGAAAATGATTCTGTTGATTGGGAAAAAGCAAATCGCATTTGTCGACATGTGATTCTAAGTACATTGTCTAACCAACTGTTTGACGCATACTTTCCAATTAAAATTGCATCCGAAATTTGGGAAAGTCTGAATAAGAAATATATTCTAGAAGAGGCTTCTACCCAAAAATTTACTGTTGCAAATTTTCTAAATTTTCATATGACTGAAGATAAAGATATAACAACTCAAATTCATAAATTTCATATTTTACTTGATGATTTGAAAAATGAAAAAATTGATCTTCCTGAGTCTTTCGTTGTGGGTTCTTTAATTGAAAATTTGCCTGGTTCTTGGAAACATTACAAGAACAATTTAAAGCACAAAAGAAAGAAAATTTCACTGGATGATGTAATAATATATATTCGAGTTGAAGATCAAAACTGTACTAGAGAAAAATCTGAACTGAATAAAGGGTTGTCATGTACTGCTAACTTTGTTAATAATGAAGTTAAAGAAAATAAAGTTTATACTGATCAGTCTAAAAATAAGTGGAAAAATAAGAAAGGGAAAGGAAATAAGAATAAATATAAAGGAAACAAAGATATTAATAAAAAGAATTTTTTTGCTATGTTTGTGGAAAACCTAGTCATACTTCTCCTAAATGCAGGCATAGGAAGAAACAAGCAGTGGATTCAAAGGAACCTTCAACCAACCTTGTTACTGAGGACGTATTTGTGGCATTTGTCAGCATTGTCAGCATGGGATCATTCCACCAGAATGATTGGATCATTGACTCGGGGGCTAGTCGCCACATCAGTGGCAACAGAGATGCCTTTATGACCTACACTGAAGTAGGACAGGAGGAACATTGGGTTTTCATGTGCAACTCAACTGCTTCTCCTATGACCGGAAAGGGCAATGTCATGATCAAGATGACTTCTGGAAAAATTCTTCTAATCAAAGATGTGTTGTTTGTCCCAGATATCTTTGTTAATTTAATTTCTATTTCTCAACTTGTTAAGTTTGGTGTGAAAGTGTCCTTTGAATCAAACAAGGTCATTCTCACCAAGTATGGGGACTACTTAGGCATGGGTTACTGCTCAAATGGTCTCTTTATGTTGAATGTACCAAACTCTTCTGCTAATGAAATAAGTCCTTCTGCTTATATCGTTGATTCTTTTGATGTATGGCACAGTAGATTAGGACATGTTAATTTTAAATATTTACAACACATGAAATCTTTAGGTTTACTAAAGGATATTGATGGTGTTGTTAATTTAAATAATAAATGTCAAATATGTGTTGAAACTAAATCTACCAAGAAACTGTGTCCTCAAATTTCACATAGAAATTCTGAATTGCTCGATTTAATTCACACTGATCTTAGAGATTTAAAAGGAAATCTATCTAGAGGTGGGAAACGTTTCTACATTATTTTTGTAGATGATTTCTCACGATATACAAAATTATATTTACTACATTCAAAGGATGAAGCCTTTGGAATGTTTATTAATTATAAAATAGAAGTAGAAAATCAACTCAATAAGAAAATAAAACATCTTCGCTCAGATAGGGGTGGTGAATATGATTGTTCTCCCTTTAATGAATTTTGTGTGAACCATGGTATTATACATGAATACACACCTCCATATTTGCCTCAATCAAATGGTATTGATGAACATAAATATAGAACTCTAAAGGAGATGATGAATTCTATTTTAATCAATTCAGGAGCACCCAACAACTTGTGGGGGGAAGCAATTTTGTCATCTTGTTTTCTTTAAAATTGCATCCCTAGTAGGAAGACAAATAAGACACCATATGAATTATGGAAAGGATATCCTCCTAATTTGAAATACCTCAAAGTGTGGGGGCGTCTAGCTAAAGTCTTATTAACTGAGCCTAAAAAATGAAAATTGGGATCTAGAACCCTAGATGGTGTTTTTATAGGTTACGCTCAGAATAGTGCCACATATATATTCTTGGTTATTAGAAGTGGCAACAATGTTGTAGAACCTAATACAATTGTTGAATCTAAAAATGCTGAATTTTTTGAGCATATTTTTCCAATGAAAACTCCCTTAGAAAACTTGGCAAATCCTTCAAATGAAATTTTAGAGAATATCCCAAGTACATCCAATTCTAATGATGTTTTAGAATCAAATGATATAGAACCTAGAAGATCCACTAGGATGAGGAAGGAAAAGAATCTTGGTGATGATTTCTATTCCTTTATAGTGGATAATGACCCTCAATCTTACAATGAAGCTATTAATTCAACTGATTCCTCTTTATGGAAGGAAGCAATTAATAGTGAGATTGAATCTATATTATTTAATCATACATGGGAACTAGTGGAACTTCCACCAGGTATTAAACCCATTGGGTGTAAATGGATATTTAAAAGAAAATTGAAAATAGATGGGACTGCAGATAAATACAAAGCTCGTTTAGTTGCCAAGGGATATAAACAACAAAAGGATATTGACTATTTTGATACCTTTGCTCCTATTACTAGAATCTCTTCAATCAGGATTTTAATTGATTTGGCATCTATTAAGAAATTAATTATACACCAAATGGATGTTAAAACTTCTTTCTTGAATGAAGATTTAGATGAGGAAATTTATATGGATCAACCCAAAGGGTATGTAGTTTCGGGAAAAGAACATATGGTATGCAAACTAATCAAATCTCTCTATGGGTTGAAACAAGCACCTAAACAGTGGCATGAGAAATTTGATAAGGTCATTGTATCATATGGATTACATATAAATGAAGGAGACAAATGTATATATTCCAAAGTCGATAACCAAGATTGTGTTATTATATGTCTCTATGTAGATGACATGCTTATTTTTGGTACTAATATTAATATAATAAATAGTACAAAAGGCTTCTTGGCTTCTAATTTTGACATGAAAGATATGGGAGAGGCAGATGTAATTTTAGAAATTAAACTTATTAAAAATGACGATTGCATCATGCTATCCCAAGAACACTATGTTGAGAAAATTCTCAATAAGTTTTCAATGTTTTATTGTAAGCCGGTAAGTACACCTTTTAATCCTAATTGCAATCTCAAGAAAAATAAAAGTAATAGTGTTCAACAAGTTAAATATGCACAAGTAATTGGAAGCCTGATGTACTTAATGAATTGTACTCGTCCAGACCTAGCATATGCAGTAGGGAGATTAAGTAGATATACTCAAAATCCTAATAAGGATCATTGGGATGCTCTACGTAGGGTCTTAAGATACCTTAAAGGCACAATTAATCATGGATTGATTTTTTTGTGGATCTCCAAATGTGCTAGAAGGATTTTGTGATGCTAATTGGATTTCAGATTCAGATGAATTGAAATCTACAAGTGGCTACATCTTCACTATGGGTGGAGGTGCTGTCTTGGAAATCTTCCAAGCAAACTTGTATAGCTCGTTCCACTATGTAATCTGAGTTTATTGCCTTAGAAAAGGATGGAACTGAAGCTGAATGGCTAAGACATGTTCTAATGGATCTTCCCATTTGGGAGAAACCTTCTCCACCAGTGATTATACACTGTGATAATCAAGATGCCATAGCAAGATCTAAAAACAAAGTTTACAATGGGAAGAGTAAACATATTTGTCTATGTCACAATATTGTGAGGCAGCTTGTATGTGATAGCATAATCTCTATGGATTATGTAAAGTTAGAATTAAATTTGGCCGATCCTATGACAAAGCCATTAAGTCAAAGACTAGTGAGTGATACATCGAGGAGAATGGGATTATGCCCTTACCAAATGTCCAAGTGATGGATACCCAACCTTCATGAACGGTGATCCTGGGAAGAAGGTTCAATGGGAAAAATGAAGTCACTGGATGACTCAATGTGTTGTAATAAATGTATCTCATTCTTATGATGTAAACAACAATTTGCAATGATTCCGTTTAATATATTTCTTAATGGATTTCATAGCCATTAATGGTGGTGTATATACTGCAATATATGCTTGATGAAAGTCCAACTATATGAGTGTGGAGTGGGGTCATTCCTATTGAGATTTGGGCAAATCTCTATAGCATTCATGAATTTTCCCAGTAGGAGCATGGCCTAAAGGCGCCAATCCATAAGAAATGTAATTGATTTTATGAATGTCATGTGAGTAATGTACCACTAATCAGATAAAGGAGTAATTGATTCAAGAACATAGTTCCACTAATCTTCTACAGATTATGTACATCTACTCTATGCTTTAGTTCAAAGAACTCAGTTCTACCAAAGCTTATGCATGTCATTTGTTTAAGTTCTTCCAGTGGTCAACTCGGTTTTTATATTGTTTGTTTTGAAATAGTGGGGGATTGTTATACTTCTTTGCTATATTTCAAACCAAAAGGGAAAAGGTTTAGTCCCATATTGCTTGTGTTGGAGACTTCCCTCCTCCTTATATATGGACCCTTGTCCATAGTACAATTGAGGAATGAAAGGGAATAGGCCCTACGCATGCGCATGGTGGGCCTTGCCAATGGGTTTTGGTTCGGCCCGTTCCGGAAATCCTTTAATCGGGCGCATCGGCGCATTCGCATCCCGCACGCAGAGGGGTGCAAATACGGTCTCCCGGAGCCCCTTGTGCGGGCGCGGCCCCAGCTTGATTTTGTCCTTCGGTTCATTGAACCGTTTTTTAACCTAGGCTGCTACAATGCACCTATTCGTTTGGCAGTTCCAAACCGCACCGTGTTTGCAACCGAACGCTTCCTTTCACACTTCCTTTCCTAGTTATTTATGTTTGTTTTCCGCTGTCGTTCGGCACAGACAAAAAACTTCTCTCGTTTCTTCTTCCTCTCTTCTCCTCCGCCTGCAGTCTGTCCACTGGAAGGACAATCAGTTGCCTTTCGCTCGTTGTCGTGACTGTGTGTGCGCGCTTCACGTCGGCAAATGCCGTTGGATCCTGGGAGAGTAGCCGCGCAGGAGACTATCACATAGGCACTCGCCATCGAGTACCGCAGAAATACTCTTAAGGACAGTGCTCTCTGCATGCCTCAACATATCTCAGGTAAAAGCTTTACTGTTAACGACTTACATCGCGGTTTGTACCCTATTACGAACTACAAATATCAGTTACACATATATACAATGAAGAAAGAAGAAGCACACAAATATTTGCACTGCAACTCTATTTTTCTTTTCTCCTGATGAGAACAAACATCCTTCGGAATGATCTAGCTAACTGGTTTATATATTAAACCAGACTAATTTGTTTATATATTAAACCAGACATCTTGTGAGTAAATGGTCCAGTCTACAAATTTAGCTTTGTGGTTGACTTCCTGTTGAAGCTGATGTTGCTCTGTTGTCTCATTACATAAAATTCTTTTTTAGAATCATCCAACATGGTCGCCTATATTCAGAAAATAAAAGAGACACATATTTTTCAAACTGTGATTAATTTAGAAAATTAAGCTGGAGAGATCATGTTTACATAGAGAATCCTGTCATGTGTGTCCAATACATCTAATTTCTTATTTGGTGACCCATTGCTCCATTGGGTTTCATGTCATGAGCTCGGTAGGTTGTGCTCATCAGCTTCTACACTAGCATTTCTTCTCACAGCAAGACATATTGTATATTGCTCTAATGCCATCTCTATTTGATTGGACGATTAAGTATATTCATAATATTTTGTTAACTCACCCACGTACAGCTAACTACTCACCAGCATCATTCTAATAGTTTCCATTACTTACTGGATGGGCTTGTTTGCTTAATTATTTAGTGCTACGTGCATGAAACTTTTCTCATCATTCGTTGTTCTTTTTGGTAAGTATCACAAGACATACATGTCAAAGATTATAAGGACATGGTTCAAGTAGTTTGATAGCTCACAAATTCATATAGTATACCAGCCCCACAACCCTCTGTCTTTTTAATTTATTGAAGGCAAAGTTGTCATCATCAGAAAAAAAAATGGAGAACAAGCTGGTGGCAACAATATAAGATACTTTTTCGAGGGGGTTAAAGGAAGGTGAAATGATTACTTAACTTGGATGATCACACAAGTATTGGTAACTACAATTATCTTTGGCCTACTTTAGTGACACTCAAACAATATTACATTTCGTGTCCAACAGGATCAAGTAAACAGTTATCATATGTATATCAACATCACAAGTAGAATAGATACGTAAGACTGTGGTAGTAAAGAAAAAACATAGAACATATGTTAATCTTTTACATACACTCGTGATTACCATTTTGATCATGCTCTACTCAAAAGCTTTAAGACATAATTTTTTCTCATGTGCAGGAATTTCCATATGAGTCTCAACCAAAAGGAGTGATCTTGAATAGAAGAAAAACTTGAAACAGTTCAGATTTAATAACCATCAACATATCCGTCCAAGAATACAATAGAAGTTGGAAAATCAACCAATATATACTTTAATTCAGATATTATAGCGTATCAGTAAGATTGCACTGCCTGTATAGGGCACATTTCATTCACGATCACAATTTTACTAAACAAATTGCATTGTCACTAGGTAAAATTTTTTGAGTAGCCTTGCACTTAGCACTATATGTATCCTTTAAGAAGATTATTATGCCTTAGAAGTAATCTAGTTGCTGCTCTGATTTCACTTTGAAGCTGATGAGATTTGTAATTTATCCATTCTTCCTTTGACATTGTTCTAGTCTTTTCTGAATATTTTCTTGCTTTAGATTCAAGATGGAGCTACATGATCTGTTGTTGGTGGACTTAATGATTAGTTGGAGTTGGTACTCCATGATCATCGAGATGGGCACAAGAGGCAAAACAAAGAAAAACTTTTTGTATGTATTTTAAAGAGTATCCCGTTTTCTAAACCGACTATGTTATTCTACATGTGTTATTCTGAACATAGCAACCTAGGATTTTTCCTTAAATCTAACTTTAAAGTATTATCCGCTAAACATCATTTTGTAAACACCCTAGGTGAATATATTTTAATCCTTGTTTAGATTGAAAAGAATTTAGATACCATCTAGTTGCCTGATAAAAATCAATAGAAATTTTGTCTACGATCATTCCAATTGTATCGGGTTGACGTACTAATTCAGAAATAATGACTATGAGAACAAAACATCAGTTAGGTTATAGATACCGGTATTGATCTGGAACATGGGCAGTGACTGCAATATCCAATGAATAGGGGTAAAATATAGTGGATCTCCACTTCCACATGGGATGCAAACTACATTTTCAACTCATCTCCTTCAGGCTTCAAACATATAGCTTGTTCAATGTTGTGGCTATGAACATTCCAGCTAACTATCAGTAGTTATGAAACCCACAATCAGCATACACTACTCAGAGGTTAATCTGTGCACCATCTCTTTCCTTCATCTCATAAATTTGAAAGATACAGAAAAGACATGTAGCTATAAGTATCCAGTCTTTTGTTGACCTGCAACTAATCTTGTGTTAATTCTACAAGGTCCTTTTACTACATGATCCTTGCTTGTCGAGTTGGAGGTAGATCACAACCAGTGTACTGACTGTCATGATCCATGCTTCTACTAGGATTTGTGAAACCCTGCTAAGATCCTATGCAGATACTACTTGTTCATGATTGTAGTTGCATAGGGATCTGACTTTGTTGTTTGTGATTTTACTCCTTTCTTGTCTAGTGATTGGTCTACATCTTTGTTGACTTACTTTCTAGGGTATGGTGTCCCCTTGGTGTTATGCAAACCTATGATATTAAGTTAAACAAGAAAACCTCTAAGGAATATTTTTTCACTGTGCGGGCAATCCTCTATGGCCGACATATTTGGTGTGATATTGACTAGGCTTCCCAAAAGTCCATTGTTTTAGATAATAAACTTGATCTTCATATATGGTTAGGTGTTGGGCCTCATACCGAGACTATTCCATTTCACACTATGATGGATGTTCTTTCATTAATTATTTTCGAGGAGAGACATCTTTGTTTTCTAGTGTTCTTCAATGGTGATATCACTCACTGTCCTTGGAGCATAACTGTAACTTTTTCAAGAGGTAATTTTTTCTGTATTTATATAATATTTACTATTTGTGGTTGCCATTGTTCAAATCACATTTTCAGAAGTCATCTTAATGTCAAGACCACACAAAAAATGACATATAGCAAAAGTATTATATACTTGTTGAAATCCTTCTAATATAGCATATATTGTCTCTCAACCAAGTGGGTTCTCTATTCAAAATTTCTTATAATATAGCAGTTAAGATGCAATTGCAAAACTCCAACTGGATCCAATAATATCTAGTTGTCACACTATTCCAGAAGACAGTGTTATGTCAATGTAGAAGGATGGTGCAAAAATTGGAAGTCACTTCATTTGGATGTATTTCATATGTTTCCATGTCTTATGTTTAGACCGAACATCTGCTAAGTATTTTTGGTGTTTTTTAGTAAATATGCTACATTATAGGTGTTGTTTTTTGTTATTTGTGCATTTTTATTCTCTTTGCTGGTTTGAGATTGCAATAGTGACACTCTCTTAAGGTGGTGAAGGGACTTCAGCACCTGAGACAACTAACTTAAACTAGGCTTTCAGACATTTTCTTTGATGGTTAGCTTTGTGTAAAGTGTAGGTTATTTGTTTTTCAAATTGGGACAAATGTATTTCTTTGTCAATATTTCACAAGGGATATCTACATACTAAGTGCAAGTGACATGATACAGTTTATTTGTATTGCTCCATTTTTAGAAGAAAAGAGGCGTCAATCTGTAAAAGCACTAAGAGAATCGAGATACCTAGTTTGAATATTTGATCTTCAATCTCTCACTGTCATTTGCAGTTGCTTCTCAATCTTTAATTTCTCATTTTTGAGAAAACAAATTCCATCATTTAATGACTTATTAATTTGTACACGCTGAGTGACTTCTACAATCTTGAGTCACTTGTTTATCAGCTATGAAGCCATGACCTTTTATTTGAAGGTCATATAGTCTTCTACATCTGTATAAAATTGTAGCAAACTGATAAAAATAGAAATACTACACAAGTTACCATTTACTAGCTTATACATGGTCTCTAATATATGCGTCAAACTATTTTTTTAATTTCTTCCTTTTAGAAAACAAAAGGAGCTTAAAAATGTATCCTCATCTTTGATAAATTTATGCTAATCTATTTATGATTGCAAATCAAATACTTGTGTTTGCTTCTAATTTTCATTTCACCCTATTGTTCATATTCCTCAGGTCTGGAAAACTTTGAGTGACAAGTCATGATCGTATACATGCCATATATTTTTCCATGAGAAAGGAATGGAGGTGGGTGAGTTTCAGCCACTACTAGTACTTGCCACATCACTGATACGCCTATGTTTCTATCTTAGATTTGTGTTGCTTGTTGGTCACTAAAAATATTGCAAATAAAACAATGGAGATCAATACCTCGGGTCTTGCACTTTGGGAATGCATATGAAACAAGAAAATGTATAGACCTCTATCGCATTGATACAATATCTATTTTTTAATTTTGTTAAAAAAATTCTTAATGACTAGTCATTCCTTGTTGTATTTGACTCACTTTACTTATGATCTTGTATAGAACCTATTTGGTTGGGTTGCATGAACTTTTTGCATTTGCTTTAGTATTCACTATTGGGTGTGTCCAATCTGGTCCCATTTGTTCTGCACACTCAATTGATTTGAGCCTGTGTATGATTTTTCAGCCTATGAACATTGCAAGAAAATTCATGTTTGACCTGAGACCTTCCTTTATCTCTTAAATTACTGTCATATTTAGGCCTCATCTCCAACATGGTTTTCTTTTTCTTCTGCTACTAGTTTCCAAATGAATCTCAATTGGTTTTCTCTTCGTTGGGATTCTCTGAGTGACCCTTCTTGAAAGAGATATTATTACACTCTTGGCACTTCATGGTAGTCTATTTAGTTTTAGTACTAGGGTCATTGTGAATCCATCATTTCCCATCTCAAGTGTTGCACCTTTTTGCCTTTTTTTCCTGCTTAGACCATTTTATAGAATGTGGATGATCAAGAGATAAAGAAAATGAGAATGCTTCAACTATCTAGCAAGCAGTCATTGACCACAGTGAGGAAATTGAATGAATATTCAATCTATGTAAGCAACTGGTGTAGGAAGAAGCATTTATATTTCCGTTGACAAATTATTAGGTTTCCTAACTCTGATAAAAGTTAACAAACAAATCCATTTTTCATTAACAAATTGTAAAGTTTGCTAAGGCTACTTATGTTGTTATGGAAAGTCATTGTGAGTTGGCAGCAGTTTCATTGGACATTTTGGTTTCAGACCCTGTATTTGAACCATGGTGAGCTCAGACTTGTTTCCACTGCTAATATAATAGAATATGTAGATATCTTTTCTATTAACTATCTTTCTGAATTACAAATGCATAGATACGCTTCATGGACAAAGTCAGCACATGCCAGAGAATATGCCTTCAAAGATGAGAAGTCAGATTCTAATTTGGAGGATGAATGGGTAAGAAAGGCTGGAGGGGCTATGTCTCAGGCTACTATTTAGGCTTAGATTGCAGTGCTGGTTGCAGCTTTCAAAGAAACAATTGTTACTTCTGCACCTACCACTACTGATGTTCACTTACCTAATGCCATTCCAGTTCCTACTTTAGCCAACCTTCAAAGTCACCCAACACTCCCTATGGCTGCAACTCTATAGGTTGTCATGAATTTGCAACACAATTTAGTCAAGATACAAGCGAATGCCATGCTAGAACACTAAGGAGCAAGACTCGAAATAAATGATTCACCTCAAAATGCTCGCTGGAAGGTTACTCATAAGGAGACATTGGCCAATCAGAAGCAGAGCATGGAAAAGTTCTCTATTTTCAATCAAGAAGAGCAATACCTTAGCAGTCTTTCTCTTCTTATGAGTTTATCAATGTTATCATATTCATTGATGATATAAGTGGTGGAATTAATATAAAAGAAAAATCAAGATAGAAGAAGATGCACATGATCATGTGGCATATAGAGTCTGAAGTGGATAGAAGTAGTCAGAAGAAGATATTCTATACATGTATCTTTTTTCCGTGCATATTGTAAAATAGGGGCCATGTTAATGTCCTCCCTGTGTGTACTCACTGTTCAAATATAAATAAAAGTATCATTGTTGACATTGTAAGAACAACTCGATCTTGATTAACATCATCTTTTTTCTTTTTGAAAACCCCTCTATATTGGCTAGCGAATAACTGGATACATAATGTCTCTTACTACATATGTATGTGTAGTACATGGTGTCTTTCACTACACACTAGCTATAATTACATGTGTATTAAGTGCTAATTTTTGCTATAGATAAACTATATATACAAATTGTAACCAATGTCATCTCTCCCTACATATCATAGCTACAAATTGAATTGTAGTCATATATTTAGCTACAATGGAAACTACATGTTTATGTGTAAGGACATTTTTTACCTACAATTAGGGTTACATATCAATTTGTAGCCAGAGGAGTAACTATGACGTCCCCGGATTTTATAAAACTTAATCTGATGCGTGACGCCCAAATTGAAACCCTCACCTCAGCGAGCATCCCAATTTAAACATCCCACACTAGGCTAAGAAGAAGAAAATCATAGGAAGTCAAAAGGAAACAATCAGTAGCACATGCACATGAACAATAAACAAACCACAACACATGTTCACCATTCAACATATAATTACAGCATGAATTCTTACAACATTTGATATTACATATTGAATAGCAAACTTAAACATATACATGTACTACCACTAAACTGTAGGATCTTAAGACAACAGGTCCACCTGAACATCAGCTCGCCACACAACTCTCAACTATACTAGATCTTCAAGAGCACAACCACAACCTAAACAAAAGATTACATGCGGTACACGTCAGCACAATATTCAAGAATATTGTACTGAGTACGCCTACGTGTCTTTTATATACCTCTCATCATATCTTGGCAATAAGATAAAACTAATACTTGGTAGCATTAAACAAATATAAGAAAAGCATATACTTGCACAAAGATATTCATTAACAAAAGAGAACACATATTTTAAGATCATTTTCCATTATATGCTTATGCATCTGCCTACCAATGGAATAGATGCATCCAGGCCTCATGATCTGCTTACCAAAGAGATAGATCATTGTACATGTGATCTGCTTACCAAAGAGATAGATCACTCACTAGAACTATGCTTACCAAAGAGATATAGTTCTTTCATATAATGGAACAAATATATTATGTTTCATGTGTTCATAGCCATAAGTACGGAAAATCAGGCAACATATCATACAAGAGCAATCATTTCATCCAATACCATATGCCAAGTATTTTACTACTCATATAACACAATCATATTGTATAATAAGCCAAGTAAGAGGTAATGGCGTACCTTCCAAAGAGACATCCTAATCACATATTCCTGATATTAGATATATCCTCATGTCAACTATATCTTGGTCAAACCCCTGATTAAGGCAAGATCATATACTAGCATCAGATTCTCATCATCTTACATCTTATCTTAACCCTAATCGTGTTCATTAGAGTTTCTCTTAGTTCATTAGGATATGTGTATCATTACTTGTATTCATATCTTATAATTATCTCACTGATGTCATTTTCCAGATTACATCTCATTATCAAAGTCCATCATCTGAACATTAGGTTCCATATCCTTTTTGTGCACATATTAACCCTAGGTTACATCATTAACCTAGATTAGGGTTTTATAACATGTATTAAGATTCATATTCATATAACATGGATTATGTTCATCATTATGATCTCATAATTAAAACTGAAGTTTCATATACTGAAATGAGCTTACTTTGTGAATTTCATCATTTATTGAGAATGTGTGCATTTATTGCATTTTATTTAGGGTTACAAGCCCTAATTAGCCATATGGAGTAAATTACATGATTTCGTGAACCATCATCGTAATCACTGACATCCACTGGATTATAAGCATGAATATTGATTTACTGACATGTTATCATAATTTTAGTACATCACTTGATATTTATTATCCATTAAACAAGCACTACACATATTACATGATGTCACTAAGATTAGTGCTTTAAAAGCCAGATATTATTATTCTAATGCAATCTACACAATTTTCTGAACATTTGGGTACTTTATTTGTATTTTTCTGACTTCGGATGTATTTACTATGCATCATACAAGATCTAAGAGTTTGTGAAGGTTTTACCTTTTTCGGCCACTCAGATGTTGACACGTGTCCACTATGAAATCGGCTCCTTGTTTGGGCCGGTTGGTTCCGGGTTGATTGTCCGGTTCATGCTTTAATTTCTCCCCTTAGTCTTTCTTTCTCCTTTGGTTTCTTCTGCTCGATACAGCACTGGGAGCGTGTGTCACTGTTCGCAGATCAGAACTGCCACAACCGCAAGGTTGGGTCACGATGAGGACTCCGGCAAGCTAGTGATGGCACGCAGATGCACCTCATCATCCTCTCAACACGCCATCAGTTGTACAGCAGCCTCCCAGACTCCCATAGCCACACGATCCCCCTTCTGCATGAGGTCACCATCACCAGTTGTTGCCATGGCTGGGGAAGCTCCGCCTACCTTGCTCTAGATGCTCTGTGTCTCCATGACCTGGCACGCACAAGGCTTCATCCATGCGCCTTCTACAACGTCAGCCTCCGGGACTCGCTTCTTGGGTGGGGATGGAACCTTGCCTCCTCAGACTTCTTCTCCAAGGAGCTCAAGCTCGTCAGCTGTCACCACCACCACATCAGTAACCAAAACCGTCTTTGTGTGACTCCCTTGACCTTAGACTTCCAAAGGTGACTCCTTCCTACTCGGTGCTGTTGTCGAGGATTGCTTCCGTTGGCCTCCTCACTGGCACCTGGGTCTGCGCCGCCATGGTGCACCGCCGTTGTGGTCGACTCCGGCGAGGAACCGCCCACCTCCGATCGTCTGCTCGACCTCTCGTGTTGAATCTGCAGCGGGACACGCCCAATGCGAAGCCATTCCTCTATTCTCCAGCGCCTGAGACTCCTTGCTGCTGAGCGAGGCAGTGCGCTGTGGTAGCTTCCTCCTCCTGCAAGCACTAGGTAGGGTCGTCATCCTCCTCAACATCTATTAATGCCTCCTCAGGTTGTGCCAAGGCCAGGAGGACCTACTCAACTACGGTGGGCTCCTAGTTCGGCTCTAGAGATCATCGCCTGTCAGGTAGTCGTCATCAGATGTTGTGGTGGGGGAAAGAAGGTGTAATCTCCATTCTGCTGCGTTGGGAATCAGGGAGGACGGGAGGTGGGAACTTCCTCATCTTTCCACGATAGTGATCAAAACTACAAAACCGTTTCGTTAAGTGGAGGATAAACGGCCGGTTATTTCACCCCTCTTAGACCACGTCCTACACGCCACCATGTCGTGGATGGTCACTTCCATATCTACTGCTACAAAGAAGGAAAAACCAGAGTCATTCGATTAGGTAATCTAAAGGTTTGCGGTCCATCCACTTAGTCGATCCGTGGCTCACGCACATGATGTCTGACATCGCATGTGTATTAAACTTGATCGATCAACCATTAGTAATGCACACCATTACAAATTTCCAAACCTAAATAGCTTCGTATATGATGCTCTAAACTTCATATAAATTTAACCACGGCTTTATCATACCTAAAGGCACAACCTATTCAAATTTGGTACCATAAATCAACTATATGACCAATCAATTAAATACCTCAAAAAGGCATATAATAAGGGGGTATAAACTTAGGGAGTTTAATCATAATATCAACATCTGTCACCGTCTAAACTTATGTCCAAAGCACTTATAATTCTCCAAATAATTTACTTATGTCATTGGACTATTAAGGACTCTAAAAGTCCACTCCATCACATCCTACACACCTTAAAAGAAATTTCGTCCTCAGAATTAAGCCAGAAATTAAACCACTTTGTCACAGTAACTAACTACAACTTTGAAAAATGTAGCCTAAACAATTAGCTACATGGGTATTAGCTTCATATTCTAAATGTAAGGATAAATGTAGCCAAAGCTTTTAGCTAAAAATTTTGGGGATTTTGCTACAATTTTTTTTGTAGTTAAAGACAATATTTTTCGTAGTGGATGTTCATTGTCTGGTTGATCATCTTGGTAGGGAGGCCAACTTTTGTGAGAGTGTATTGAATAAATTGTCAATTCATGCGGTCAAAGGCCTTTGATAAGTCATTTTTTATAAGACATTTTTTCCTTTGTTTTTGTTTGCCAATTTATACTAGTGCTGAAGTTTTTCTTATAATAGTATAATTACTTCTTAATGATGTAGGCATTTTTACTTAGATGAAAAAGTTCATCTAAAAAAAAGTACTACAACGGTGTCTCAATATGTGGAGGGGTTGTAAGACCAATCTCACTAGATATCATATAGTTAATGCAAAGAATAATACTTCTATCACTAAGCAATACACTTCTGTTGACCCTAGAGTGTGGAAGAGGTTCCTTTCATATAGGATACCAAGTGAGCTTAAGTAACTTGATATACTAGGTGACTTTTTTATTATGCATAAGTATGTTTAAAATATCCATGAGTTGGTTATAACATTACATCTTTTTTGAATTAATCAAAATATCTATAGGGAACAGAAACACAAAGAATGTGCACAACCATCAGTTGGAGATTGGTGGTTATTCCTTGTGCCACCAAAACAAAGAGAAAGCAGTATTTCCTGAGATGAATCCACAACCAAAGATATAATTTTGTGTCCACCATAACATGAGGGGGGAATTTTTGCTCAAACAACTAGATTAGGAGAAATTTCCAACCTTGTAACTAAGGATGTGACACTGGAAATGGTGAATGTCAACCCTTTCAATGTTGTGTTTATTTACATTCTAATTGTACCTTTTACTAACTAGTTGTTTTAGTTATGATCAGTAAGAGATCCATGGTAAAAGAAAGGAAGGTAACAACATCCCTTAGGGCCAAAGGTATGAACTGATAGTTGTAGTTTGACTCCAAATCATCCAGATTGTGTCATAAGAGTAGGAGATGGTGTAGGTATGAAATCTTATTTTGACTCCTCCCAACATCAATGCAAAATCTAGTCAAGGGAATATAGATGGTTTATCACATGACGAAATAGATGATTTAATACAATAGAATGTGCATGAAGAAATGAATAGATATTTATTTTAGTATTCTCATCCTCCTCAAACATATCACGTAGTACCGTACTCTGATAAAGAGGTATAATATCATACTCAAGGCATTGAATGCTATGGGAGTAATCCCAACGACTCGTCAGACCAATCTGCTGTAAGTTTAATAGTGGTATAATATTGTGCTAAATCCCAATGACTTGTCAGTTGTATCATTTGTATAAAATCATTCAAATCGTACACCGGTACCAAATGTAAACTTACGATTGTAAATCTTAAACATGAATATGTGGTAGAGGACAAGGTCTATTACCACCTTGGTAATGTTTTTTGGCATTCTTGGTGTATATGTCGTACTTTTTTATGATGCAATGAGAGACACACCACTACCAATATCTAATAATGAATATTTCATATTAGGACAAGCACATGGGGTGGTCTTAAGCCCTAGCTTTTTGTGAGGAAGTCTAACAAATTCCTGTTACATTTATATTTTGTGAATATCTTATGTATGTCGAAGTAGAGTTGATACAAGGAAAATATAATAGATCCAAAAATCACTAACACAAAGGATGCCTATGGGTCATCCTCTTAATCCTAAACTAGTTTTGGTTCCACAACCCATATTTGATAGACTAGGGAGTAAATTCACTAGTACAGAAATGGCTTATAATGTCACATTTACAGGCGTCGGTTGTATACAAAAACCGACGCCTAAACCCTACAACATTGATTGAATACACAAACTGACATCTATCTGTGAAGAGCGGACATACATGGATATCACTTTTTATTTAGCGTCGGTTCCTCAATAAGCAACCGACGCCTAAAATCGACCGCCAAATCTGAATTTTCCAATGGAAAAAAATTACCTCCAAAATTTAACATAGGTGTCGGTTGTCAACAAATCAACCGACGACTAAAGGTTTTTTGCGAGACAGAAATTGGACCCAATTTCATCGTCGGTGTTGTTGCAATAACTGATGCTGATGTGTTTTTGCACGCTGTCCCCATGAAAATTTTCACCCCCATTTGGTGTTTGTTTTCTAGGACAATCGATGACTATGGTCATAATTCGAGAACATTTTTTTGTCGCCATATGTAGATAGACATCGGTTTTTCTAGTTGAAACCGACAACTATCATTGAACATAGGTGTCAGTTTGTTTATGGTGACCGAAGTATGATGTTATAAGCATCAGTTGTTTTTAATAACTAATGCATATTGTTAACTTAATAGAACCCGCGCGAAGCAGACTCTTCTCCTTCCCCTTTCTCTCTATTTCATTGCCGACTCTGCTTAAGTCTGGCGATTTGCGTGATTCCTGTCGCCGCTCACCATCGCTGCTGTTGTGCTCGCCGCCGCTGTTGTTGTGCTCTCCGCTCCCTTCTCCTGCTCGCCTACTCGCCGCCTCTGTCCCTTCTCCGCTGCTGCTCGCCGCTGCCTACCGCCGGACTACTTCCTGCCGCTGCTACTGCTCGCCGCCACCTACCGCCCCTACTGCTCACCTCTGCCTCTTGCTCAGAACATGAGCTCGTCGCCGCCAGACAGGTACCTTTCTCCACCGGCTGAGCTGGCCACCGCAGCTGACTTCCAACCCCCTTTTTTCCGCTCTGTCTCCACCTGGAATAGTTGTGTAGACCTGTGGGTTCACGCAAACCCTAACAATAGCCAAACGTGGCTGTTGTATATGAACCAGATGATTACTATTATAAAAAAAAAATAGTTCAAATCCTGATAAGAAGAAAATGAGGGATTTCACAATTAAGTTCACAATGACATAGATGCATAGTGTGTTAGTCTTTGATACCAACTGTCATAAAAGTGTTATTACATCGATCCAATCCCATTTCTTGGTTAGACAATGATAAAGTAATTTAGTGTGACTGCCCCTAAATAGCTCAAAGTTCACACACAACTTATGTAATAATTAAATATAGAGACGAAGAAAGAAAGACATATTAGATTTAATATAGAGAAGCCACATTATCATTCCCAAATATTAGTTTATCCTCATGGACTTTATATTCGGTGATTCTTGTACAACAACCATACATTATAATCATTAAGTAGAAAGTAGTAAAAGGCCATCTAGAACCTTAGTCACTAGATGAATAATGGCCATAAATGTGTAATGAAAGATGCAAGAAAAAAATGTTTGGTTGGAAAATAATGAGTTGATCTTTTGTTTATCTTGCAATATATATTATTACTAAGCAATTATTTCATTATGCAGTCCATTTTTTATGATTTGTGTTTTTATTGATCTCGTCTTGATTTTTCCCTATTATGGGGCATGTCAACATTATTCAATATTGATGAGTGCTTTAAACCTAGGCATGTCAACATTCTAGGGTCATATGGGGCATGTAAAATTTTGCTTCTATTTAGGATCAACACAATATTATGCAAGTCATGAATGAGAACCAACAAGCTATAGTTGAGTTGACTATTCATAAGATTCATTGAGTCATCTTCAAGTGTTTATCTATTTGAAGACTCACTAATACACCAATTTGGTTTTAGTAAAAGGGAAATACTAATGCACTCACATGACATGCTTGGAATGTAAATGATGAACTTTGCCCTAGATTGCCAATCATGCTTCTAAAGACATCAATAATCACCCTAACTTGAAGAACTAGGATATGAATAATGAAACTAGGATTGTATGTATAAGAATGACAACATATGTATTTGTTGGCCTAGAAACCCGCCCAAGATTTACTCATTAGGAGTAAATCTTGGATAGTCCCCAGTTTGGGACTGTTCTTGAACACCTAATCTCACTTAGGATGTAAGTGTATAATGTGTATTGGGTTTTCAAGAAAATTGCGATAGCATTTCCCCGTTTGTTCTCTAAGTACATATGTACTTGGAGAACAACAGGGAAATGTTGTCGAAATTTTCTTGAAAACCCAATACACATTATACACTTACTAGTGAGATTAGGTGCTCAAGAATGGGATAGGTGGTACACAATTATTATATATAAGACCTTAAACCCTCAAGTTTTAACCATAAACTCTAATCTTTTAACCCTGGACCCTAATCTTGTTCTAATATATACTTGTTTTCTCTTTGATCATAGAATGGACAAATCATGGATGTTCATTCCAAATCGCTGCACCCCCAGAGTTTATTTTTGGTTTTGATTAGTTTATTAGATTTTCCGAGGTACATAGGAAACAACCTGGAGATAGGTTCTACTCTCCATGTAGGCATTGCGGTAACAACTTGAAAGTCAACACTGGTGATGAAATCAAAAGTCATATCATGTGCAACAGGATTGTACAAGGCTATACAGAATGGCACTACCATGGAGAGATTTCAAACCTGAAATCAGTGGATGTCGATAGCAGTGCTTGTGTAGAAGAAGAAATTGCCTTCGATGACGTAGATGTGAATGAACTAGTTCCATTGGACATCGTTGATGCGATGCTGGATAGTTGTGGGGTAGAGCACACCGATCCACCTCCCATGTTTAGAAACATTGTGCATGATGTTGAGATATTGTTATACACAGGTTGTAAGTTTACGAAGTTTAACACTGTGTTGAGATTGTATAAGCGGAAAGCTAACAATAGATGGAGCGACAAAAGCTTCACGTCATTGTTGTCTTTCTTGAAAGAAATCCTTCCTGAAGGAAACGAGCTGCCAATCTCAACATACCGATTAAAGAAATAGTTGTGCCCAATGGGAATGGAAGCCAAGAAGATACATGCATGCCCAAATGATTGTGTATTATTTCAAAAGAACTATGTGGATTTGAAATATTGTCCCAAATGTGGTGCATCAAGTTATAAATTAATGACTTTGGGGGAGTCCAAAACTGGTTCTCCTACCAAGGTGATGTGGTATCTACCTATAATACCTTGGTTTCAACGCTTTTTTGCCAATCCGATAGATGTGGAGAATTTGAGATGGCATGCAGATGTTAAAAACAATAATGATGGGATCCTACGACATGCGTTTGATTCCCCACAGTGGAAGAAGATTGATTTATTGTACCCTAAATTCGGTGAAGAAGTCAAGAATCTAAGACTTGGGCTTTGTACATATGGGATGAATCCATACAAGACATTGAGCAGCCAACATAGCACTTGGCCAGTTATGCTTGTTATATACAATCTTCCTCCCTGATTGTGTATGAAAAATAAGTATGTTATGCTGTCGTTGTTGATATCGGGCCCTAAACAACATGGAAATGATATCAATGTTTATCTTGAACCTCTGATTGATGACTTGAAGAAACTCTAGGGTGAAGGTGTGATGACCTATGATGCTTCACGAAGAGAGACATTTTGTTTGCACGCTATGTTGTTTTGCACTTTGAATGACTTTCCAGCATATGGGAATTTGTCTGGATATAGTGTCAAAGGATCTAAAGTGTGTCCTATATGTGAAGAGAACACTGATTCAATACAACTAAAACATGGCAGCAAGACTGTATATCTTGGTCATCGAAGGTTTCTTCCAAAATTCCATCCGTATCATAGGTTGCACAAAGCATTCAATGGAGGGAATGAGGAATGGAGTGCACCTAAACCTATACCAGGGGAGGATGTTTATGAAAGAGTAAAAGACTTTGCCAATGAATTTGGTACGAGATCACAATGTACGATGGCAAAACGGAGTGACAAATCTTTATTCAAGAAGAAGTAAATATTTTGGGATTTTCCTTATTGGAGTTCTCTGGCAGTCAGGGATTGTATCGATGTCAGGCATGTTGAGAAAAATGTCTGTGATAGTGTCATCGGTACTCTGTTGAATATACCAAGTAAGACTAAAGATGGGATAAAATCTAGAATGGACCTACGTGAAATGGGAATAAAGACATAATTAACATAAGTAGTTAGTAGTGATCGGATAACATACTTACCTCCCGCTTATTACACATTGTCGAGAAAGGAGAAGAAAGCTTTTTGTGAATGCTTGGTAAATGTTAAGGTGCCACAAGGTTACTCATCCAACATCCGTACATTGGTATCAATGAAAGATCTAAAGTTGATAGGTCTTAAATCTCATGATTGTCACACCCTAATGCAACAAATAATGCCCGTGGAAATTTGATCTATATTGCCGAAGCATGTAAGGTTTGCAATCACCAAACTTTGTTTATTTTTCAACAGTCTGTGCAGCAAAGTTATTGACCCTAATACTCTCGATAAATTGTAAAGAGAAGTGGTTGTTACCCTATGTCAGCTTGAGATGTATTTTCCTCCTTCATTTTTTGATATCATGGTACATCTTGTTGTCCACTTGACTAGGGAAGTGAACATGTTGGGACCAATTTTCTTGCATTGGATGTATACCTATGAACGATACATGAGCATTTTTAAAGGTTATTTTCAAAATCGTTATCGGCCTGAAGGGAGTATTATTGAGGGTTATGTGGCGAGAGAGGTTATGGATTTTTGCAATGACTTTTTGAGTGGTAATGACACTCATGTTAATGACAAGAATATTGAGGAGCATTTTGGCAAAGGAATTTTGGGATCACAGATGAAAGTAATCAGCCATTAGCAGTTGGAACAAGGTCACTTATATATTTTACACAACATCGATGAAGTGAGTGTTTATATCGAGGAACATACCAATTTCATCAAGAGACAATATCCTCGAGCCAATTCAATGTGGCTTGCTAGAGAGCATAATAAGACATTTATTAAGTGGTTTGAAGATAAAGTCTTACATCAACTATCTCAAATACCATATAATCTTACTGAAACTATCAAATGCCTCACCTTTAAACCAAAATTGAATGTTATGTCTTATTAAGGGTTTGACATAAATGGATTCTCATATTACACAAAGCGTCAAGATGATAAGAGTGTCATCCAAAACAATGGGGTCACCCTTCAAGCGTCTTCATTGTTTTTTGCAAGTACAAAGGATAAGAGTCCACGTGAAGCTAAAATGTCATATTACGGTGTCATTGAAGACATATGGGAGTTTGACTACGTAGATTTTAGAATTCCGCTCTTTAAATGTAATTGGGTTGATAACACCAAAGGAGTTATAGTGGATGAATTGAGTTTCAGATTAGTGAACTTTGAAAAGATTGGCGAGAAGGGTGAACCATTCATATTGGCATCACAGGCAAAACAAGTATTTTATATCTATGATCCTGCAAATGATAAATGATCAGTTGTTCGTCATGGTAAAAGACGGTTCATTGAAGATCCTATAGATGAAGAACAGTACTATGATAAGTATGATGACTCCAGTCCATTATCAGTTGGGTTGCCAACACCACCAAATATTGAAGCTAATGATGACTTGTATGTGCGTGGAGATCACAATGAAGGATTGTTAATTGATAAAAGATCGCAATATTAGAGGCATGCATGTTTATATTTTTTATATGTTTTATTTTTCTGAATGTGAACTTTACAATGTAAACTTTACAATGTGAATGTGAACTTTACAATATGAATTACTTTACAATGTGAATGTGAACTTTACAATGTGAATTACTTTACAATGTGAACTTTACAATGTGAATGTGAACTTTCAGATGGCTAAGCATTCTCCTGATGATCGTGTTGATGATTACCATGAGGGTGAGGACGTCAATGTGCCGTCTCACAATGTATGTTTTAAAAATATACCCCTGAGGTTTCTATCTATATGTTCATTTATAGTTATATCATGTAAGTGTGTTTTTTTGTCAAATTTTCGGTTGGTGATGTACCCCCTGAAGAAATTGGGGCACTTGATGAGCAACAAAAAAATTTGAGAAAGTGAGGGGCATCACAATGATGAACAAGTTACTACAGCAAAGGGGCAATGGACCCAAACTGGCTGTGGATTTTGATCATGCAGGAAATCTAGTTGGAGTGAACCGCAACTCATTTATTTCATATCTTGGGGTTCTTACTCGCAGCCATTGTAGTCCTATTTTTGAATCCTGGCATAAAGTTCGAAGGGGAAGAAAGTCTTAGTATGGAAGGAACTATGTGTGAGTTATTATTATTTGCAATTCTATTTTTGTAGATTACTAATTTTTAGGATACTAGTTAATAGCAATTCTATTTTGTAGAGTATATTTGATCTGGATGAAAAGTTGCATCGTAAATGCGTGATGCAACGCTGTGGGAGGGTCCTAAGTAACTATAGGACAAATCTCACCCGAGATTACATATGCGATGTTGAGAAAAGGTTCTTGATTGATTTCCAATTCAAGACATTGATCACTTTTTGACTAACTCTACACTTATAATTTTTGTTTGTATTTACTTTAAAAAATAAATTTAGGCAGAAGGCAGCCACTGAGAAATAGAACTACCTGGACACCAAAGACTGGGAGGAGTTTGTTACCCAAAGAAAAATGGATGAATTCAAGGTATTAAGAGCCACTCCCAATTTAATTAATATGTGTTCTTATGTATTCACCTATTCAAGATTAACCTTTAGTGTTACTAACCAAATCAATGTGCTTACTAACAAGGATATCAGTGATTCTCAAAGAGCAAGGCGTGTACTGAATGTGCATGACCACACAATGGATCCAAGAGGCTATGCAGGCGTTCATCAAAGACTATAGGCTGATTCTACTGCTCAGTCTGCTGCTACTCAGGAGTCCTCAACTATTGGTCGCACACCTCTACCTCGCCATGCTATGTGGATAGTTGGGAGGCAAAACAAGAAGGGAGATATAATGAAGCCCGCAACTGCTGAGGCGGATGTAAAAATGGTAAAATTCAACTCTTATAGTAATTGATCGATATTGGTTGTTGTTATGTTTACTTACCAATTTTTCTTGATGGCGATTAGTGGGAGCTGCACGAGTAGAGGAAGGAAGGCAAGTTCATCCTTGAGGGCACAAGGGATGAATTTTTAGTTGCTCTGGGTAACCCAGAGCATCCTGGATGTGTTAGGGGTGCAAGCACTGGTGTGGGCATCAAAGCATTCTTTGGGACATCCCAGCAAAAACCTGTCCCAAAATTGGGACTTTCACAGGTTGAGGTAACCTATTCATTTTTTAGGATGTTATTGCGAAAGGGAATTCAATAATCGATAGCTACATTTATTTTATCCATGTATAGGTAGATGAATTAATTGAGAGGGAAGTCCAAGAAGCAATGGTGAAGTGGAAGGCGTCTCAGACGGCCACTCAGACGGTACATGTGATGTGTCGCACTTCTATTACTCCAACTACAGAGGTTGGGAGTAATCATGTAGACCCACCACCTAGCACATCCTCTGTAAGTATTTTTATGACACAGTAGCTAGTCTTTTCAAGATGATATGTTTGTGTATATATGCATATAACATTCTTTACGTAAATTTGTTGGGGTTGAAGCCATGTTGTCTAAAAAGTCAAGAATATATCATTGCAGAGGCACAGGCATACCCAGCCCTTCCAGGGGAGATGTTTCATGGGACTCTAGTACCAGCTGGTGTGGTTCGTGTGAGCCCGATACATATACTCCCCGATTGGAGGAATCTTCAACTGCCATATGCCCACTCGGATGCTGAAATGCTTGGTGAGGCAAAAGGCAGAGTGATAATGTGGCCCAAAGCGGATGTCGTCTATATTAATATTGTATGGTAAATTTACATTCTGTTAATTTGTTAGTGTGTATATATGAGTCAATTGATCTGAAATTATATATACAGGTCAAAAAGATGACACCTGCTACATCTCGGCCTCCACATCCACCTCCTTAACTACCAAGTTGGCTTCCAAGGGACCTACACGCCTCATTAGGTCCTAATTGTAGGGGTATGGCAGTATGGATCGGCGAAGATGATCGAAATTTCCCTATAAATGTTACAATTCCACAGGATGTTGCAGGTCAATCATACGATAACAATCTATTTATACAAGTTTTGCATATGTATTAATGCATAGGTATTAATGCAGGTCAATCATACGAAAACAAGCTATTTATACAAAGATATTTTGGAGTTGTTTCATTATAATTGGCTGAACACATCTATGATAGAGCTATGGATATGGTGAGCTCTTGTTTATACATCTGTATACCTTATTTTATATATGGTGATCTAGTTTCTTATATATTAATGCATACGTAATATATGTTTTGCAACCACTTACACACGATATGTACAGATTTTGCATTTTACCATGTGGGATTTTTGGTTCCATCTTTGATTAGTCTTGTAGATACAGACCCTTCTTCAGTTACTTCATATTGATGTGCTGCTTTTGACTATTTTGGTAAAAATAAGAAGACGGTGATAATAGCTCCATTCATTGTCGAGTAAGTTTACTTTGCTTATAATTTGGACTTAAGAAAATTACATTTTTATTGTGGATTTTGAGTTATTAATTTTTAACTTTCTTACTTGTACTGGTAGGCATTGGGAGTTACTAGTTATTGTCCCCAAGATGTTCACTGTCTATTATCTAGATCCTGTGGGGAATGAATTGAATACATTATATGGACACGTGATGAAAAGGCCATTATTCTCGTAAGAAATATGTTATATTTTTATATCTGTTAACATCTATTATTACATTACTATTTAATTATGCAATTTAATGTGTTACA
This sequence comes from Alisma plantago-aquatica, assembly GCA_963693085.1. NCBI lineage: Eukaryota > Viridiplantae > Streptophyta > Magnoliopsida > Alismatales > Alismataceae > Alisma > Alisma plantago-aquatica. The sequence continues at coordinate 430,290,550 of OY856413.1, forward strand.
TTAACATGTAGGGCTTTACAAGAGTTCAAAAAAGCTGGAGGAAAGGTCCCCAGGAAAAAGAATCAGCCACTAATTTGGGAGAATGTGAAAGTAATTTCCCGACCCCAGTGTATATATTATTTATGTGAATTGTGCTTATTTGTATTTTTGAATATTGGGTATGTTTCAATTTATAGTGTGCTACACAAAACAACAGTTGGGTATGTGCCTACTATGTGATGCGATTTATGGACCTAATCATCAAATATGCCGCAATGGAAATCGATACTATACAGAAGGTATTATATATAGTCTCATTAAATAATATGAGATATATCAATCTTATTATATATTATTAATTATATATATATACGTTATTCACTTTGCAAGTGTTTAAAACTGACTTCAGCACAGGTGGAAAGTTATTAGATGTACATACTCCCTATACGAGGGAGGAATTAGATGTTGTAAGAGAAGAATGGGAAAAAGCCCTACAAGTAGTGGGAATTTTTAAATATAATTGGGTATCTGATGACAATGATGACAATGATGAATAAAGAATGATATTTTTGAACTTTGTTCTCATAATTATTTTTGTGTGAATGTGAATGACTTTTTCTGAATTGTCATATGTGTGAACGTGAATGACTTTTTCTGATCAATACATGAAAGTCTGAATGTGAAAAAGAGATGAAATGAATGGAACTGAATGTGAATGTAAATGACTTTGCAAGTTTCTACATGTATCTGATCAATACATGTGTCTAAATGTGAATGACTTTGCAGGTTTGTGGCCTGTTGTTGGCCGATATCAATAGATGTTGTAAACCTGCAGTTCAGAACTGAAATGTAGATTCTGCATCCTACTGACCAGCCATACAACAGGCCTACAAACTGATAAGAAAAAAAAATCAGAACATAGGTGCCGATTATTTGTATAAAATCGACAACAAAGCATACAACATCGGTTATTAGCAAAAAAATGACATCTCTTCCATGGTTGGCGTCAGTTATCTGTAAGAACCGATGCCTAATGTGGCCAGGTACCACGACCATGTTGGGAAGCAAGGTCGTGCTGGCAGGGATATGGCGTCAGTTATTGTTTCATAACTGACGTGTTTAACCATGATATAGTGTCAGTTTTCTTTACTAACCGACACTTATAGTTCCCTTGTTGGTGCGTTTTTGGTGGCGAGAAGGGTTATGGCGTTGGTTTGTGTTTAATCAGTGACATCTTTGATCATGATATAGTGTCGGTTTTCGTTAAGAACCAACGCTTATAGTTCCCTTGTTGGCACATTCTCGATGGAAGGAAGGGTTATGGCGTCTGTTAGAAACTGACGCTGAAGGCGTCACCCTTTAGCGGCGCCCACTTGGGTGTCGCTTAAAAACTGATACTAAAGGCTCTAAATAACCAATGCCAAAGGCCTTTTCTGTAGTAGTGATGTAAATCCTTATGTCGATTCGTATCTAATCAAAGACCAAGGTGGAATATGGTTATCAAAATTCTCAAGATCATTGTAGGCCAAAAGCATGATGTTATTGTCTTCCTTATTAATATTTTGAAGTAGTTTCAATATGACATGATACCCCCAAAATAGAAGTATGGATATGGTGAGAGCTTATCAAGAAACAAGTTAATGTGAATATATATCCTTCGTTGCTTTCTATATATTAAACAATTACAATTGTTCATATAGCTATTTATATAAGGAGATTTAAATCATCAAATAAGCAATGTGACATTCCTAATTCCTTTGTTGATTAGCATGGTAAAGGATTATGATTCTACAGTAGAATATTTCTCATGTGCATTTAGTTTTTGCTAGTGTGGGTAGAACCTAATTTTAGTTCACTTTGATATTTGGTAAGTACACATTATGTAGTTATGTTTCTTAACTTGTAACTTAACTTATAAATTATCCTTCAATATAGAAACTTGTTTTTTGTCTTTCTCTTTCTTAGTAGGAAGCACTTGGAATTGTTGGTGATCACTCCAAGCTTAATGATCATGTATTTTCTTGACCTATTGGGAAACACATCAAAGGGACACCCATGAAAAATCAAAATTATGGAGTAAGTATAAGTATTCAATCGTCAACACATTAATTAATAGGTCTTTGTCATGATATATATACTTAATAAATTGTACTATGCATATAACTTATGGGGGTGTAAATGAAATATCTGACTTCATAAGACAAATGGAAATAAAAGTGAAATCAATAACCTATAAGAACTTTAAGCTAGCTTGTTTTCTTAACAACTTATGGTAATATTCTTTTTTTATTAACTTTTTAAATAACTTTTGATTAAAATGCCTTATACAAGACAAGTATTGGGTGTGTAGATACTTTGTTATCAAGTATATGTAATTCATTGTTAGGATATTTCCAAAGAACATCCAGACACACAACATGCAATAAAGGGATCATAAATTTAAGGTGTAACTTGAATTTTAATTATATTTTATTTAATATTATAAAATGACATGCATTCCTTTGGTAGGGCTTTTGCATTTAGTCCAACACACTTGAAACTCTACATGATGTTCATGAGGACTAGGATATTGATTCATAAAAAAAGTTGAATTAAATTTAGATGTATGATTAATTAGTTCCAACTCTAATTTATAAATTTTCTTTTAAATTAGACTAATATGTGAATACAATATTGTATGTCAAGTTTGCTTAATGTTTTTGTAATGATGTGTTATATGTGCATGTTTGTTAGTGATGTGGATGTGAGTGAGTGCATGTATGATATGTAAATGATGAACAATTTGTGAATCTATATAACTGGTGAGTGGATCATGTGAATGCAAGTGAATATGTGCATGATTTGGTGAGTGGATCTAGTAAATGCAAGTGAATGTGTGTGTGATTTGATGAGTTCATGTGAATGCATGCGAGTTTGAAGATTGCCTGCTATGAATGTGAAAATTTAAATATATTGCATGTTGTATGTGAATGTTTATATTGCAGGTTTGCTGATGTCCGACTGAATAGAAAATATGTATCTTGCTACTTTGTGATAAAAAATATCTTCAACATTAGTTGTTTATATAAAATTGAGGATGAAAATTGACAATGTCAGTTCTATATAAGCAAACCAACATTAGAGATATCTCCATAAAACAAAGAAGTACCGAAAATTTGGAGTCTATAATGTCAATTTACTAGGAAAACCCACACTATGTTTTGCTGATAGTGTTAGTTTTGTTTACATTCTTCAATTATTGTGTATATGGAATCCATTTTCTTACTTAAAATTGGATGATATATGGTTGGTATTATAGCGGCACCCATCTTGTGTCGCTTTATAACTAGTACCATAAGACTAAATTGACTTATAACTAGTTCCATAAGCCTTAATTGACTGAAGCTATTTCCATTCTATGTAGTAATGATAGGATATGGAAACTTAACTACATAGTCTACCTAAGTGATGTGACTATAATAAATATATCTATTATACTATCTAGTGTGTTAGCACTAAGAATATAACACTCTATAAAAATCAAACTTCTGATTCGTATATATAGAAAATGAAGTTAATGATTACTATCTTCATCCTATATAACTACCAAATAATGTGTGTTCTTCTTGAGTCAGGTTTATCCATTACTTATTGTATCAATAGTTAAAAAGTCCCATTATATGAATTATGTTCTAAATTTCATATATGGTTTTTTTTGGGTAAACTGTTGTCTCTTTTATCATCTTTTTTGTAAAAAAATGTAAAAGAAAAGGAAAAAGGAAATATGTACATAGCCATAAGTCAACAAATGAAAGAATGAGAAAATAAAACCAGGGCAAAGAAAGATATTGGGTCATCAAAACCCTAGGGATAAAAGCACAAGGAGCATACTAAACCATCCAGAATGCATCATTAGAGCACCAAAGGATTGAGCTTAGAATAAGAAAAGACGTTAGAAAATCAGTTGAGAACAAACTAGATTACTAAAGCCTATCCAAAACCAGAATACCACACAACAAAGAGAAGATAAAGGTCAATAGGAACAACTCTTGTAGGGTACTTCTTGATGAGATAATCTCACCTAGAAGGCAAGAAGGGCCACCAAAAATGAGTAATCACCAGAGACTTGAGCTCAAAGAATAGAACATCCTTAGAAGTGATCAGGACACCAGAGGATCATTTTTTGGAAAACAAATCAGAAAATCAGCAAGATAAGTGCATGCAAGATACTTAATTACTAGAGAACCTAAGCTCAGAGAATAGAACATCCTCAGAAAAATCACAAACAAAAATAAGAACCCATTCAAAGCAAACTATGATCATCAACGCATAGAATAGAAACCAAAATATAACTGAGACATATAAACAATGTGAGTTAGCTAAAAACTAAAATCTTGGTTTCAATAAACTTCCAGCGAGCATCAAAACCACTATTTTTCTCCTCATGTACTCACATATTCCTTTCTCTCCAAAGATAAAACATCATGATAAGATAGACAACTGTTGTAAGATTCTTCCTGATCTTTATAAGATCATTCCAACACTCTGGAACAACCATAAGAAAACCCTTAGCACACACAATTATCCAAATGCTGCTAGAAATATGTGCATTCAAAAGTAATATGAGAAGTATCTTTATAATCTCCCATATATAGAAAATAGATTGAAGCAACTTCAATAAATCTTCTTCTTGTATAGTTAGACGTAAGGCCATGGACACTTGGATAGATACTAGAACTTCAACTTTTTCTTTTTCTTTTTCTTTATCTTAAAGTTTCATATACTTATCCTCAAGCACCAAAATGAGCCATTTTCTGTCCACCACTTCCCTCCTTCTCCCAACCTCGTTCTCCCTCTGTGCTTCTATGAATTTTTTAATCCAAGTAAGAAGAAAGTGGGGATCTTGTTGGAAAAAGGATCTAGGGTTGCAATTGACTTCATTTTAGGATTGAAAAAGCTTCCTTCTAGTGATCTTGACCTAAAAGAGTAAGAATTCCCTTCTTTCCTCTATTTATTTCTTTGTTATCCTTCCTCCTAGCTTTCTCCATGTTGGAACCTTTATGTTCCGTGGTATAAATTGCTCTAAATCTCTAAAACCCTACCTTTCTTGCTCTTTATGCTTAGGGGTTGCTCATTTGATGAAGAAAGGTGCTAGATGGACGAATTCATAGCTTATTCTTTGATTTTATACCCTACCTGCTCGAGTTTTCTTCTGTGTGGGGTTTCATCTTATCATTAGAGGCAAGTTTTATAACTTGCTCCATGTTTATTGCTTATCTTAAGCTTTCTGGATCATGTTCTTGCTTGAAAATGATGATTTATGCTCTAAAAAGCTATGCTTGACTTGGATTTCGATTTTTATAATGTACCATGTTCTCATTTTAGTTCTAGATGAACCTGTGATCATGTGTACGTTATTCCTAAGGTATAATATGACTTGGATGAGGTTGGTTTGACAACCTATGGTGCTAAGAACCTATCAACCAATGGTCATTTTTAGGGTTTAAAGCTGATTTCTTCTATAAACCCATGACCCAAAGATGGTACCATTGCAACAACCCTATGGTGTTGTCTTCATGATAATTGATGGTTGCGATCAAGGGTTTCATATGATGGTTACAACCTATGGTCACCCCTTAGGTCAGGTTCTGGATCAATTAGAAGTTTAATGATCAACCATTAAGTACCCTACCGATGCTATCAATCAATGATGACATTAGCTTAATATTTGATGTTGATTAATGAATATAGTGTTGATCTAACGACCTATGGTGATTTAATGATCATTAATGATGGTGGATCAGGTCTCTACAACCTATGGTGAGTTAAGCATTGTAGTTGTAGCATCAATTAAGCCTTAGACCAATGGTTTCTTGGGTCACTTGATGCAAGTCAGGCCTATACTGTAATTGATGGGTTTAACATATGAACTTGACCCAATCATCAAGATCTAATGTTTATTCCTCCAATAAAGTGGAATGATGGCTAATGTAATATGTTGGTCATAATAACGTGATTTAGATGGTTTCCTTTATATGATCAACTTAAGGAGCTTACTTGTTGACAATGGATGGCTTGTTTTAAATGAACAGTCGATTGTGAGTTTTACCCTACTTTCAATAAAACTTTTTGTGTTGTTAATAAAGGAATGTCTAGGGTTAGATGGTGACTCTTTATAAAGAACAAATTAAGGACTTCATAGGTAGTTTATCCAAGGTGTTTACTTATGTAAACAACCAATGGGTCTTACCTTTTAAACATCCAATGGTTTTGGGTGACATTGTTGTAACAAGTCTAAAGTCCATAACAAAGAAAATAACAAAAACATAAATCAATAAAACACATATACTAATAGTACTTACCAGTGAAATTTGATTATCACCTTATCCATGAGCAAGTTTCCAAGAAGGAACTTTCAGTTTGTTACATTTTTGGCAAGGATCAGTTCTATCATATTTACGAAACATGTTACCTACTACTGCTTTAATCTCCTTTATGATTAAGTCAGCCTAGCCACCTCTCCTTCGTGTTTATAGGGGCTATAAACTATAGTTCTTCCCAGCAAATAATGGACATTCAACTGCTGATTGTAGCTAGCATTAGCTGTAGCTTCTTTGCAATTATATTGTATTATTCCAGGGATTATGATTTCAACTCAAGCCTGTGTAACAATTTTTGTATTATTTGAGGAACACAATTCATACTTAAGCTTATACAAGTCACTTATAATATAGGTTGCAGATGCATGCAAGAAATATAGGATGACATACATTATGGTTTCTACTTTATTTTCATAACCAGCTTTTGGTTAGAGTGACATGTCAATAACCTCACTAAAGATAAGAAAATAGGTTGTTGATTATGGGCTTCTTTTTTACCCTGAAAGCCTTTGTTTCCTCATCCAAACCTACCACCTTTCAGGATGTTTATGACCATGCCTTATCCATGGAGAGAACCTTAGGAATGGGATAGGGATAGCCACCTAGTCTAGCCTACCTAGGACAAACTGATGTTGTGCTGAAAAAATGTGATTAGAGAGGAAAATCCCATAATAATAATGGAAATAAGCATAGAAATTGACATAAAAGTCCTAGAAATCTTTGTTCCCTAAAAACAACTAGGGACATAACTAGAACTACAACTAAGGATCTACTCAGAATCTCATTTGAGGCCTAAATAGAGGGCAAGATCATAATCCCAATGTTCGTCTGTGTCTCAACTGTGTAATCGCCATTCTAGCCAGTGAAACTACCCAATACTAGTTTGTCACTTCTTGTAAATAGGAGGGACATTTTCGATACAATTGCCCTCTTCCTCCTCTAGCCTGGGTCAAACAAGGCAACCACATGCCTGTATTTGCACTAAATGTGGATGAGGAAAATGCCAAAAGGAGCAAGCTCATGGAAGGTATCATTTAATTTGAAATTATTTCCATAATGCCTTTATCATAATTAACTTGTGAACACCTTACATCCAACATATGTGTATATATGTGTTAGATGCAATTCTATGATCATTCTATTGTCAGTATTTTATACTCTAATTCAACACAGACATATGTGTCTAAAAGTCTAGCCTCTATGCTCAATCTGGAGATACGGGACTTAGGGTACATACTTGATATAACTACCCCCATTGCGAAAATAAGAACCTCATACTATATTGTTGAAAATGACTATATATCGTATATTAGTCTTCGAATAGAATCATATTTTATACTCCTAGACATGGTAGACTTTAACCTTTTTCTAGGGATGGATTGACAATATAAAAACCATGTTGTGGTTGATTGTCATTCCAAGAAGTCATTATTTCTATGTCCAATCTTTGTATTTTTTTGTTCCTAGAAGAAAAGATCAAGATAAAAATATTGTCATTTTTTTATTAAAATGCAAACTTTGATATACAAAGAGTGTAAAGAATACCTAGCAACTGTAACCGTAGTCAATCCTAATACAAGTGCCCTAGATAATATTGACATAGTATGTGAGTACCCAATAGTTTTCCCAGAGGATCTTCTTGGGTGACCACCTGATCGTGATATTGAATTATTTATAGAGTTAGCATTGGTTACCACACCTATTACATAGGAACCCTATCAGATGGTTTTTTTTGAGTTGAATGAACTAAAAAAGAATTTGTAGGAATTGATAGATAAATGTAACGTCTGCCCTAGTACATCTCCTTATGGAAAAGGCATTTTTTTTCAAGAAAGGGATGGATCCCTTTGCATATGCATTGACAATACAAGAACACACACAAGCAGATCCCCCACCATGTGTATAGACCTTCTTATCTTTTCTTTGTTGGATTTCCCAACCAATCAAATAATTCATTAGTTGATAGCTACTAAAGGTAGCTCATCCGTGAAGGGGTAAACCCTAAAATACCCTTGGAGAAAACACCTTCAAAACAAGGTTTAAATAGGTTTCCCATGGCTCAAAAAAATCAAGAATGATGAGAGAATATCCAAGGAACATAATGAAAGTGATAAATTGCACAGAAGACCTCTCAATTGGGTAAATTGCAGAAAAGTCCAAAATGTGCATAAAATTGCATAACTTGTTCAAACAGTGTCCAAATTGGACCAAATTTGAAACTTAAGCTTGTATTATGATTTAAAAGTATGTCACAAGGTTATATTAGGGTTATAAGAATTCAAATATGATAATTAAGCTTGTTCAACTCATTAAGCAAGTTTAGCGGCCTTACATAGGGTGAGCGACGAAGTTGATCACATAAGTAGGCGGTTGGAAGGTGGACAACAGAAAGCTTCCAAGACCTCCCTTCCCTTGAGGCGTATCACCATGAGTTATTGATCATATATCCAGGCATTATCACATTTTTTTGTTGGTTCTGCACCAAAAATATATAAAGTGCATTAAGGTTCAGAAAAGAGATGAGTAAATATAAAGCTAAAACAAGAAATTAGAAACATGACAACCCTTAATGTGAACAAAATAGTATGAAAAGATGGGCATAAATATACTCATCAAACTACCCCAGATATAGTACTTTTCTCATCCTGAGTAAAACAAAATGAAAAGGAGGTCAAACAATTGATACTAGGATCCAATCTTTCCTCTCCCAATTGAGCAGACTTTGTGCCCCTTCCACCAAACACGATTAAACGAATCTAGTCCTTTGGTCACATAGACACACTTGGATATCCCTTTATTCAGGCTTGTTCCTTCATTATCTAGACTCCAGAACCTGCGATGAACTGATTTCATCTAAATAATACTCTTGATCTATCTGCACAAATAGAAGGTAGCACAAGTCAGGTTTGTTTGGCTATTTTAGGGAGAGTTTTGATAAGCCCCCTAAGAATGAAAATTTGGATGAAAGGGGGAGGAAGACATGGCACAAACTTGATTCCTAGGTCTCTCCTCTATTTGACTCGAGATCTTATTTGGGATTTAGTTATTTTATTTGTCTATCCTCTATTTGACTCGAGACTTTTTATTTGGTTGTGATTACTGTAACATCCCTGGCCTGGGTTATGTGTTAACCCTAGATGTTTTGCCTAATAAGGTTGAGTAAATACTTAATCTTATCTTAGGAAAAGTATTTAGGGCTCATGAGAAACTTATGTTTCAATTTTGGTCATGTTTGAACAATGTTGAAGCAATGTTTGCTTATTTTGGACTAAAGTGCAAATTACCCAAGTTGAGGGGTTAAATTGCAAATTTTGCATGATAAGATTTTCCTCTGATGTTGAGACATCTGTGGTATGGTTTTCACAAGCTTGTAAAGAAATCCTTGTGCATTAAAACCCAGTTTTGGTGTAAAGTGCAATTTACCCAAAACCTAGGGTTCAATATGCAAATTACCACTTCAACAAGGTCCCTAATGTTTCTTGGCATCATGTAAAGCAAATAAAATGAGAGGGGCGCCTCATTTGAATTAATTTGGAGAGAGAATCTTGATATTAAAATAATCTAGATTTAAGCCTAAGTGAAACCCTAATTCAATTTAGGGCAAAATGAATGTATTAATTAAAGGGATTTCAACCAAAATTAAAATGGTTGAATTCAGATGTGTGTGGATGAGCTTAAAGACTTGAAAAGGCACGAGCATATCCTAAGGAGGTGAAATTCCACTCACCATTATAATAAGAAAAAGAATTTCCACTCAAATATGAATATTCTTATTATATGGGTTAAGGTGCTTAATTTCTTTTCCCTTAATTCATGGATAATGGAAGGGAACTCGGTGGGGATAGAGATGACCTTGCATGAAAGAAACCAAGGGGAAAGTGGTGGCAACAATTTTGTAATTAAAAGACTTTTATAAAGTATTTTCTCTCTCATCAATTTTCTTATAAAAGTACCTTTTCCAAGCCAAAACAAAGGCTTTTTCAGATTCCTTTCTTTCCCCTACTTGGAAAACGACCAAGGAGCTGTGGAGGAGTAGGAGGACGACCCCCAACCTGTTGGTAAGTTTCTTGACCTCCTTTCACCTTGAATCCATGGTGAAAATCAAAAATCAATGCATGAATTCTTCATATCTCGATCCCCTCTTCAATTCTAACCAATTCTTTTCACTCAAAGCTTGAGGACGACCCTTGGAATAGTGAAAGGAGTTGCATCCATGATTGTTTCTGTGATCTTGTAGCTTTGGATCTCAATTGGAGGCGGGTTTTATAACTTGAACCCTTAATTTTATTATTGTTATCAATTCCTTATCAATTGGTGATCATTTCTACATTTTCGAACTTAAGTTTGGTTGATTGATGCAATCTCCATGGAAATCACAGTAAATTTCATGAGTTTGGAGCTTTATGATGATGACATCATCATAAGCAGACACCTCCCCAAATATCTAGGGCAAACGGTTTCAATGTTGAGTCCAAACGGTTTCACTAAACCGTTTGGTGACCAAACGGTTTGCAAACCGTTTGGTGGTTTGGTTTCCAAACCGTTTGGCATGGTTGACCATTTGAGATGTTTGACCATTTGAAGATATATTTTGTGGTTCTTGGATCTTAATCCAATTGTTTCAATTGGTTTGATCTTGAAGGTTTCAATTGTGAATGATTCCTTAATTGCAAACCCTAATCGACTAAGTGTTGAATTTCTAATTGTTTGAGATGATGTTTTGGGTTGATTGACCCAAACGGTTTCAAAACCGTTTGGGGATCACCCAAACGGTCTCAAGACCATTTGGGGGTCACCCAAGACCGTTTGGAGGTCTAGGGTTAAGTATGGCTAAGTGTTTGAAGGTCCAAAGGTACCAAATTGAATTGCAACTAAGTGATGATTAGATAATCAATCCAATGGTCCAAAACCTTAATTGGATGTCATGGATTTTGATGATGGAATGGGCAAACGGTCTCAAGACTGTTTGGATATCAACCAAATGGTCTCAAAACCATTAGGTGGTCATTCAATACCGTTTGAGGTCAGGTCATATCATGTAATGATGATAGTTCATTAATTTCAATTGATTTGGTTCCACAATGTCAACCATTGATGGATCCTCAATTTCAAAACCTAAGTGATGATTTATTGATTATCAAACCTAGTTAAATTGGGTTCAAAACCCTAAATTGAAGTTCTAATTGACTGGTGATTCAGTGGTCCAATTGATGAATGCTTTAGTGGTTCCATTTATAATTGGTCCATGGTTTGAAACATTGAGTCGATTGAGTGTTGAAGTGCCTTTTTGGTCCATGCGGTTTTGATAAGGTTTGGACCAAACGGTCTCAAGACCGTTTGGGTCCAAATGGTCTCAAGACCATTTGGGACCAAACGATCTCAAACTGTTTGGAGACCCAAAGTGCAAACGGTTTCAATACCTACTTTGTCCAATTGGTTTTCAAGTATAACTTGTTCAAATAGTTTTCAACCAATTAATGTATGAGAACTAAGATCATTGAGGGTTTAAGTAATTAACTTTGTGATGATCAACACGGTTAATCCATTTGAACATCTCATGTAATTGAAGGTCCAATATGGTGAACCTATTTAGATACTTAATGCAATTAAAGATTTCAATGGTTAACCCAATTGATCACTTTGTGGAATTGAAAGTTTAATTGGTCAATTCTTTTGAATTCCTTATATAATTGATGGTTTAATTGATTAGACCATTTGGTCATCTAATATGATCAAAGGTCCATTATCTATGTGAATATTAATGATGTAGACCCATGATGATTGTGATGGTTAACCCTAGCTATGTGTACTCTAGAGAAGAGTTGACTTAGATTAATCTTGGAGTAGTTAACATCCTAAAGAGGATGAGAGAGAGAATGAGAGAGATGAATGCTTATATAATTAAGCCCTAATTCTCTCATTATGAATAAACTATGTGATAAGGGTTTGATCAATAATAATGAGAATCATGAAACCCTAATCAATGAGCCTTAACCCTAATTAGAGCAATGATATGTGTGAAACCCTAATTAGAGCAATGTTGTGTGTGAAACCATAATTAGAGAAAAGATATGTGTGAAACCCTAATTAGAGCAATTCTATGTGTGAAACTCTAATTAGAACAAAGTTATGTGTGAAACCCTAATTTAAGGCAAAGCTGAATGTTATCATAAATCCAGGGTGATGATGTAATCCTAACTTAGTGTAACAATGAAGGAAATCCTAATTTAATGGGAATTGTATATCCTAACCCTAATTTGAGTATGAGGTAAGAGAAACCTTACTTGGATGTGAATAGAAAACCTTAATCCCTAAAATGGGGTAAGGTGCATGAAACCCTAATATAGGGTAATGCCACTAATACTATGTGAGGACCTATCATTGGGTGATGTGTTGTGAAATTCCTAATTTTACATAATACTAGGTGAATCCTTGATAAAGAAGGATGATTATGTAAAACTCTATTGAAGAGTAATACTATGTGAGATCCATAAATGTATGGAATATGCTATGTGAATCCTCAAATTATAAATATGGAGAATACTATTCCTAATAATGGAATAGTGATTAATGTTATGAAAAATGTAACCCCTAGAGAGGTTGATGATGGATATCCTTATATTAATAGTTCCTAACTCAAGGATGAGTCCATAGTATTGGTAACGATTGTATAATCTAAGTGTGTGACTAATGACCACTACTTTACATGATAAATGTGATGAACTAGTGCATAAAGTATTAGGATGGGGAATACCCTAATACAAGCTAAGTGTATAAACTCAAGTAAGATAAAGGTGTTGAGGGAAGTGATACATCAAGATATGATAGATATCACACCCAACTCTCCAATACTGGTATACCTTGATGTGTTATAAGTCCAGGATAATTGGATGAATGCCACATGAGATGTGTCATATCAATGGTTACATTGAGATGTAATGTACCCTGTTGAATGTAGGCTAACATGCCTTATGAAAAGGTTAATGAAAATCAATAGACTATGATACAATCATATTCTGATAAAGATGAGAGAGAAACTCATACTTTGTGTTGATAATACATTCAATGATGAATGATGAGAATAAATAAGTATGATTGAATAATTATGTTATTCATATTGATTCCTTACTATGTGAATCCCTAATACAGGGTAATGCTATGTGAAACCCTAACATAAGTTAATGCTATGTGAACCCTAATACAGGGTAATGCTATGTGAAACCCTAGTACAAGATGATGATATGTGAAGTCTTAACACAGAGTAATCCTATGTGAAACTCTAATACAGATTGATGAGTTATGAATGTAATAAGATAACCCTTATTTTGTATAGTGTTGATATAAAAGAGATACCATGACCCCTAAAGAGGGAATAGTGGTATTACTTAGTGTTTGTATGGTACTGATGTGAAAGAGAAATCATGAACCCTAAAAAGGGAACAGTGATACTACTTAGTGTTCTATGATACTGATTTGAAAGCATTATAATTGTTATCATGAATACTAATCATGCAGGGATGATGAGATGAGATGCATAGCCAGGTATGGGCTATGATGTTTGTTTATTGAGAATGTTTTATAGGCTTTATAATCCTTCGTATGCTTTGTGTAGTAAGAATCATTGAACTTTGTGTACTTTATGCAATACTTTGTGTAGCAAGAAATATAATGTGACGCCCCGACCCCACGATTAACCACTAATCACGAGATTAGAGTGTGACACGATGATTACTCTTAATACAAAATCACCCTTAACTTTTTCTTTTCTTGAACACTTAATTTAACTTGAATGAAAACCATAAAACTCAACTAGCATCGAATTAAAATAAAAACTATAGAAAACAACTTTTCATTAACCTACTAAGACTAAAAGCAGGTTTACTTGACATATTACATTTCTCAATTTGTACCATAAAACACAACGGAATATTTGAAAATTAAATACATATTTCACCACATTCTCTCTCTAACCCGTCACATGACCAAGGACCGAGGGGAAAGGACTAAGAGACCTCTAACTAACTATTAACTACCTTCTATGTACTTGGATGATACGATTCTTCAGCCTCCTCGTGCTGACGTTGACCGGAAAAATATTTCAGTAGGTTGGTGAGCTACTGTCTCAATGAGTAGAATTTCACCCAACCATCACTAAACAGCTCATCAGTTTTATTATTCAGATTAATATACAAGAAATACTACACTGAGCAGGTCTAAGCAGTTTAATTTAAATAACAGGAAATAGTAACGTTTCATCAAGTAACAATTACTGCAAAGCTATTGAAATAACTAAATAACAAGGAATATCAATATTCTATTTAAAGAACGATTAATGCAAATCTGAACTCAAAATCCTTTCTAATTCTTTAACTAATCAGAAACTCTGTGAACCTATATAAACATATTTTATCTTATGCCCTGATCATATGTATTGTACTCTACATATGAAGACTCGTAGCGAACTACGATCCCACCGTATAAGACTTAGTGACACACCCGGGAAATGTTAAGTCTGACTTTCCGTCCTGGTCTGCTACAGGACCCACAGGCTCTCTGGCCTCGCGGCACTCGCAAATGGGTGCATGTTGGACTCCTCCTCTAACCCTAGTACACAGGCGGAGGGTCTCTAAGTGTCCGACTGCCTGGGCGTACCCCCAGGGCTAAGCCGGGACGTCTCCGACCACCTGGGTGTATCCCCAGGGTTGAGCCGGGACACTACCTCGAGATTCTGACTGCCTGGGCATATCCCCAGGGCTGAGCCGGGACCCTAACTCTCAGCCCTCGTGTCACCGAGACATTCGGTAAGTGTTGGACACGAGTCTCCGACTGCCTGGGCGTATCCCCAGGGTTGAGCCGTTTCACCCCTAAGGTGCAGACCTCACAAAGGGGTTATACGGTGTCAAGACACCTAAGTCTATTATTTAAATATCATAAAAAGACTTTAATTTGAATTACAAAACTCAGGTTCTTGTTCCGAATCTCTATTTTCTCTATGATCCCACATTTACTGATTTCAGATCAAATCACAATACACTGTCATTCTAAAACTGTCAGAGCAATATATTTCAAATCATTGTAAATTCTGAGAAATTCTCATACCATGCATTCAGACAAATTAGAAATGCATAAATAACCCAACTTATTTCAATTTGGCACATACATAGCGAATTTACGCAATTGAACATCTTATTGCACAAATTAAAGAAATTTAATTCACATATGAGAGTCATACTCAACATTTGTCAATTCTCTAAAATTCTCGAAAAACGTGCACATTAACCCTAATCCTGGTTTGTGCATCACTTAACTCAATTAAGAGTTAATTACATATCACAACACAATTTAATAACAATACTTGAGAATTTCTGGTAATATTTCAGAGAAATGTGCCATTTCATGTAAATATCAATTTACACATATTAACGTCAAAAGATATATGCAATTAGGGTTTTATTGCATATTTTTATTTATTCATATCAACTTTGAAATCGTACATGTGATACTTTATCAGGAGCAATTTAGGTTCCAATGAACCATATAAATCTACTGATTCAATCCATACTGTTCAAATGCTAAATTTAATCATATAACAACGTCTAGAAGAAGTTTATGAAATAAAAAGTCGAGCGACGCCAAACGCTGCCCAACGCCTGATAACACCTATTATCAGCGAAATTCGCGCACATAACTGAAAATATTCAAACGCCTGAGTTTATTAATGATAAATGAATGAAACCCTACTCACTTTGATTTGGACTATCCGGATTCGTCCGGAACTGCGTTCAAGGCCGGATTTTGGGCGATTTCGGATCATCTTCAACCTTGGTATTAGCTCTTTACTGTTCCTGTTCACGGAACAGGAACTTCACGTTCCAACTGAAATCGGCTACTATGCGCTGATTTGGGCTGAATTGATTGCAATTTCCAGAATAGACCTCCTAATCGAAGTCCAAGGCTAAGATTGGAAGCTTTGGCAGCGTCAAAACTACCCCTTCCAGCCACGCACGGCCGTTGGCCTCAAACTGCAGCTTGCCGCTGGCCAAGCTACCAAGCGGAAGCTAGCTAAGAAAGGTAGTAGGAAGGGAAGGAAGAGGTAGGAAGAAGAAAGAAGTAAAGAAGAAGAGAAAAAGAGTAACAGAATTGACTTGCTGGAAGACTACCTACTGATCGCCCCTATGATCGCCCGTGTGGAGCTGCTCCTGTGCGTCGCCTCCACAGTTAACAAATGAACGGATAACTAACAGGGAAATAATGGAAGGTTTATAAAGAAAATAATTGGAATTTTTGCAATATCAACCCTGAAATCGGAAAAGTTCATAACTTTTGACTCGAAAGTCCAAATTAGATGATTTCTTTTGCATATTTTCAAGAAAAATGCCCACTACAATACCAAGGCATGAAAACAATCTAATTACACTATTTTACTGATTCAAAATTCCAATTACATCCAATTATTACTTTACTCAAATTAATCATCTTAATTATGCACTAATTGATCTTATGTGCTTAATTCAACTAAATCAAGTTAATGATGCACTAACCATCACATGAGCACATAAGTTAGCTCAAATAACTTTAATTATGCTCAAATCATAGTACTTACCAATAATCTTTGAAACGGGTCATAACAATCTCCCTCCCTTATAAGAATTTCGTCCCGAAATTCCTAAAAGAGAAAAGGAAACTTGTTACGCATCTCAGATTCAAGCTCCCACGTGGCTTCCTCTAGATTATGATTCCTCCACATAACTGAAAAACACTATAGGGGGGTGAATAGAGTTTTTAAAATTAATTTAACAATTATTTAACTCAAACAACCAACCACAAGAATATTGGACAAGGGGACAAGGATTTAGAGCGGTTCCTACCTTAGTAAATACTAAGGTAGTCAGTCCACTACCCGGTTGCTTACCCAACTGGGATTTGGAAAGAATTTAATTTTATTACCTTGCAAGGACTTTACATAAAATTACAATTCTTTCCCTAAACCCTTCAAGCAGCCTTCACCTTGAAGTAATTGTACCAACCTTGAAGCAGCCTTCACCTAGAAGTAATTGCACCAACCTTGAAGCAGCCTTCCTCCTAAAGTAGCTTCCCGTTGCAATAGCCTTCTTGAAGTAGCTTCCCGTTGCAATATCCTTCTTGAAGTAGCTTGAAGTCCACCTTCTCCTCTGAGAAGAACCTTCTCCAATCCGCAGCCTCCAACCCTAGGAGTAGCAAGGAGAATACAAAGAATAAAAGGAACAAGAAGGAAAATGGAAATTACAACTTATCCTTTGAAGCACAAGGCTTGATTTGCCTATATCAAGCGTGTAGATCTCCTAACCAATGTATATGCACGTGTGATTGTTGTGGATAGGAGATACTATCCTATAGGACACGAAATTAGAGCAAGTAGAGGAATCACCAATGCAAGTGTTGCTCAATTTCTCAAAAGAGATTGCCAATTGTAAGTGTATGCTCAAGTGTATCACAATTGTAGCTTGGGTGTCTTATGGTGTCCTAAGGCATGTCTTATTTATAGGAATGACCTACAAGTGCTTAAGGACGTTCTAGACACTTTCTAGGGGGTTCTAAGTGCTTAACTAGCCGTTAGGTACAAGTTAGTTGCTTTAGCAACGGCTAGTTAATTAATTCTGCAGTTGCTGTCAGAGTCCATCTCGGTCGAGGAATTGTCGACCGAGACACCTACTCGGTCGAAGTTTTGTCGACCGACAGGCTCTCTGGATCAAGTGTTAGCAACGTTCATCTCCAACTGCCAACTACTTTCTTAGCTGTGTCTAACGGCTACTTGGGTCATTCTCGGTCGAGAAGTTTGTCGACCGAGAATGTCTCAGTCGAGGAGTTTGTCGACCGAGATTGACCCTGTTTCAATGTTTCACTTTAAGGCATTAAGTATGTGTATGAGTGTGCATAGGTGACACTGTTGAAGGGGATGACCTATCTAAGTGTAGTGATTGGCTAGGGAAGATCTAACGCTTGACTTACATGATGTCTAAGTACTTGTACATTATATACTTGTACAAGTTTACAACTGATTACATTTCATGAAATTTACAAGCATTCAAGCATATAGATTCCCTAGTACTTTGTCATCCACCTTATTCCTGCAACACTCAAGTAGCTTGTTAGATCGACAAGAATGAAATGTTTGTCATCATCGAAACAAAGAGATTTATCATAATGTCAATTTAGCCAACAATCTCCCCCTTTTTGAAGATGACAAACATTTCCTAAATATGAAATAAGGAAATATAAAGCATGTGAGTTTCATACCTGAGGATTACCTTTTGTAGCCATTCTTGTTTTGCAAGTGAGTGCTGGCTAAGATGTTATGAAACTCATTGAATCATTTATATTTTTTATTTTATATTCTTTCTCCCCCTTTGTCATTTTAAAAAGATAACCAAGTTGAATATTTTATATTTCTTCTCCCCCTTAATTTTATACTATGCTCCCCCTTAGATAGATATTCTATTAGGAACATGGATTTTATATCATTTTTGTCTAATTTAGCCACAATTTGTTTCTCAATCATTTGCAAAGGATGTTAAGCCTTGAAATGATATGAGATCCTGTTAGGTTCATGGCATATGTATTGATTTCTCACCCATTTTACAAGGAATGTTAAACCCTTAAAATGAAATGAGAATCCTTTAATCTTTCAATACATAAAGATGTCTCTAACCAAATGCACGGGATGTTAAGCCCAGATTTGTTTAGAGAGTTCCATTAAGAACATAATACATATCACATTCATGGTTTATTTTTATCTTAAAAATACTAAGGTCATAACCAGCTTTGAGTTTATGTTTGCAAAGTTTTGTAAGTTTCTTGATCTTATAATCAAAAATAGTTTTTGTGAGCTCCCCCTTAATTTTATAATTAAGACAATTTAGGGATTCTAAGGTCACAAATGATTTTTAAGATTTTGACCTTTTATTAGAGCTTTGTGATTTGCAATATGATGAACACATTTTGAATCAAGATACTAAGGTTAAGTTCAATAAAATGATGTCCAAATAAGCATTTTGTCAAAGCTTATTTTAGGTCGTCCTTGACTACGACCATAGCGCCCCTTGGTTAAATTTTATTTCAACCAAGAGGCAAAAATTGCAGATTTCCAATTTAAGCACTCATATGTGAAGTACTTGATTAGATATCAATTTTGAAGCATGTTTAGTGATACTCAATATGAAAACATCCTCTTAAAAAAGAAAGCACGATTAATATCTCAAGTCTTTTAAAGATGCCAATTGAGAAATTTTTATCATCATTGAATTATTTTGCTTGCCTATGTATCATCAAGGATCCATGCATACAATTATCATTACCTATTCGTGCTAACACAGCATCATCATGATGAAAATGATAATTCCATGATTGTAATCACATGATTTCTATATGGGTAGACCAAAAAATACTTTAGGAAAAATCATGTGAATAATGATAAAATAGAAATTTCCTTTTTATTAAGCTAAGCATAATTTCAGTTTTAACTTAAATCAAACCAAATTAATCTCATATAAGTTTCCAGGGATGATTTCCAAAATATATACAGTCATTAATCACAAATAGATAGCAATTTGATCAATTACAAAAAGAATTCAGCAATTTTACAGCAGACTGGAAATCAGTGACATGCTCGGTCGACAATCTCTCGACCAAAGTTCACTCGGTCGACAGATTCTCGACCGACAAAGTTTCTGGAATATTTTCAGAACTGTTAATTTATTACAAGCAAAATAAGATTATGCAAGTTAGAGCTCGATTGTGTTGAGATATGACGTTTGTATATCAAGAATCAGTTTAGGTCAAATCTCAACTAGTTAATTTTAAGCTACTAAGTTTTAGGAATCCAAGCTAAATCATCATTCTTTTTCTTATATGGGCATGAAAATGAATAATGTCCAAGACGCATGCAATAATGACAACTAATAGAGTCAACTTCACTTCTCTTTCTAGGAATTGTGTTCCTAGGTACAAACATAACCTTAGTCTTGGATGCTTTAACTCTTTTGGGTTTATTTCTCCTTGGATCATATCCTAATCCTTTTCTTCCATTATAACTAGAGGAAATTTTCAGAATATTTTCAAGCATGTCATTTCCTTTTAACTCATTTACATTTCTTTGTAACTTAGCAATATCATCCATCTTCTTGTTTATATCTTTCTTTGCTTGATCTAAATCAGATACTAGAGAGTTTCTTTCTTTAACAACCTCATCATAATCTAAATGTGAACATAGAACAGGTTGTTTCTGATAATCATTCACTTGAGTTTGCAAGTTTAACTTTTCTAAGGAAAGAAGATTGCAATTAGCTTCTACAGATTTTAACTTAAGATCATAATCTTCATTTTCCTTTTTGAGATCTTTATTTTCAGATGCAAGAGCAAGAAGTTTAACATTTAAATCATCATTTACTTTATTTGATTTCTTAAGTTTCTTCTTGCACTCAATATATTTTTCATGTGTATCTTGAAGACTAGCAATTAGATCTTCTTTTGGTAGATCAAAAAGACTTACCTCTTCTTCTTCTTCTTCTTCATTTGTTGTAGTAATGAGGCATTCTACTTCTTATTTTCCATCATCACTATCATCACTTGAGTCATCCCATGCAGCTTTATATGCTCTTTCTTTCTTTTTGTGAGATGATTTCTTCCCTTTCTTGAGTTTTGGACAATCACCTTTCATGTGTCCCTTCTTGCCACATTCAAAGCACCTGGAAGAAGAAATACTAGAAGTTTTATTAGTTTTAAAACTTTTATACTGCTTACCATTTACAATGAGAGTTTCTTCTTCACTATCATCTTCACTTGTATCATGATTGTTCTTGGTTGATGCTTTGAATGCAATGTCCTTCTTCCTCCCTTGTTGAAGTTCACGTTCTCTTCTTTCTTCCTCTTCTAACGTTGCCTCATGAGCTTCTAGGTTGCCAATGAGTTGTTCCATCTTTAGTCGGGTGAGGTCATTTGCTTCTTCAATGGCCGTCCGGGCTTGTATTTGGGAGGAAGTGATCTAAGAATCTTTAATACCTGATCTTCCTCAAGAACAACTTTACCTAAGGCATTTAAACCATTTACAATAGAAGAGAATTTTGCATATATTTCACTAATAGATTCATTTGGATCCATACAGAAATGTTCAAACTTTTGTTTAAGCATACTAACTTTGGAATTCTTAACTTGAGTTGTCCCTTCATAAGTTATAGAAAGTCTATGCCATATTTCATAGGTTGTTTCACAGTTTGATATTCTATTAAATTCTCCTACTGAAATTGAACAATAAAGAATACTTACAGCCTTTGCATTCATTTGAGCCGATTTTACCGTATTTGCATCCCACTCTGCATATTGCATTTGAGGAAGCTCGTATGGGGTTGACACCATCCTCCATAAGTCCCAACTGATGCCTTGGAAGTAGAACTGCATCCTTCTCTTCCAATATGTGTAGTTTGTTCCATCAAACGCCGGAGGCCTAGCAACAAGTGTCCCTTCAAGATTAAGGTTGTTGAGCACCCCATCACCCATTCTTCAAGACCTTGTTAGGGTTCCTTGAAGCCTGCTCTGATACCAATTGAAAAACACTAGAGGGGGGGTGAATAGAGTTTTTAAAATTAATTTAACAATTATTTAACTCAAACAACCAACCACAAGAATGTTGGACAAGGGGACAAGGATTTAGAGTGGTTCCTACCTTAGCAAATACTAAGGTAATCAGTCCACTACCCGGTTGCTTACCCAACCGGGATTTGGAAAGAATTTAATTTTATTACCTCGCAAGGACTTTACATAAAATTACAATTCTTTCCCTAAACCCTTCAAGCAACCTTCACCTTGAAGTAATTGCACCAACCTTGAAGCAGCCTTCACCTAGAAGTAATTGCACCAACCTTGAAGCAGCCTTCCTCCTGAAGTAGCTTCCCGTTGTAATAGCCTTCTTGAAGTAGCTTCCCATTGCAATAGCCTTCTTGAAGTATCTTGAAGTCCACCTTCTCCTCCGAGAAGAACCTTCTCCAATCCGCAGCCTCCAACCCTAGGAGTAGCAAGGAGAATACAAAGAATAAAAGGAACAAGAAGGAAAATGGAAATTACAACTTATCCTTTGAAGCACATGGCTTGATTTGCCTATATCAAGCGTGTAGATATCCTAACCAATGTATATGCACGTGTGATTGTTGTGGATAGGAGATACTAGCCTATAGGACACGAAATTAGAGCAAGTAGAGGAATCACCAATGCAAGTGTTGCTCAATTTCTCAAAACAGATTGCCAATTGTAAGTGTATGCTCAAGTGTATCACAATTGTAGCTTGGGTGTCTTATGGTGTCCTAAGGCATGTCCTATTTATAGGAATGACCTACAAGTGCTTAAGGACGTTCTAGACACTTTCTAGGGAGTTCTAAGTGCTTAACTAGCCGTTAGGTACAAGTTAGTTGCTTTAGCAACGGCTAGTTAATTAATTCTGCAGTTGCTGTCAGAGTCCATCTCGGTCGAGGAATTGTCGACCGAGACACCTACTCGGTCGAAGTTTTGTCGACCGACAGGCTCTCTGGATCAAGTGTTCGCAAAGTTGATCTCCAACTACCAACTACTTTCTCAGATGTGTCTAACGGCTACTTGGGTCATTCTCGGTCGAGAAGTTTGTCGACCGAGAGTGTCTCGGTCGAGGAGTTTGTCGACCGAGATTGACCCTATTTCAATGTTTCACTTTAAGGCATTAAGTATGTGTATGAGTGTGCATAGGTGACACTGTTGAAGGGGATGACCTGTCTAAGTGTAGTGATTGGCTAGGGAAGATCTAACGCTTGATTTACATGATGTCTAAGTACTTGTACATTATATACTTGTACAAGTTTACAACTGATTACATTTCATGAAATTTACAAGCATTCAAGCATATAGATTCCCTAGTACTTTGTCATCCACCTTATTCCTGCAACACTCAAGTAGCTCGTTAGATCAACAAGAATGAAATGTTTGTCATCATCGAAACAAAGAGATTTATCATAATGTCAATTTAGCCAAAAATCTCCCCCTTTTTGAAGATGACAAACATTTCCTAAATATGAAATAAGGAAATATAAAGCATGTGAGTTTCATACCTGAGGATTACCTTTTGTAGCCATTCTTGTTTTGCAAGTGAGTGATGGCTAAGATGTTATGAAACTCATTGACTCATTTATATTTTTGATTTTATATTCTTTCTCCCCCTTTGTCATTTTAAAAAGATAACCAAGTTGAATATTTTATATTTCTTCTCCCCCTTAATTTTATACTATGCTCCCCCTTAGATACATATTCTATTAGGAACATGGATTTTATATCATTTTTGTCTAATTTAGCCACAATTTGTTTCTCAATCATTTGCAAAGGATGTTAAGCCTTGAAATGATATGAAATCCTGTTAGGTTCATGGCATATGTATTGATTTCTCACCCATTTTACAAGGAATGTTAAACCCTGAAAATGAAATGAGAATCCTTTAATCTTTCAGTACATAAAGATGTCTCTAACCAAATGCACGGGATGTTAAGCCCAGATTTCTTTAGAGAGTTCCATTAAGAACATAATACATATCACATTCATGGTTTATTTTTATCTTAAAAATACTAAGGTTATAACCATCTTCGAGTTTATGTTTGCAAAGTTTTGTAAGTTTCTTGATCTTATAATCAAAAATAGTTTTTGTGAGCTCCCCCTTAATTTTATAATTAAGACAATTTAGGGATTCTAAGGTCACAAATGATTTTTTAGATTTTGACCTTTTATTAGAGCTTTGTGATTTGCAATATGATGAACACATTTTGAATCAAGATACTAAGGTTAAGTTCAATAAAATGATGTCCAAATAAGCATTTTGTCAAAGCTTATTTTAGGTCATCCTTGACTACGACCATAGCGCCCCTTGGTCAAATTTTATTTCAACCAAGAGGCAAAAATTGCATATTTCAATTTAAGCACTCATATGTGAAGTACTTGATTAGATATCAATTTTGAAGCATGTTTAGTGATAGTCAATATGAAAACATCCTCTTAAAAATGAAAGCATGATTAATATCTCAAGTCTTTTAAAGATGCCAATTGAGAAATTTTTATCATCATTGAATTATTTTGCTTGCCTATGTATCATCAAGGATCCATGCATACAATTATCATTATCTATTCGTGCTAACACAGCATCATCATGATGAAAATGATAATTCCATGATTGTAATCACATGATTTCTATATGGGTAGACCAGAAAATACTTTAGGAAAAATCATGTGAATAATGATAAAACAGAAATTTCCTTTTTATTAAGCTAAGCATAATTTCAGTTTTAACTTAAATCAAACCAAATTAATCTCATATAAGTTTTCAAGGATGATTTCCAAAATATATACAGTCATTAATCACAAATAGATAGCAATTTGATCAATTACAAAAAGAATTCAGCAATTTTACAGCAGACTGGAAATCAGTGACATGCTCGGTCGACAATTTCTCGACCGAAGTTCACTCGGTCGACAGATTCTCGACCGACAAAGTTTCTGGAATATTTTCAGAACTGTTAATTTATTACAAGCAAAATAAGATTATGCAAGTTAGAGCTCGATTGTGTTGAGATATGACGTTTGTATATCAAGAATCAGTTTAGGTCAAATCTCAACTAGTTAATTTTAAGCTACTAAGTTTTAGGAATCCAAGCTAAATCATCATTCTTTTTCTTATATGGGCATGAAAATGAATAATGTCCAAGACGCATGCAATAATGACAACTAATAGAGTCAACTTCATTTCTCTTTCTAGGAATTGTGTTCCTAGGTACAAACATAATCTTAGTCTTGGATGATTTAACTCTTTTGGGTTTATTTCTCCTTGGATCATATCCTAATCCTTTTCTTCCATTATAACTAGAGGAAATTTTCAGAATATTTTCAAGCATGTCATTTCCTTTTAACTCATTTACATTTCTTTGTAACTTAGCAATATCATCCATCTTCTTGTTTATATCTTTCTTTGCTTGATCTAAATCAGATACTAGAGAGTTTCTTTCTTTGACAACCTCATCATAATCTAAATGTGAACATAGAACAGGTTGTTTCTGAAGATCATTCACTTGAGTTTGCAAGTTTAACTTTTCTAAGGAAAGAAGATTGCAATTAGCTTCTACAGATTTTAACTTAAGATCATAATCTTCATTTGCCTTTTTGAGATCTTTATTTTCAGATGCAAGAGCAAGAAGTTTAACATTTAAATCATCATTTACTTTATTTGATTTCTTAAGTTTCTTCTTGCACTCAATATATTTCTCATGTGTATCTTGAAGACTAGCAATTAGATCTTCTTTTGGTAGATCAAAAAGACTTACCTCTTCTTCTTCTTCTTCTTCATTTGTTGTAGCAATGAGGCATTCTACTTCTTCTTTTCCATCATCACTATCATCACTTGAGTCATCCCATGCAGCTTTATATGCTCTTTCTTTCTTTTTGTGAGATGATTTCTTCCCTTTCTTGAGTTTTGGACAATCACCTTTCATGTGTCCCTTCTTGCCACATTCAAAGCACCTGGAAGAAGAAATACTAGAAGTTTTATTAGTTTTAAAACTTTTATACTGCTTACCATTTACAATGAGAGTTTCTTCTTCACTATCATCTTCACTTGTATCATGATTGTTCTTGGTTGATGCTTTGAATGCAATGTCCTTCTTCCTCCCTTGTTGAAGTTAACGTTCTCTTCTTTCTTCCTCTTCTAACGTTGCCTCATGAGCTTCTAGGTTGCCAATGAGTTGTTCCATCTTTAGTCGGGTGAGGTCATTTGCTTCTTCAATGGCCGTCACCTTGGGATTGTATTTGGGAGGAAGTGATCTAAGAATCTTTGATACCTGATCTTCCTCAAGAACAACTTTACCTAAGGCATTTAAACCATTTACAATAGAAGAGAATTTTGCATATATTTCACTAATAGATTCATTTGGATCCATACGGAAATGTTCAAACTTTTGTTTAAGCATACTAACTTTGGAATTCTTAACTTGAGTTGTCCCTTCATAAGTTATAGAAAGTCTATGCCATATTTCATAGGTTGTTTCATAGTTTGATATTCTATTAAATTCTCCTACTGAAATTGAACAATAAAGAATACTTACAGCCTTTGCATTCATTTGAGCCGATTTTACCGTATTTGCATCCCACTCTGCATATTGCATTTGAGGAAGCTCGTATGGGGTTGACACCATCCTCCATAAGTCCCAATTGATGCCTTGGAAGTAGAACTGCATCCTTCTCTTCCAATATGTGTAGTTTGTTCCATCAAACGTCGGAGGCCTAGCAACAAGTGTCCCTTCAAGATTAAGGTTGTTGAGCACCCCGTCACCCATTCTTCAAGACCTTGTTAGGGTTCCTTGAAGCCTGCTCTGATACCAATTGAAAAACACTAGAGGGGGTGAATAGAGTTTTTAAAATTAATTTAACAATTATTTAACTCAAACAACCAACCACAAGAATATTGGACAAGGGGACAAGGATTTAGAGTGGTTCCTACCTTAGCAAATACTAAGGTAATCAGTCCACTACCCGGTTGCTTACCCAACCGGGATTTGGAAAGAATTTAATTTTATTACCTCACAAGGACTTTACATAAAATTACAATTCTTTCCCTAAACCCTTCAAGCAGCCTTCACCTTGAAGTAATTGCACCAACCTTGAAGCAGCCTTCACCTAGAAGTAATTGCACCAACCTTGAAGCAGCCTTCCTCCTGAAGTAGCTTCCCGTTGCAATAGCCTTCTTGAAGTAGCTTTCCGTTGCAATAGCCTTCTTGAAGTAGCTTGAAGTCCACCTTCTCCTCCGAGAAGAACCTTCTCCAATCCGCAGCCTCCAACCCTAGGAGTAGCAAGGAGAATACAAAGAATAAAAGGAACAAGAAGGAAAATGGAAATTACAACTTATCCTTTGAAGCACAAGGCTTGATTTGCCTATATCAAGTGTGTAGATCTCCTAACCAATGTATATGCACGTGTGATTGTTGTGGATAGGAGATACTAGCCTATAGGACACGAAATTAGAGCAAGTAGAGGAATCACCAATGCAAGTGTTGCTCAATTTCTCAAAACAGATTGCCAATTGTAAGTGTATGCTCAAGTGTATCACAATTGTAGCTTGGGTGTCTTATGGTGTCCTAAGGCATGTCCTATTTATAGGAATGACCTACAAGTGCTTAAGGACGTTCTAGACACTTTCTAGGGGGTTCTAAGTGCTTAACTAGCCGTTAGGTACAAGTTAGTTGCTTTAGCAATGGCTAGTTAATTAATTCTGCAGTTGCTGTCAGAGTCCATCTCGGTCGAGGAATTGTCGACTGAGACACCTACTCGGTCGAAGTTTTGTCGACCGACAGGCTCTCTGGATCAAGTGTTAGCAACGTTCATCTCCAACTGCCAACTACTTTCTCAGCTATGTCTAACGGCTACTTGGGTCATTCTCGGTCGAGAAGTTTGTCGACCGAGAGTGTCTCGGTCGAGGAGTTTGTCGACCGAGATTGACCATGTTTCAATGTTTCACTTTAAGGCATTAAGTATGTGTATGAGTGTGCATAGGTGACATTGTTGAAGGGGATGACCTATCTAAGTGTAGTGATTGGCTAGGGAAGATCTAACGCTTGATTTACATGATGTCTAAGTACTTGTACATTATATACTTGTACAAGTTTACAACTGATTACATTTCATGAAATTTACAAGCATTCAAGCATATAGATTCCCTAGTACTTTGTCATCCACCTTATTCCTGCAACACTCAAGTAGCTCGTTAGATCGACAAGAATGAAATGTTTGTCATCATCGAAACAAAGAGATTTATCATAATGTCAATTTAGCCAACAATAACTTTCACTAATGGTATCTCATGATTCTTGAATTTCTTGATCCTTCGATCAACTATCTGAATTGGTCCCTCAACATAGGACACATCTGATCTGAGCTGTGCAGGTTCTGGGTCAACTATCTTTTCTGTACCAGGATAGCATTTCTTCAACATAGATACATGAAACACATCATGTAAATTTGACAACTCAGATGGAAATTCCAACCTATAGGCTACAGGTCCAATCCTCTCAATGATAGGATACAGGCCCATAAACCTAGGAGTCAGTTTGCCTCTCTTACCAAATCTCAGCACTCCTTTCCATGGTGAAACTTTCAAGTACACTTCATCGCCAACCTCAAACTCAAGAGGTCTACGTCTTTTCTCAGTATAACTTTTCTGTCTGTCCTGTGCAACTTTCAACTGTTCTTTGATCACAGTAATCTTTTCAGTGGTCAAATTGGGTCCAAGAATCTGCTTTTCACCTACCTCATACCAACATATGGGTGATCTACACTTTCTACCATACAGAGCTTCATATGGGGCCATACCAAGACTGGAATGGTGACTATTGTTGTATGCAAACTCTATAAGACTTAAGTGTTCTTCCCAACTTCCACTGAAATGCAAAACACATGCTCTCAGCATGTCCTCAAGAGCCTGAATGGTTCTTTCTGACTGACCATCCGTCTGTGGGTGAAATGTTGTACTGAATCTCAACTTTATGCCCAAAGCACGATGCAACTGATTCCAAAATCTGGATGTGAACTTAGGATCTCTATCAGATATAATCGAAACTGGAATACCATGCAACCTGACTATTTCATCCACGTATATCTTAGCTAACTTTGGGACATCAAAGGTTGACTTAACATGAAGAAAGTGAGAAGATTTAGTCAATCTATCCACAATCACCCATGTCGAGTCACAACCTCTAGGTGTCCTGGGTAACCCTATCACAAAATCCATTGTGATATGTTCCCATTTCCATTCTGGTATAGGAAGAGATTGCAAGGTACCTGCAGGTTTTTGATGTTCATCCTTAACTTGCTGACACACGCTACATCTAGCCACATACTCAGCTACATCCTTTTTCATACCTGGCCACCAGTACAATTCCTTGAGATTCCTGTACATTTTAGTGTTACCTGGATGCATGGCATACATCGATGCATGTGCCTCCTCAAGAATCTGTTCTTTCAAATCACCATCTCCAGGTACACACAACCTGTCATGCAGATATATCAATCCGTCATCTGAAAACCTAAACTCTGGTTTTGTTCCCTTTGTCATATCCTGCATAATCTGCTGTAACTCACTATCATTCTGCTGAAGTTCCTTGATCTGATCATAAAAGGTAGGTTTGACTTGCATCTGCACAATCAAACCACTTTGTTCTATCACCCCTACGTCTAAGTTCAACTTTTGCATTTCTATTAACAGGTCTCTCTCGAAACATGCCATAGAAAATGCATTAGCTGTTAAACTAGACTTTCTGCTCAGAGCATCTGCTACCACATTCGCCTTAGCAGGATGATAATCTATGGTCACATCATAATTTGTGATCAATTCTAACCATCTACGCTGTCTAAGATTCAGATCCTTCTGGGTGAAGATATATTTCAAGCTCTTATGATCTGTAAACACCTGACATGTCTCACCATAAAGATAGTGACGCCATGTCTTAAGGGCATGAACTACAACAACTAACTCCAAATCATGAGTCGGATAATTCTCCTCATTCTTTTTAAGTTTTCTAGATGCATAAGCTACTACTTTGCCTTCCTGCATCAACACACAACCTAAGCCTCTCCTAGAAGCATCACAAAACATTATATAACCTTTATCTGCCTCAGGTAAGATCAACACTGGTGTTGTAGTCAATTTCTTCTTCAGGATCTGAAAACTCTTCTCACAGTTGTCTGACCAGACAAACGGTGCATTCTTTCTTGTTAAGCGTGTCAGAGGTGACGCTATAACACTAAAGTTCTGGATGAACCTTCTGTGGTAACCTGCCAATCCTAAGAAGCTTCTGATCTCAGTAGGAGTTTTAGGCTGCTCCCATTGTAGAACAGACTCAACTTTCTTAGGGTCAACACTTACTCCATCTCCTGAGATGACGTGCCCAAGGAAAGATACCTCAGTTAACCAGAATTCACACTTACTGAACTTCGCATATAACTGATGTTGTCTCAACAACTGTAATGCTATTCTCAGATGTTGCTCATGTTGTTCATCATCTCTGGAATAAATCAGAATATCATCTATGAAAACCACTATGAACTGATCCAAGAATGGTTTGAAGATTCGGTTCATCATATCCATAAATGTTGTTGGAGCATTAGTCAGTCCAAATGACATGACTAGAAACTCATAATGGCCATATCTTGTTCTGAAAGCTGATTTAGGAATATCTAAAGCTTTTATTCTCAATTGATGATATCCAGATCTCAAATCTATCTTTGAGAAGATCGTCGCTCCATGCAACTGATCAAATAGATCATCTATCCTAGGCAGCGGGTACTTATTTTTGATAGTGATCTTATTCAACTATCTATAGTCTATACATAATCTCATGGTACCATCTTTCTTCTTTACAAACAAGACTGGAGCTCCCCATGGTGAAGAACTGGGTCGAATGAAACCCTTATCCAGTAATTCCTATAACTGGATCTTGAGTTCCTTCAACTCTGCAGGTGCCATCCTGTAAGCTGGCAGTGCTATAGGTTGACTACCTGGATACACCTGGATCTCAAAATCTATATCTCTTTCAGGAGGTAGACCTGGCAATTCATCTGGGAAGACATCTGAAAACTCACAAACCACTGGCACATCCCATAAGCTGACTGTGCTCTTTTCTGCTCTGGTGTCTACCACATGTGCTAAGAATGCCTCACAACCCTTCTGCAACATCTTATCAGCTACAGCAGCTGATATGATACATGTAGGTAAGACTTTCCTGTCTCCAGAAAAGACACAAGAAAATCCACCCTGTTGAAAGATAGCCTCCTTTTTCCAACAGTCTAGTTGAACTCGATATGTTTCTAAGCAATCCATACCCAATATAACTTGAAAAGAGTTAATATCTAAGGGTATTAGATTAACTGCAATGGTGTAACCACCAAAAGTCAACAAACATCTAGGACAACACTCTGTCAACACTGTCGGTTCACCTAATGGAACCCTCAACAACAATTCAACTGGTAATCCTTGTGTTAACAGATTAAGCTCGCAAGCTAGGGAACGTTGTATAAATGAATGAGTCGCACCAGGATCTATCAAAACTGTAACTGGCATGCTATTAAAGAAAATCATTTCTCCTGTAATTACTTGAGAAGAAATGATACCTTTTTGTGGTGTCAAAGAGAAGAAGCGTCCTGAAGCTCTTCCTCTCCCACGATGCCCACGCTGACCTTCACTACCACTGGGTACTGCACCACCTCGGGAACCTGAAGCTACAGAGGAACCTGCTCTTCCAGCTGGAGCCTGTCTCGGGATATTCTGGTGCTGTGACCGGGAATCCTGGGATGCTGAATACTGTAACTGGGGGCAATTCTTCCTGATATGTCCCATCTGCCTACACTGATAACACTCTAAAACAGTCGGACCCCAACACGGTCCTGGGTGTGATCTTCCACAGTTATCACATACTCGCATCTCTTGCCTCTGTGGACCTGTCACTGAAATTGATGACCCAGATGACCTAGTTGGAGGTGTCCAAGTAGGATGTGTACTCCATCTTCCAGAACTAGATCTTCTTCCACTAGAAGAAAAACTAGATCCTTGTCTACCAAAACAACTGAATCCTCGTCCTATTTTTGAAAAGAACCCACCACTTCCTCTGTAACTACCACTACCTTGTCCTCTTCTGAAGAAATCTTTGGATCTTTTCTTAGTTTCAGTCGGTTTATCAGCGTTCACCGACTCTTCTACTTGTCTAGCGGCTTCCACAAACTCTCCAAATTTTTCTCTATTTCTTCTACTAATTGCAGAAACAGTGTGTCGAATCTCCGGTCTCAATCCTTCTTGAAATCTTCTGCACCTTTCTACATTATCAGGAACAAGTTGTGGACAGAAATTTGCCAGCCTTGTGAATAGTGCCTCATATTCTGTAACTGTCATACTTCCTTGTTTAATATCCTACAACTGTATTATTTTCTCATTCAAGAAGGTAGGCGGATAATACTTTAAGTGGAATTCCTCAACAAAATCCCTCCAGGTAAGTATTGTATACCTCCTTTTCTCTTCCACTCCACGCCACCAAAGCTCATCATCACCCTTAAGTAAGTAAATTGCGTGGTTAATTTGCCTCTCCTCAGACAACTCCATCAGGCGGAATACCTTTTCCAACTGTCTTAGCCATTCATCAGATACTGCAGGATCTGTAGTGCCATTGAATTCAGTACCTCCAAGCTTCTTAACTAACTCATAGGATCTCATCAGATCCTTACTACTCAAGGTAGAAGCTCGTTTATCTGACTTATATTTTTCCTTGGTTTCCAGAAACATTCTGTACATCCTCGCAACCTCATCCACCTCTTCACCACCACCTGGACCCATCTCCTGGGGATTAGGTCCAATGTGGCTCTCAGCTTGGTCCTCATGACCACGTCTTTTTTCCGCCATCTGCAATAGTATAACAGATTATTTCCTGTTAGAAAACTGCAGTTAGAAGAAAGATACCTAAACCCTAATCCTATTGGTCTCTTATCGTCCCCTGACCTTGACTTAGAGTAACTGCATACTCAACCTATGCTCTGATACCAAGGCTATTGCGACGCCCCGACCCCACGATTAACCACTAATCAAGAGATTAGAGCGTGACACGATGATTACTCTTAATACAAAATCACCAAAATCACCCTTAACTTTTTATTTTCTTGAACACTTAATTTAACTTGAATGAAAACCATAAAACTCAACTAGCATCGAATTAAAATAAAAACTACAGAAAACAACTTTTCATTAACCTACTAAGACTAAAAGCAGGTTTACTTGACATATTACATTTCTCAATTTGTACCATAAAACACAACGGAATATTTGAAAACTAAATACATATTTCACCACATTCTCTCTCTAACCCGCCACATGCCCAAGGACCGAGGGGAAAGGACTAAGAGACCTCTAACTAACTATTAACTACCTTCTATGTACTTGGATGATACGATTCTTCAGCATCCTCGTGCTGACGTTGACCTGAAAAATATTTCAATAGGTTGGTGAGCTACTGTCTCAGTGAGTAGAATTTCACCCAACCATCACTAAACAGCTCATCAGTTTTATTATTCAGATTAATATACAAGAAATACTACACTGAGAAGTTCTAAGCAGTTTAATTTAAATAACAGGAAATAGTAACGTTTCATCAAGTAACAATTACTGCAAAGCTATTGGAACAATTATATAACAAGGAATATCAATATTCTATTTAAAGAACGATTAATGCAAATCTGAACTCAAAATCCTTTCTAATTCTTTAACTAATCAGAAACTCTGTGAACCTATATAAACATATTTTATCTTATGCCTTGATCATATGTAGTGTACTCTACATATGAAGACTCGTAGCGAACTATGATCCCACCGTATAAGACTTTGTGACACACCCGGGAAATGCTAAGTCTGACTTTCCGTCCTGGTCTGCTACAGGACCCACAGGCTCTCTGGCCTCGCGACACTCGCAAATGGGTGCATGTTGGACTCCTCCTCTAACCCTAGTACACGAGTGAAGGGTCTCTAAGTCTCCGACTGCCTGGGCGTATCCCCAGGGCTGAGCCGGGACGTCTCTGACCGCCTGGGCATATCCCCAGGGTTGAGCCGGGACACTACCTCGAGTCTCCGACTGCCTGGGCGTATCCCCAGGGCTGAGCCGGGACCCTAACTCTCAGCCCTCGTGTCACCGAGACATTCGGTAAGTGTTGGACACGAGTCTCTGACTGCCTGGGCGTATCCCCAGGGCTGAGCCGTTTCACCCCTACGGTGCAGACCTCACAAAGGGGTTCTACGGTGTCAGGGCACCTAAGTCTATTATTTAAATATTATAAAAAGACTTTAATCTGAATTACATAACTCATGTTCTTGTTCCGAATCTCTATTTTCTCTATGATCCCACATTTACTGATTTTAGATCAAATCACAATACACTGTCATTCTAAAACTGACAGAGCAATATATTTCAAATCATTGTAAATTCTGAGAAATTCTCATACCATGCATTCAGACAAATTAGAAATGCATAAATAACCCAACTTATTTCAATTTGGCACATACATAGCGAATTTACACAATTGAACATCTTATTGCACAAATTAAAGAAATTTACTTCACATATGAGAGTCATACTCAACATTTGTCAATTCTCTAAAATTCTCGAAAAACGTGCACATTAACCCCAATCCTGGTTTGTGCATCACTTAACTCAATTAAGAGTTAATTACATATCACAACACAATTTAATAATAATACTTGAGAATTTCTGGTAATATTTCAGAGAAATGTGCCATTGCATGTAAATATCAATTTACACATATTAACGTCAAAAGATATATGCAATTAGAGTTTTATTGCATATTTTTATTTATTTATATCAACTTTGAAATCGTACATTTGATAATTTATCAGAAATCCTTATTCAAGAATTTCTAATTTCAACATTCAAATGAGCAATTTAGGTTCCAATGAACCATATAAATCTACTGATTCAATCCATACTGTTCAAATGCTAAATTTAATCATATAACATCGTCTAGGAGCAGTTTATGAAATAAAAAGTCGAGCGACGCCAAACGCTGCCCAACGCCTGATAACACATGTTATCAGCGAAATTCGCGCACATAACTGAAAATATTCAAACGCCTGAGTTTATTAATGATAAATGAATGAAACCCTACTCACTTTGATTTGGACTATCCAGATTCGTACGGAACTGCGTTCAAGGCCGGATTTTGAGTGATTTCGGATCGTCTTCAACCTTGCTATTAACTCTTTACTGTTCCTGTTCACGGAACAGGAACTTCACGTTCCAACTGAAATCGGCTACTATGCGCTGATTTGGGCTGAATTGATTGCAATTTCCAGAATAGACCTCCTAATCGAAGTCCAAGGCTAAGATTGGAAGCTTTGACCGCGTCAAAACTACCCCTTCCAGCCAGTGGCGGCGTCAAGGGGGGGCAAGCAGGGGCAAGTGCCCCCCCCTCAAATTTTGGATTTTAAAAAAATATATATTATATACGCAACATGGTATCATAATGAATAAGTATTTTTTAAATATTCTTTACAAAAGAGGTTGCTACATCGACTTTTATAATTTACAGAAAATTGTCAACAAATAATGCCATTGCTTGTGTGTTTTAAGCAACAAAACACAATAGAAACACATAAAAATAACATAAATTTCATTTAAAACTGCAATATTTAATTACTTTTAGAAATAGATCTTGATTTTTGTGAATTTGTATTTATTTAGATAAATTGATAATTATATTACAAACACAGACATTAATGTCAACTTACTAATTATTAATATTAACATATATAATGTTGAAACAAATAACGTAAATTAATAGTTAGTTGTATACTTTATTATAATGTTAATTATTTTATATCACCTATATATAATTAAATATATAACAAATATAGTTAGTACTTAGTTATATGTTGTATAATTTGTATGTGTCAATAATATATGATAATTGTTTATCTAACGCAGGTGTATATAATGATAAGAGGCAAAAATTACTCAATATTAATTGTTTTTTTTAGTTTATAGTTATATAATATATTTTTTAATTAATGATGTTAAAACACATTTTTATTATTTATAAACTTCATATATATATTTGGTAAAATAAGGATGCATCATGTACTAATATAAGATAAACCCTTAAAATAACATTAATGTAAATAATATAAAAAAGTTTAGATAATCATTGTATATTACTTTTTATTTATGATATTACTAAAAATGACGTTTTAGATTCTTTTATTATGTTAGATTATCTAGATTTTTTTTTTAAATAAGCCAGGGGACCATCTATTCACCCCACTCCCCTCGTGTGGGCACAATCAAAAGCAAACATACATCTCCCCTCGTGTGGGCACAATGTAATAGATTATCTAGATTACAGAACACATCTTAAATATTAAATAATGAAATTCTCATTTATTTAAATATTTTAACTTTTCTAATGGATCAACTATATAGTCATACTTCTATATGTATGTAATCCAAATGTTTTTTTCTCAAAATTTTATATTTTATTTTTACTATAATGTCAAACATAATGTATTTGGTATTTTCTTTATTTTCAGCATCAAGTAGATATGGGTATATTTGTAATTCAATAATTAATTAATCACCTTATAATTTGTTTAATATTTAGATAAAATTGGTGATGGATTATTATCACGATGCATGTATTTTTTGACTTAAATTTATTACATTGTTTTTTCTCAACTTATATGATATAATTGTTACATGGTATCGAATATACAAACCTATTTATTAAAATCAATGTTACTTTATAATTACTAGAATTTTCAAAATCATCATATAAGAAATTATATGACAATCTTAAAACATAAATAATAATCCATGATGTTGGACATAAAATGCATGTGGTTTTGCCTGAGTGACCTACATTTATGAAGATCTAATTTAAAGTAGTTCATTTCATACAAAAATTATCTCTTTTGAATGTTAGCAATTGTGGTTTAGAATGTATTTAATTATGAGTGGATAGTTATAAGATACATAATTTTATGTAATAATGTCTATAGATAAATGAGTGTTTTAATTGTACATGGAAATTAGGCAGTCCACAAAGTGGCGAGCTATGTTGTCAATATTTTTTATCGCAGTAAGATCCATTGATTTTTCTATACACATCGTAATAACCAGGATAATAATGTCTTTAAGACATACTAGTCATTCTAATTATCTAATGACAATAGTTAAAGACATTTTCTTATATAAATAAAAAATATACATTTCATATGATATTATAATTTTACTTTATGTGTGCCCCCCTTTGTAAGGAGGCTGGCTCCGCCCCTGCTTCCAGCCACGCACGGCCGTTGGCCTCAAACTGCAGCTTGCCGCTGGCCAAGCTACCAAGCGGAAGCTAGCTAAGAAAGGTAGTAGGAAGGGAAGGAAGAGGTAGGAAGAAGAAAGAAGTAAAGAAGAAGAGAAAAAGAGTAACAGAATTGACTTGCTGGAAGACGACCTACTGATCGCCCCTGCGATCGCCCGTGCGGAGCTGCTCCTGTGCGTCGCCTCCACAGTTAACAAATGAACGGATAACTAACAGGGAAATAAAGGAAGGTTTATAAAGAAAATAATTGGAATTTTTGCAATATCAACCCTGAAATCGGAAAAGTTCATAACTTTTGACTCGAAAGTCCAAATTAGATGATTTCTTTTGCATATTTTCAAGAAAAGTGCCAACTACAATACCAAGGCATGAAAACAAGCTAATTACACTATTTTACTGATTCAAAATTCCAATTACATCCAATTATTACTTTACTCAAATTAATCATCTTAATTATGCACTAATTGATCTTATGTGCTTAATTCAACTAAATCAAGTTAATGATGCACTAACCATCACATGAGCACATAAGTTATCTCAAATAACTTTAATTATGCTCAAATCATAGTACTTACCAATAAGCTTTGAAACGGGTCATAACATATAATGTCTCTGGGTCAGATGATATGAAGGTATGAAGTTACCTAATAAGTGGTAACAAGTGTTCTATGATGAGATAAGGGTTCAAATACCCAAATTCTATAATCATGATAATGAACTTATTAAAAAGTGGAAATGTACTTGATGAGTTGAGGGACTAAGATCCCAACACTTTGTGAAAAGTGTATGGCTACATGCCATGACTCCCCAATGACAATGCCATGCATTAGATATATGATCTAAGCTTGAAGAGAGTTAATGTTGTGGTAATAATTCTATAGTGAATAAATGTTATACATGTTCTTCATATTCCTTAAAGGATAAGTGACATGTTGTTCTATCAAATTATAGCTGTTTTGCTTTTGATAAGAATGATATTCTAATATGTTAGACATTGAATTAACTACTACCAAACAAATATAATTCCTTTGTGTATATTTATCTTCTAAAGTTGTAATAATAATGTTTCTGGCGGAGAGTTATATCTCTCGCTGGGGCAATTTACAATTGTCTCACCCCTGTGGGAATCACATTTTTAGGTGGACACAGACGAGGAAGCAGGAATCCTTCAATAGGAGAAGGGCAGCAACAACAGCAGCAGGGATAGCAGTGAAGTCTTAAATGGAGACACTGGTTGTTATGCCTTGTATAGATATAGATAGAGTCCTATGTGTCGTCTCTATACTCTCAGGTCCTCGAAGTAGTAGTTAGTGCTTTCGAGATTTTGGCTCAGTGCCTCGAGATTTTATACAGCATGTGTTTAGCTTGACAGAACAGTTAATGCTTGTAATTCTCAAAAGGAGATGATACAGAATATGTACCTGTGAACAAGAATGTAATTATGTTACTTTGGTTCTATGTGAGAAAGTTTTCCTTTGATGGATCTTTTGATAAAAAGGTTTTAATTTTTAGTGATTTTCGGTAATCCGCTGCTTAGTGAACGCTTCCGCATTAGTTAATTATGTTTTTGTGAGTTGTATGCCACAATTACATTGACCACATGTTTTCTTTTGGGCTCTTTTGACTCTTTTATTTAAACCATATCTATAGACGAAAATTGAAAGAGAGGTATATTTATGGAAGGGATGCCACCCCAGACTTAGGGTTTGGCATATAGCAGGGAACACATTTTTTCTCCCATTTTTTCTTTGGATGGTGAGGAGATAAGAAATGATAGAAGATAAGTGGGAAAAAAATGACTTGTTCTTCTTCATTTTATTGCTACATTGTAATCATATCATCATATTATATCAGTTAATTCAGATAATGTAGGGTAAAGAAGTGTTTACGGATTTTGTTGTAAATCATATTGGAGGTGCATGCGACTTGACCCTTCTAACTCATTTTTCTTATCATCATTTCCAAGGGGAAAGAATGATCAAGTGTTGTCAACGGGGCTCAGATCTATTCAAGACATGTTTGTTTCTTAAAATTTCCTTTTGCATGAGTTACTTCAAGAAAAAAGGAATAATTCATTTATATATTTCCAAACTTTGCATACATCAAAATGGTCGGCTAGGCAAAGGCCATTACTCACACAAAATAGAAAAACTAAAAAGAATATGAAAAATAAAAAGGATGCAAATAAAGATGGAGAAAATTAGTTTGAGGATGAGAAAAGGAAATGCTAGAATTGAGGTGGTGGAGACGACGTACCACCCACCCTCCACCCCCAACTTCAAAATTCTTCCTATCCTTAGGAAGACAGAAGTTAGAGATGGACGAGACTTGATATGGAGGGTGGTGGGTTTGGAGATGGAGGGACTAGAAGTCCAAGAGCACTCAATGGAAACCCTAAGAAAGGGTTTCTCTCCTGTTGGTGATGCTCTGACCTGAACTCCACCTTGGCCACTAATTTCCGTGATCTTCATTAGGTGGTGGTTAGGGTGGTGGTGGTCAAGCACTCCATTCTCTACAACCTGCATCTAGCCAGTGCCTTATCTCCTGGGTGATGTCCTGATGATCATTCAATCAGTTGATCAGCAAATTCAGGTCAGACGTCTGAAGGTAATGTTTTTGCATCAGGAGAGTGAAGTGATCCACCCAGGGGACATAAGTGTCCTGGAGTAGTAGAGGTGAAGTTCTTGGTCTGAAGGCCATTGAGTCTCCTCAGTTGATAGAAGGGCAGGTTTGTGATCACTAGGGTTCACCATTGATATTGTTAGTCTTTGATGCCATTGACGGTATTGAGGCAGAGCAAATATGGATGCTTGGCTTTATTTATGATTGTCAGAAGGAAGATTTTAGTGCTGCCAAGCCATGATCCTCATCCATTTTATAACTGCAAAGAAGAGACATTAGGGATTCCCAAGAAGTTTGTGGTTACAAACCATGCATTTGGTATGCCTAGTCTATGGGGATTGCACGCCAATAACTTCCTGGAAAGTCCCAATCAAGATATTATGGCAGTGAATACTAATGATAGGATTGAGATAAAAGAGGATACTAATTCCTAGAAAAAAAACTTCTCATAGATAAAGACATATTTATCAAAGAGAAGGTAATAAAATCTAATATGGAAAATAAAGAGCAATCCTCAATGGACCACATATCCCACTCTCTATGTTTTTATCATTTCCCGAGATCGTGAGATATATTTCTATCAAATGGGTGAATGGCCTAAGGAATTGATGGACAGATGGGTGTTTTCATCAAGAGTATATTGCTCCACGTCGGCTATCCAATAATCAACTATGGTTGCAAAGGGCATAGTCAACCCTTCTCCTATCTCTCTCTCTCTTCAAGTGAAAATAATAGAAGAATTAAAGTAAATGAAAAAAAATAAAAAATGGTTGGGTTGCCTCCCAGCAAGCGTCTCGGTTTAACGTTGTGGACCCAACTGATGATAGTGTTACTCACGTAAGATACATGAGTAGGGTTTCCAAACCCTTGTCCTTTAAATCTATAGGCCATGGATCATGGTTAGATGGTGTACATACCTTGCTCAAGGACAAGTCCTTATTACCTTGTTTGGGTCCCTAGAGGTTTGTTTGTTTCGATTCCAGATTACCTTCTTCCTTGAAAGCTTCAATCAAATTATGCACCTTCTTTAGATCTTCGAGGACTCAATATTCAATCGTCTTCTTTCTCAGTCGCATGATGAGTTTTTCAGCTTCAATGTCTACTAAGGCTCTTGTAGTGGCTAAGAATGGTCTCCCTAAAATGATTGGAAAATGATTATCCTCCTTATCTTCATTACCAAGAAATCACATGGGACATAGATGTCATCTCCTAGCTTCACTGGAACATTTTCCATTATTCCCAAGGGTTTTGTAACGAATTCATCGACCAACTAAATGGTCATAATTGTGGATAGGAGATTAGTGAATCCTAGACACTAGAATAAAGTGTATGGCACGATAGATTTGCTTGCACCTAAGTTAGCAAGTCCCTTGTGGAAAGTGTCATCTACTATGAATTAGTCTATCCCGAATGATCCAGGATCATTTTATTTTAGAGGCATCTGATTTTTAACTATGTCAAAAGACGTATGTGCCAACTTCACAGTCTCACATTCCTCGGTCATATAATTCCTGTATAGAAGGGTCTTAAGATATTTGGAACAAGTTGCATTTTGGCTAGCGGATCGAGGAATAGGATGTCAATGTAGAATTTCATCGTGGTGTCTTTGAATTTCATGAATTGATCATCCAACTTCATTTTCTTGAGGTGACTTGCATATGGTACATGGGGCTTGCACACGGGTTCTTTAGGTGCCTTCAGTGGTTTAGGCTTGATTATCGATGTTGTAAGAGTTAAGTTCTCATTGGTGTTTGGCTGGATCAATGTCACATGAGAGTTTGCAGTCCAAACTTCTACTAGTCTGACTGTAGAATGGTTGTTTGGCTGACTCAGGGCCTCAAATAAATCACCTTCATTACCTCTAGGAGAACTAGAGGCGGGAGTGGATTTTGGAGGTATGGAGTACATATTTCTTGACCTAGTAATTACAACAGTTAGCTACTTTGGCTGCTCTAAATGCTTGGGATTGTTTTTGAGTCGACCGTGCTCGTTAATGGATATTGACTAGTTGTCAAAAAAGTGATCTGAGACTACAACACCTTTTAATTGGTTGTGGCATTATCTATTTGAGTCTGGTATGATGCCATCATCTTCTGAAGTGTCTTCATGGGGTCATGTGTTGGTGCTTCCTATATTTGTAGTGGTGGGGCTTGATTCAGATTTTAATACTGCTATCATTTTTGGTAGTTCCTTCTAGGAAAATTACATCAAAATTTCCCTATTTTTGTGGTTGGGTATAGTTCGACGACACCCTATCTTGATTTGGTTGTTTCGAGGTCTGTTGATTTGGACTCTTGGATCTAGTGGGGTTCCCTTACTGAAAATTGGGGTGATTAGGAGCTTGGTTTGGGTTATAGTAATCTTGCCCTAGGATAGTGTGGATTGACTTCACATTCTCGGCTTGGGTGACTATATATTGTTGCTCAGCTTGGTGCTCATGGTATACAACATACAATTGTTGATAATGGATTGTGTTATGGTCCATTGCATGGCAGAACTCACAAGAAGCTGCATGCTTCGCACTTGAGATGTCTGGTTCTTCCTCTCGTACAAATTGAAGGATTTTTCGAGATTATACTGCTTAATAAGAGAGTTTTTAGTGTTTTAGAAATAGATTTGAGTTCTGAATGATCCTCAACCATGGCTACTTTAAGAACGCCCTTGCCTGAGGGTCTGGTCCACTGAGTCTGATTCTCCATGGCAAGGTTGAGTATCTTTAACGTGTTGTCGAAGCTCTGTTGCATGAAGTTTCCATTAGAGGAAGAGTCAAGGAACTTCATCATCTTGTCATTCACTCCCTGATATGAAAATTCAGTGATTTGATTCCCAGGGATGCCTTGATGTGGGCACTTGCATAGGAGTTCATTGAATCATTCCAATGCTTCATATAGAGATTCTTAATTTGGGCTCTTGATTAAACCTCATGATTTTTCCCATGATCGAATATGTCATCGGGGGGTAGAATTTCTCTAGAAACTTGTTTTCTAGGGCCTCCATGTAGTGATTAGATCCCCTCGAAGAGCGTTGTACCACACCCTAGATTTTTCAATCACAGAATAATTGAAAGTTAAAGTCACATGGCATCGTTAATGGCGTCGGATGGTTTCACCATCGATCAAAGGTCAATGAATTTGAGGAGATGTTCCTGACAGTCATCTCGAATCCTTCTTGTGAAAGCAGAGTTTTGTAGTAGGATGACCCACCGGGACCTGATCTCGATCAGATCTCCTAGAGGTTGGATTGGATGAGTCAAGTTGGTGCCTTTACGGATAGAGAAACCTTGTAGTTCTTTGGTGCATTCTGTGAGATGGGCAGATTCTAGGTTGTTCTTGAATTTGACTTTCACATGCTCCCTAGCGTCTGCGGTGAGTAATTCTCTTTGTGCCACAATAAGTACTTCAATTAGTGCTTCGATAGTTGCTTCTACAACTGATGTGTCTACCATGTCTTTCTCCTTGTGAAGTCTCTTGAGGGTTCTCTCGATTTTAGGATCAAAAAGCAATCATGAGTCAAGATTTTTAGATCTTTGCATGTGCTAGAAGTACCTGAAAAGAGGTAGATTGATCATGAGTTGATGTACCGAGTTCGAGAAGACTTTCAATAATATCAAGCATAAAAAAGAAAAACCCTAATTACACTTATAATTATAAAAATGTTTATCTACCATTGTCCCCGACAACGATGCCAATTTTTGATGGGGCTCCAAATGTTGCACCAAGAAAAACTCTAAAAGAATAACTCCTAGGTTTAACCAAAAGTAGTGCACTAATTCCTCACTCCACAAGATTGGAAGCCTTATTGTAGTATACTTTAGGATGATACCCAAAGGAAAACCCTTTTAAGTAGTTATATAAATTTAGAAGTTTTAAGTAATATTCAACACTGAGAAATTGATTGATTGATTAAACTAAATTGTTTCCAGTATCAATAAAGATCATGAAATAAATGAATGATAATAAAGAAGACTAGGGCATGGGGTTTATGTACCAAAGCCTGTGTAATTATCCTAATAAGATCTAACTCTTCAATAATAGTTGCTAAATAGAGGCTTAGTAGTTATAGACCCACATGATACAGATCATCACTTGGCCTAAACTCCCTTAGAACTGACCATCCTCAGCACCCAAGTTCCCAGTTTATTCCAACTGGACTCCCTCACTTACAACTGACCATCCTCAGCACATTAGCAGACCGTATCCCAATCACCTCACTATCCCTTGCTGACACCTCAGGGGGATAATAAGATCTTCTGGTGTTCTAATCACACTTATAGCAACATGCATATCCATGATTATAATATACGTGAAAAGTAAGTCATCAATTTGCAAGGCAAGGAAATAAGTAGACTGATACTTTATTTAGCAATAGTACTATCAAGTTTAGATATAGGTTAGGATAAAATGTGGGCCGTTGGAGCTAGTCCCCATGCCCCAGCATAAATGTCTACTCTCTCATGGTGAGAGACAACAATAAAAAGGTAGAAAGAACAATGGAAGGGGCCATGACGCTTGGTATCGGAAGACCAATCTCTCCTCTACGACCACAGCCTCCTCGCTCCTCGCTAGGGTTCACACTTCACAATGTGGCTTCTAATCACCGATTAGAGTC
Organism: Alisma plantago-aquatica; assembly: GCA_963693085.1. NCBI lineage: Eukaryota > Viridiplantae > Streptophyta > Magnoliopsida > Alismatales > Alismataceae > Alisma > Alisma plantago-aquatica. Next base: position 430,335,054 of record OY856413.1, read on the forward strand.
CCTTAGAATGGATGATAAGGGTTCCCTATTACAGATGCATTCCTTGTTGTTGAAACCCTAATTTTGAATATTTGTAGTCGAAGGTAGCTAATTACATGACATGTACTCACTCCAACAAGCGATTCGTGTGGGTTACACAATTTGGACCTCACATCTGGTTCTCTAGCGGACCAGCATGGAATGATCTGGATTCAGTTGAATGCTAGGATCATGTGTCAGAATTGAAGAATCTAGAAAACTCTAGGTAGAGAGTGGCTTGAGTTGGGTGAGTGGCAAATCTGGTCGCTTGACTAGGAGGTTGGAAGGTGGACAATGGAAAGCTTTTGAGACCTTCCTTCCCTTGAGGCATTGCGCCATGCGATCTTGATCATTTATCTGGGCATTATCACAATTTTTGGCTAGTTCTGCATGAAAAACATATAAAGTGCATTAAGGTTTAGAAAAGAGGAGATAATTGCATTTAAGTAAATATAAAGCTAAAACTAAGAAATAGAATCACGAAAGCCCCTAAAAAGTGGACAAAATAGTATGCAAATATGGGCATAAATATACCCATTAGATTCTTAGAGTCGGATGACTCTCCATGGAAGATAGGAGGTCCCTTGCCCTTTTTCTTGCCCTTACCCTCGCTCTTGTTCTTTGGAGCTCCCTCATATCCCAAACCACTTTTACCACTATGTTTGGTAGAGTGGTCTAGTAATTCATTGAGGGACTTTTTCCCTTTGAGGAATTTCTACAAGGAAGCTCTAAGGGTGTGATTATCATCACTAAGAGTAATGATAGTAGAATAAAGACGAGATAAATCAACTTGAGCATGAATCAAGTCGACCTACAAACTGAGGGATTTAGTATGATAAGAATCTCTTTCAAGATTAATGCTAGCTACATCATTACTCGGCAATAAAGCTTTATAAGAATGATCATTTACTTGAGCAGGAAATCTATCATTTTCAGTTCTAAGCATGATAATTTCATCAAGATAGATTATATTTTCATCTTTAATAGCATCACAAGCAAGTCTAAGATCATGTTTTTCAGTTCTAGGTAGGACATGCTCATCAAGGTGGGTTTTGTTTTTCTCCTTAAGACTATTGATGTTCTTAAGGTAAATACCATTCTCTACTTCAACTCCGTTGTATTGGAGCTCAAGATCAAGAAATTGGCCTTGTGAAGAATCAATACTATCAAGATGCAATTTATCATTTTTCTCAAGCAAATCAATCTAGCATACAAGTCATCAATGATCTTCCCTAACCTCTTCTTCTTTGATTTGCATTGAGAATAAGAAGAACGGGAAGCATTAAGCATATCAATGATGAATTCTATAGAAAGTTCATTTGAACTTACCTGACTTACCTCACCTATGTCATGACCTGTAGAGGCTATGAGAGCAAGGTGGAATTCTCCCTCATTTGAGCTAGAATGACTAGAAGATGACTCCTCCCATTCGGTATGGACTGCATGTTTGCTCCTTTTATTCTTCTTATCCTTCCTCTTCTACTTGCCATCCTTCTTGTAGTCCACCTTCTTCTTTAAGCTTCTCTTGTGGTAGAACTTCTTTTACATGGTCCAATCATTCTTGTAATGTCCTTTTTGGTTACATTCATAGCACCTTGGAATAGAGGAGGAGGAGGGCTTTCCTTTGAAGTGCTTCCCCTTGGAGTATTTTGTTTTATGGTCACTAGGGGCTTCATCTTCACATGAGGAAGAAAGAGAGGACCGACAAGAAAGTTGTTATTGGAGAACAATTGCCTCTACTTGAGATTTGAATGCATTGTCTTTGATCTTCTTTGATTCCTTCTCTTCTTGCTTCTCATCTTCCTCTTGCTTGTCAAGTCTCATGAGCTTGAAGATCTCCATTGAGCTCTTCGGTGGAAATGTCACCAAGGCTTTTAACTTCTTCAATTGAAGTTACCTTGGATTCCCATCTCTTGGGGAGAGACATTAGAATCTTTGAAGTTTATGGTCCCTCTATCCATGGAGTGGCCCAAAGAAGAAAGCGCATTGATGATGGTGTTGAGCCTTGTGTACATCTTGGCCACTCTCTCCTTCTTTCCATTTTGAGGTTCTTAAGGAGAACATTGAGCATGTAGAACTTGGACTCCTTGACTTGCTTGGTCTCTTCATAGGTGATGCACAACTTGTTCCATATCTCATGGGTTGTATCCCAAGAAGAGATTTGGTTGAACTTAGAAGGATTGATGGCTGCATATATGATGCTTATAGCCTTTGCATTCAGTTGTGCCTTCTTGAGTGTAGCTTCATCCCAAGTGGCAACATCTCTGACTGGATCCTTGTAAGGAAGGATGACTACTTTCCACATGTCGTAGAGCATTCCTCACAAGTATAAATGCATCCTTCTCTTCCAATAGAGGATGTTGGTGACATCAAAGATTGGAGGTCTCATGGAGAACCTACCCTCCAAGTTGAGAGAACCTAGAAGGTTGTCATCCATCTTCTCATCTCATGGGAGATTATGTCAAAGATGACTGTGGTTTTGATACCACATGTTAGATCAAAGGGCTCTAGAGGGAGGGTGAATAGATATAAAAAGACTCACATAAAAGTCGTCAGACCTTCAAGTTACTTCAAGTTGGACTATTGCAAATATGGAATTTGATGTACAATCTAAACATGCATAGCAAGGATGAGAGAGATTGAACAATCACAAGAACAGTCTATGTTGAGTGATTCTAATCTCCAAACTAGGAGAAAGTCAGTCCACTACATAGAGAGGTCAAGTTTGGGGATTTTGCAACCATTTCATACTTATATTCCATTATAAGATATACAATTAGAACTTCCTTTATAGGGTAAGGATACCTTGCCTTTCTTTTTAAGGATCAAAAGGAGCCAATAAACTTTACAAGAACTTACCTATCCTTTGAGCTAGAGTCATCAACCTCTACAAGGGATTACACACTCTTACAAGAAGGTGGACACCTTCACCAAGGAGCTCCCCTTCTTGCAACAAGTCTTCCATCTTAAAGGAATTACCCACTCTACTTGAGGATCTTTAGACTTCAACTTCTCCTTCAACTTGGAGAAGTGTTGCACCTTCTCCTTTAAGAATCTTTCACAAACTTTGCACTTGAAGAAAGGGGTTGGGAAAGGGAAGCTTTGAGAGCATTACAAAACTACAATGGAGTAACTCTCTCACACATAGACTATCTCACTCATATGGACGTTTTGAATTGTAAGCAAGAGAGAGAAAGTGGCTCTAGTGGACTGGATGCACTCAACTATAGCTAGGAGCTTGAATAGCATCAAGGAGAAAACTTGGAATGAAGTCCAAGGGGTTTGATTTATAGTTGGGGATGTCCACTAGCCACTAGAAGCTCTTAGGAACAATTTCTAGTGGTTTGGGGTGTTGCAATAGATCTATTTTTGATGTTTACAACACTCCAACGACTAGAATCACCTTTTTAGCACATTCTGTACAGTGTACTCAGTCCAATTACCTTTATTGAAGGTAACTCAATAGATTGTACTATGCGACAATGAAAATTTGAAGCATCGGTCAAGTTCATCATGGATGAAACTTGGTCGATCGTTTAAATGTGTTTTCCCAATGCATGGTGTCGATCAAATTTGTCCTGAGATAAACTCGTCTGAACTTGGACATTTTCAAAATTCATCAAGGGTGTTGGTCGAGTTTATCAAGGATGAAACTCGACCGAACATGCACTCTATGATGAATTTCAGAAATCATAATTATAATGGTTAAACGTTTGAATTAAGTGCTCCTAATTTTTTCTCATCTTAATTACAAGTCATAGCATCAATACATATTGTTAGAAAAGTTGTCCTAAGGGTTTTAGGGTGTTTTCCACAAAAGTGCATTTGGATTGTTTTTTACTTTAACTTGATCAAGCTAGGGCTTGATTGAATTGAACCTTTTCATGTACCTAATACCTGAAATCAATCTCAAATAGACATATTGGATACATATGAATGGAATGGGTAAGTCATCATCAAAATATAGATAATGTATAACTATTAGGTCAACAAAAACTTTCTCACCAGTTGCCATTATGGTCAATTCCATTAGGATCATGCTTTCCATTGCAGCATGCTGTGACTATGAGATATGGAAGATGAATGTCAAAACCATGTTCCTTGATGAGAATCTTCTTGAGGATGTATATATGATACAACATGAGGGTTTTAATCTCTAAAGGATGGTGGAAAGGTATGTAAGCTGCCAAGGTTAATCTATGGAATGAAACAAGCATCAAGAAATTGGAATCTTCATTTTGATGAATTACTCAAAGAGTTTGGCTTCATCAATAATGAAGATGAAACTTGTATTTACAAGAAGGTTAGTGAGAGCATTGTAGTATTCCTCATATTGTATGTGGATGATATACTACTCATAGGAAATGATATTCCAACTCTACCAAAGGTGAATACATGGTTCACAAATAACTTCTCAAAGAAATACTTAGGAGAAAAGATGCACTTTATAATTGTCATTTTCACAGGTCGTTTATTATGTATTTTTTTGCACTTCTTTTTTAATTTTCATATTAATTTGGGCATTATTTATCATCATTAGCAGGTGATACTTAATTGCATCAAATAGATGTATTTTTAATGTTCCCATTACATTCATTATTATGGAAGCTTATTTTCATTTTTTGTGGAATTTTAGGTGAATCTACAAGAAACTACACTTCTCGGTACTACCGACCAATCTGTCGGTGGTACTGACACTTGATCCAAAAGGAATAGTGTCGAGAAAACTTGATAGTACGGACCAAAGAAGTCAATACTATCGACGACCTTATTGGGAAGACTCAAAAATTTTCATGAAATCTTGGTAGTACCAAAATCAACTCGATAGTATCGACAACCTCATAGGGTCCGCAACTCATTGGGGGCGTCGATACTACTGACACCCAGTTCATAGTACCGACTCTGCGAGATTAGGTAAGATTGAAAATCATCGTTAATCTGATGGTTGATAATTAATGACACCCTAAGTTTTGTCTATGACTTAGGAGTTAGGCCAGACCTAATAATCACGTTCTATTACATTGCACAGTAGTTGGGCGCTGGGAGAGGAGAAAGGAAAGGAGACGACCATGTTTTGGATGATTTGAGCACCTTCGGTGGGCATATTTACATTAGGAAGATATGAAATCATCACGTTCTTCAGAGGGAGTCATCTGGAAAAGCTGCTTCAGGGGGTTACTTTAGTTCTCTAATGTTTCCCACATTTTTCTTTTCCTCTTCCATGTTCTTGACAATGAAAATCATGTGGGGCTAATCCCCTTTTTCCTTAGGATCTGGGAGTATCTCGGTTTTGCATTGTAATTGATAGTTATGAATTAGTATATATATTTTTCTTAATTCATGGGCATAAATCTATGAGAACATCATGAATTATCTGTGCTTGATTACCATAGGTAGTTGTTTAGACCATTAATTGCTTCGAGAGAGGGATTAAGGGTTGGCAAACGCATAGACATACACATTTTATATCGCACCTTGAGAGAGGGCTTACGAATGTGAAGAGAATAACCCTAAGATTTCAGTAAAGCACCTAACTTATAACATAATTACTATGAGAGTGGGATTGGTATTAGGTTAGGTAGTGAATTACACCACAAGAGTGGGTAATTCTTGCTACAAGTCTCTTTGTCTAGGGTTATGAGTGATTAATATAAATGAAATTATGTTAATTGCAATGTGAGCCATGGTGAAACCACAACTCTGAGAAATTCATTCCAATTGTGATCACAACCAATATATCAGTTCTAATTCTTGCAAATTAGTTATTAATTAAAAGCAATTCACACTTTTTCTCAGGCCTAGTTGATTGAGTCATTGTTAGTAGTAGTTTCTGGGTACACATTTTCCCCATGTTTGACATCTAGGCCTATTTAGGCCTATATTACAGTGATACATGCACTTACATTTTTGACGCGTAGTTTACATGCATCAACTTTGTGGCGCCATTGCTAGGGAAAATAGTGTATCTAACACTACGAGTGAATTGATTGACCACCCTAGGTCACATTTTTTTATTTTTATTTTAACATTTCAAAGCTAAATTCTAAATATTCATTCAATCACTACTGTGTCCTCACATAAATTTTGTACTTTCAGGTACTAGTGCATGGTGTAGATGAGAAGCATCGATTATGGAGAGTCAACTCTGGAAAGCTCCAGCTTTAGCGTAGAAGATCTTTGGCGTAAGGAACAGGAGTACAATGACTCTATGGGGAGACCATTCCAACGCTACCACCTGAAACTACACAAACCCCAATAGATCAACCAGATATGGCGGATGCAGAAGCAGAAGTACACACCATTTGGGAGACGATAAAGATGTTGTCTGCAATAGCACAGTTGGGCCTTATTACAAGATAGGCTAATAATGTGGGTAGCTACAAGATAGACCCTGGCTTGGTGGCACTGATAAAGTCATAAGCATTCCATGGCACAACACAGAGGACCCGATGACGCATATCAACAATTGTTTTGAGACTTGTGACATGGTGAAGATTGAAAGAGTGCCAATGATAGTCATTTACTTGAAATTGTTTTCCATCTTTGCTGGCAGATAATCCAAATTCATGGTTCCTTAACCACCTGCTTGAGTCAATAGAAACATGGGAGGGGATGATAGATGTGTTCTTTAAGCATTATTTCCCACCTCAAAAGGCAAACGAGTTGGTAATGAAGATCTATAATTTCAAACAACATGCAAAAGAATCCTATTCTGGAGCATGGGAGAGGTTACATAACATGTTGGGGAAATTCCCTCATCATGGATTGATCTGTATGGACAAGGAAAGATCTTCTATTGCAGCTTGCACCAAGGAGATAGGACCACACTCAATAGCACATGAACATGATTCTTCCTCAACCACAAGCCATCTAGGTGTCACAAGATTTTGAAGAATATGACTAAGAATCAATCATGGGAACAAGAAAGAGAACATTCAACAACCATCAAAAGTGTTGTAGAGTCTAAATAAGAATCAATCATGGGAAAAAGAAAGAGAGCATTCAACAACCATCAAAAGTGTTATAGAGTCTAAAGTCATCACAACATTGAATGAGAAGCTTGAGCTCATAGACAAGAAGATATATTAGAAGGATGGAAATTCCTCTGGAGGAGAGGAAGAATAATGCATGTTTGCATGGTAGTGGAATTATAGTGGCAATTATTATTCTTAACCAAGTTTTCTTGGAAGGATCCCAATAACTTTAAGTAGGACCCATCTCAACCACAGTAGGGCGGTGCACAATAGCAAGATAGGGCCCCTAGTAAGATAGACCACTTTGAGGATATGGTAGGCAAGTTGGTCAGTCATAATGAGGGATCATTGGCCAGACACAGAGGGAGCTGCAAAATCAAGGAGCTTAGATCGCATCATAGAGAATCAGATTTCTCAGCCAGAAGCAGAGGTGGCCTCCATAAAGAAGCCCATTCAATAGAGATTTCCTAAGAACCCAAGGACATCCCATCAACATCACCAAGTAAAATTTGTCTCTGTTGTTAAGGAGCCAGAACATCACACTGAGGAGTCACCCAAGCAACACACCCGAGAGGCATATTGGGTATCTGTGCCAAAAGCCCTATATTCTATATGGAAGACCAAGAGAAAGAAACACGCCAGTATGGTATGCTCACGCATGCACCTCATTCAATACAGAGTCAAAAATAAATGATAAGAAATGACCCATCTTCACCGGATGCATGATACCAAGAACTTCAAAGTTCCACCAGTGTTATGTCATCGCCTCTAGTTCCATAAAAGGTGCCTATGCAACAAGAACAAGTGAAGGTTCTACTCTATAGTGGAACAGTCATAGTCAATAAGGAGGTACCCACAAGTCAGAAGAAATAGCCACATGTCATTCCACCCATGGGATACATTCCACATTCTATTTCAGAAGGTGATGTTCAAGCAAGATTAGGGGAGGAGATCCCTAATGTGCCATATGCTCCTCCACACAAGAATATAGAGAAGCTAGATGTTCCTTTCCCAGATAGTCTAAAGTCAAGGAAAGAGGAAAGGCATTTTAAGAAGTTCCTAAACATCTTACAAAAGCTTCACATCAGCATCCCACTTGTGGAGGTGATAGAAAAAATTCTTGCATAAGGAGGATTCTTAAAGGGTATCATCAACAACAAAAGGCAGATCAAAGATACAAATTTTGTGTGTTGATGAAGTGGATAGTTCCATAATCTAGGGAAAGCTGTTGAGGAAGAGAAAAGATCTAGGATGTTTCGACATCCCTTGTTCTATAGGCAACCAAAATTTCCAACAAGCACAGTGTGACTCTGGGGCAAGCATAAATCTCATGCCCCTTATTACCTTCCAGAAGTTAGGATTGAAGGAACCAACAAAAACATCCATGACAATCAAGTTGGAGGATGGATCAATTGTTAAGCCATATGGGATATGTGAGGATGTTCTAGTCAAAGTTGACATATTCATCCTTCCTATTGACTTTGTGGTCATGGATATGCCTAAAATATGAGGTCAAACATGTCGTTAGGAAGGTCATTCCAAACTACGACTGGCGTGACACTGCCATTAGTAGAGTCTACTTGACACTCAGGATAGATGATGATAGAGTGGAGTTTAAACTTCCAGATGAATCTTCACAACCATCCCATGACAACCCAGGCTGAAGAAAACTTGTCGAGCCGAGGATATTAAACAACGGTGCTTGTTGGAAGGCAACCCAACCATCCTATATTCTTTTAGGATATTTATTCTTTGCATATGTGTTTTTTAAATTCTAGCTTTCTTCACATTAGTTCTTTGTAAAAAAAAAGTATCAAGGTCATTCTTTTTTGGTGTGCAGACCTAGAACAACTCAGTAGTACCAACCACAAAGTCAGCAGTACCGACGACATCATAGGGACTGCGAGAGTCATGTTTCAAAAACTCAGTACTATTGACTTTTTGCAGGGAGGGACCAAGTTAACTAATAAGGACTCAATACTATCGACATCTAACTTGGTAGTATCGACACTGAGTGATGCTCCAGGTCCAAGATATCGAGATAATACTCAGAAGCATTGAGAAATTTTAAAGACTCGATACTACCGAAACCATAGTCGGTACTACCGAGTTTTCTCAACAAAAATTGACAAAGTTAAATAAAAATGTTGTCGATACCACCGACACACAGGTCGATGGTACTAACTCACAGAGCTTAAATAAGGATATCAGATGCCATATCTCGACACCACTGACACTCAAGTTGGTGGCACCAACACCGAGGGAGAGACACCAATAGAATTTGATCCACAAAAGCCAAAGGGAACATTTTAGCCACCACTACCACCACCACCACCCTTCAAAGCAACTGGTAGCACTATTTCACCTCTATAAAAGGATTTTGACTAAAAGGTCATAGTCAAGTTCAAGCTTAGGGGGTGATGGAACAAATTTATCTTTTATTTGCTTTTTAGCTTTATCTTTGCATTTTTTGTAGGATCCACAGTCTATCTAGTGTAATTGTGGAGCAGTAAAAAGCATGATTTCTATCTTTGTCACCATAGAGTCCGTTCTTCCATGTATGTGCAATGAAAAATTAAAAATTGAAAAAAAAAAACAAGCTTAGTTGCAAATTTCTTGAGTTGCACCACCTAGAGGAAGTGTATGGGTTAGTCAGCTTATGGACACTTGATATGAATGGACATCTTAATTATTCATGTAATGTGGATGAAGATGGGGTTTGAGCCTGAATTGATAAAAAAACTAACCGGTCCTTAAATTAAAATTTTAGAAAGAAATCCTCAGGTTACACTGTACACAGATCAGTAGTATAGGTACATATCATAGTTCAAGAAAGGGCATTGTCTCTTAATTATGTGATTCCATCCATTTTACATCCATTCTAATCCATCACTTTAAGATGATCAAGTAACCTGAATTATTTCCTTTTGATTGCATTGCATGGCATAATAGGAGACATGATAGTTAGTTTTTCTCTTGATGCATTAACTATAAAATGAAATGAATTTTTTTTATACAATCAATATATTTTGTGCATATCATCTAGTTGCATAACAATTACTTGTATATTACATCCATTTTTCATCATTCATTTTCACTTCATGTGGTTATATTGTTTCTTCTAAAATAAGAGTGTAGGGATACACATCCATATCCTCTCCAGGTCCTCCGATAGCTCAAACCTGATCAGGAAGAAACCGTCACCTCTATTGAACACCTCAAAAAATCCGTTGGTGCCCCAGATATTGCTGAAGTGATTCGTTAAGAATGGGATATGTGGGCGAAAATCGATCACATAGCCTAAGAGACAGTTACTCCATTTGCTAGCATTCTCCACTGCCTCACTTCTCAGATAGACAACCTTCCCATCCAACAGAATGACGTCAACCTTCTCCAGGTCCGTAGCATAGCCACCTCTTCTCGGCTTGATGCTTTCCCAGTTCAGAGGCTTTTCCACTGGATCTGATGATTCCACCGCACCATTGATCGTATTAACAGTCGGTTCTCTCTCCCTTCTTCTCAGATTCGACCAAGGACGTGGTCGGCGAGAAGTTGTCGCGCCTCCAGTCGCTTCTCCAATCGCCCAGACGGGAGCACGGCAAGCCTCCATTGATATCTTATGTATATTCTATTATGACTGGTATGTCTTGGACAGGCCTGTCATTCTCAAGAAATGGCAGCCGGGCAAGAAACAGGCGAAGATGCCACTGCTGGATGTTCCAGTCTGGGTGACGTTGAAGGAGGTTCCTATAGATCTATGGGATCAAAGGATGTTTAGCAGGATTGGTTCCATTCTGGGGACGCCGTTAAGAATGGATGAATCGACTCTGAACCTTCAGAGGCTTGATGTAGCGTGAATTCAGGTCCTAATGAACAGAAATGCTAAGTATCCAGATGAGGTTGTTATGAAGGATGAGTGCGCGAATGAGCATCGTATTATCATTGACTATGAGTGGATTCCCCATGTCTGTGGCAAATGTGGTTATCTAGGACATGATGATTGCTCTGTTCTGAACAAATCGTTTGGACGAGGTTACAGAGATCCGAGTGAGCAGATCTGGAAAGTAAAGAAGACGGCTGCTGTTTCTGTGCACGACAGAATTCCTGAGAAGGCTTCTAGTGCTGCTGATAACTTTATCCTAGAGGAAATTGAAGATATGGAGGAGATAAGGAAGGGAAATGCCAGTAGTTATCCCATTGAAATTATAGTCGAAGATGAGTTCCTATCTGAACAGGTGAATAAGGGCTTTGTTAGTGTTAATCCTGATGATATCCAAGTTGAAAAATCTGGTGGACATGTTGCTAGCTGTATCAATGGTGTTATGTCTGTTCCTGGTACACCATCTTCAGTCATTGCTTTTCCTAATATCTCACCTGTTAGTGAAGGAAGTTCGCATGCTTCTTCGAGTGTTGTTAGTTATGATAAAGGGAAAGGAAAGGTGAAAGAGCCTCCCAAATGCCAAGGAAAATTGAATGTTAATATGAGGTTAGAAAATCTCCAATCTGCCCCGACTCCTAGAGAACTGAATTTAATTTCTTCTGAAACTGAGGCTGACAGTTCAACAGCCGATAAGATTAAATGAATCTTCAGTGCACTATCTCCTCTTGGAATGTTAGAGGAATCAGCAACAAAATCTTTAGCATTCAAGAGGAGATAAGGAGGGCAAACTGTGACGTGTTTGTCCTGGTTGAAACAAAGTTAAGAAGGGATAGATTGGATAAGTCGATGAGAAAGTTTTTTTGTTGATTATAATTGGATTTCTAATAGTGTGTCTCATGCGCTTGGTCGTATTATTGTGATGTGGAAGAATGATAATTGTACTATTACTAAGTGTTCTGAATCCGATCAAACTTTGCATTTCTTGCTTGAGAAAGATGATGCTATCATGAATGTTACTGCTGTTTATGGTCATATTGGGGATTATGATAGAGAAGGGCTTTGGTCTGATTTGAAGCATTGTAGTAACTCTATTTCTGGTCCTTGGGTTATTATCGGAGATTTTAATGTTGTTCGGAGGAATGATGAGAAAATTGGTATTCTTCCCCCCACAAAAAAGTCCATGGAAGACTTTAATAATTTTATGATGATCAGTGGCTTGTTAGATTTGAACCTTGCTGGTCCTCGATACACTTGGAAAAACAATCAAGATGGGGATAACTTTATATCTACTAAAATCGACAGAGTTTTGTATAACCAGGATTTTCAAGCCGGGTTTGATGAATTTCATGGTGAGACTGTTTCTAATACCATCAGTGATCACTGTAGGATTTTCTTGAAGATCGGAGAACCTATCAAAAGAAACTCTCCCTTTAGGTTTATCAACAGTTGGGTTAATCACAAAGACTTTGGAAAGATTCTTGAGGAGAGTTGGAATATTGAAGTTCATGGTCATGCTATGTTTAGATTTTTTAGAAAGTTGGAACATCTGAAAATTAAGCTCAAAAAGTGGAACTTTTCTAATTTCGGGAATGTGTTTGACAAGGCTGCTGAAGCTAAGTTTACTGCCCTTGAAGCTCAGAAGAAATCTGATTTGAACCCTGAAGATGAAAATCTAAGGTTACAAGCTAATGTTTTGAGAAGAGAAGCTCATGTTGCGTCCATCAGAGAAGAAGCTTTGTATAGACAAAAATCCAGGGTGATTTGGTTGAAGGAAGGAAATCTTAATTCCAAGTACTTCTATTCCTCTATGAAAACTAGACGGAGCAGGAATAATATCAAAAGTCTCAATGTTGATGGTGTTACTGTTAGGGATAGCCAAAAGATAAAGGATGCTATTGCCGATCATTATGAGAATATTTTCTGCAAGATAAATACTGGAGGAGTGTGGAAAGGGAATTGGAATGGTGCCAAGATTAACCCAAGTCAGAATGAGCTTCTTACTAAAATGGTTACTAGAAAGGAGCTGGATGATGTCGTCTCTAATTTGAGTGAGGATAAAAGTCCCGGTCCTGATGGTTTTAATGGCTGTTTTTATAAGAATGCTTGGAAGGTTATTGGAGATGATGTTTTTGAAGCTGTGAAGGAGTTCTTTGTGAATGGTTCTCTGCTGAAGGAAGCTAATAGAACTTACATTACTCTTCTGCCTAAAGGAGATGATAAATCGTTAATCACTAATTGGTGGCCTATTGCTCTGTGTAATGTTTTCTATAAACTCATCTCCAAGATTCTAGCCAATAGATTGCAGAGCTGTATCTCATCCATCATTGATAAGAATCAATGTGCCTTCATTAAAGGGAGGAACATCAAGGATGCTATTCTTCTCTCAAATGAGATCATGACTGATGTGATTAAAAAAGGTGGTAAGAATATGTGTGTCCAAGTTGACATTTCGAAGGCTTATGATTCAGTGAACTGGAAGTTTCTTTATTCGGTTTTGAGAAGAATGGGATTTGCTTGTAAGTGGATTAGATGGATCGAAGTTATTTTCAGCACTACCTCGTATCAAATTCTTGTTAATGGAGAGGTAACGAGAAATATTTTCCCTCTGAATGGGGTCAGACAAGGTGATCCTATTGCCCCTTATCTCTTCACCATTGCTATGCAGGGTCTGTCTGAGATGATTAAGAATGATTCTAACTATGCCCCTATTCAGGTGTCTAAGAATATGAGCTGCTCCCATCTTATTTTTGCAGACGATCTTATGATGTTCGCCAAGATTGGTAAAGATAATGTTGAGAATATGAAGTCCTTGCTTGATAATTTTGCTTCTCTCTCTGGCTTATGTATCAATAAAAGCAAGAGTATGATTCTTATGAATTCTACCAAAGATGAGGATGATATTTCTAATATCTTGGGTATAAAGATTGGTAAGTTAGAGGATGCTAAATATCTTGGACTTCCTATCTTTCCTGGCAAACTCAACAAGAATTACTGTGGCAGGCTCATTGATAGAATCAATAGAAGAATGGAAGGCTGGAAATCGAAGACCTTGTCCTTGGCTGGTAGGGTAGAGCTGGTTAAGTCTACTCTATCTACCCTACATCTTTACTGGATTTTATCTTTTCCTTTGCCTAGCTCTGTTTTGGATGATATTGATAGAATTTGTCACAATTTCATTTGGGGGGATTCGGAGTTAAAATCCAACCTTCACCTTCTTAAGTGGGAGAGTATCAAACTTTACCTAAAGCTGAAGGTGGGCTTGGTTTAAGGAAGAGTAAAGAGGTGGCTGATGCTTGTATTATTTTGAATGCTTGGGATGTGGCACGGAAAAAGGATTCGTTGTGGGTGAAATGGGTGAATGAGAAGTATTTAAGGAAGGAAACTTATTGGAGTGTGAATGTTTCTACTAATTTCTCGTGGATGTTCAATAATCTCATTCGTATTAAGGATGAGTTGCTGAAATTCTATGAGATTAAAATTGGCAAAGGGGATAGTGTTGACATTTGGAAAGATCCTTGGCTTAATGGGAGATTCCTTCATGATTTTGTTGAGCATAGTTATTATGTTCGTGCTGGTTTACCTAATGGTTCTAAGTTGAATTATTTTATCAAAAATGGTTGTTGGAATATCAAGGATATGAGATGCTCAAAGAATTTGCTGGATGTTCTGGATAGGGTGCATATTGATAAGGAGAAAGATGATAGATATTATTTCAAAGGACAAAAAGAGGTTAGACTGAAGGTGATATGGGACCATATTCGAACCAGAGGAGAGAAGAAAGATATTTTCTTGTGGCTTTGGAAGACTAAGGCCAGTATGAATTCAAAGTTGCACATGTGGAAAGCTATTCATAATAAGCTTCCTACTACTGACTATTATAGAAGGAGGGGGATTCTTATTACTTTGATTTGTTATCTTTGCATGAATGATTATGAGGACACTCTTCACATTTGTTTTGGATGTAGTTTCATGAGGGAGTTATGGAATATTGGTCTGGACAAAGAGTTAATCAGTTCTATCCCCATGAATTGGGAGAGTGTTGTTGATATGAAGAGTACTAATGCGGGTGTTGCTATTCCCATTATTCTATATCATGTGTGTCTTGAACGAAATAGAAGAGTTCATGATAATATTTGCAAGGTTGTGAGTATGCTTTGGAAGATCATTGAGCATGATATTTTCCTTATTCTTCATTGACTCTCTGGTTCTCTGAAGATGGTTGATGTCCAGAGTTTCTTGGTTCTTATGGCTGTGCTGTTGGTCTGCTGATCTGTAGATGGTTCGCTTTGTGATCTGCTGAAGTCTGTTTGGGTTTTTTCCTTTGGTGTTCTTTGGGTCAAGGAGCTGTTGGCGTTCCTCTTTATGGAGTTGCTGTTTGGCAGCTTTTTCTGTGGTTGCTTATCCGTTGGCTGTGTTTTTCTGCATATTTGCTATTTGAAAGGCTGCAGCGTGCTTTGGAAGTTTAGTATTATTTGTTTTGTGCTTGCTGCTGTGTTGTCAGTTGCCCTAGATGATCTTTTGTGTGGTTCGTCAGTTCTGTGTTGTGGTCTGTTTGGTGTCTTAGGGTTGTTGTTCTTCTGCTGGTGGGCGTGATGATCTGATCTTGACCTTTTTTTAGCTGATGTAGCTCTGTTCTGCAGATATAGCCTTGTTCTTGTTGAAGGTTGGATGGTTCTGGTTTCTTTGGTTGATTTGATGGCTGACATCATATTGGAGGAGCAACCTAGTTGTGGCTGTCAGTTGTTCTAGAAGTTTTTTTTTGGTGTGGGTTTCTTCTGTTCTGTAGTGATGGCTTTTGGTGCCTTATGGTTGATGCTTTGCTGCTGTTGGGCGTATTGATCAGATCTTAGTTGACTGCATCTTTGCTTCTCGGGTATTCTTCTGCTGACTATTTGAAGGCTGGATGGATGAGTTCTCTCTGTTGTTGTGTTTTTTTTGCTTTTCGGGAGTTCTTCTGCGGACATGTTGAAGGCTATTTGATGTGAGGGTCGAGTCACCATCCTTCGTGGATGTCGACGCTCCCCTCCATCATGGTGGTCGGTCTGTTCTTGGCCATGTTGGTTTCTGTTCTGCGTGGCTTCCTTTCAGCGTGCTTTGGGAGTACATAATTTTTTTCTTGTTGCTGTTGTGGCTGTCAGTTGTTCTAGAAGAATCTTTTGGTGTGGATTTCTTCAGTTTTGTGGTGAGGTTTCTTTGTTGGTGCCTTATGGTTGTTGCCTTGCTGCTGTTGGACGTGATGATCAGATCTTTGTTGAGTTCTTTCTGCTGTTTGTGGATATTGCTTCTCGGGTGTTCTTCTGCTGTCATGTTGAAGGCTGGATGGTTGAGTCCTCTCTGCTGTTTGTGTTTTTTTGCTTCTCGGGAGTTCTTATGCAGACATGTTGAAGGCTGTTTGATCTGCTTATCTGTTCAGATGTCCTTGGTCTTCATGACAAGCTTTTTCTTTCTTTATCTTTGGAGGAGTTGGAGTCTTTCTGGTGCTGTCCTCTATTGGCTGTTCTCCTATGGAGTTTTTGCTTTTCAGTCTGTTCTGTTGGGTTATGGAGCTGTTGGTGTTGCCTTCTAAGGAGGTGGTGTTCTGTGGTAGCTCATCCGTTGGCAGTTCCTTGAGTTTCTTTCTGTTTGGTTTGTTGGATGGATTATGGAGGCCTGGGTTTATGTTTTCTTGTTGCTCGTTATCTGGTTATGGTTTTCTGGTGGTTGGTTCTTTGTCTGCTGCGAAAGTTGTTAGGTTGCTGAGATCGCTTTCTCCTCGTTGTTAAGGCTTTAACGTTGTTCTTGTTGAAGATTGGCTGGTTCGGGATGCTTTGGTTGTATTGTTGGCTGGTGTAATGATGGAAGCTCAGCTTAGTTCGTTAATCTTGCTGCTCTTGGTTGATTCGTTTGATGGACAGTCTTTCATGAGACAGATTTGCTGAAGTTTGAGTTGTGATGTTTTTCTTCTGTCTCAATTCTGTTCTGCTTGGTGTACAGCCATTTAGCATGAGACAGTTTGCTGAAGTTCGAGTCGTGTCCTATTTCTGTCCTGCTTGGTGATGATATATCTTCTGAGCTTTTTTGAAGAATAGAAAGGTTGCTATGTGCTGCTGCTGTGGCTGAATTCCTGTGATGCTATGCCCCTCTGGAGTTCTTTGCTGATATGCTGATGGCTGGTTTGATGGGTTGATCTGGTTCGGTTTTTTGGTCTTCTTGACAAATGTCAAGTTGTTCATCTGTTGGAGTTGGAGTGTTCCTGAAGATTCTTCTTTTTCTAGAGGAGTTGGAGTGTTCCTGTTGTACATTTTTTCCCTCTCCTTCCTCTCTTTCTTAGAGTTCTCTGTATAGTTATTTCCTCCTTTTTCTTTTTCTTTTTCCATTTTTAGCTGAAGATGGAATGCATTGTACAGAAACCAAAAAGAAAAATACAAAAAAAGCACCACGAGTTTTCGACCGACCAAAAAAAAAAGAGTGTAGGGATACACATCCATATCCTCAGAAAAATCATTAGAGTGATTAAGCATTCGAATTAAGTGCTCCAATTTTTCTCTCATCTTCATTACAAGTCATAACATCAATACAAATGGTTGCAAAAATTGTCGTAAGGGACTTAGGAATTTTTCCACAAAAGTGCATTTGCATTGCTTTTGACTTGAACTTGATCAAGCTAGGGTTTCATTGAATTGATCCTTTTCATGTACCTAATACTTGAAATCAATCTCAAATACACATATTGGATACATATGAATGGAATGGTTAAGTCATCATCAAAATATGGATAGTGTATAACTATTAGGTCAATAGAAACATTTTCACTAGTTGCCATGGTCAAGTCCATTAGGATCGTGCTTGCCATTGCAACATACTGTGACTATAAGTTATGGTAGATGAATGTCAAAACCATGTTCCTTGATGAGAATCTTCTTGAGGTTGTATATGACACAACCTGAGGGTTTTAAATCTCTAAATGATGGTAGTAAGGTATGTAAGCTGCAAAGGTCAATATATGGATTGAAACAAGCATCAAGAAATTGGAATCTTCATTTTGATGAATTACTCAAAGAGTTTGTCTTCATCAAGAATGAAGATGAACCTCATGTTTACAAGAAGGTTAGTGAGAGCATTGTAGTATTCCTCATATTGTATGTGCATGATATACTACTCATGGGAAATGATATTCCAACTCTACAAAAGGTGAAGACATGGTGCAAAAAAAACTCTATAAAAGACTTAGGAGATGTTATGCACTGAATAATGTCATTTTCACATGATGTTTATTAAGGATTTTTTTTCTCTTATTGTTCATTTTCATATTAATTTGTGCATTATTCATCATCATTAGCCCGTGATACTTAATTTCATCAAATAGATGTATTTTAAGTTCCTGTTAGAGTCATTATTATTTGGAAGCTTATGTTCATTTTTTGTGGAAATGCAGGTGAATCTACTAGAAACTGCATAGATTGGTACTACCGACCAACCTATCGGTGGTACCGACACTTGATCAGAAAGGAACAGTGAAATCAAGAAAACTCAATAGTATCGATCGAAGAAGTCGGTACTATCAACGAACTTACAGGAAGGACTTGTTTTTTTTTAGAAATCTAGGTACTACTAACATCAACTCGGTAGTACTGACAACCTCACAGGCATCACAAATCATCAGGGGCATTGATACTACTAACACCCAGTCAGTAGTACTGACTATGCGGGAAAAGGCAAGATCAGAAATCGTCATTAATCCAATGGTCGACAATTAATGACTCCCTAAGTCATTCTATGACTTAGGGGGAGTTCGAACAGACCAAATAATCACGTTGTATTCCATTGCACAACATCTGGGAGCCATGAGAGGAGAAAGGGAAGAAGATGGTCACGTTTTAAATGATTCAGAAGGAAAGAATATGGCCATGTTTTGGACGATTCAGGCACCTACGATGTGCAGATTTGTAGTTGAAAGACAACAAATTGTCACATTTGTCATAGGGAGTCATCCAGAAAAGCTTCTCCAGGGGGTAGTTTAGTTTTATAATATTTTCCACATTTTTCTTTTCCTTTCCCATGTTCTTGACAATGTAAATCATGTTGGGTTAATGATGCGATGATTTTGAGTCGCATTTATAGACATATTTTACTTGTGTTTTATGCATTTATTGGTCATTTTGGTGGTTAATATTGCATGATTCATTTACTTTGGTCTATGATCCTTCTCAGTGTCAAATCTCCCTTATTTTAGTATTTTGAGCATAAATGATTACAATAATATGTTTTATTTCAGCTTATGTGGTTTTGTGTTGCAATTCCAGGAAAACGCATATCTGCTGCTGTCAATACCATCGACACGACCACAGGCTGCCAGCCGCAAGGAGCATCGCCGAGTCGATACTATCGACACAGAAGTCGATGGTATCAAGATACCATCAGGTTGCTGGCGAGAAGACATTCGATACTATCGACACGAGGAGCTTCAGCGACGGAAAAAGACAAAAGCGACACCTAAGAGAGTTGATACCATCGACCCTTGTCGATGGTATCGAGTTAACATTAGTCGCGACAAAGAAAAGAAAAGAAGACCAACCGATACCGTGCATGGTCGATACCATTGACTCGCGTCGATGGTATCGACACCGTCAGATACAAGTTTGCTTCAGATCGATCTAAATCCGACGACTGTGATAATTTGGTGACCAAACTCGGTGATTATACCTAATGACGGCGGCCAAGAGCAATCCATCACGTCATTAGCCACTGCACACGTCCCAAGAAGATGTGGAGAGAAGAACGGAGCCCAGAAGCACGCCCCAGCCATTCCGGAAGCCGAAGAAGACGTTTTCCACCGCCGAAAGGCCAGAGATCGCGCATTCTACGCCAAAGAATGCTTGGATCTTCTCCGTTCAGGGGTTTCACTACTTAATCACATTTTTCTCCATGTTTCCCCTTTTCTCTACCATGTTGTGCTCTGAGATGAACATGTGGGGCTAATCCCCTTTATCTTTAGGACCGGGAGTAGCCCGGGGAATCATTGTATGACAATTTTATCATAGTAATTCATCTTTTATCTCTTAAATCTGTGGTATGATTTTTTTTTCTCAATTATATTGTTATGCTTGATCACCATAATAATAATCTAATGCCCTTAATTACTTTGAAAGAAGAATTAACGGTTGAAAAGAGATGAAATTCACATTAATTGACAAATCCCTTGAACAAGGTGATGTAAGGTTAATGGTGGAAACCCAGAGGTCGTTTCTAATGCACTTAGTTTAGGGTATAGGTTACTACGACGGTGGAACTGACCTAGACATAGGTAGTAAATTGTACCATGACAGTGGGCAATTCTGATTACAGGCCACTACCCGGATAGAGAGATAAATCTGAATAATGATATAGAAATTCATGCAATGATAACCCACGGTGAAACCGCAATCCTAAAGATCTCTACTTGAATTGATTAAATTAAACCTTTCATCAATTGTTTTATTTTGTTTTCTTTTCTTTTAATTTTACAACAACTCTCAAACCTTTTTAACCGCTCTAGCTAATAGTGAGTAGTTAGTAGTAGTCTCTGATAATTTAGTGTCCCTGAGTTCGACTCGGGCCTCACAAAGGCCTATATTACATTGACGCGTACACTTGCGTTTGACGCACATAAAAAGTGTGTCAAGTTTTTGGCGCTGTTGTCGGGGACACGGCAATTGTTGGCACTACGAGTGCTGCAAGAAGCCACTCTAGGCCACATTTTTATTTTATAATTTTATTTTCACTTTTTGAAATTCATAGCTTATCTTTCACATTTTGTAGTTGTCTAGTACGGTACTGAACTCAAATTACCATTTTGCAGGTACCTGTGCATAGTGCAGACGCGTAGCACCGACTACACGCAACAGGAACCAGAGGTTCCACAGCTGGGACCTTACGAAGAGGAGGATTACAATCAAGACCACTTGGAAGAAACAAATTTAGAATCCGAACAAGAAGAAATGACAGAGGAACAAACAATATGGGAGAAGATCAAGGCTTCTTCTTCATCTACGTCAAAGGGGCCAATAAGAAGCAGGCGATCAACATTCCAACTTACAAGATTGATCTTGTACTAATTAATTTAGTCAAGTCAAATGCATTCCATGGGCTAAAGAATGAAGACCCAGTCACTCATATAAGCCAATTCGTGGAGAATTGTGACATGATTAAAATTGACAGATTTCCACAGGAGATGCTCTACCTAAAGTTGTTCCCGAGTTCTCTGGCAGGAAATGCACGAGAATGGTTGCACAATCTGGACGATGAATATGTGGAATCATAGAACCACATGGTGGAGGTATTATTTGAAAGGTTCTTTCCGCCCGAGAAGACCAATGACATGATCAGGAAAATTCATAACTTCAACCAGAAGGCAGGAGAGACTTACTCTGAGACCTGGGAAAGGTTTCAGATCATGCTTAGGAGGTGCCCGCATCATGGGCTTGACAAGGAGACATAGGTAAAAATCTTCTATTTTTCTCTCTCTGAGCATGATAGAAGTAACCTCGATTCTGCCGGTTCAGGGTTCTTTTTGAACAAAACAGAAACGAGGTGTTGGGAAATTCTGAAAAACATAGCCAAGAAGCAATCCTGGGGTGACAGAGACGTCGTAGAGCACGTTCGAGTTGCGGGGGAGTCAAAGGCAATCAAAGAGCTTAATGATAAGATGGACCTTCTAGCAAAGAAACTGCTTGCAAAAGAAGATATTGAATCCGAGGATGAAGCTCAAGTGAAATTCATGCGGCAGTAGCTGGGTTACAGAAATAACGATTACTCATGGAGGAAGGACAAGAAATTCTCCTGGAAGGATCCGAATAACTTTTTGCAGGACCCCGATGCAAAACCCCAGCCGATGGCGGAGGATAAGAGCACGGAGTTGCTCAACCAAGTGATAAAGCAAAACCAAGAACTTATGAACACTTTTGGCCAGTAGATCAAGCAACTGGGGGAATTTATGAATCAGTTTGGACAGACATTGGAGAGCCATGGGGCTCATATAAGGACAATAGAACCGTCGATGGCACAAATGGCAGCTGAAATAGCCAATCTGAAGAAGCCAGTGCAGTAAGGTTTTCTGGGTAACACAAACGTTCCAGGAGGAAACCAACAGGCAAAGGCAATCTTGCTAAGGAGTGGCAAGAAGCTTTTAAACCCCAGGGCCGATGAACCAAGCAAACCCCAGTCTGAAACCAAAGGTGAGGCCACTGAGCCAGTTGAGGAAATAGCAGAGGAGGTCACTACATATCTCGTTGTTGTTGAAGAGGAGACACAGAAAAGGACACCATATGTGCCGACGCATCAAAGGGCATAGGTTGTCTCGGTCCCATATCTGAATAGTGTGAAAGCAAAGAAGGTGGACACCCAATTCAAGAAGTTTTTGGACAGTTTCAGAAAGCTCTCAGTCAACATCCCATTATTAGAGGTAATAGAGCAAATTCCCTCTTATAGAACGTTTTTGATAGATGTCATTACTAAGAAGAGGAAGATCCCTGACACGGAGGTTGTAGTTCTCAAGGAGCAGGTGAGTGCCTTCATCATGGGCACATTGCCACCTAAGAGGCAGGATCCGGGCTGCTTCAATATTTCATGTTATATTGGTAAGGTGAAATTCGGAGAAGCATTGTGTGATTCCGGGGCAAGCATAAACTTGATGCCTATTTGTACATTCAAGAAATTGGGATTAAAAGAATCAAGGCTGACCAATATGACAATACAGCTGGCAGATAACTCTGTGGTGAAGCCTTATGGTATTTGTGAAGATGTGTTGGTGAAAGTAGATCGGTTTGTATTTCCAGCGGACTCTGTCGTAATGGAGATGCAAGATGAACAAGGCAATGAGTTACTACTTGGACGACCCTTCCAAGCTACAGCGGACATGATACTTGAGATGGGGAGAGGTCGTTTGACCTTGGGTATCTCCGATGATCGGTTCGAGATGGTCATGCCTTCTAGCACCACGTCATCTAAAGCTAAGGAGCAGTGCCACATGGCGAAGCATTTTGATCATAATATCTCACTTTGTCTAGGGAAGCCATTTTTAGATATGGCTCATGTAATGACTAAGGTGGAGAAAGGGACATTGGTTGTTGACATCATGGAGAAGACCAAGGTTGTATCCCTTAGCAAAGCTGTGGGTTTTCCTAATGATGAAGAGGAGGACATTTCCCCCCTACTGAGGATGAGGCAATAGCAAGTTCTGTTTTTGATGCATATCCAGAATTACCATTAGAAGCCTGCTTGGTCAATATAACACATGATTGGATGAGAAGCAAGTCACTGCAGGAGTGTGCCAAGATGCTTCAGGTGATTCCATACTTTTATGCTAGGTACTATGAAGACCTTGGTGAACTCCCACCACCGCTTCATTCATCCTTAATCAACCCGCTAGATTTGGAATTGAAGCCACTGCCACCGCACTTGAAGTACACATTTCTAGCTGAGGAAGAGAAGCTGCCTGTGATTATATCAGCATATCTGAGTGCCGAGGAGGAGGACCAACTGCTGATTGTGTTGAAGAACCACTGAGGTGCATTCGGGTGGTCGGTCGCAGACATATAAGGGATCTCCCCTACATTGTGCCAGCACAAGATTCGGCTCGAGGAGGGAGCCAAGCCGGTGATTCAGTCACAGCGTCGACTAAATCCTAGCATGATGGAGGTAGTAAAGAAGGAGGTGATCAAGCTCCTTTCTGCAGGTATCATCTATGCTATATCCGACTCGACGTGGGTGAGTCCTACACAGGTAGTCCCTAAGAAGGGGGAATTACTATTACACATAATCTGTTAAATGAACCTGTCACGACCCGCTTGGTAACCGGGTGGCGTGTATGTATAGACTACCGTCGATTAAATGTTGCTACGCTTAAGGATCATTTCCCTCTTCCATTCATTGACCAAATTTTAGAGCGTTTAGCCGGACGATCACATTTTTGTTTTCTTGATGGTTATTCGGGGTACAATCAGATTTCCATTGATCCTAAGGACCAAAAGAAGTCCACTTTCACTTGTCCTTACGGAACATTTGCATACCTCCGTATGCCTTTTGGTCTGTGTAATGCACCGGCGACCTTTCAGCGTTGCATGCTTGCCATCTTTTCCGAAATGGTTGAACGCTGTTTGGAGGTTTTTATGGACGATTTCTCCATCTATGGTGTGTCATTTGACGAGTACTTATATAATTTGGATAAGGTTTTGCAACGTTGTGAGGACACACATTTGGTCCTCAATTGGGAAAAATGCCACATGATGGTAAGCGAAGGGATTGTGCTTGGACATAAAGTGTCTAGCAAAGGGTTGGAGGTAGACCCGGTAAAGATCGAAGTTATTTCCAAATTGCCCCCACCGAATTCGGTTAAAGGGGTTCGGAGTTTTCTAGGTCATGCTGGTTTTTATAAAATATTTCTCTAAATCGCCAAACCATTATCTGAGTTGTTGGAAAAGGATGTTGTGTTTGATTTTAATGACAAGTGTTTACATGCGTTCAACGTGCTTAAAGAAAAACTGATTTCCGCACCGGTTGTGCAAACACCGGACTGGACTAAGCCGTTTGAATTAATGTGTGACGCGTCCGATTTCGCAGTTGGAGCTGTTTTGGGACAACGTGTGGATAATAAACCCACTGTGATTTTCTATGCATCCAAAACCTTGAATGACGCTCAAATGAATTACATGACAACCGAAAAAGAACTTCTCACTGTTGTTTTTGCTTTCGAAAAATTTCGGCAATACCTTGTTGGATCAAAAGTCGTGGTATGGATGGATGACGTCGCCATTAAGTACTTGATGGAGAAAAAGGATGCCAAACCTAGACTGATTAGGCGGATCTTATTTTTACAAGAATTTGATATTGAAATCAAAGATAAGGCGGGCATTGAAAATGTGGTCGCGGACCATTTGTCTAGGTTGGAAAGGGTAGATGAAAAGGATTTGCATTTACCCATTACCGAGACATTTCCTGATGAACAACTTTTAAAAGTGAAATCGAAAGACCCTTGGTTTTCTTATATTGTTAACTATCTTTCCTGAAAAATTATCCCGGATGATTGGACATACCAAGAGAAGAAGAAATTTTTCCATTCTCTGCGTTATTATTTCTGGGATGACCCTATTCTGTTGAAGCAGTGCAGGGATGGTGTCTTACGCAGGTGTGTACCGGAGGTGGAATACGAAAGTGTTCTTCATCATTGCCATACACTACCGACGGGTGGCCACCACGCTAGTTCTCGCACTGCAGCCAAAGTACTTGAAAGTGGCATATACTGGCCTACTTTGTTCAGGGATGCTTATGATTTTGTGCGGAAATGTGATTCCTGCCAAAGGGAAGGTAACATTTCAAAAAGACAAGAGATGCCCCTCAATGTATTTCAAGAGGTTGAGGTGTTCGACTTGTGGGGTATTGATTTTATGGGACCCTTTGTGTCCTCAAATTCTAACTTGTACATTCTTTTAGCTGTTGATTATGTATCGAAGTGGGTTGAGGCAATACCCACAAGGACTAATGATGCCGTTGTTGGTGTACCAAGAATGATCATTAGTGATAGAGGTACGCACTTCTAGAATCAAAAGTTCACGGCACTATTGAGAAAGTACGAGGTAAAACACAACATTGGTACCCCGTACCATCCACAAACTCAAGGGCAAGTGGAGGTCTCCAATCGGGAGATTAAGAAGATCTTAGAGCGTACGGTGGCTTCCACGAGAAAGAATTGGAGTACCCTGCTACCGGATGCTTTGTGGGCGTACAGGATGGCGTTTAAGACACCTATAGGTACTATGCCTTTTAGGTTGGCTTATGGTCGGGCATGTCACTTGCCGGTGGAATTAGAGCATAAAGCGCACTGGGCGCTGAGGAAGTTAAATTTGAGCTATGATGAAGCGGGAAAGAAAAGGTTGCTTGAGCTCAATGAACTTGACGAGCTGCGGATGAATGCATATGAAAGCTCGCGGATCTACAAGGAGCGAACAAAGTTGATTCATGATCGCCATATTCAAATGTGCGTCTTCAAGAAAGGAGATCGTGTACTTTTGTTCAACTCCAGGTTGAAACTGCATCCCAGGAAATTGAAATCCCGATGGAGTGGACCGTTCACCATAGAGGAGGTCAGGCCACATGGCGCAATCATGGTGCGTGATGGCGAGACAACATTCCTGGTCAATGGAAAACGATTGAAATTGTACTTCGGTGAAGATTACATAAGGAAAGTGAATGAGGTCAAACTCATTACGCTTCCGGATGCATGAGGATCTTCAAGTCGTCTAGCGTAAGATGTTAAATAAGGGCGCTTGTTGGGAGGCAACCCAGCCATCGCTAGTGTAGTTAGTTTCTTCCACATTTTGTACTTTGACTTGATTTGACTTTGTTTTTAGTGTAAAAAAGGTATCGTGATCGTTTGCTCAATGTGCAGGACTGAGGCAGAGTCGATACCATCGACCCTCGCGTCGATGGTATCGAGCTGGGTACAGATTGGCGGCTGCAAGAATCACACTGTGTCGATACTATTGACGGCCTCGTCGATGGTATCGACACATCATCAGGTTGATCGCAATAATGAGGTTGATAGTATCGACCCGGGCGTCGATACTATTGAGATCTCTGGAGATATTCAGACGGAAATTGTCTCAGTGAAGTCGATACCATCGACGGCCTCGTCGATGGTATCAACCCAATAACAGGAAGAAGGTGGTGGCCGGGCCTCGCGAGGGTGTTGCCCTAACCAGAAGTCGATACTATCGACTTGCGTCGATAGTATCGACGCTACACGTCACCGATCCGTGAGAGGAAATCAACTGTGATCGCTGCATCAAGAGAGTCGATCCGTGGGACGGGTCGATACCATCGACACCTGTCGATAGTATCGACACGTCATAGATCTGGGTCCCCCAAATCAAGACATCGACGACCGTCGATACCAGCGGAAGACGGATTGTGCTACATGAGTCGACCTACTCCGAGCTCCATTTTCTAATCTTTCTTCTTCTACGACAATGGTGCATGTTGTCGGTGCATCCTCTTCACGCGCGAATCCGATGGAGATTCCTGAGTTCGTTCCTCCACCAATTGCTTCTATTCCGCGTCCGCAAATCGTTTATCCTTCCGCGGAGGTTCGAAAGGTCTACGAGGAGATCATGAAAAGAAAGTTTGATCCGACCCATTACGTCGACCGTGACATGATCCGTAATCTGGGGTTCAAGGCAAATCTGGCTTACGTGCTCAAGGGGCAGGCAAGGCATACGGGCAGGAGGCCCGACGAGTTGGAATTCCATGCCGATGGCCAGCCGTTCTTCGGTGAATGGCCGACATACAAGGAGCTAGTCGCAGAATTCATGGCGTCACTGGACATATGTGTTGTGCGAAACGACATCATTGCCATGGATCGCGAATGGATCAAGGGTCGTGTTTCTTTTCGGCTGTTCAACAATGATTACAATCTCACCCTCCGGTAGTTTAACTCTATCTACAATTGGAATCATGGGCGAGATTAGTACCAGAGGACAGACAACCGGA
Organism: Alisma plantago-aquatica; assembly: GCA_963693085.1. Lineage (NCBI taxonomy): Eukaryota > Viridiplantae > Streptophyta > Magnoliopsida > Alismatales > Alismataceae > Alisma > Alisma plantago-aquatica. Next base: position 430,362,426 of record OY856413.1, read on the forward strand.
CTGATTATGATGCTATCTTCGCCGAGCTAGTGACTGTGCCGCCAGGCAAATCTGTGAGCTACCACAACGCGGTGGTAGCGGATTTTGAGCATCCGTTCATGCGGATTCTTCACCGCATGTTGTGCACCACTCTCTTTGCTCGTGGTGATCTATCTCTTAGCAAGTTCCAGGAGACAGACCTGTTTTTCCTACACAAGTTACTAAAGCGGGAAGAGTGTAACTGGGGAGCATTCTTCTTACAGTGTGTGTTGGCTGTAAAGAGGAGCACGCGGAAGGCTCCAATTCACTTTGGAGGGCTCATCACACTGCTGGCCTCCTATCTTGGTTTGAATTTCTCCCAGCTGACTCCTCTCTCCAACAGAAGCAAGGTTAATTTGCAACATCTTCACCGCTCCAACCTCATCCTACTGCGTGATGGACTGGCATATGCACACTACCACATTAATCACGCTTATCAGGAGTGTTCGCTCCCTGACCCTGTCTTCCACATCAAGGGTGCTCAGCATTTTTGATGGCCTGTCATTGCCATCGAGAGTTCGGATGAAGACGGTGGCAACGACAACAACGAAGGTGACGAGGCTGAAGAGGAAGAGGAGGCTTTCACTCCTCTTCGTGCACGAGTGGCACCTAGGAAGCGTCCCCGCATGCATCCGGGTGCATCTTCTTCTTACCAGCCTCTGCCACCACAGCCCTCGCAGCAAAGCGAGGATGTCTACTCCATGCAAGGGATGTATGCAATGATGCAGGATATTCATCAAATGTAGCAGCAACACACAACCTCATATGCCGGTATTCAGGATGCGACGAACCGGTTGCTAGATAATCAGCGGGCTATCTTTGAAAATGAGTGCCTCCTCTTCGACAACCAACAACACATTCACGACAGGTTGCATAGGATGGAGATGCAGCAGCAGCCCTTCTATGATCATTACTGGAGCCAGAACTACTTTGGGGGGTATCCACAACCTCCGCCCATGCCCCAATATGATCCGAGCTTTTAGGGGTAGTACCCATCTTGGGACCCCACGGCCCCGCAGTACCCGCCTCCGCCGGAATAGTGATCGGTATCTTTGTTCCACCCTTTAAGGTTGTTTTTGACTATGAGGCCATAGTCCAATTCAAGCTTAGGGGGGGAGTTGGAACAACTCTATCCTTTAGTTTTCTCAGTTTTTAGTTTTTATTGTTTTGTTTCTTGTCATTTATTTCTTGCAATCTTATTTTGTTTGTAGGATCCACACTCTATCTAGTGTACTTGTGGATGTCTTAAGTCATGTGTCATCTCATTTGCTTGTACATGGGAATTAAGGGAAAACTTAAAAAATTTTAGTGTTTGCAAGCTTGTGTTGTTCAACTTTGAGCACATAATTTAAGAAAATGATTGGGTTTGTCAACTTTAAAATAGAAAACCACAACTGTACATGCCTAGGATTCATGAAAAGTGGACGGAATTGGTTGTTTGAGCCTAAACTGACCAAATGATAATGAGACTTTAATTTGAAATAAGGGAGAGAAATCTCTTAATTACCACACAGGTCAATAAGGAGGGACACATAATAATTTGCAAAGGTTCAGTCAATTAGTCTTGTGATCTTTCCACCCCCATTGTTTTCATATTCTACCTTAAGAACTGGAAGTACATTACAATTTTAACTTCTTTGAGTACATCTCATGTAGATAGGACTTGCATTGTAACTATTTCTACATATTTTGCATGAAAATAAAAAAATTAGATTAGTTATACATGCACATTCACCTTAGGTGCATGTCATTTAGATGCATGACTATCATTTTGTAGATGCATTCATATTTTCATGCATATAGACTACATCATGTATCTTATTTCTTCTGAAACATTAAAGGTGATAAACTTGTTCCATACCTTCTGAATTGCTTCAAGTATATAGTTATGCAACAAAAAGTGAGCCCGACAAATACTTCATTGTCATTTATGGATATAGGGGCCTTGAAAAAAAAATGAAAATGAAAAAAAAAAAGAATTGAGAATAAATAGGAATGAGAGGGAGAAAGGAACATGTTATCACTGCATATTACAAAAAATAAGAACATGATGTAGTTCTCATAGATATTCCATCTCACATTGAGACAGAATGATAGTGTATGCATCATTCTACCCAAATGTAGGCATTAGGGCATTTACATTTGCATATGCATCATTTAGGTCATTGTTGCTTTGTGCATGTTATAATCGTATAATGCTTCCATTTCTTCCATGAGCCACCCATTCCATCCATCCGTTGCTCGAATTGGTAGGCCACCGTATTTTTCTCCTCACTCATGAATATCAGGAGAGCTACTTCCATGTAGATGGTAGTTAGGGCGAGCAACGTAGCATAGGAGATCACAAGATGCACAGAGTATGAACCGGTGAATTTTATTATGTTAACTGCCTTATATGATAGTGTTCATCAATTTTGAGGTAGATATCTTTTATGGATGATTATTGTTGCCTTTAGGGTAATTATCATTATGTGGTTAGTGAGGGACGGAATGTGAATGTCCAGTGGGGATCATATGGTGGTGTTTTTTGTGATGATTTGTTCTTTAGTTAACCCTCGCAATTCTATTCTAAAGTTTAGTTGCTTGAGGGCGAGCAATGTTCAAGCTTAGGGGAGTTTGATGCGATGATTTTGAGTCACATTTATAGACATATTTTACTTGTGTTTTATGCATTTATTGGTCATTTTGGTGGTTAATATTGCATGATTCATTTACTTTCGTCTATGATCCTTCTCAGTGTCAAATATCCCTTATTTTGGTATTTTGAGCATAAATGATTACAATAATATGTTTTATTTCAGCTTATGTAGTTTTGTGTTGCAATTCCAGGAAAAACACATATCTGCTGTTGTCGATACCATCGACACGACCACAGGCTGCCAGCTGCAAGGAGCATCGCCGAGTCGATACTATCGACACAAAAGTTGATGGTATCGAGATACCATCAGGTTGTTGGCGAGAAGATAGTCGATACTATCGACCCTAAAGTCGATACTATCGACACGAGGAGCTTCAACGACGGAAAAAGACAAAAGTGATGCCTAAGAGAGTCGATACCATCGACCCTTGTTGATGGTATCGAGTTAACATCAGTCGCGACAAAGAAAAGAAAAGAAGACCAGCCGATACCGCGCAAGGTCGATACCATCGACTCACATCGATGGTATTGACACCGTCAGATACAAGTTTGCTTTAGATCGATCTAAATCTGACGGTTGTGATAATTTGGCGACCTAACTCGGTGATTATACCTAATGACGGCGGCCAAGAGAAATCCATCACGTCATTAGCCACTGCACACGTTCCAAGAAGGTGTGGAGAGAAGAACGGAGCCCAGAAGCACGCCCCAACCATTTCGGAAGCCGAAGAAGACGTTTTCCACCGTCGAAAGGCCGGAGATCGCACATTCTACGCCAAGGAACGCTTGGATCTTCTCCGTTCAGGGGTTTCACTACTTAATCACATTTTTCTCCATGTTTCCCCTTTTCTCTACCATGTTGTTCTCTGAGATGAACATGCAGGGCTAATCCCCTTTATCTTTAGGACCGGGAGTAGCCCGGGGAATCATTGTATGACAATTTTATCATAGTAATTCATCTTTTATCTCTTAAATCGGTGGTATGATTTCATTTTCTCAATTATATTGTTATGCTTGATCACCATAATAATAATTTAATGCCCTTAATTACTTTGAAAGAAGAATTAACGGTTGAAAAGAGACGAAATTCACATTAATTGACAAATCCCTTGAAGATGGTGATGTAAGGTTAATGGTGGAAACCCAGAGGTCGTTTCTAATGCACTTAGTTTAGGGTATAGGTTACTACGACGGTGGAACCAACCTAGACATAGGTAGTGAATTGTACCACTACAGTGGGCAATTCTGATTACAGGCCACTACCCGGATAGAGAGATAAATCTGAATAACTATATAGAAATTAATGCAATGATAACCCGCGGTGAAACCGCAATCCTAAAGATCTCCACTTGAATTGATTAAATTAAACCTTTAATCGATTGTTTTATTTTGTTTTCTTTTCTTTTAATTTTACAACAACTCTCAAACCTTTTTAACCGGTCTAGCTGATAGCGAGTAGTTAGTAGTAGTCTCCGATAATTCAGTGTCCCTGAGTTCGACTCGGGCCTCACAAAGGCCTATATTACATTGACGCGTACACTTGCGTTTGACGCACGTAAAAAGCGTGTCAGCTAATTCCCTTTTTCCTTAGGATCGGGGAGTAGCCCAATTTTGCATTCTAATTGACAATTATGAATTAGTATATGTATTTCTCTTAATTTCTAGACATAAATCTATGAGAACATCATGAATTATTTGTGCTTGATCACCATAAGTAGTTTTTTAGACCATTAATTGCTTCGAGAGAGGGATTAAGGATTGGAAAACTCATAGATTTACACGTTTTATATCACACCTTGAGAAATGGCTTACAAATGTGAAGAGAATAACCCAAATATTTCAATAAAGCACCTAACTAATAACACCATTGCTACGAGAGTGAGATTGGTATTAGGTTAGGTAGTGAATTACGCCATGGGAGCGGGTAATTCTTACTATAGGTCTCTTTGTCCAAGGTTGGGAGAGATTCATATTAATGAAATTATGTTAATTGCAATGTGAGCCGTGGTGAAACCACAATCCTAAGGAATTCATTCCACTTGTGATCACAACCAGTAATCTTAGTTTTAATTCTTACAAATTAGTGATTAATTAAACCAATTCAGCTTTTTCTTAGGCCTAGTTGATTGAGTCATTGTTAGTAGTAGTTTCTGGATACACATTTTCTCCATGTTCAACATCCAGGCCTCTTTAGACCTATACTACATTGATACATGACTTGCATTTTTGACATGTAGTTTAGGTGCATCAAGAAGACACCTATATTCTAAGTATCAATATCTTTAGATATAGATCTAGAAGGATTCTTGGCTTAAGTCAGATAATACATTGACAAGGTGTTGAAACGGTTTGTCATGCAAGAGTCTAAGAAAAGGAATCAATCCATGTCTCATGGAGTAAGTATTTCTAAAGAAAATTGTCCCATATCTTTGGAAGAAAGGGACAACATGAGTAAGATTCCATATGCCTCAACAATTGGATCTATCATGTATGCAATGCTATGTACACGTCGAAATGTCTCATATCTCTTTATCATGATGATCATGTCAAGTAGATTTGATTGAATGTCACTGAATTGCAATATGGAACGTGCTCAAGTACTTATGAATAACTTAGAATGAAGTGGTGAGGAAGCATCAGTCAAAATGAGTTACAAAGATTCAATGTTCCAAACCCACACGGATGATTGTTGATCACTAAATGGTTCTATGTTTTTTACTTAATAATGGTATTGTCACTTGTAAGAGTTCCAAGCTAGAGATAATGAAAAAAATATAATATGATGTTGCATTAGAAAAAGGAAATTGTATGGATCAACAAGTTCATTTGATGAAGTTAAAGTTGTTCCTAACATTGATGACATAGTACATCTTACTATGATAACAATGAGGCTATTGTGTTGGCCAGTAACCCAAATGACATACATATTCCAAACATATTATTTGATGCTTCCATCTCATATGAGTAATCTTTTAGCAAGGAGATGAGAAGATCTACATGTCACTGGCAAAGATCAAGTTTATTGATCCCTTGACTAAGTCATTGTTATAGCAGAAAGTTTATGGTCATGCTAGATCACTTGGTATTAGATACATGAGTGATTTTCTTTAGTGTATGTGGGAAACTATTGGTGCATATACCCTAGAAGCCAATCTTAGATGATGGCTATCGAGATATTATGTACTTCTGATTTGATTAATAAAGGCATTCCAATTTATTGATGCACATTTAATTATTGTGATGTTGATGCACATAATAAATGTCTTTATAGTGATTGATGCAAAGTCATGGGATTTCAAGTACATGACTTGAATATGAAATTCTAATGGACTCTAAGAACAATATTCTAAAATGTACCTAGTCAAGACTTATTGTGGATTAGACATCAATAATACATGTGAGACTAGTATGTGTGGTGAATGATGACAATGTCTCATGGGTCATAGTTATTGGATACCAAGTCAGACACATAGGTACTTGTTAGAGAACATGTGTACTAGATAGACTTATTTTAAGAGTGATTCATGGACCATTATATGATAGTCATAATCAACTCTCAAATGAAACAGTGGCATCGTGGTCCTTTGACATGAAGTCATTACAATGGTGATATGATAATTGTCATGGTATGACACCATCCGACATGATATTGAAGAAGGTTTCTATAAAGGTAATTATTGTGTGTGATGAGAATCATGCTATGCATTGTGAGTGATGTAGAAGGAATTTATCTCTCCCATATAACAGGAGCAATATCCAAGGCGTCTTGATAAGTGAGACCAGAGAAATGCATGACCATGCTCATATGAGTCCATATGTGATACTAAGCTCATATGTATCTTGCTAGTTTACTTAAAGACCTAGGAACAGAGATTGAATGTAATGAGGATGATGTCTCCATGCCTCTAGTTCAATATGTATATATGTGACAAAAGGAATATACAACATGATAACACTAGTCGTTGTTGGTTTAGTCTTGTATGACTAATTCTACTACTTGGGTAGCAATGATGTGTAGCTAGACACCACTCATTGCTAATGGATCAAAATATTGATTAGCGAATTCATTGACAATGTAGTATGGAGCCTACATGGTCACACACATAGAGATAACTTGAAGAAAAGATAAATGACCTTAATGTAATTGTTATAAGAAATCCAGGGTTCTAAAAGTATGTTTCATGGACCTAAATAAAATATGTACCAAGACTTGAGAAATTAGTTTAAATAAGTGAGGGAATCTACAGTCTAGATAAATAGGGATTAGGAAACCCTGGCTCTCAACTTTTCTATATATATGATATGAGAAGAGGTCGTCATGGCATACACTCAGATTCTCTCATTGTTGCCTCTAAAGTTTGAGAACTCCTAAGAGAGATGTGAAGAGAGGAAGGGAGAGCGGAGAAGACTAGAAACTCTATCATCTTCAAGAACTTGTGTGAATAAAAGTTTGTATAATGAAGTTGTTTCGGATGAGAATCTTCATCGGTGACACACAAATTAAGGTGACAATGGTACGTCATAATCAACCACCAATGTGACAATAGAACAAAGTGATCTGTCAGACACACAAACCGAGGAGAAGGTCTCCCCGGTAGAATGGTGCGATCCTACAACTAGGGCACGCAGATTGAGGTAGTGATTCTCTTTTACAAAATAGTGTGAGTTGACCTCAAGGTCAAATCTACAGTCAACATAGCCTTCTCTATGACATTGGGATTTGTGCCAAAAACTAGAAGATTTCAACGATCTACCACCTATATTCACCGGCAGATCGCCGCAATCCTCCAACGGAAAACACTTTTTGCACACGTCCCATGATGACTCCCAGAATGCCAGAAACCCTGGAAAGGGGTTTAGGTTGCTGATTAGACGAGATTCGAAGTAGGAGAAAATTGGAGGGTCTAGATTTACACTGGGCATTGCAAGTTGAATCATTGGAACTTCTTCCACGATAAGGTGTAAAGTTATAAGTCATAATCTAATTTTTTTACATTAGACAAATCATGCTCGAAGGATTCTCAAATTTTTTTTATTCCGATGCATTTTTCGCTCTCGAGATTCCAACAAAACCTACCTACAACATTTACTGTGACAACAACATGTTCAGGTACCTACATGACTGATCACATCAACATCAAATTTTCCCTTTGCAATACATCAATGGGAGTGTTGATTGATTATAAGAAATCAATTGCACACCCTCCCCCTTCCCACAAATAAGTTTACCTAGATCAACATTATATTATGAGTTTTATAACTTAGAACCTATGCTGCATGGAGTCACCTTGTAGGCAAGTTGCCTAGGTAATCATTTCCATTTGCAATGCCATACCCAGGAAATGCTATGCCACATATGGACGGTTCTTTAAACAAAAAGAAGGTTCTCATACCACACAATCACCCTCTTCTCCAATTTTTCAACAAAGTAGTACCACTATATGTCAAAGGCCCTACCACGGGTGCCCTCTATTTCTTTCATGTGGCCTCCTTCATTCTACAACGTTTTGATACTACCACACCACTTTTCTAATAACACAATAGCTGAAAGCTTAGGAAAGGGAATAGAACAAAAATTAGAAACAAAACAATCCATACTTATTCATCACATATTTTGCAACAAGTGAAATCAATAAAACCACTTTTGAAATTACCATTGTCTTCTAAAACCCAAGAGAGCACTTGATTTTCCCACATATCTTCAATAAAGAACCAAGTAATTTAAGTGCAACCCGTAGTTGCAATCGAGATTTGACTTTTTTTTAGCCTTCTAGAAATTAGATATTATTCGACACAGTGAAGCATCAATCTCGTCATCTATTTTTCTGGGCCCAGCTAATCGTAAGGGAAATAATGTAGTAAGCCCGATGCCGCAAGACTCCTATCGTTCTTCTGCTCATTGATCTCTTCAGGTACGAATCAATATATGAAATTTACCTCTTATTTTCTATAAGCTCCAACTTATTAAAAAAAAGTTGAATTAAGCATCAGTATTTGTAATCTACATCTAGGCCCAGCTTTGTTTTAGTTGGTTCAAGAGACAAGGGAAAAATGTATTAGTGGGCCTGGTGCCACACAAAATTGTCTGGTCCTTGTTCAGCTCGTTAATATCTCTTCAGGTACGACTGAGGCAGAGTTCATCTTTTGTTTTAAATAAACTTCAAATGAATTCCATTGTGGCAACGCAAATCAAAATTTCTGTCCCAAATGAATTGTTGCTGATTGACTAGAATAAAAGAAAAAGTTCTAATCGCGGACTAAGAGTGCTTCCTGATTTCCGATCTAGCCAGACGCAACAAAACCTGCTATACAACACTTTTTGGGGTTTCCTCTTCAAAAGGACAGATGAGAATCCGAAAACAGGAATTAATGATTTAAGAATATTTTTTGTTTTGAGTAATTCCTATTAAAATGATAGATCTCTACAGATATTAGTCATAGACAGATAATCTCAAAGTAATACTCTTAAATCCGTTGTTCTTTCTGAATTGAACGAAATGTTCAGGCTATGCTTCACTGGGTTCCTCCACATAACGTGAATTATAGAAATATGTTCATAACATGTCCATTTACAAGGTCAATGTCAAAGTGTAGTTCTAGAAGTTAGGGTTACTCACCTCACCCCAACCCACAAACCTTTTTACTGGCCTTCGGCCGATTAGGAGGATCAGAAACGACATAAATAGTGTTTTGTATATATACAAAAAACAACAAAAGAAGATAGAGAAAAAAAGGAAATAGAAAAGAAATGGCGGTGTGAACCGGAATATTCCCAACCCGCGACTCCAATCCACGTTCCTTCCTCCTTCCAACCTCTTACCAGCCTAGTCACCGCTTAAGTTCGGTGTGGTGATGAATCTTCCAGATCCACCCTCAGTCACCATTTCGGAGGATTCCCGATGTTTTTTCCCTAATTTTTTGCTTTTTGTCGACTGTCTTAAGTTTTAAATCCGTTCCTCGGGATGAGTAACGCTTAAGTTCGGTGTGGTGATGAATCCTCCAGATTCATCATTACAGTCGCCATTTCTAGGGCTTCTATACCTCATTATGTCTAAATCACCTTTGCTTTGCTTTACTTTTAGTATTTCTTCATTCCCACATAAATAATGCTTAAATTGTCTTAATTACCAATTCATTTGATGCTATTATCCCTTACACACTCTCCTTTCCCTCTACAGATCACACTCAATCATCCAATCAAACATCAATTGTGCGTTCTGTCCTCAAAGCCCCAGGCTTGTGCAGCAAATAATCAAGTATATGAAGTAGAGCACTCGCCACGGCCGTGGCGCATCACCAGCAGAGCCAAGCCCCCATCCGCCACGACCGTGCTAGATACACCACGGCCGTGGTACTTATCCTCCACGACCGTACTGGGCACGCCACGGCCGTGGCGCATCACCCAGCCAAGACCTCGGCCGCCACGCCCGTGCAAGGCGCCACGGCCGTGGGACTGTCGCCTCACCACGACCGTGGTGGCACACCACGGCCGTGGCTCAACGACATCAGAGCCGAGTTCACCCTCTCCACGCCCGTGCGAGGTGCCACGGCTGTGTGACAGTAGCTCCATCACGACCGTGGTGCCCCGCCACGGCCGTGGTGCGTCGTCTTCAACCTCCGACCAGCACCTATTTGCAGCTCCAAATCAAGATCGATTGGGGGTGTTTCGCATGTCGATTGGGGTCGCCCTGAGGCCGCCACACCTACAGAAAAGGATCGGAGATCGTTCGATAGCTCTGAAGGCCGCTAGATCGATTTCCCAAGTTGATCATTTGTGGAGATTTGACCGTTTAGAATTGGAACGTTGACCGTTTGCTTGGAGAAGGTCGAAGATCGTGTGGAGGCCGGATGGTCGAGGTCGTTTGGGCGTCAATCGTTTAACAGCAAACGAGTCTCACGATCGTTTAACAGCAAATGAGTCTCACGATCGTTTAACAGCAAACAAGTCTCACGACCGTTTGATAGCAAACGAGTCCCAGACCGTTTGGTACTAAACGGTCTCAAGACCGTTTGATACCAAACGGTCTCGAGATCGTTTAATACTAAACGGTCTCGAGATCGTTTGCTACCAAACGGTCTCCAGACCGTTTAGTCACAATTTTTCTATAAATAGGACCAGCAGGGTCCCTGTTTTGGGGGAAGTTCCAGACGCCGCCAGGCTGCCCGAGCACCGTTTCTGACCAAATTTCACACACAGCCCCAGAATCCCGAGATGAGTCCAGATCCGGTGTGCTGCCAGTCTGGGCGCAGATCTAGAAGGTTGTTCCATCACCATCTCACCATTTCTCACACCATAGCTCCACCTCATCCTACTCTTGCAATTCCAGAGGTTGACCCGGAGATCGAGGCGGAGAGACAGACGTCATCGACTACAACGGAGCAGTCCCGGAGACTGCGACGATCTACACCGGGCTGTCACAGATCTACTCTTCTGCTCCGACGATGCTTTCTTTCTCTCTCTTCTCTTTCTTTATTTCTTCCTCTATGAGGAGCGAGTAGTTCCATTCACTGGGGTGTAGGGACTAGCCCCGCTGCACGTGTCTTGTAACTTGTACTAAAAAGATGTTATCATTCTGATTCAATAATAAGTCGTTTCATACATGCTTGAATGATTGGCCGCGTTCTTGTATGCATCTATTGTCTTTCGTTGTGGTTTGTCTACGACCGCTCTTGAGACTCGAATACCGATTTAGTGTTTGTTTCTGGTGTGTGTATCCACCGCGCATCCGTTTCGGTATCTAGGAACGCTTTCTAAGGAGTGGAGTAAACTCACCTCCATCGTTGTACTTTTGTACTATGAAATGGAATCAGTTGATGTACAAAAGTGCAACCTTGACAGGTCGAGGAACACACTCGGAGGAGAGAGTGGTGCAAAGTACTTGACCATTCGTTCAGGAATGGCTGACGTTGCAACACTCTCACGTTTCTCATAGCTATATCCTCGAAAGAGGGATAGTCTATAAGGATACTAATCGATTTGGTAATCATCGCTCGCTTGCTAGTTTTCTGATGCACGTTTCATGAGGTTGAGTAAGATTTTCTCTTCGGAGACTACATATCTTCATTGACACGTAGATATGTACCGGATGAGAGTTACTCAACCCGTGAAGGATGTGTGCATTACTCTTGTCCTATAAGACATCGGTATTGTACAACATCCATGTATCTTGCTTACAAGTCTTGCTATGTTTGGTACAAGTGCAATTCATGTGTAGTGGTGGTGAATACCCGCATCACTCCAGTGATCCATCATCATTTTCTAATCTTAGTTTTTAATCCTTAAACTAGTTTTTATTCTTGCCTTTACTTTTGCATGTTTTAGGTTAAATAACTCAAATCAAACTTCTGGTCTTAGATGATTAACTTAGATTGATACAAAACAAGAAAAAGACACTCAGATTCTAAACGTTGTCCTTTGGGTTCGATCCTAAATCTGTACTATGATAAGGCTTCCACACTCTTGTGGGGTTGGAGCATTTATCTAGCACCAGTTGTAGGTAAACCTAGAGAGAACATCAACTCCCTAGGGGTTTTGGTGCATATTAGGACTTCCATTGGAACAGTAATCTTTTGGTGTAAGTTTTAGCTCCATCAAATGTCAAAACCATGTTCCTTGATGAGAATCTTCTTGAGGATGTGTATATGATACAACCTGAGGGTTTTAAATCTCTAAATGATGGTGGTAAGGTATGTAAGCTGCAAAGGTCAATCTATGGATTGAAACAAGCATCAAGAAATTGGAATCTTCATTTTGATGAATTACTCAAAGAGTTTGTCTTCATCAAGAATGAAGATGAACCTCATGTTTACAAGAAGGTTAGTGAGAGAATTGTAGTATTCCTCATATTGTATGTGCATGATATACTACTCATGGGAAATGATATTCCAACTCTACAAAAGGTGAAGACATGGTGCAAAAAAATTCTCTATAAAAGACTTAGGAGATGTTATGTACTGAATAATGTCATTTTCACATGATGTTTATTAAGGATTTTTTTTCTCTTATTGTTTATTTTCATATTAATTTGTGCATTATTCATCATCATTAGCCTGTGATACTTAATTTCATCAAATAGATGTATTTTTATGTTCCTGTTAGAGTCATTATTATTTGGAAGCTTATGTTCATTTTTTGTGGAAATTCAGGTGAATCTACTAGAAACTGCATAGATTGGTACTACCGACCAACCTATCGGTGGTACCGACACTTGATCAGAAAGGAACAGTGAAATCAAGAAAACTCAATAGTATCGATCGAAGAAGTCGGTACTATCGACGACCTTACAAGAAAGACTTATTTTTTTTTAGAAATCTAGGTACTACTAACATCAACTCGGTAGTACTGACAACCTCACAAGCATCATAAAATCATCAGGGGCATTGATACTACTGACACCCAGTCAGTAGTACTGACTATGCGGGATAAGGCAAGATCAGAAATCGTCCTTAATCCAATGGTCGACAATTAATGACTCCCTAAGTCATTCTATGACTTAGGGGGAGTTCGAACAGACCTAATAATCATGTTGTATTCCATTTCACAACATATGGGATCCATGAGAGGAGAAAGGAAAGAAGATGGCCACATTTTAAATGATTTGGAAGGAAAGAATATGGCCATGTTTTGGACGATTCAGGCACCTACGATGGGCAGATTTGTAGTTGAAAGACAACAAATTGTCACATTTGTCAGAGGGAGTCATCCAGAAAAGCTTCTCCAGGGGGTTAGTTTAGTTTTATAATATTTTCCACATTTTTCTTTTCCTCTCCCATGTTCTTGACAATGAAAATCATGTTGGGCTAATTCCCTTTTTCCTTAGGATCTGGGATTAGCCCAATTTTGCATTCTAATTGACAATTATGAATTAGTATATGTATTTCTCTTAATTTCTAGACATAAATCTATGAGAACATCATGAATTATTTGTGCTTGAGCACCATAAGTAGTTTTTTAGACCATTAATTGCTTCGAGAGAGGGATTAAGGATTGGAAAACTCATAGATTTACATGTTTTATATCACACCTTGAGAAATGGCTTACGAATGTGAAGAGAATAACCCAAATATTTCCATAAAGAACCTAACTAATAACACCATTACTACGAGAGTGAGATTGGTATTAGGTTAGGTAGTGAATTACGCCATGGGAGCGGGTAATTCTTACTATAGGTCTCTTTGTCCAAGGTTGGGAGAGATTCGTATTAATGAAATTATGTTAATTGCAATGTGAGCCGTGGTGAAACCACAATCCTAAGGAATTCATTCCACTTGTGATCACAACCAGTAATCTTAGTTTTAATTCTTACAAATTAGTTATTAATTAAACCAATTCACGCTTTTTCTTAGGCCTAGTTGATTGAGTCATTGTTAGTAGTAGTTTCTGGATACACATTTTCTCCATGTTCAACATCCAGGCCTCTTTAGACCTATACTACATTGATACGTGACTTGCATTTTTGACATGTAGTTTAGGTGCATCAAGAAGACAGCTATATTCTAAGTATCAATATCTTTAGATATAGATCTAGAAGGATTCTTGGCTTAAGTTAGATAATACATTGACAAGGTGTTGAAACGGTTTGTCATGCAAGAGTCAAAGAAAAGGAATTAATCCATGTCTCATGGAGTAAGTATTTCTAAAGAAAATTGTCCCATATCTTTGGAAGAAAGGGACAACATGAGTAAGATTCCATATGCCTCAACAATTGGATCTATCATGTATTCAATGCTATGTACACGTCAAAATGTCTCATATCTCTTTATCATGATGATCATGTCAAGTAGATTTGATTGAATGTCACTGAATTGCAATATGGAACATGCTCAAGTACTTATGAATAACTTAGAATGAAGTGGTGAGGAAGCATCAGTCAGAATGAGTTACAAAGATTCAATGTTCCAAACCCACAAGGATGATTGTTGATCACTAAATGGTTCTATGTTTTTTACTTAATGGTGGTATTGTCACTTGTAAGAGTTCCAAGCTAGAGATAATGAAAAAAATAGAATATGATGTTGCATTAGAAAAAGGAAATTGTATGGATCAACAAGTTCATTTGATGAACTTAAAGTTGTTCCTAACATTGATGACATAGTACATCTTACTATGATAACAATGGGGCTATTGTGTTGGCCAGTATCCCAAATGGCATACATATTCCAAACATATTATTTGATGCTTCCATATCATATGAGTACTCTTTTAGCAAGGAGATGAGAAGATCTACATGTCACTGGCAAAGATCAAGTTTGTTGATCCCTTTACTAAGACATTGTTATAGTAGAAAGTTTATGGTCATGCTAGATCACTTGGTATTAGATACATGAGTGATTTTCTTTAGTGTATGTGGGAGACTGTTGGTTCATATACCCTAGAAGCCAATCTTAGATGATGGCTATCGAGATATTATGTACTTTTGATTATATTAATAAAGTCATTCCAATTTATTGATGCACATTTAATTATTGTGATGTTGATGCACATAATAAATGTCTTTATAGTGATTGATGCAAAGTCATGGGATTTCAAGTACATGACTTGAACATGAAATCCTAATGGATGCTAAGAACAATATTCTAAAATGTCCCTAGTCAAGACTTATTGTGGATTAGACATTAATAATACATGTGAGACTAGTATGTGTGGTGACTGATGACCACGTCTCATGGGTCATAGGTATTGGATACCAAGTCAGACACATAGGTACTTGTTAGAGAACATGTGTACTAGATAGACTTAGTTTAAGAGTGATTCATGGACCGTTATATGATAGTCATAATCAACTCTCAAATGCAACAGTGGTGTTGCGGTCCTTTGACATGAAGTCATTACAATGGTGATATGATAATTGTCGTGCTATGACACCATCCGGTATGATCTTGAAGAAGGTTTCTATAAAGGTAATTATTGCGTGTGATGAGAATCATGCTATGCATTGTGAGTGATGTAGAAGGAATTTATCTCTCCCATATAACAGGAGCAATATCCAAGGCTTCTTGATAAGTGAGACCAGAGAAATGCATGACCAGGCTCATATGAGTCCATATGTGATACTAAGCTCATATGTATCTTGCTAGTTTACTTAAAGACCTAGAAACATAGATTGAATGTAATGAGGATGATGTGTCCATGCCTCTAGTTCAATATGTATATATGTGACAAAAGGAATATACAACATGATAACACTAGTTGTTGGTTTAGTCTTGTATGACTAATTCTACTACTTGGGTAGCAATGATGTGTAGCTAGAGACCACTCATTGCTAATTGATTAAAATATTGATTAGTGAATTCATTGACAATGTAGTATGGCACCTACATGGTCACACACATAGAGATAACTTGAAGTAAAGATAAATGACCTTAATGTAATTGTTATAAGAAATCCAGGGTTCTAAAAGTATGTTTCATGGACCTAAATAAAATATGTACCCAGACTTGAGAAATTAGTTTCATTAAGTGAGGGAATCTACAGTCTAGACAAATAGGGATTAGGAAACCCTGACTCTCGACTCCTCTATATATATGATATGAGAAGAGGTCGTCAGGGCACACACTCAGATTCTCTCATTGTTGCCTCTAAAGTTTGAGAACCCCTAAGAGAGATGTGAAGAGAGGAAGGGGGAGAGGTAGAGACTAGAAACTCTGTCATCTTCAAGCACTTGTGTGGATAAAAGTTCGTACAGTGAAGTTGTTTCAGATGAGAATCTTCATCGACGACACACAAATCAAGGTGACATTGGTACGTCATAATCAACCACCAATGTGACAATAGAACAAAGTGATCTGTCAGACACAAACCGAGGAGAAGGTCTCCCCGGTAGAATGGTGCGATCCTACAACTAGGGCACGTAGATTGAGGCAGTGATTCTCTTTTACAAAATAGTGTGAGTTGACCTCAAGGTCAAATCTACGGTCAACATAGCCTTCTCTATGACTTAGGGATTTGTGCCAACAACCAGTGGATTTCCAAGATCTGCCACCTATATTCACCGGCAGATCGCCGCAATCCTACAACGAAAAACACTTTTTGCACACTTCCCACGACAACTCCCAGAATGCCAGAAACCCTGGAAAGGGGTTTAGGTTGATGATTCGACGAGATTCGAAGTAGGAGAAAATTGGAGGGTCTAGATTTACGTTGGGAATTGCAAGTTGAATCATTGGAACTTCTTCCACGATAAGATGTAAAGTTATAAGTCATAATCTAATTTTGTTACATTAGACAAATCATGCTCGAAGGATTCTCAGAATTTTTTTATTCCGATGCATTTTTTGCTCTCGAGATTCCAACAAAACCTACATACAACATTTACTGTGACAACAACATGTTCAGGTACCTACAGGATTGATCACACCAACATTAAGTTTTCGCTTTGCAATACATCAATGGGAGTGTTGATTGATTATAAGAAATCGATTACACAACCTCCCCCTTCCCACAAATAAGTTTACCTAGATCAACATTATATTATGAGTTTATAACTTAGAACCTATGCTGCATGGAGTCACCTTGTAGGCAAGTTGCCTAGGTAATCATTTCCATTTGCAATGCCATACCCAGGAAATGATATGCCACATATGGACGGTTCTTTAAACAAAAAGAAGGTTCTCATACCACACAATCACCCTCTTCTCCAATTTTTCAACAAAGTAGTGCCACTATATGTCAAAGGCCCTACCACGGGTGCCCTCTATTTCTTCCGTGTGGCCTCCTTCATTCTACAACATTTTGATACTAGCACACCACTTTTCTAATAACACAATAGCTGAAAGCTTAGGAAAGGGAATAGAACAAAAATTAGAAACAAAACAATCCGTACTTATTCATCACACATTCATCAAGAAGACACCTATATTCTAAGTATAAATATCTTTAGATATAGATCTAGAAGGATTCTTGGCTTAAGTCAGAGAATACATTGACGAGGTGTTGAAACGGTTTGTCATGCAAGAGTCTAAGAAAAGGAATTAATCCATGTCTCATGGAGTAAGTATTTATAAAGAAAATTGTCTCATATCTTTGGAAGAAAGGGACAACATGAGTAAGATTCCATATGCCTCAACAATTGGATCTATCATGTATGCAATGCTATGTACACATCGAAATGTCTCATATCTCTTTATCATGATGATCATGTCAAGTAGATTTGATTGAATGTCACCAAATTGCAATATGGAACATGCTCAAGTACTTATGAATAACATAGAATGAAGTGGTGAGGAAGCATCAGTCAGAATGAGTTACAAAGATTCAATGTTCCAAACCCACAAGGATGATTGTTGATCACTAAATGGCTCTATGTTTTTTACTTAATGGTGGTATTGTCACTTGTAAGAGTTCCAAGCTAGACATAATGAAAAAAATAGAATATGATGTTGCATTAGAAAAAGGAAATTGTATGGATCAACAAGTTCATTTGATGAACTTAAAGTTGTTCCTAACATTGATGACATAGTACATCTTACTATGATAACAATGGGGCTATTGTGTTGGCCAGTAACCCAAATGGCATACATATTCCAAACATATTATTTGATGCTTCCATCTCATATGAGTAATCTTTTAGCAAGGAGATGAGAAGATCTACATGTCACTGGCAAAGATCAAGTTTGTTGATCCCTTGACTAAGGCATTGTTATAGCAGAAAGTCTATGGTCATGCTAGATCACTTGGTATTAGTACATGAGTGATTTTCTTTAGTATATGTCGGAGACTAATGGTGCATATACCCTAGAAGCCAATCTTATATGATGGCTATCGAGATATTATGTACTTTTGATTTGATTAATAAAGTCATTCCAATTTATTGATGCACATTTAATTATTGTGATGTTGATGCACATAATCAATGTCTTTATAGTGATTGATGCAAAGTCATGGGATTTCAAGTACATGACTTGAATATGAAATCCTAATGGATGCTAAGAACAATATTCTAAAATGTCCCTAGTCAAGACTTATTTTGGATTAGACATCAATAATATATGTGAGACTAGTATGTGTGGTGAATGATGACCACGTCTCATGGGTCATAGTTATTGGATACCAAGTCAGACACATAGGTAGTTGTTAGAGAACATGTGTACTAGATAGACTTATTTTAAGAGTGATTCATGGACCGTTATATGATAGTCATAATCAACTCTCAAATGAAACTATGGTGTCGTGGTCCTTTGACATGAAGTCATTACAATGGTGATATGATAATTGTCATGCTATGACACCATCCAACATGATCTTTAAGAAGGTTTATATAAAGGTAATTATTGTGTGTGATGAGAATCATGCTATGCATTGTGAGTGATGTAGAAGGAATTTATCTCTCCCATATAACAGGAGCAATATCCAAGGCGTCTTGACAAGTGAGACCAGAGAAATGCATGACCATGCTCATATGGGTCCATATGTGATACTAAGCTCATATGTATCTTGCTAGTTTACTTAAAGACCTAGGAACATAGACTGAATGTAATGAGGATGATGTCTCCATGCCTCTAGTTCAATATGTATATATGTGACAAAAGGAATATACAACATGATAACACTAGTCGTTGTTGGTTTAGTCTTGTATGACTAATTCTACTACTTGGGTAGCAATGATGTGTAGCTAGACACCACTCATTGCTAATGGATCAAAATATTTATCAGTGAATTCATTGACAATGTAGTATGGAGCCTACATGGTCACACACATAGAGATAACTTGAAGAAAAGATAAATGACCTTAATTTAATTGTTATAAGAAATCCAGGGTTCTAAAAGTATGTTTCATGGACCTAAATAAAATATGTACCCAGACTTGAGAAATTAGTTTCAATAAGTGAGGGAATCTACAGTATAGACAAATAGGGATTAGGAAACCCTGGCTCTCGACTTTTCTATATATATGATCTGAGAAGAGGTCGTCAGGGCACACACTCAGATTCTCTCATTGTTGCCTCTAAAGTTTGAAACTCCTAAGAGAGATGTGAAGAGAGGAAGGGGGCGAGGCGGAGACTAGAAACTCTGTCATCTTCAAGCACTTGTGTGAATAAAAGTTCGTACAATGAAGTTGTTTCAGATGAGAATCTTCATCGGCGACACACAAATCAAGGTGACAATGGTACGTCATAATCAACCACCAATGTGATAATAGAACAAAGCGATCTGTCAGACACACAAACCAAGGAGAAGGTATCCCCAGTAGAATGGCGCGATCCTACAACTAGGGCACGCAGATTGAGGCAGTGATTCTCTTTTACAAAATAGTGTGAGTTGACCTCAAGGTCAAATCTACGGTCAACATAGCCTTCTCTATGATATTGGGATTTGTGCCAACAACTAGCAGATTTCCACGATCTACCACCTATATTCACCGGCAGATCGCCGCAATCCTCCAACAGAAAAAACTGTTTGCACACTTCCCATGACGACTCCCAGAATGCCAGAAACCCTGGAAAGGGGTTTAGGTTGCTGATTCGACGAGATTCGAAGTAGGAGAAAATTGGAGGGTCTAGATTTACACTGGGCATTGCAAGTTGAATCATTGGAACTTCTTCCACGATAAGGTGTAAAGTTATAACTCATAATCTAATTTTGTTACATTAGACAAATCATGCTTGAAGGATTCTCAAAAAAAAATTTATTTCGATGCTTTTTTTGCTCTCGAGATTCCAACAAAACCTACCTACAACATTTACTGTGACAACATGTTCAGGTACTTGCATGATTGATCACATCAACATCAAATTTTCCATTTGCAATACATCAATGGGAGTGTTGATTGATTATAAGAAATCGATTGCACACCCTCCCCTTCCCACAAATAAGTTTACCTAGATCAACATTATATTATGAGTTTTATAACTTAGAACCTATGCTGCATGGAGTCACCTTGTAGGCAAGTTGCCTAGGTAATCATTTTCCATTTACAATGCCATACCAAGGAAATGCTATGCCACATATGGACAGTTTTTTAAACAAAAAGAAGGTTCTCATACCACACAATCACCCTCTTCTCCAATTTTTCAACAAAGTAGTACCACTATATGTCAAAGGCCCTACCACGGGTGCCCTCTATTTCTTCCGTGTGGCCTCCTTCATTCTACAACGTTTTGATACTACCACCACTTTTCTAATAACACAATAGCTGAAAGCTTAGGAAAGGGAATAGAACAAAAATTAGAAACAAAACAATCCCTACTTATTCATCACACATTTTGCAACAAGTGAAATCAATAAAACCACTTTTGAAATTACCATTGTCTTCTAAAACCCAAGAGAGCACTTGATTTTCCCACATATCTTCAATAAAGAACCAAGTAATTTAAGTGCAACCCGTAGTTGCAGTCGAGATTTGACTTTTTTTTTAGCCTTCTAGAAATTAGATATTATTGGACACAGTGAAGCATCAATCTCGTCATCTATTTTTCTGGGCCCAGCTAATCGTAAGGGCAATAATGTAGTAAGCCCGATGCCGCAAGACTCCTATCGTTCTTCTGCTCATTGATCTCTTCAGGTACGAATCAATATATGAAATTTACCTCTTATTTTCTATAAGCTCCAAGTTATTTAAAAAAAGTTGAATTAAGCATCAGTATTTGTAATCTACATCTAGGCCCAGCTTTGTTTTAGTTGGTTCAAGAGACAAGGGAAAAATGTATTAGTGGGCCTGGTGCCACACAAAATTGTCTGGTACATGACTGAGGCAGAGTTCGTCGTTTGTTTAAAATAAACTTCAAATGAATTCCATTGTGGCAACGCAAATCAAAATTTCTGTCCCAAATGAATTGTTGCTGATTGACTAGAATAAAAGAAAAAGTGCTAATCGCGGACTAAGAGTGCTTCCTGATTTCCGATCTAGCCAAACGCAACAAAACCTGCTATACAACACTTTTTGGGGTTTCCTCTTCAAAAGGACAGATGAGAATCCGAAAACAGGAATTAATGATTTAAGAATATTTTTTGTTTTGAGTAATTCCTATTAAAATGGTAGATCTCTACAGATATTAGTCATAGACAGATAATCTGAAAGTAATACTCTTAAATCCGTTGTTCTTTCTGAATTGAACGAAATGTTCAGGTTATGCTTCACTGGGTTCCAACACATAACGTGAATTATAGAAATATGTTGATAACATGGTCAATGTCAAAGTGTAGTTCTGGAAGTTGGGGTTACTCACCTCACCCCAACCCACAAACCTTTTTACTGGCCTTCGGCAGGATTAGGAGGATCAGAAACGACATAAATAGTGTTTTGTATATATACAAAAACAACAAAAGAAGAAAGAGAAAAAAAAAGGAAATAGAAAAGAAATGGCGGTGTGAACCGGAACATTCCCAACCCGCGACTCCAATGCGTTCCTTCCTCCTTCCAACCTCTTACCAGCCAGTCACCGCCGGAAGACGTGTTCCTCCCCTGTCTGCGGGTCCACGTGCTTGATCCAGCGGCGGTGATCGCCCAAGCTCGGCCCCTTCCCGACACCGATGTGCACCACATCCATGCCGCCTTCACCTAGGGGCAAGAAAGCCGCCCTCACCACTCTCGTCCCTGGAGCGAACACCCCTCGCCACTTCCCACCTCCGGCGCTGCCGAAGACACCTCTCTCTCCTGCAACTTCTGAGCCTCCCGTGCACATGACCACCGCGCCCCTTGGCCCAGGTTTCACCGCACGCAGCACCCGGGCGGCGAACTCGCGCCTCCGGCAGTCGACCACCATGAAGTCCACGCCTTCCCTGACGGCGGCAGCAGCTGCTGCCTCGTCATCCTCCTCCTGCCCCGCGATCAGCACCTCAACACCCTTGCTCCCCATCACGGCCGCATACTCCTCCCGGGACCTTGCATCTGGTACCACGCACACGTGCTTGGCTCCGGTGCGTTTCGCTGCGGCCGACAGGGCAAGGCTTGTGGCGAACCCTCCGCCGCATCCGCTCCACGCTTCCACGATCCACTGGGCTCTCCATCCTCCCGCCATCGCAGCAACAAGCTCCGCCGCGTCGGTATCGCCGCCCGCGCCTGCTTCTCCTCCTATTTGGTCGCTGTTGCCTGAAAGGATGCTGACCGCGTCGATGTAGGCCTTCCCGGCCGTTTCTGGACACCACACGAGCTTCATCTGTCGGACGAGCTTCGTCAACTCTCTCTCTCTCTCTCTCTCTCTCTCTCTCTAGAAGGGAAAGAAGGATGAATGGGTGGTTGCTTGCTTCTCCTGCGCATGTAGCCGTGGCCCCTGGGTTTGGAAGGGAAGGTGATGAGGTCGACGCTTTATAAATGGAGCAGGACGTCCCGGCCAAACCGTTGACAATTGAGAGTGAAAAGCCACCCATGTGATACTTTATATTTTTTTGAAATTTTACAACTTACAAGTCCTTTTTTATTCTTCTTTTCTTCTTCTGTATGATATTTATATTTAAGCTTAAGGGTACATGTATTCTTTCCGTAGTCGGCACTTTTTTCAACATTCCACTACCAAAAGATACCATCTCCATTTTGGTCGAGAAGCAAGCTACGAACCGACTCAAAAGGCTGCTAAAGGCTAAAGCTGTATAGACTTAGAATTTCCCGAGACTTGAAAGTTTCTGGTTTCTAGAATTCTGGCATGCATCCATACTTTTATTCTGGAAACCAGATAACAACTAAATAAAACAACGCGTTTAGACGGCAAAGCCATGTACGGACGTTATTATGAATAGAAGCGACAAGCCACCAACCTTTGGGTACTCTTTTGAAATTAATTATTGGACATATTTTGGAACATAAAATGAAGCCACATATTTTCATCACAAAACAAAGAATTTTCAAACAAAATATCATATTTTATTTATTATATTTTTTTGTTTGTGGTGGAGGAGTCAGACGTAGCGCTGTTCTCTTCTTTTACGTGAAGTTTAGATTTATTATGTGAACACACTTTAGAACCTATAAAATGATGAAGCCCAAATCAGTTTCTACCCTAAGATATTCATATGTTTATTTTTTGTTTTGTAATAGAAACACGCATTCTATTTTGGATTTCAAAATGGTGTCCAAACAAAATTATTCTTATTCTTTCTTAGGAACTGCACTGGTATCTATGTTCGGGTAGTAATACGCATTATGTCAAACAAACTTAAAAATAACTGAAATGCAGTTATATAACTATACTTTGAAGTAAACTATTTTTTTATATTGATAATATAAAGTTTTTGTATTGAGCATGCACATTTTTTGTACTGCTCTTAATATATCATAAAAGTCACCGTCTATTTTGTACCGGGATATACACTTCTTATACTGGGCATATACATTTCGCATACTCCTCTTTAAATGTATAAGTAAAAAGTATTTTCAACTAAATATTGTGTAAAAATGTTTCCAACCATGGAATCTTTTTTTCATTAGTGTCTGTTATTATTGCACTAGTAGCTATGTACGCATTATATCTATATAAAAATGTATTCATGCAATTCATATGAAACTTTCGGATTTCTTTTTTCAGTACAGAACGGGTTGTTTTTAGTGAATATTTTCCCTCCTATTGAATTGACAACCAAAGATGCCGACTTTTACCATCCGTCCTTTAATCCAGAGATGTAAACATTTTAACGAACTGAAACTACACGTATTGTGGAATACTTGTGCCGGCCTGAAACACGTTCGGACCGTCCTATGAGCAAATTTATTCCTCTTGTTGAAATTCAGCAACAATGGCTCCAATTTTGGACCGTATAAGAAACTCCTACCTAATGAGGTAAGAGTCGAGTCTATCAAATCGCCTGCCCTTTCTGTTTCCTCGTCCAAGTCCTCGACCTATGTCCGTTATTCATTACTGTTCAAGCTCATGCTGGATGAGCATTAGAAGAGAAGTCGAGTAAGAAAACAAGAGTAGGAAGAAGAGAATATTATTGTTTCAAGTTTTCAGAACGTGCTTTCAAATTTCCGAGAGTCTAATATAGTATACCGATTTGGCGTTATTTGGAAGTTTTGTTCAGTCCATCCCGTCGCCTGCGATTTTCTGGAAGCAACGATGAATTCGCTTAATAAATAGTTAATGTGGTGCTAGTACAAACTTAATTCACAAAAGATTAGCCAAACCGTAGTAGAAGTCTCATATGTACTTTACAGGTCCCACTCATGAGTTAAGAGGGAAATATTAATTCTCATCTACCAACATAGTTGTTTAGGCTGACTTTGTTATATTTAAACTAACGCCGAAGAGGAACGACTAAATGTGGCATCTTAGTTGAATTTTGTTGTCTAGATTAAAGACCCGCATTAAGTTAGACAAAAGTGGAACAAATTATCACTAACCATGAACATCATTCCATTTAAAGCGAAAAATAAGTGGATGGAATGAATGATTATGATATTGACATCAATCGAACAGAAAAATGAGTCAATTGCATGTAAATTTCCATTTTATTCGTTGTAGGTTGAACGAGTTGGAGAAATTATTTAAAAATTAGCAACTAATGCCTAAATATACAAAAAAAAATTATCGTATGCGGCTATTCAGAAGAGTTGTCTATAAGAGTATGAAAAGTAAAGTAATGGCATGGAGTGTTGAAGTTTTGTATATTCTAGTGAACTAAAAGTAAACCAATTATATATAGTTATGATTATAGAAGAAGGATAACAAATCGAAAAGAAATGTCAGTAGGTTGCTAAATTAGTGAGAGAGGGTGTATATAAAAATCTTTTATCTAAAACAAAATACTTATATCAAGGCATCAAAAACAAAGCATGAAGAGTGTAGAACACCAAGCACGGGGTGTGACCTCAAATGGTCATCTTGGTGGTTTCCCCAAGTGACCACTTGAGTGGTGGAAAAGTCATTCGAGTGTCTCTTCTCCATTATACTAAGAAATGGACATAAGAGGGCTTTAAAAAGCTAGAGCTAACTTTCTTGTGCATGATTTTTCCACTTGTTGTACAACTCATCTCACCAACCCTAAACTTTCCTCATCTCCTAGTTTGGCATATGACAAGGAGAAAGAGGGAGATACTAATATTTCCATTTAATTGTAGGATTCTATACTGATGATTCTTGAAATCCTATATATTCTCGTCCCCTACTAGAGACAAACACACGATCACCCTATTTCAAGCTTTTTCCCTAGTTCCTCTCCTCATCCCATCTTTATGTAAGGGTAGGCCTCATGCAAAGAAGCATTATGTGTTATCCCATACTAGAGCTATAATTTTAAGCAGGTATTATAACTAGTTTTTACATTCATGATTATCAAATTCATCATTATATTACTTTTGTGATGAATTTACTAGTAAGTATGTTAATTATGATTAGTTAGAGAAGCTCCACCATATAGTTTAGTTGGAGTTGATATACATCACTTTACATCTCTCTATACATGTAACATCCCTGACATGGGTTATAACCTAACCCTAGATGTTTTGCCTAAATATGTAATTATATACTTGTGATTACTTCCTGGCATGTAATTAAGTTCCCCAGGAACATATACTTTCAATTTTGCCCTTTTAAAACAAAGTTGTAGTATTATTTTATAATGCAGGGACCTATGTGCAAATTACCCAGTTAAGGGGGTTTAACTTGCAATTTTCACAGGTTAAGATGTTCCTCTGATGATGAGACATCATGTGAGTGAAAATGATGAGGTATGATGGATTTCCCAAGCTTGGGCATCAAGATGCAACTTGAGGAATAATCCTTGTGCTTAAAACCTTAATTTTGGAGTAAAGTGCAATTTACCCAAATTATGGGGTGCAAATTGTATAATACACCATCTAGAACATCTTTTATGACTCTTGACATCATTTAGAGTAAAAATTATGAAAGGGACACATGAATGAGTAATCAGATAAGGAAAATGGTCCTTGTGGTAAAAAATTCACTAAGTATGAGTGAGGAGACCTTTCATGTATGTACTCTAGTTGAAAGTTGGCTTCCTTTACCCTTAGATCTTGAGTTTTGATGAGATTTGCTAAAGTTTGGATGGCTTGGACGTGCCATAGAAACAAAGAGGGACTTAGATGAGAATTCCATGTTTTAGAGGTCCTTATGATGGAAATAGCTTAAGGTATATAAGCCTTCACCCTTGTAAACTAAGTGAACGTATCACTTATCCTCTTCATTTCTCGTCTTCCTCAACCGACCAAGGCAAAGCTCTGGATCTCAGGGAGATGACCAAGTAGTTCTAAGGTGAGAAGGAACCATCTTCTAGCTCGGATTCTTGGATGAATTCATTATATAAGGTTGGTTCTATGGTTAACTCACTTAGATTCTTTGTTCTAGCCGACCATCCCCATCTTTTCCTTGGAGAATCACCTCTGGCCGACTTGTGGAGCTCAAGACGCCATTAGAGGCTTGAAGCTTGGAAGCTTGGAGCTCTAGGAACAACGTTTGAGGCAGGTTTTATAACTCTAAAGTCTTTGCTTACTATGCATATCTTTGTTCTCGCAAAGTATACTTAGTTCTTCTTCTACCTCTCTTCTTCCTTGCACTTTTGCAAGAAAAATAGTGGAGTAACCAACCTGAACAGAGGTTGAAGATGATGGGCGTGAATTCCTAGGTATATTTATCAACCGACCTTGGACCCTTTTGGTCCAAACGGTTGCAAACCGTTTAAGGTCAAACGGTCTCAAACCGTTTGATCTCAAACGATCTTGCAAGACCGTTTGGATCAAAACGGTCTCAAGACCGTTTGATAGGGTTTACCAAGGGAAGACCATTTGAGGGTCTGTTGGTAACATATTGAATTTTATTCCTACAAAGAATCATAATCTAATTTCAAACCAATTGAGAGTTGAAGGCACTGCAACACCCTAAACCTAATCGGGCTGAAATTGTTGATGTCAAGTATAGATTTTGTTGAGTTTTGGGTTGAAGGACCCAAACGGTCTCAAGACCATTTGGGGATTCATCCAAACGGTCTCAATACCGTTTGGTGACAACCCAAGACCGTTTGGATGTCTAGGGTTGAGGTAATTGGATGGTTTGAGGGTCCAATTACAATAAGTTGAGGAATTGAATAAAATGCTGATTTAGACCTATTTAGGGTTCAATCCTTATCCAACCGACTTGGTTTTTGGTCAAACTTTGGGAAAATGGTCTCAAGACCGTTTGGAGGTCATCCAAATGATCTCAAGACCGTTTGGTCCAAGTTTGGGCCCAATTGGAGGTCAATTGATAGGTTTAACCTTGATTTGATTCACATTGTTGAACATTGATGATTATTCGATTGAAACCCTAATTGAGATTGGATTTAACCCTAATTGGCTTTCAATTGAGTGTCAATTTGGGCCCAATTGATTAAGTCTCATCCTAATTAACTCAATTTGTAAGTGGTTTACATGGATTTGGATAACTGAGGGCTTCAACATACATAACCATAATCGATTGTAACTTTTGAACCATGTTTGAGGTCCAAACGGTTTGAGCCCATTTGGACCAAACGGTCTCAAGACCGTTTGGGGACAAACGGTCTCAAGACCGTTTGGGCTCAAACGATCTCAAGACCGTTTGGACCAATCGATCTCAAGTCATTTTGATCAAACAGTTTCAAACCGCATAAGCACCAAACGGTTTGGAAGTCAACCTTCCCAAACGGTCAACACACCCAAACAGTATCAAGACCGTTTGAGTGCAAATGGTCTCAAGACCGTTTGAGACCAAACGGTCTCAAGACCGTTTGGTGGTTGAAGGTTGAAATAGTTTGAAGGTTTTCAAGGTTGTTTGTACTTGATTAATTGAAGGTGAAATTGGTTCAATGGTGATCTGATCTAAACCCTAATGGTAACCTAGGACATTAAGGGACTAAGTGACTAATGAATTGACCCATAATGATGATCAATGGGTAATTTACCAAAATGCCCTTGAGAGGTTCAATTGAGTAATACCTTGTTCTAATCAAACCCTAATCACTTGATAGTGGTGATTTGGCTTATGATTGTCAATGAGGACTTAACCCAACCTAATCTAAAGTGGTGTAATCACTATCTACTAGTAAGAGGAGAGAGAAAGTACCATTTATGGTGGAAACTCAAGTAAAGTACCTTCAAAACATATGAATGTGCATGATTAGGGTATGATCCACCTATGTGAGATCATGGAAACCCTAATTGTGATAATTGATGAATCTTAATATTATCTGAGGGCTTTAATGATGATGTTTCTCATACATGATGATGTTATGAGTTCATTTCACCATGAGGTGAATAGTAAACCCTAATTCTAGGGTGATGACATGTAATGTGAATAGTAAACCCTAATTGATGAAAATCAGGGAACCTAACTCTTGTAAGAGTAGGAAGGTACAACTTCTTTAAAATGAATTGTTTACTGTTATCAGTTGAATTGACCATGCAGGTTCTTATGGGAAGATAATCATACCCAGGTAAGGATGATGATACCATATTCATTGAAAGCATTTTATAAGCTTTATGAATAGTGAAATACCTTGTTGCCTAGTAAGTGGCATCTAATGAGATTGTTAGGCTGCGAGAGCCATGAGTATCATCAAAGTCATGCTTAACAGATGATTTGTGATGAGATGATTGAGAAATGATAACTGATGTGATTTAGACTTGTTACATTTAAGTATTCTACTTTCGTAACTGCTATGCTAATGATTAATGTTTGAGAACATGTATGATGTTAAAAGAATACTGAAACGTACCTAAATAATCAAGTATAATCATACCATGCAAAGCCCTGATCATAGATCCATCATTGTCATAAAGCAAAATGATGGTGAAATAGGTTTTCCTAAGGGAACTCCTGGATCACATACTTTTGAGTATGTGGGGAAATATGGATGTGTAAATCCTTACATCCAAGTGTAGGAATTGATGTAGATGTATCTTAATCCATCAACCCTTCACTATATGTTTATGCTGCAACACAATTCTCTCAAGAATATCCTTATACCGCATCGATTAGAGATAAATAAGAAATCTCTCGATGACGAAGAGAGTACAGAATGCCACTGTAACTCTAAAAATAGTGAAGTACCAGATTACCCTGGTGAGCTATATTAGCAGAGACACAAGATGTTCTGCAAGTTATCCTCACTCTGACTGAGGAAGATGAGGTCATAAGAATCCGGCTCTTTTGATGACCTAGGTATGATACCGATGCGACTTAACAAGTGATCGGTTGGAGTATGAGCGGTATACCTCATCTCCGCAGGGCATAATAATGTTTGTAAAACTTAATCAACAAGCATAGTATATCTGTTAGGATTAACTACGAGATACTTGATTGATGTTACACTGTATAGTACACAGGTTCTTCATATTTCTTAAATGATGAACTTCTGCTCATTACCAAACTGCTGTTGAATACTTTGAGAGCTTTTATTGCTTATGATATTCTTTGTATTGCTATATAAAGCTTCTAGTGGAGAGTTATAACTCTCATTGGGATAATTATTTAAAATTGTCTCACCCCGTATATTTCAACTTTTTAGGTGGTCGTCGAAGACGGAGAAACCAGCCTACAGGTGACCAAAGCCAGCAACAGTAACACCAGGAGCAGCAGTGAATCTCAGGTGGAGATACTGACTGCTGAGTCATGTTGTTAGATAGTCCTATGTTGTCTCTGTACTCTTAGGTCCTAGGAGTTATTGGTCTGAGATTTTGGTTTGACTCTTGAGATTTTGTATCATGATGTGTATAATTACTCAAGAAGTAATTATCAGAGATGTAAACAGTTTATTCCCTTTTTATGGAAGAAGTTTTATGGTTTCAAGCTCTTATCTCAAAAATTTTTAATTTCCTGTGATTTTTGTCTTCCGCTGTTAATCGAATGCTTCCGCTGAGTTTTAATCGTGGTTTGGAGATCGGAGCCCTCAATTAAGTGGTATCAGAGCTCTAGGTTTGCTGAGTCTACTGAGACATAGGACTTAGGATGTCGAGTCTATCCTTAGTGTTTCTTCCTTATCTAATAGAATCTTCTGCTCCTCAAGAGAAGAAGATATATAAGGATGTATGAGCCACATGAGGAGTACGTGGCGGAGAGTAGTTTTGCTGCACCTCGGGAAGGTGCAAGGGTCCCAGAAATAGAACAACATGTACCTGAGCCACCTAGGGAGCCACCACAGTTTGACCCAGCCGATATGGACAACCCAGCTGTTCAAACAATGTTCGGGCAGTTTATGACTGCCATGACACACATCACCGACAGGATGCCTATGCCTGCACCTAGGGCACCTGTCCATCCTGAAGGACAAGGTATCGGTAAGACGTTCGAGCGACTTTGTCGTGTCGGAGCTACTGAATACTTTGGGACAACTGACCCCGCAGATGTCGATCTGTGGTTAACTGAGTTGGAGAAAGCCTTCAGAATCTTGAACATACCTGAAGTTGAGAAGGTCAGACACGCTGTCTATCTTCTCAAAGGAAGCGCTGGTCACTGGTGGACAATGGAAGAGCAGAAGAGACCTGGAATAGAGATCTCGTGGGAAGACTTTCGTCGGGAATTTGTCCACAGATATTTTCCAAAGACCTTCCTGGATGAAAAGATCTCTCAGTTTGAGAGACTGAGGCAGGGCATGATGAAAATTAGCGAGTATGAAGCTAAGTTCATGGAGCTGTTGTGGTTCTGTCCGCACATGGCTGCCATAGAAGAAGAGAGGATCAGAAGGTTTGAGAAGGGTTTGAATGCCGACATGACTACTCCAGTGTCTGCTCTAGAAAACCGGGAGAGGTTCGCTACCTTCGTTGAGTCAGTCCGAAGGATAGAGAGATCCGTAGTCGAGAAAAGGCAAACCCAAAAGAGATATCCGCAATTCCAGGGTTCTTCATCTAGAGACTTTAAGAAGCCTAGATTCTCTGCACCTACACCTCCACCACCCAGATCTAGCTCTCAGACTCAGTGGTCTCCAAGTAGAGGTAGAGGACGAGGACAACCACCTCAAGAGACTCAGAGTTCTGCATCAATGTCGGTTACTGGACCACCAAGACCACAACAACTGGAGAGAAGTTGCTACAACTGTGGAAAGGTGGGGCATTTGATGAAGGACTGCCGATCTAAGCCTGTCAGTGCGACACAGCCTCCAAGACAAAGTCAATAGGGATCACAGAGAAGGCAATCTCAAGGAGCAGCTCGAGGACGTGGACAAGCGTCCCAAGTTGGATCATCTGTACCAACTCAACCCCAGGTGACAGCGAGGTTCTATGCTATGAACCCACCAGAAGCAGTGGTCAATCCACGGGTTGTGGCAGGTCAGATGGAACTTTTATATTCTGATGTCTAAATCCTGTGTTGTATCTATTCTGATTGACCCGGGTGCTACACACTCTTTTATCACTCGAAGAGTGATTCATAACTGTAATATGACAGTCAGTCATAGGGCAGATAGTTTGTTTTTGGAGACTCCATTGAGTGGGTCTGTTGTTTTGCAGGAGGTATGCTCTCCCTGCATCCTCTTCTTTTCTGATCATCGCATTCAAGTGGATCTTATGCCACTTGATATGCAAGGGTTTGATATAATCCTCGAGATGGATACCTTAGAAAAGTATCGAGTTGTCTTGGATTGTGAGTCCAAGTTGGTTGTGTTTGCTGATGAAAGCAACACATGGATCTTTCAAGGAGAAAGAAAGATTCTGCCCACCTGTCTTGTGTCATTTATGGTTGCTGATAAGCTGATAAGGCAAGGATGTTATGCATTCTTGGCCCATGTGGTAGATGTTACCAAGGAGAGCCCCGACCATGCTGAAGTTCCTATAGTCAGGGAATTCGAAGATGTGTTTCCTGAAGAACTTCCTGGTATACCACCGCCTCGGGAAATTGATTTTGAAATCAATTTGGTCCCAGATACGAAACCCATAGCCCAGACACCATATAGGATGGCGCCTGCCGAAATGGCAGAACTCAAGAAACAACTTCAATAGTTACTTGAGAAAGGTTTCATCCGACCGAGTACTTCACCTTGGGGTGCTCCGGTTTTGTTTGTTAAAAAGAAAGACGGGTCAATGTGGTTGTGCATTGACTATAGACAACTCAATAAAGAATAAGTACCCTCTGCCGAGGATTGATGATCTTTTTGACCAGTTGCGTGGTGCAACAGTCTTTTCAAAGATAGACTTAAGATCTGGATATCATCAACTCCGCATTAAGGACAGTGACATATCTAAGTCTGCCTTTCGGAAAAGATATGGTCACTATGAGTTCACGGTTATGTCGTTTGGACTAACCAATGCACCAGCTGGATTTATGGAACTCATGAATAGAGTCTTTCGA
This sequence comes from Alisma plantago-aquatica, assembly GCA_963693085.1. NCBI lineage: Eukaryota > Viridiplantae > Streptophyta > Magnoliopsida > Alismatales > Alismataceae > Alisma > Alisma plantago-aquatica. The sequence goes on from OY856413.1 coordinate 430,395,262, forward strand.
CCTTTCCTTGATCAGTGTGTTGTCGTCTTCATGGATGACATTCTGATTTATAGTAAGGATGCTCAGCAACATGAGTAGCATCTTTGCCAAGCTTTGACCTTGCTAAGAAAACATAAGCTATACGCTAAGTTTAGCAAGTGTGAGTTCTGGTTATCAGAAGTATCTTTTCTTGGTCATGTGGTTTTTGCCTCGAGTATTCGTGTTGACCCTAAAAAGGTAGAATCTGTTCTACAGTGGGAACAACCGAAGACACTGACGGAGATTCGAAGTTTCTTAGGGTTAGCTGGTTACTATTGAAGGTTTATTAAGAATTTCAGTTCTATAGCCTTACCCTTGACCAAGTTAACCCAGAAATATGTTCCTTTTGCTTGGAGTGATAAGTTTCAACAGTCTTTTCAGCTGTTGAAGGAGAGGTTGACAAGTGCACCTGTGCTTGTGCTACCCGAGCAAGGAAAAAGATATATAGTTTTTTGTGATGCCTCCAAGAATGGACTCGGATGTGTGTTGATGCAGGATAAGCGAGTGATTTATTTTGCTTCCCGACAGCTTAAGAAACACGAGGAGAATTATCTGACACACGGTCTGGAGTTAGCGGTCGTGGTTCATGCCTTGAAGATCTGGAGACATTATCTCTACAGAGAAACCTTCCAGATTTTCACAGACCAAACGAATATTAAGTATATCTTCTCTTAGCATGATCTTAACATGAGGCAACGTTGCTGGATGGAGTTAATCAAGGACTACGACTGTACAATTGATTACCATCCAGGGAAGGCCAATGTGGTTGCAGATGCTTTGAGTAGGAAATCAGCAACATCAACCATGGATAGAGCACAACTAAGTTCCTTAGTATGCTCTAGGAGAGATATGCTTATCTCTTTAAGGCAAGACAATGTGCAGAAGGTGTCATTGTTAGCTGGTTTGTTAGCTGAGATGCTTATTAAACCTACCCTAAGAGAGAAGATAAAGGAGGCACAACAAGTTGATGCTGCAGTTCAGCAGATCAGATTTGAGTATGGTGATGACAAGCGAGATGGTTTCCATGATTCAGATGATCAAGTGGCATGCTATCATGGGAGGATGATAGTACCAGATGTGGATAACCTGAGGAAGTTAATCCTGGAAGAAGCTCATTCTTCGATGTACGCTATGCATCCAGGGAACACCAAGATGTATCGAAACTTGAAAGATATGTATTGGTGGCCTGGGATGAAGAAGGATGTAGCTGAGTTTGTTCTAAAGTGTCCTGTGTGTCAGCAAGTTAAGGCTGAACACCAGAAGCCTGCAGGAACAATGCAACCTTTACCCATACCACAGTGGAAGTGGGACCATGTAACCATGGACTTTGTTGTTGCCCTACCCAGGACAAGCAAAGGACATGATTCCATTTGGGTAATTGTTGATAGGTTGACAAAGACATCGCATTTCTTACCTGTCAAAACAACCTATTCTGCTGAAAGGTTATCACAGTTGTATGTTCAAGAGATAGTGCGTTTGCATGGAGTTCCTGTCATTATAGTTTCTGAGATAGGTCCTCAGTTTACAAGTCATTTTTTGGAGCAGTTACACAGAGCTTTAGGCACTAAGTTAAGGTTTAGTACAACCTTTCACCCACAGACTGATGGACAGTCAGAAAGGACTATACAGACCTTGGAAGACTTGTTGAGAGCATGTGTTCTCCAGTTTACCGGAAGTTGGGATCTACACCTGAGCTTAATAGAGTTTGCCTATAACAATAGCTATCAACATAGTATTGATATGACACCTTATGAAGCCTTGTATGGTAGACATTGTAGATCACCCTTATGTTGGTATGAGACTGGTGAGCATCAATTGTTAGGTCCTGATCTTGTGCAGCAAACTACAGAGAAGATCAAAGTTATACAACAACAGCTTAAGACTGCACAGGATAGGCAAAAGTCTTATGCCGACATACGTCGTAAACCATTAGAGTTCCAGGTTGGAGACAAAGTGTACCTCAAGGTCTCACCTTGGAAAGGAGTCCTTTGTTTTGGAAGGAAAGGGAAGTTAGCTCCTAGATTTATGGGGCCTTATCCAATCATTGAACGAGTTGGAAAAGTAGCCTATAGATTAGAGTTACCTTCAGAGTTGCAGAAGTTACACCCTTTGTTCCACATTTCTATGCTGAGGAAATGTCACCCTGACACCGAGTCAGTTCTACAACCTATGGAAGTAGAATTGAATGAAGATATAACTTATGAGGAAGGACATGTGTCAATCCTTGATAATAGAATTAAAAAGCTAAAGAAGAAAGATATAAACCTTGTGAAAGTCCTCTGGAATCATCGTGGTGTCGAAGAAGCCACATGGGAACTAGAGGATGAGATGAGAAGGAAATACCCTGCTCTTTTCTCCTAATATGTTTTATCGATTTCGGGGATGAAATCCTTGTAAGGGGTGGATAATTTGTAACATCCCTGACCTGGGTTATAACCTAACCCTAGATGTTTTGCCTAAATATGTAATTATATACTTGTGATTACTTCCTGGCATGTAATTAAGTTCCCCAGGAACATATACTTTCAATTTTGCCCTTTTAAAACAAAGTTGTAGTATTATTTTATAATGCAGGGACCTATGTGCAAATTACCCAGTTAAGGGGGTTTAACTTGCAATTTTCACAGGTTAAGATGTTCCTCTGATGATGAGACATCATGTGAGTGAAAATGATGAGGTATGATGGATTTCCCAAGCTTGGGCATCAAGATGCAGCTTGAGGAATAATCCTTGTGCTTAAAACCTTAATTTTGGAGTAAAGTGCAATTTACCCAAATTATGGGCTGCAAATTGTAAAATACACCATCTAGAACATCTTTTATGACTCTTGACATCATTTAGAGTAAAAATGATGAAAGGGACACATGAATGAGTAATCAGATAAGGAAAATGGTCCTTGTGGTAAAAAATTCACTAAGTATGAGTGAGGAGACCTTTCATGTATGTACTCTAGTTGAAAGTTGGCTTCCTTTACCCTTAGATCTTGAGTTTTGATGAGCTTTGCTAAAGTTTGGATGGCTTGGACGTGCCATAGAAACAAAGAGGGACTTAGATGAGAATTCCATGTTTTAGAGGTCCTTATGATGGAAATAGCTTAAGGTATATAAGCCTTCACCCTTGTAAACTAAGTGAACGTATCACTTATCCTCTTCATTTCTCGTCTTCCTCAACCGACCAAGGCAAAGCTCTAGATCTCAGGGAGATGACCAAGTAGTTCTAAGATGAGAAGGAACCATCTTCTAGCTCGGATTCTTGGATGAATTCATTATATAAGGTTGGTTCTATGGTTAACTCACTTAAATTCTTTGTTCTAGCCGACCATCCCCATCTTTTCCTTGGAGAATCACCTCTGGCCGACTTGTGGAGCTCAAGACGCCATTAGAGGCTTGAAGATTGGAAGCTTGGAGCTCTAGGAACAACGTTTGAGGCGGGTTTTATAACTCTAAACTCTTTGCTTTTTATGCATATCTTTGTTCTCGCAAAGTATACTTAGTTCTTCTTCTACCTCTCTTCTTCCTTGCACTTTTGCAAGCAAAACGGTGGAGTAACCAACCTGAACAGAGGTTGAAGATGATGGGCGTTAATTCCTAGGTAGCTTTATCAACCGACCTTGGACCCTTTTGGTCCAAACGGTTGCAAACTGTTTAAGGTCAAACGGTCTCAAACCGTTTGATCTCACACTACTACAGAAATGGCTTATAAAGTCACTTTTCAAGGTGTCGGTTGTATACAAAAACCGACACATAAACCCTACTGTGTCGGTTTTGAACAGAAACCGACATCCAATCCGTGAAGGTCGACCAGACATGGGTACCGCTTTTATTAAGTGTCAGTTAATTAATAAAAAACCGACACCTAAAATCAACCGCCAAACCCAAAATTCCAGCGAAAAAATTGGCTCCAATATTTTACATATTGCGTCGGTTCGTAACTAAATAACCGACGAATAAAGGGTATTCGTGAGATAGGAATAGTTGTCGGTTGTCGTTTAATCAAAAACCAGCGACTATAATCTAGTATAGTTGTCGGTTTGTGGCAAAGAACCGACACTGTTGGTTTAGTTGTCAGTTTTTTAAATAACCGACACGTATTTTCAACTTAATAGCTCACCCTGCCCGAACAATTCTTCCCATTTCCCTATTTTGTTCTCGATTTCCCTAGCTCCGGTGATTTCCCTTGCTCCCTGCCGCCGCCGCCGCTCCTTCCTCCGTGCTCTTCGCTCGTCGCCGTCGAGCGAGAAGCAGTCGGCCTCCCTCTCCGCCCGCCCGCCGGCCTCCCTCTCCACCTGCCGGCCTCTCCTCCGCCGTCGGCCTCTTCTCCACCTGCCGGCCTCTTCTCCGCCCGCCGACCTCTTCTCCGCCATCGCCGGTAGCAGCTAGGTCTCCTAGCCTCGCCGCCCTCTCCGCCGCTCCTCTCTTCGCCGCCGGAAGCTGCTAGGACTTTGCCTCAGCCGCTGCTCCTCTTCCCTCAAGGTGCCCGCCCTGCCTTCTTCTTCTTCCTCTGCTCATCTTCCCTCAAGGTGCCGCCCTGCTGCTGGGCATTTTTTTAAAATTTATTTACTTCTTATGAGAATCAGTTTTAATTAGGGCTCATACACATATTGATGTCTAATACCTAAATGAATATCTAGTTAGTGTATTTTCCTAGTATCGTGAAAGATTCTCAATCGTGTGTATCAAATGGGATTCTTATATATATTCAGATCTTAATGTTATAAATGGAAGACTCGAATGTTATAAAATCCCATCAAAGTAGGCAGAAACAACTTATATATATTCAGATCTTAATAATTCCATGAAGTGCACATTATCTTACTCAAGAAAAGTATGTGTATAATGTAGGATTAGTTCCATATAATGGTTCTATTTTAGTAAGCACCTAGAAACCCGTCCACGATTTACTCATTAGGAGCATTTCCTTGTTTGTTCTCTAAGTACATTTGTAGACTTCTTTTCAAGCTATCATGTCTACACAATAAAGTTGGTTATGACAAGCAATAAAAGGTTAACTGATGTTATACAACTTTTTCTAAAAATATATAACATCGTTATATGTACTTACACTTTGTTAATACTAATATTGTGCAGTCTCTGTCCACCCATAACAATCACTATGAACTGGGCCTCTAGGTCAATGTTAACGTTCCCTATTGAAGAACAATTGAACATCATCCTAGATGATCGTTCCTTAAACCAATTGGTCATACACAAACATTGGCGTTTTCTAAAAGGAAGACACTACATGCCTGGTAAAGTGACCCTAACTTTTGGTAATTATTCACATGTTATCAAGGTTGAGTATGATTTGGCGGGAAATCTTGTATCAAAATCTGGTTGGCGTGATTGGATTGGAGAGTTGCATGTGGTCCGTTTGGAACAGGCTTTTTCTCCGTCCAGTTGGCCATAATTCCATCAAAGTTTGGATAACCAACAGCAACTGCGAGACCCCCGATCATCTTCTGCGGTATGAGCGCACGGCGTCGGATATCATCTATGAGGAATCTGAATCTGAGGCCCCTGTCAGTTCAGATTCGTCTAAATACAGTGAGGAGCTTCGTGACACAACTTCATCATAAAAAAGAAGTTACTGATGCATGCGGGACCATGTTGGTGTAGTATTTAGTTGTCTATCTATCTAGACTTGTCTATATTAATAGTTTTTTTAATTATGCGCATGTTTAGGGGTACACCAACCCCTTTGTTTAGTTATTGTTATAACTGAAGTGTGTGTTCCCATGAATGGAACTAAAAGTTGCTACATGAATGCTTATAACTGAAGTGTGTGTTCCCATGAATGTTCCCATTTGCATGATTACACTACTATTTTCTCATATTATTTAGTCTATTTTAATATGACATACTTGCTTATATCTTGCTTAATGATGAACTGTAATGCACACATGTGACATGCTTGGAATGTAAATGATGAACTTTTCCCTAAATTTCCAATCATGCTTTTAAAGACATCAATAATCACCCTAACTTGAAGAACTAGGATTTTAGGTATAAGAATGACAATACATTATTTGTTGGCCTAGAAACCCGTCCAAGATTTACTCATTAGGAGTAAATCTTGGATAGTCCCCGGTTTGGGACTGTTCTTGAACACCTAATCTCACTTAGGATGTAAGTGTATAATGTGTATTGGGTTTTCAAGAAAATTTTGGCAGCATTTCCCCGTTTGTTCTCTAAGTACATATGTACTTGGAAAACAGCGGGGAAATGCTGCCGAAATTTTCTTGAAAACCCAATACACATTATACACTTACTAGTGAGATTAGGTGTTCAAGAATGGATAGGTGGTACACATTTATTATATATAATAATGACATCACATGTATTTGTTAACCCTAGACCCTAATCTTGTCCTAATATATACTTGTTTTCTCTTTGATCATAGAATGGATAGATCATGGATGTCCATTCACAATCGCTGCACCCCAGAGTTTATTTCTGGTCTTAACCAGTTCATTAAATTTTCTGAGGAACATAGGAAACAACCTGGAGATAGGTTCTACTGTCCATGTAGACATTGTGGTAACAACTTGAAAGTCAACACTGGTGACGAAATCATGACTCATGTCATGTGCAACGGGATTATACAAGGCTATACAGAATGGCACTGGCATGGAGAGATTTCAAACCCGAAACTAGTGGATGTCGATAGCAGTGCTTGTATGGAAGAAGAAATTGCCTACGATGACGTAGATGTGAATGAACCAGTTCCAGTAGACATCGTTGATGCGATGCTGGATAGTTGTGGGGTAGAGCACACCGATCCACCTCCCATTTTTAGAAACATTGTGCATGATGTTGAGATGTCGTTATACACAGGTTGTACTAAGTTTACGAAGCTTAACGCTGTGTTGAGATTGTATAAGTTGAAAGCTAACAATAGATGGAGCGACAAAAGCTTCACGTCATTGCTGTCTTTGTTGAAAGAAATGCTTCCTGAAGGAAACGAGCTACCAATCTCAACATACCAGGTAAAGAAATTGTTGTGCCCAATGGGAATGGATGCCAAGAAGATACACGCATGCCCTAATGATTGTGTATTATTTCAAAAGGACTATGCAGATTTGAAAGATTGTCCAAAATGTGGTGCGTCACGGTATAAATTGACGACTTCGAGGGAGTCCAAAACTGGTTCTCCTGCCAAGGTGATGTGGTATCTACCTATAATATCACGATTTCAACACTTGTTTGCCAATCCGATAGATGCGAAGAATTTGAGGTGGCATGCAGATGTTAAGAAAAATAATGATGGGATCCTACGACATGCGTCTGATTCCCCACAGTGGAAGAAGATTGATGTATTGTACCCTGAATTTGGTGAAGAAGTCAGGAATCTATGACTTGGGCTTTGTACAGATGGGATGAATCTGTACGGGACATTGAGCAGCCAACATAGCACTTGGCCAGTCATGCTTGTTATATACAATCTTCCTCCCTGGCTGTGTATGAAAAATAAGTATGTAATGTTGTCGTTGTTGATATCGGGCCCTAAACAACCTGGAAATGACATAGATGTTTATCTTGAACCTCTGATTGATGACTTAAAGAAACTCTGGGGTGAAGGTGTGATGACCTATGATGCTTCACGAAGAGAGACATTTCGTTTGCATGCTATGTTGTTTTGCACTATTAATGACTTTCCAACATATGGGAATTTGTCTGGATATAGTGTCAAAGGAGCTAAAGTGTGTCCTATATGTGAAGAGAACACTGATTCAACAAGACTAAAACATGGCGGTAAGAATGTATATCTCGGTCATCGAAGGTTTCTTCCAAAATTCCATCCGTATCGTAGGAAGCGCAAAGCATTCAATGGATTGAATGAGGAACGCAGTGCACCTAAACCTATACCAGGGGAGGTTGTTTATGAAAGAATAAAAGACTTTGTCAATGAATTTGGTAAGAGATCACAAGGTACTACACGGAGTGACAATTCTTCATTCAAGAAGAAGTCAATATTTTGGGATCTTCCTTATTGGAGTTCTTTGACAGTCAGACATTGTATCGATGTAATGCACGTTGAGAAAAATGTCTGTGATAGCATCATTGGTACTCTGTTAAATATACCAGGTAAGACTAAAGATGGGATAAAATCCAGACTGGACCTACGTGAAATGGGAATAAGGTCATAATTAACAGAAATACGTGAAATGGGTAGTAAAAGAACATACTTACCTCCCGCATGTTACATGTTGTCTAGAAAAGAGAAGAAAGCTTTTTGTGAATGCTTGATAAATGTTAAGGTGCCAAATGGTTACTCATCCAACATCCGTAGATTGGTATCAATGAAAGATCTGAAGTTGATAGGACTTAAATCTCATGATTGTCACACTCTAATGCAACAAATTTGACTACATAGATTTCAGAATTCCGCTCTTCAAATGTAATTGGGTTGATAACACCAAAGGAGTTATAGTGGATGAATTGGGTTTCACTTTAGTGAAGTTTGAAAAGATTGGCGAGAAGGTTGAACCATTCATATTGGCATCACAGGCGAAACAAGTATTTTATATCGATGATCCTGCAAATGATAAATGGTCGGTTGTTCTTCATGGTAAAAGACAGTTCATTGAAGATCCTATAGATGAAGAAGAGTACTATGATAAATATGATGACTCCAGTCCATTCTCAGTTGGGTTGCCAACTCCAGAAAATATTGAAGCTAATGATGACTTATATGTGCACAGAGATCACAATGAAGGATTGTTAATTGATAAAAGATCACAATTTTAGAGGCATGCATGTTTATATTTTTTTATTGAAGCTAAATGTTTACTTTTTTAATATCAATATCATTTTCTGATTTGATGTTTCATTATCTTCTAGTTAATACAAATGCTAAACATTGTGGGAGGGTGCTAAAGAACTATAGGACCAATCTCACCCGAGATTACATACGCGATGCTGAGAGTAGGTTCTTGATCTATTCCAATTCTAGACATTGATCAGTATTTCACTAACTCTACACTAATAATTTTTGTTTGTATTCTCTTTGAAAAATAAATATAGGAAGAAGGCTATGCAGGACGGACATGACATAGCTATGTAGGATATGCAGGATATGCAGGAAGAAGCCCCAATGAAGAGAAGCAGGATACAGATACAATACATAAAGTGCAGCACACACAAGTGGTTCAGATTCATATAACAACATGACAGACTAACACATATATAGTGCATAACAACAGCAACTCCGAATTTACATACAACACTAACTTAGTACATATATAGTGGACTAAGGTGACGATACCACCTGCTAAAACAGGTTACTGACTACATGTTACGACTGGGAAGTCATGATTCAGCAACGTATGCATTAGCAGGAGGACAAACAGATCACCATATGAGGACAAACATATGGTGATCTGTTTGTCCTCCTGCTAATGCATACTGTTGCTGAATCACGACCTCCCAGTCGTAACATGTAGTTGTCGGTAACCTGTTTTACCAGGTGGGATCGTCACCTTATAAGTCCCACTATATATGTACTAAGCTAGCGTTGTATGTAAATTCGACGCTGCTCTTGTTATGTACTATATATGTGTTAGTCTGTCATGTTGTATGGACATCGATTGTATTGCTCAGGTATTATATAGTCTCATTAGATAATATGAAATATATCAATCTTATTTATATCTCATTAATTATATATATATACATCATTCTCTTTACATGTGTTTAAAGCTGACCCCACTACAGGAACGGACTTACCAGATGTACATGCTCCCTATACGATGGGAGAATTAAATGAAGTAAGAGAAGAATGGGCAACAACCATACAAATAGTGGGGATTTTGTAAATGAATTTCTGAATTATAATATGTGTGAATGTTTCTACATGTCTAGATGTTTCTACATGTGTCTGAGTGAAAATGAATGAAAGTGTTGGTTACTATATGAATGTTTCTACATGTGTGAATGTGAATGAATGGAACTACAGATTGCTAGCTACATGAATGTTTCTAAATGTGTGAAAATAAAATGGAACTGCAGGTTGTATTGCTAAATGCATGTGTGAATATTTTTGTTGTTAAATTTGTAGGTTTGTGGCCTATTGTTGGCTGATATCAATGGATGTCGTAAAACCTGCAGTTCAGTTAACTGAACTACAGGTTTCTCATCCTGCGACCAGCCACATCAGGTCTGCAGGTCTGTAAAAAAAAACAATAGGCATCGGTTATTTAGATATAATCGGCGCCTATTTCCTGTGGCGCGAACATATATGGTGTCGGTTTCTTACTACAAACCGACACTGATAGTGCCCAAGCTGGCGCCAATAACAGGCGTCGGTAATTGTAAACAACTGACACATAACATTACAGTGTCGGTTATTTAAATGTAACCGACACATATTCTTTTGGCGCGAAGACATATTTCGTCGGTTGTTGGCTTATAACCGACACTGATAATGCCCAAGATGGCGCCCTTTCTGTGGCGCGAAGGGTTTGGGCGTCAGTTTCTTATCTAATAACCGACGCCTATAGTCCCCTGATGGCACGTTTTCGGTCGCGCGTGAAGAGTTTGGGTGTCGGTTCTGGAACCGACGCGTAATGGGTGACCTTTTAGTGTCGCCCACATAGGCGTCGCTCGGAAACCGACACTAAAGGCCTTAAATAACCGACACTAAAGACCGTTTGGATCAAAATAGTCTCAAGACCGTTTGATAGGGTTGACAAAGGGAAGACCGTTTGAGGGTCTGTTGGTAACATATTGAATTTTATTCCTACAAATAATCATAATCTAATTTCAAACCAATTGAGAGTTGAAGGCACTTCAACACCCTAAACCTAATCGGGCTGAAATTGTTGATTTCAAGTATAGATTTTGTTGAGTTTTGGGTTGAAGGACCCAAACGGTCTCAAGACCATTTGGGGATTCATCCAAACGGTCTCAAGACCATTTGGTGACAACCCAAGACCGTTTGGAGGTCTAGGGTTGAGGTAATTGGATGGTTTGAGGGTCCAATTACAATAAGTTGAGGAATTGAATAAAATGCTGATTTAGACCTATTTAGGGTTCAACCCTTATCCAACCGACTTGGTTTTTGGTCAAACTTTGGGCAAATGGTCTCAAGACCATTTGGAGGTCATCCAAATGATCTCAAGACCGTTTGGGCCAAGTTTGGGCCCAATTGGAGGTCAATTGATAGGTTTAACCTTGATTTGATTCACATTGTTGAACATTGATGATTATTCGATTGAAACCCTAATTGAGATTGGATTTAACCCTAATTGGCTTTCAATTGAGGGTCAATTTGGTGTCCAATTGATTAAGGCTCATCCTAATTAACTCAATTTGTAAGTGGTTTACATGGATTTGGATAACTGAGGGCTTCAACATACATAACCATAATCGATTGTAACTTTTGAACCATGTTTGAGGTCCAAACGGTTTGAGCCCATTTGGACCAAACGGTATCAAGACCATTTGGATCCAAACGGTCTCAAGACCATTTGAGGCCAAACGGTCTCAAGACAGTTTGGGCTCAAATGATCTCAAGGTCGTTTGGACCAATCGATCTCAAGTCGTTTTGATCAAACGGTTTCAAACCGCATAAGCACCAAACGGTTTGGAAGTCAACCTTCCCAAACGGTCAACACACCCAAACAGTCTCAAGACCATTTGAGTGCAAACGGTCTCAAGACCGTTTGAGACCAAACGGTCTCAAGACCGTTTGGTGGTTGAAGGTTGAAACCGTTTGAAGGTTTTCAAGGTTGTTTGTACTTGATCAATTGAAGGTGAAATTGGTTCAATGGTGATCTGATCTAAACCCTAATGGTAAACTAGGACATTAAGGGACTAAGTGACTAATGAATTGACCCATAATGATGATCAATGTGTAATTTACCAAAATGCCCTTGAGAGGTTCAATTGAGTAATACCTTGTTCTAATCAAACCCTAATCACTTGATAGTGGTGATTTGGCTTATGATAGTCAATGAGGACTTAACCCAACCTAATCTAAAGTGGTGTAATCACTATCTACTAGTAAGAGGAGAGAGAAAGTACCATTTATGGTGGAAACTCAAGTAAAGTACCTTCAAAACATATGAATGTGCATGATTAGGGTATGATCCACCTATGTGAGATCATGGAAACCCTAATTGTGATAATTGATGAATCTTAATATTATCTGAGGGCTTTAATGATGATGTTTCTCATACATGATGATGTTATGAGTTCATTTCACCATGAGGTGAATAGTAAACCCTAATTCTAGGGTGATGACATGTAATGTGAATAGTAAACCCTAATTGATGAAAATCAGGGAACCTAACTCTTGTAAGAGTAGGAAGGTACAACTTCTTTAAAATGAATTGTTTACTGTTATCAGTTGAATTGACCATGCAGGTTCTTATGGGAAGATAATCATACCCAGGTAAGGATGATGATACCATATTCATTGAAAGCATGTTATTAGCTTTATGAATAGTGAAATACCCCGTTGCCTAGTAAGTGGCATCTAATGAGATTGCTAGGTTGCGAGAGCCATGAGTATCATCAAAATCATGCTTAACAAATGATTTGTGATGAGATGATTGAGAAATGATAATTGATGTGAGTTAGACTTGTTACATTTAAGTATTCTACTTTCGTAACTGCTATGCTAATGATTAATGTTTGAGAACATGTATGATTTAAAATAATACTGAAATGTACCTAAATAATCAAGTATAATCATACCATGCAAAGCCCTGGTCATAGATCCATCATTGTCAGAAAGCAAAATGATGGTGAAACAAGTTTTCCTAAGGGAACTCCTGGATCACATACTTTTGAGTATGTGGGGAAATATGGATGTGTAAATCCTTACATCCTAGTGTAGGAATTGATGTAGATGTATCTTAGTCCATCAACCCTTCACTATATGTTTATGCTGCAACACAATTCTCTCAAGGAAATCCTTATACCACATCGATCAGAGATAAACAAGAAATCTCTCGATGATGAAGAGAGTACAAAATGCCACTGTAACTCTAAAAATAGCGAAGTACCAGATTACCCTGGTGAGCTATATTAGCAGAGACACAAGATGTTATGCAAGTTATCCTCACTCTGACTGAGGAAGATGAGGTCATAAGAATCCGGCTCTTTTGATGACCTAGGTATGATACCGATGCGACTTAACAAGTGATCGGTTGGAGTATGAGCGGTATACCTCATCTCCGCATGGCATAATAATGTTTGTAAAACTTAATCAACAAGCATAGTATATCTGTTAGGATTAACTACGAGATACTTGATTGATGTTACACTGTATAGTACACAGGTTCTTCATATTTTTTAAATGATGGACTTCTGCTCATTACCAAACTACTATTGAATACTTTGAGAGCTTTTATTGCTTATGATATTCTTTGAATTGCTATATAAAGATTCTAGTGGAGAGTTATAACTCTCGCTGGGACAATTATTTAAAATTGTCTCACCCCGTAGATTTCAACTTTTTAGGTGATCGTCGAAGACGGAGAAACCAGCCTGCAGGTGACCAAAGCCAACAACAGTAGCACCAGGAGCAGCAGTGAATCTCAGGTGGAGATACTGACTGCTGAGTCATGTTGTTAGATAGTCCTATGCCGTCTCTGTACTCTCAGGTCCTAGGAGTTATTGGTCTGAGATTTTGGTTTGACTCTTGAGATTTTGTATCATGATGTGTATAATTACTCAAGAAGTAATTATTAGAGATGTAAACAGTTTATTCCCTTTTTATGGAAGAAGTTTTATGGTTTCAAGCTCTTATCTCAAAAAGTTTTAATTTCCCGTGATTTTTGTCTTCCGCTGTTAATCGAATGCTTCCTCTGAGTTTTAATCGTGGTTTGCAGATCGGAGCCCTCAGTACCTAAATAATAGGTTCCATTGCTAATTTTTTTGCAATGTTAAGTTTATTGCCAGTTTAATACTTTGTATCTAGAAGTCAAAATTGAATAGTAAACTAAAAATTTGAGACTAGAGTCAACATAAAATAGTCATCTTTACACATGAAGTTTCTGGTGAGAACTATACCTAATGAGTAGAGTACATGAAAGAAACATTTATTATATCGCTACAAAAATCTACAAGATCCATACATCCTTTCCCCAAGTTTTACATTAGACAAGGGAAAATAGGAATCCCTCATCAACATGAGGACCTATAGAAAGGGGAAACATAACACACTTGATTGGATGTTTGGTGGGAGTATTAACCTACATGAATATCCTAATCATTGTTTACTAATGAATTTATATAATTCTACATGAAACTCTCTAAGGATAACTAAAAATTCACCTTGAAAATCTAAAATTCTTGATACGCATTATAGATAGCATACAATGCTTGCATTTAAGATCTAAACACCAGTATACATATAAAACATGGGTGAATGACTCAATGATGATATAAAGTGAAGTGTTACTCATATCTCCACAAAATACATCTCCAAAGTTGTTCATATCCTAAGTTCATTTTGAAATTGACTCCCAGATATCGATTCTCAATCATAAATGAAAGAAATGGTAAAAAGGGAAGAAGAATTAACGCCAGGAAGATGATTCAGTTAGAGTGGAAGAAATAGGGAAAGGGAAGAAGAACTAGACCTGGAATATGATTTAGATAGGCATGTCCAAAATGATGTATTACTAAATAAAAGGAATTAATGATTGAAAAGTTTTTACTAAAGTGTATCTCCAACTTAACTGAAAACCCTATCCCCATTGCTTACATGAATATTTTTCCCTAAGGACCCTAATACTCCTCTCCTCCACTCCATTTTGATTTCTATTAGGTGGAACAAAGATTTGAGGTTCTTGGTTGTGAGTCTGATCCTTTAATATCAATTTAGATGCTTGAGTAATTTTCTTATTTTCCTACACTAATATTTTCATGTCTTATTGGTATTATTTGACTGACCTATCTAAATATGAATCAAACTTTATAAGTTTCTCAACATCTCAAACATTCATTCAATTCTCTAATATTAGAGAACTGACCTCGCTGTCCATATATTGGCTTGTTTCTAGCCTAGTAAGGTGAAAGTTAGCCAACTTCCATAATCAACTCTATCCTTATCTATACTCATTTTTATGATATTTATCTTTGTTCTATCATTTCAAACAAACCGTAGTGCAAAGATAATCAAAATATATCTTATGCATTGATTTCGTGATTATGCATCAATTTACTTCCAAAAAGCAAGACTATTGTCCATATTCTATTTCTGGCAAAGTTAGTGTTTTCTCTCGTAGGATAGTAACTAAAAAACAAGATTATATATAGACTGTGTAGATGAAATATGACACATGTTAAACATTTATAAATAGACTATATGTCATGGAATGAATATTATATGACAAAGCTCAATTCACAATCCTACAAGTTGTATAGTGTGTAATTCAACCATATGTATATCAATATTTGGCTCAATGTGTATTTGAATCATGATGATCATATATATTATCATTCGTATATAACCATAGCAATTTCAATAGTAGTTTGGTATTTTGAACTTACGATTCATGTATGATGAGTGTGTTTTACATCTTCAATTTGAATAATCTCAAACCGCATCTTGTCTACATGGAAACTTCATCATCAATACCGTTGAATAATGTAATTTTGTTGTAATGTTGTTAACATTGTTGTACGGAATTGCTACACTTTTGGGTAATTTTTTCATACATTTATATGGAAATTAAAAGCGTCTGGCACCTCACATAAAGACGAATAACCAATACAAGAGAACTAATTCACTACGCAGTACATAGATGATGCACCCTATAACAAAACAAGTACATTACACCACATACATCTTTTTCCAAGCGATGGATAGATGGTATATATAAGTTCCGCGCAGTGCACAATGCTGTACTTGTATGTGCAATTCAATGATAATATTGAATACCATAAGGATAAGAACAAACACGTAAAGTAGTAGAATTCTCAAGTGAGTGATGAAAATTGGATAAGATTACATGGTTTCTTGATTGATGCTCCCTTGAACGGCAGCGGTTAGCCACCAAAGCAAAGAATGGATCAGTCAATTCGGGAATGTTGTGGATCGAAATGTGAAACTAGGAATCAGGAACACGAATAAGTTCCAAAGGGGTGGCCATAAGCAAGCAGGATTACGTGGAATTGACGAGGAGATGGGTGTGGGTAGTGACTTGGCGACGTGAAGCGGTGGATAATTAATAATGCAAGCAATTGGGGAAGGGCTGCACATCACATACTTATTCGTGATCTCGTCTTTGCGTGCCTGCGTAACTCGAATAAAGAATTGGTGTCCTGATGTGGAAATGCAATGGCCGTAAGCAAGCAAGAATAGGCATACTGGATTCCGTGCCCCTCCCGACCCTACCCCTCCTAGTCAAATGGCGTGCACACCTGCGGAGGTCAGTAACACGTCCCTGTACATGTCAGTCCACATGGTATCGCGACCGACGTGACATGAACGATCTACTAAAGGGCAAAATAAGTAAACTTGCCCGTTTGGTTGTGCTGAGAATCAATTTGCGTGTTGCAACTGTACAGTGTTTTCTAATCCAAACGTTTGGTTACTTGTGGGATCAACTCTGTTCTTAAAATCCAACTGCACCATCCGCTGGACGGCATACAAAAATTGGGGGAATCAACCGCGTCAAAATAGGGCGCGGTTACTTTTCCATGGTCACAACTGAATGCCTACGATGGTTCTGTTTGCTGCATACATCCCATGCCCAACAGCCATGTGAGTACTACAACTATTGGCCGAGTAAGCTACTGATCAGGTAATAAGTACGTCGAACCAAATGAAAACAAGTCAAACAGCTGAGTAGCAGCTGCATCTAACCAAACGATTACAGTTGTACTTCAATTTCCTGAATTGCATTTCCTGTTTTCAAACTAACCATTGCGTTGCAAGTACAAGTAACCAGACAAGCCCTAATGAAGAGGGAGACAGAGAGCCGTTGATCGAGCACCTTCTCCTGTCAAGAAAATGGAGATGATGACATAGCCAGAGTATTCACACACCTACAACGTCCATACGCGGATAAAGTGAAGTTTCTTGCAATTAGTATCTTTGTTTTGCTGACGCTTTATCCTTCGAAGTTGTTCAACATAAAATTTTGACAAGGTTAGGGCCCTGTTTAGCGGAGTTAAACCATCACATGACATTTGTTTACAATAAATGTGACGGTACATTTTGTAAGGCTTCCCGTGAAAACGAAAGTGTTGCTTTTGGACACAGCTGCAGGACACTTCTTCATTGTAAATCAAGGAGGGAGTGGTCGGTGATGTTACCAGTAACACACATATGCAACAATTGTTGTATTTCTAGTTATATTTTTTTTAAGACTTACGGTTTCATGTCATGCCAACGTGTTATAACAACAACTTAGCCTTTACAATATCTTTCTTTTTCCCCTAAACAGCTTTGTGGTCACATTACGACCAAATATTGCAAACAAAAATGTCGACTTCATTCTATCAATATCTAACAAAATAGAGTGCAAAATACATTATTATAGTTGATGTGATTCTGATTCATCAAACTACACCTAATTACACACTACCAAACAAGGTCTAAATTTCTATAATGCAAATAATCTTTAGTTCGTCCAACTTCTCTTGACATGAGATAACCCAAGAGGGTGAGAAAATACTAGCTACAGAGAGGGACAAAAACTAGTGGAAGGGGGTTGGGTTGCAGTTTCACGGAGTAGGACAGGAAAAGAAATTACGCCTTTGTGAAGTGGAGGGAAGGATCCACCAGACATGATGAATTTCATTGCTGTGGTAGGATGGATATAGACAGGGGATCGTATAGGACGGTGATAAGACCATGTAGGCATTTCAAGTTCCAAGAGTGTGGACACTAGGAAATATATTTTTGTAGTAGTTATATGTGTTTGTCAAATTATCCATTTAGTTTGAATCACAATGAGTTTCCTATGAAGGCAAAGTTTTCTGAATTAGGTCTCAGATGTGAAAATGCTCACAATTATTCATGTTTTGTCATGGTTTCAAAGTTCTTTGTGTATGATGCTAATAATGAAGAAATATAGATTGTGAGTATTGAATTGATTAATTGACCCCTCTGAAGATGTTGCAAACACAAAGTGTTATACCGATCTTTAGAAACTACAAGATGACCTAGGATGAATTCAAACATATTGTCTCTTGAGGATTTTTCTTTATTTACACAATGTGTGATGAGTTGATGATGAAGTTTGGTCAAGAAGAGTGAGTTGGGCCTTTTCAATTTGCACAATGGTCACTATGGGAGTCACAATGATGATATGAAATTTTTTGAAGGATCTTAGGTTGAATTTCTTACTAGCATCATCTTGATCTAGTTCTTCATATGGATGGGTGTCTTGAGGAGGTTTCTTGACATCTAGCTGTCAAGTGAAATCACGATGAATCAAGTTGGAGCTAAACATACAATATCATTATTATCTATCATATGGAATACTATCATCATGAATGACATCGAGATAAATGTTGTTTAAGTGTTTCACCGTGTCAATTTATTGAGTTGACAAACTAATCCAACTCATTTCTCATTGACTATATCACCATTTAGTTTTTGATGTGTTCCCTAGAATCTTAGAAAGAAAAGGGAGACGAATGTCTATTCACTATGCTATTTTCTTAACTTTCCATTCTAGAAACTTGAAGGTTTTTATTTTTTTGTTGGGCTTCTCATATGATTATTGCATTTTAACACTTTTTGATGTCCGAGCACCTTGTGTTGACTTTTTCTCTCTTTTTTGTCAAAGTAATGTAGTGTGGGTGGTCTCTCTCTCTCTCTCTCTCTCTCTCTACACACACACACACACACACACACACACACACATATATATATATATATATATATATATATATATATATATATATATATATATATATATATATATATATATATATCTGTTATGCCTGAGCGCATTCCCAGAACTCGCTTTCCTCAAGCAGTGGTTCTCCGACCTTGACAAGGTATTTCTTTTGTTGGGCTTCCTGGGGGAGGTCCAGCGACGATTGACGAAGAGTACTAAAATGAACTACAAGAAGAAGAAGAAGGTAGGGTAGGATTTTCATAATGGACCGGTCTAAAGGATGAGCCGGAGAGTAGGGAGGAAAGGAAGGGCCCCAGTTATTACTTTTAATCGTCTGGTTTTGGTCTAGGTGATGAGCTATTGTCATGGTCCTTCTTAGTCTTAGCCTTAGCTTTCTTAGTCTTAGCCTTAGTCTTGGGCATCGTCTTCTCTATCCCTCTAGAGTGGAGGTAGCTTTTTCACAAAGGATATATATATATATATATATATATATATATATATATATATATATATATATATATATATATATATATATATATATATATATATATATATATATATATATGCTAAAAGAATTGTGTACCTGAGTACATGTAGCTTACATGTACCCATCGCCATTAATGATGATTGTAAAATCGTAATGACCAATCTAACCTTACGGATGTGATGTATACCTCTTAGATAAGATGTGTATAAAAAGCAACATGATCTGATATTTACAGATCATCAAATGAAAGAAAATGTGTATTTTCTAATGAACGGTAAGTTGTAGAAATTACAAACACCGTTGGATGATATATTACTATATCTCATGATCTATATGGGATATGATTATGATTTTTTAAACACATCTTATCTATACAATCATGAATCAATCCATACGGTTGGATTTTACGAACATACTCCAGATGTGACATTTTAATGGCATGTACACATAAGTTACATGTACCGGCCGGTACACACTTCCTAACCTCATATATATATATATATATATATATATATATATATATATATATATATATATATATATATACATGTTTCATATGTCACAATTGAATGTCAATGCAACACAAGAGAATGATCATATGAAAAATAACGAAATGAGAGTGCTAGGTGGCCATGATACAAATTCCATGTGATCGGATGAGGATTTCATAGAAGCCACACCATAGATGTGGTAGTTGACAAGTTAACCCAAGTCTCTTCTTATAAACTATTTCATGTGATCAGATGAGGATTTCATAGAAGCCACACCATAGATGTGGTAGTTGACAAGTTAACCCAAGTCTCTTCTTCTAAACTATGTCACTATTTATTTATTGTTGTGTTGCCTAGAATCCCCGAAAGAAAAGGGAGATGAGTATCTAAAACTTTTTACACTATCTTTTTATGTTAACATCCCATTCTATGAACTTTGAGTTTTTATATTATCCATATGATTATTGTATTTTAAAATGTTTTGATGTTTGGACACATTTTTTGATTTTTTTCTCTATTATAAAAGTGTTTTTTTTGAATGAGGTCAGTCATATTCATCCCACCCCTCAAGTACGCTAAAAAAGGATAATCAAGAATGATACATCAAGACATCACATGATACAAAAGCCTCACAAGCCATCTATCACCAGGCACCCTAAGATATCCAATCACACACTCTACACACACTACATATACATTCCATCAAGATCCCAATCAAACCTCATCACTACTAAAACAAGATCCCCAGCAACGACACCTCCCTGATCTATTATTGCCATGTGAGTGACCATGAAAGGATCAAGGTCATAATCTATGTCAATTCTAAATGTAGAGTCCATATCATCAGAAAATATAACGACTGTCAAGCCAGAGAAAACTCTCAATCCACTATCACTAACTTCATGATTCACCAGGAACCCATTACCTAGCCGAGACTCAAGGAAGTACCTTAGGTGTCTCTGATGAAGGCACTTGTGAGCCCCAATAGAGTCAGGCACCCAACGATCCATCCGAGCTATTTTGGTAACAACCAAGTCAGACTTGTCATCATTGTAGCTTGTCCCAGAATGAGCCTCTGGGGATGTCTAACCAGCCACCTAGCTGTCACACCATGAGACCACCACCCACCTAGCTAGACAAAATTGAGCAATGTGGCCTGATGTTCCACACATGAAGCATACTTTAGAGACGAGTAGTGACACTGCCAGTGTCCGTGCCGCAAAGTTCTAAAGAATGTATCTCTAGGCACACCAGAGAAAGAGGTATGTCCGCCCCTCTACTACGGAAGCCGACAACCTCTCACCAAGTGCTCAGGGGATCCACAACGAAAGCAAATCCTCAGGGTTGAACATGTCCATTTCTAATGTATGTGCTTTAAGCAGCAGAGACATGTATCCTTCGACACCCGACAACCACCATAGAACAAGTATCGGGGAGAAGGAGCACCCCTGGATGACACATTCTAGCCATCATCCTCACCTGAGGGATCTGAAAATTCTCCAGGTGAGGACACACCCCCATCGTTAGGATGGAAGCTACCCGCCCCCAACGTCTCTGTTGCAAAGGGAACTCATAAAACCCCAACCAGGAAGAAACCCTCCTCAAAATCGGAAGAACCACCCACACCATGCGAATAGCTCGAAACAAGGTCTCCACCCAAAAAATCCTCAAGACTTCCATCCCCTCATTGCAGCGTCATCCCACCTGATCAAGGACGACAGAAAATGGGATTTGAAAAGGATGACAGAAAACACCACAATATCTTGCTTCCCCACATCAACCACCTCTAGCCATCCCTCAATGGAATCCCTCCATTATTCACAGTAGGCGGTGAGCCCAAGCCCCCGAATCTTCTAGCCCCACCAAATGAGGTGATGCACCCATCTCCACTACAAGCATCCACTGAGGTTTCCACCTACGAGACAGGACTCAATTTTATTGTTGTAGAAGGGGAAGTCAGGCTGTGCAAGGGCTGTGACCATTCGTCGCCCAAAGTATCATGAAGCCTCCAAGCCAGGAAGTGGGCGTAAAAGGTAGAGATGGAAGGAGAGGTGAAGGAGGGCAGAGAGAGGAGGTGGTGAAGAAGGGGGGCTATCATAACTAGAAGGTCGGCCTTTATCCACTGATGTGAGCGACGAACACCATGAATCCCCGTCGATCAGTGTTGTTGCAGTCCCTAGGAGGCCCTTCTTCCCTCGTCACCGCTTCTTGAGTGCAGGCGGCAAGCCCCAATCGCCAGCACCTCAGACTGTCACCCCTCTCTATAGAAACCTCCAAAGATCGCCATGCCTACATGATGTAGCCAACTTCTACTAGTCATATTCTCTCCACAGAAGCCCCTAGGGGCCGGGGAAGGGCCCCCGCACATTGCCGCCATTAGACCTGTCAAACTGGGTCAAAATCCACATGCTTCCATGGGTCGACCCGTTTAAGTTGGGATTTGCTCACAAAATTTACCACCTGCTGAAAAAAATCCAAACATGTACCCACCCATTTACTTAGCGGGTTTGCGGGCACCCACCGGTGACCCGCTTAATTACACTAGTTTTTTGCATCCATGCAGATTAGTAGTGATGGCCAAATATTAAATCATTCATATACTCATATCACAATTGCATATTACAATTCAAGTTAACAAAGCACAATAACAGAGACTTCAAAATCGGATCGTGAAGCAAAAGCAAACCAAGCGGGAACCTACGTCTAGTAGCAATTTCTAGACTTAAGTTTCAGTCTGACTAGAACTAACTTAAATTTCAATCTTTGTTTTAGTTTCCAAAATCTATTCTTCATCTCATTTGGATGCCACAATTCATACTAGATATTGTTGTATTTTTTGTTACTGTTTGATGTAGGTGGTCATTATTTAAGACTAATGTATGAACGTCTAAAGTCTGTAGTACACTAACATTCCAACATTTATGTGATTCAGAAATTTAATTCATCCAGTTGGGCTCTTCTTTAATAGACATGTTGCAGCCCTGTTCATGGGTGCATTGTATTTTGATACTCTTCTTGTAACACGTTTTTAGAAATATAAACAAATATTACGTGACAATGTATACAACGTTATTGTTTTGTATCATATCTTATATAAACAAACACTAGCAATATATTTATTAAAAAATTTAAGTGGGCACCCATGAGCAATTCACAACACGATGGGTCAAGTTTGAATTTGTATTTATTCCACCCATTTAGAACTATATCTTTTTGACCTGCACCCGCGAGGCCCAAACCTATGATGACCCAACCCACCCACCCGTTTGATAGGTCTAGCCTCCTCTAGGGCCCGACTGGGAACCCTAAGGTTCACGCTCTGCATGCATTGCCCTAAGATTCTGAATATTTTCTTATAAAAGTGATTTAGTGTGGGTGGTTTGTCTAAGAGAAAATCCATGTAGGTTTCTATGTCCCCATTGGATGTCAATGTAACACAAAGGAAGGAGCTGATGAAAAACAAGAAATTATAGTCAAGGTGGGCATGACATAAATTTTGTGTGATCAGATGATGAGTTCAGATGACCCAAACTAGAGATGTGGTGGTTGACAAACTAACCCAATGACTTTATCATTAAATATGTCACCATTTATTCTTTTTTCTGTTCTGTATAATCCTTAAAAGAAAAGGAAGACAAGCATCTACAAACTTTATGCACTATCTTTTTACGTTAACTTTCCCTTCTAGAAACTTTTGAGTATTTATATGTTGTTAGGCTTCTCAAATGATTATTGTATTTTAACACTTTGTGGTGTTTGATCATCTTTTGAATTTTAGAACTTTCTGTGCATATGTCATAGTCAGATGTTAATACAAAACAAGGGAAAGAGCATATGAAGAACAAGAAAATCATAGTGATACATGGGTGATGAATGCATATTCATCATAAGTTACTTTTACTCAGTTTAGTTGTCAATTGCATAATATTTTACACAGTTTTGTCACAATTGTTCTTATCCTCTATTACATTGATTTTGGTTGAATTTATTGGTCTTATGCAAAACAAATTCCTTTTGCCTCAACACAATAGCAAGAGATTTCCTTCCCCAAGATTATGTTTAAGATTTGGGAACAAATTCATAGAAGAATGGAGCTAAACAACGCATATCATGCATGTTGATTGAGTGACCATTCCTACTGATTGGCCGACCAATATAATCAATCTAAGACATTTCTAAGCCAAGCATCAAATTGACCAATCTCCCTCACTAATTGTTCAATCAAAAGATTGTCCAAAATTACAGTAACTATGATGAATTTTTAAGATTCAATGAGAGGTCAATCAATCCCTAGATCGACTGATTCACCTATAGTAGAGTTCCTTAACAATGGTGTTAATTGGATGATCCACCTCATTGGTCAACCGACCAACTAAAATTCCCCAAAATATAGAGCCGCACAACAACCTCAATTGTCTAGCGTATCAGGAAATCCCCTCCTGAGATCAACTCATCCAAAGACGTTCCATAAGACTTATTAAAATAGATACCAAACAATCAACCCTTGTGATCAGATGACAAGAAGTCCATCGGTCATTACTGCCAAGTGGGTGACACGCAACCAGACCACCTAATCACTCAATCGACACAACAAATAGAGAAAAAATTACACAACAACCATAAAAGGTTATTTCATAAAAAAGGGAGGCACAACCTTATTATCATTCATTACATTCACTATCAGTCCAAAACACCTTTTGGAACAAGGAGCTGGATAAGAGGAAGAAGAGGACCATCCTATTGGAGTTCCTTATATTCATCATTGTTGGAGCATATTGTGGGAGTCAGATACCTCTGGTTGATTCCTCTCTTCTCTATTAGTGACATGATTTCTCCTCTCTCCTCTTGTATATGTGTTCTTTCCGTTACAATGAACAAGTAGACCTTCTCTCTAGGGCATGGGGAGTAGACCCATCACTCATACTCTATCTTAGTTAAAATTAAACTTAATTATTCTCAATATATTAAACTATACTCCATAACATTTATGCTTGCTTCTTGAATTGACCTTTTCTCATTATATTTGAATTAATCCTAAGCACAGAGACTACAAAACTTTGGATAAGATCCTTGAATAGATGCATAGGATTCCATATGTGATCAAGGGAGGGATCCTAGATGTCTATTGAATCATGAACTATGGGTATCGAGACCTTGAGACCATAGGAAATTCATTCCTTGTGTAATTCACATTCCAAAAGGAGGGAATTCACTTTGTCTGAGTTTAATTGTTGAGTTGTAACGATGGGGATAGGTATGCAAGTGTTGGTAGTGAAACCTAGACATCCCAATATTCTTTAATATTGATTTTTATCCCATCATCTAATATGTTATTTGGCATTGCAATCCTTAATTCAATCATTAGTTTATAATCACTCTCAACAAATCAGTTTAAATATTGTTCTTAGCAATTGGTTGTAAAGGTGATTTTTTTTTCAAATATTATCTTTTGGGTTCGTCCTTTTTCTATATTATGATGGATCCATCCTCTTGTGGGTGAGTTATTTGCAATTGTAATAAAGATTGATAAAACCTAGGATAATCCAACTTAGGTAATTTTTGCACGTAATAAATTTTGCATCAAATTTTGGCCCAGACTCTAGGGAAAGAAAATAGCCTTTGAAACCCATTGTTTGAATAATTAGGATTTGCTTTTTGATTGATATTCATTCTTATCTACTTGAATTTATCATTCCTCAATTTTTAACATTATCAATTCCCTTTTTAGGTACCAAAGGTGTATGAGACACTCCCAAATCATTGACTCCACACCTTGTGAGTTTGACCCAAAGATTGATAAGACTTTTCACTACCTAAATCAAGTTTGTTGGAATAGGATGGATGAGAAAGAGATAAATGGTAGGGTGAACCATGCGTTTCCTTCCTAGAGTGAGGCCCTTGTACAAGAGACAAGAGAAGCTATGGACACTGAGAACAGAGCTTGAGAGGCAATGTTAGTTGAAGAAGAATCACAAAAGCTGGTTAAGGACTTCTCAACCCCTAAGACTAATGATGCACATCATCCTATGGTGCCTCCCAACATCACTGCCACCTCAGTTTTAGATCTAGACTTAGTGGATCACCATGTCATAGATCAACTTCTTCATTAGAAATAGAGGCCATGATTGCCAAGCTCACCTACAACCATTTTTTGACCTTTGAGCTTGAATAAGCAAGCTAATGTTTTTAAAGATGCCCTCAAACTATGTATGTTTATATATTCATTAATAAATGGGTCAATGAGTTATTACTATGCATGGAGGGAGACCACACCACCACTTGAGAGAGTATCTAGTTCAAATTTCTAGAGAGAAGTACTATCATGTCGTCTCTCACTTACTAGACTAGGGGCCAGACCACACAATTTAGTGTGGCCACAAGAGAGTCCCTAGACAAGGCTTGGGAAAGATTTAAAGAGCTCCTTCTTCAATGACCACATCATGGCATCCCGTAAGATCAATTAATAGAGGTGTTTTAAGTATCAATAACAACACTAAGGAATTCTTGATTCCTCATGTAGAGTAAATTATGTTTCAAACTACGACAGTGCATGGGAGGTTGTTAGAAGAGGTTTTAAAAATCAGTCCCAATCCAATACAACTGAGGACAAGGTGGTGTCCTCAAGGTATCCAAAGCTAAAGATAATTTGGAATTTAAATCTATAAAGTAATCCCTCAAGAATCTAGCCTTGAAGCAGGACAACCTTTCATTTTCTTTTAATGCATACATAAGAAGAGAACAACCACAATAGTTTCAGCAACAAGTCAAGTTTGCCAACCTCCTCTATGAGGTGAGCAAGGGCCATGGCCACCCCACTCTCAGTTTCCATACTTTGTATAATGTGATGGTGAACAATGCCCATGTGAAAGAAGAACAAGGACAGATGGAGGACCTCAAATCCATCCATTGCATTCCTGGGTAAGGCTACATTACACAAACCAAAACTATAAACCATACTAGTTTCTAGTACGATGGTCCAAATGGTGTAGAAAATACATCACAACAACACTCATACCAACCAAACAATCAAGGCCATTCCCCCCTAGGTTCTCATATAATCAACAACAAAATTTTAGGTGCTAAGGTAGTTACTAGGATAATTTTTAGAATCGTGCCTACAAACAAGGGCACAAATTTCGAAATATGAACTAAATACCAAAAATATTGCAACCTGATCCTTTAACAAATGACAAGTTAACCATTGAGAAGATTCTTCAATATCAACTGTCAATGATCTCCATCCAACAAACCATACTGCATCGATATTCCCTCCTCTAGGAAATTTTGCACAACAATCAGAACCCAAAGCCAAAGAATATAAAGAAAATTAGGGTTGTGAGAACTCACTCCACTTTTCCTTGATGGAATATGTTACTCCTTCTGCTGAGCTAGCAAGCTAGAATGAGTAGGACAATGTGGTAATCACTTACAATGCTGGGTAAACTTTGCCATCATTACATCTAGAAATTTCTATATAGATCCCATTAGTTCCATACCAAATTCGATTAAATCAAACATGATTTGATTCCATATTCGACAATTTCAAGGAAACTATGAAGAAGCTATATGTAAACATCTTGCTCCTCAATGCTATGGTCGACATGCCTTAATGGTCTTAGTCAAGCTCATGCAAATTAATTACCAGAGAATTTGAGATGGCAGTATTAACAAAGACGCCATCTGATATCATTAAAAAAAATACCTCACAAGCATAAGGATGTTAGGTCCTTCAGGATTTCATGCTCTATAAGTGACTCAACCAGCCTAGTGGGTGTAGTAGATTTTGGAGCTAGCATTTCCATCATCCCTCTCAGCTTGTATAAAAGACTCAGTATCACCAATGTGCTACCCACCAAGATGATTATCCATCTTGTAGATACTTCACTACCCAGTTGTTCAATATTATAATAGACATAACAATTACTGATAGAATTTTTTTCCTCCCATGTGACCTTGTGGTGATGGATATCAAGGAGCACTGTCTCTTCTCCCTTATTTTCAACAAAACATTTCTTGCCATTTCTAGAGCATTGACTAATGTTGAGATGGGACTCTTAAACTTTGACAACATGGATTTTCTCTCTCATAAGATGCTCAAATATTTTAAATAACCTCCCTCACCTACAATTGTATGACTTTGAGTCACATTATGCTCAATTTGTGTTTTGGACATGACTAAATGCCAAATTATGCCAAATTTTTACTAAGGTTGAGTGCATAATTAGCCTTTCAAAAATTAATTACTGAAATTGATTGCCCTCAATATTTTAATTCATGATCTAAAATTTTTATATAACAAGAGGAGGAAATTTGTGACACAATGGGGAAACTCATGCAAATCAGAATTATGGTTTAAAAATTATGAATTTTGCAAGATGACCAATGAAATACAATTTTGCATCACTTAAACAAATCAATGATCTGTGGCACTCACTCTCGGTCAACGGGAGGCCTCCATTTTTTCTCAAATCTTGATGGTTCAAATAGAGGTGAATGTTAGGATTTTTTTGAAGTTTTGAACTAGTTCTAATCTCTGTTAATGTTGGGTGTTACCCTTCTTGCTTCCCTTTCATGGTCTACTTATCTAGAAAATTGTAATCAACAACTATCTTGTATAAGTTTTGTACTTTATCTAAGAAAGCCTATCCACCCATGACTTGGGGGAGAAACGCTTTCCCATGAGGTTAGCATAATTTAAAACATGAAAATAAATATGATGAATAAATAATTTGAGTTTCCCCTTATTTTATGAGGAAAATAAGGAAAAATATAAATGAACATTTAGATCACTAAAATATAAAAGTGCTAAAACATGACTCCATCCAAGGCTATATAACAAAGATAAATGTAGCCAAAAGACTAGGTAAGAAAATCATGTTATGTCTGAGGAAGGTATCATGAAGCTATGTGCTACTCCATAATTTAGTATTGTACATGTTAAATCAATTTCAAAATAGATGGAGCTGGATTTATAAAATTTGAATAAAAGACAAAGAGGCAAAACAATACCTTTAATGTAGGTAAGGTTTGGACCTAAAGATAACTATTGAACTTTTCACAATCAGTCTTGAGGACTCTAGTGTATTAAAGACCCCACTACCTCAAGGTCTCTAGTGATAGTGGTATGTCCTTGGAAAAATGGATGAGATGTGTTATTGTGGGATTAGAGAACATCAAGAAATCAACAAGTCAATCATATGTACCACGGTAAGATGCCATGGAAGAAAACATTTAAATGGTTTTGTGTAATTACTTGAGAGTAATCTCAAATAGAATAAGTTGAAGTGATATTCTCAAGATAAATTCATTAAGGATCAATCATGTAGAAATGTTAATGATCATGGTAATTTGTAGAGATCAAATTATTTGAGAAATATGTCCATTTGTAATCAAGAGAAACTCAAATCAACATGGTTAGTTGACTAGATAAGCGTATGGTATGTTCATGTAAGCAAGATCCAGCAAATGATCAAGATTAACATGTACAGATCATAATTAGGAAATTCATGGATATGATTAAGGATACATGATTTAGAATTCCTAAGTCCTAACAAGAGAAGTTTGATATTGGATCATGCACACATACCTGTTAACTTTCAAAGAAGACAAAATAAAAAATATTGACTCTTTTGTAACTTGTTATAAGGCAAAGGAAAAGACAAGTGTCCATTGGGGAACTACTCGAAGGTGTCTAGAAAATCTACAAGAAAAACTCCAAAAATAGAGACTAGCAATTGTTTGATTTTTTATAATATGTAGGAACAACATGATACGTGACGTATTAAAATATTCAGATTTATTGAAGAAAGGGATTTTGTAGTGGCATGTTGGAAGTGTGGATGGGATGTGTAAGGACCCTGACCTACGTTTAGGGTTTACCGTATTTGTTTTGCTTAATCTTGGTGCTTTGATGCTTGCTAATCACCTTTGAGTGGTGATTAGGGTTTTTGTTGTGCCTTGTTGAGAGTTCGAGGGGCTACTTGTAAATAACCCAAGTCTCGGGTCTTGTGTGCAAGTTTTCCATCATGTGAGATGTTTTCCCCTCTTTGCTTCATCTAGGGTTGAGAGGAAGGCTTGGGCTTGTTGTTGGAGTTCTTGGGCCTTGCTTGAGCTTGTTTGGGCCTTGAGGTGCTTTGTTTGGGCTTGCTTGAGCCTTGTGTCGGCCAAGTGAAGCATGTGTCGCCCTAGGTTGGCCTGTGTCGCCCAAGGTAGAGGTAGTGTGTCGACCTGGACTAGTGTGTGTCGCCCAGCAGAGCTGCTAGTTGTGTCGCCCATGTTGCTTGGTCCAACCTTGACCATGTTGGGTGGACACTTGGTGTATATCTTTGAAAAGTGTCTCTTGGCTTGCTAGTGTGTTGGCTTGAATCCTAGGACAAGTGTCCCTTGGGTGGACGACACATAGCATTGATCTACCTTGTTTTCTCCTCCCTTTCTTTCTATATATGTTTCTCTTTCCCTTGCCTTAGCTTCCTTTGCTCTTTTGGTCTTCCCTCCACCTTGAGTGTACGACACCCCTCTCTTCTCTTGCTTGTGTCGGCCGAGACACCCTCCTGGAGTTGTAGTGGTGGCCGAGACACCCTCTTGGAGAAGCTTTGGTGGACGACATCCCTTGGAGCTTGAAGTGCATCTTCTTCCTTGGAGCTTGGAGCTTAAGGCGGGTTGAATAGCTTCTAACCCTAACTCCTTTACCTCTAGCTATGATCTTGTTGCATGTTAGTAGTTTAGCTTAGTTCTTTGCTTTTGTACCTTGCTTATGTACCTTTGATGGCCGATCCCTCTCTAGGGTTTTAGGGTTCCTTTGTGCACCTTGCTTTCTAGGGTTTGAGTTTCCTTGTGTTGGAGGTTGAAGATGACCTTTGTTGGGCGACATCCTCTCCTGCCTAGATGTTGGGCGACATCCTCCCTTGGTTTGAGTGTGTTGGGTGACACCCTTGATCTTGTGTTGGGCGACATAGTGGTGTTCTTTGTGTTGGCCGATATGGTAACCATGTTGGGCGATATAGTTCCTATGATAAGCAATCCCTTTATTCTTGTGTTGGGCGAGACCCTCTCTTGTCTTGGTGTAGGGTGAGATGGGTACCTTATGATGGGCGACATGGTGATCATGATGGGTGACATGGTGATCATGATGGGCGAGATGGTCCTTCTTATGTTGAGAGACATCCTCTTCCTCATGGTGGGCGATAGACCTAAGTTCTTGGAGGTTTGTTGGCCGATAGCCATGCATGGTATGCTGGTCGATATCTATGCTGGACGACACCCATGGTGGCCGATAGCCCTAATGGCCGATAGCCATGTTGGGCGACAGCCTTGGGTGGTGATGGCCGATAGGGTTGAGTGTGTGTTGACATGTTGGGCGACAGCCTTGGGTGGTGATGGCCGATAGGGTTGAGTGTGTGTTGACCGATAGGTCATGATAGGTTTAGTGAGGGTGGTGATGAGTTATGGTGAGAGTCTTGTGATCCTAGAGTAACGGTTCCATATGAAATGGATGTTTATGCTTAATGATGGTGGTGTCTTGTTAGTGATAACAACAATGAATATGATGCCTTGCAAATAATAATAATGCCAATGATAATGTTGTTGATAGCGATGATATTAATAGTCGTATGATGATGGTAATGCTTTGCTAGTAATGAAAGTAATAATGTTGATTAATGATGGTAATAATGTTGCTAAGTGATAGTTACATTAATAGTTGGCTTAATGACATGGCAATAAAGATAATAGTGGATGATAATGCTGATAATATTAATGATGATAATGGTAGTAGTGATGATAATGAGGAAGGTAATGGTAATAAGATGCATGATGTGATCCTTATGCTTATTTGTTAATAATAAAGAAGATGATAGTAATGTTGATCATAATAATGATGACAATAATGGTAGTAATGATATGCATGAAGTAATCCTTGTACTTAATTGTTAAATGAAAATGGTGACAGTTACACTAGTAGCTTGCATAATGATAATAATGATTATAGTGAATGGTGACATAATGGTAGTGGTAACAATAGTACTTGTTCTGTATGTTTGAACATCTTGATTATTCATATAGTTCTGAGATAAGGGTAAGTATAGATATGGCTTGTTGATAATGTACTTTATACACTTGATCAACAAATACTGTAAGAATGATAAGTAGAAGTATCTTGAATATCATTTCATGATGGTAGCATATTCCTTATGATTGAATCTACAATTATTGTGTACTCTAACCATGCAGGTGATGATTAGCCTTGAAAAGGGCTATGAGACACATGTGATGAGTAACATCACTTGGTAATTACTCTGGTTAATATAATGATATGTATAATGTGTTAAGTTCCATGATGATGATGTGAACCTTGAGAAGCATTGACAGTACCTGATGAGGGATTGAGATCCCATGGTACGTGATGATCCTCGAGATGGATCTGGATGGTTGGCAAGAGGCCAAGTGGTAACATGTGATGTTGGATCCTTGTGATGGATCAGGTTGATGTGATTAAAGAATGATATAATGTTGTTTACTTTCCGTTATATCTTGCATGTTATACAAATTGGTTGAATCCTGCAATCCATCTAAAAGATACTAATTTATCACAGTGAAATTATATCATGTAGTTTGCCTTGGCCATAGATCCATCATCGTCAGGATTTGGTGATGGTGAAACAGGTTCTCGTACGGGTTAACCTGGAAGCGCATATTGTTGAATATGTGTAGGTTGCTCCTAGCCTGAAAATGAGGAGGTAAGAGTGTAACTTCGGTTACAGACTCAGATACGTATGAAGAGCATGGTGAACAGGCCCATGGATTAGGATATGTGATGTGTGGAGCATGAATGCGTTCATGGCTCAGAGCACAGTGAACAGGCCCGTGGCTCAATTTTACTAGTGCCGAGACCTGTACCAAGGCGGTCTAGAGTGAGGGTAGCCTGTGGAGCTGACCCTGTGGCTTAGACCACTTCCGCATGTGACTGCGGTCCTGCTTGTGTTGTACTTGTGTATTGACCATGAGGTAGGAGGTCGTGGAGTCCGGTTCTTCCATTGACCTTGTATGGCACCGGCTTGGGTTTCGTAACTAAAGGTTGGATTTGAACGGTACGGTTCAAATCCTCAGGGCATAATAATGTGTAATACAACTGTTTAGTACTTATTGCTTAGGACAAACACGAAACATTGGTTGAGGCCTTGTTTGTGTAATATCTTTATTATATCTTGCGGGTTATGTGATAATATGTCTGATCTTGATAAGCAGGTGATGTGACATTATATCTTGTTCTAATAATCATGTCACATAGGGATACATCTTATCTTGCTAATCATATTCCTTGAGATAGATCTGGTTATACACATTTGTATAGCGGGTAAGCTTGTCGGTAAGAATAATTTGTTTTATATAGACTGCTCTTCTTATACCTGTTATTAGATATATGTTGTTATAGTTTATCTTGCTGAGGTTCGGTTGTTGCGGTGGGGAGTTATGTTTCCCACTGGGACAATTGTTCAATTGTCTCACTCCGCTGGTTTACACCCTTTTTAGGTGGTCGAGGTAGATGTGGTCGTGGTCGTGGTGTTGCGGCTGAGCAGCTTGACGAGCAGTAGAAGGCAAGCGTTGGACGTGTTGCTATTTTGGATGTTTTGTAGTAGCATCTAGAGTCATCCCTGTACTCTCAGGTCCTTGGTAGTGTTTTGACATTGTTTCACGATGACTGATCGATGATGTTTGTATATCCTGCAGTTGGCCGGATGTGGGCCTTTTCTGTATATGAACAGGTGGTGAACTCATGTGATGGATGAACAGCTGATTCTGAACTGTGGACACATATCAGATCTCGGGGATGTATATATATGACATGTTTCTGTGCAGGATGAGGAATAAAAAGCAATAGTTTCACAGTTTATCAGTTTTCCGCAATCAGTTTTAATTAGCACGTGTTTTCATAATCTGTGGTTATGGTGATTTCCGCACGTTTTCACGTAACACCTCGTTATCTGTGTGATAATGGAATGTGTTGCACAAGTTTTGGTATCAGAGCTTTAGGTTCGCTGAGTCTACATGGATTTAGGACTAGGTTGAGTATGTTCTTATGAGTTTTCCAAAATTTCTTACAATATCTTCTGCCCTCAGCGGAAGAAAAGCCAAGATGTCTGGAAACCATGAAGAACATGCTCCTGAGCATAGTGATGCTGCATCGGTTGATGGAGCAGATGGACAGGCACATGAAGATCGGGTTCCTGAGGTTCCCCAATTTAACCCAGCCATACTTGAACATCCTGCTTACCAACATCTTATGGGGCAGATGATGGCTACGATGAATCTCATGGTTGAGCGATTACCAGTGCCTCCTTCACGAGCATAGGTTCCCCATGGAGAAGCATCGGGTATTGGGAAGACCTTCGAGCGGCTTCGCCGAGTTGGAGCTTCGGATTATGCTGGAACGGCTGATCCAGCGGATGCATATCTGTGGCTGACAAGTCTCGAGAAGGCTTTCCGGATCCTCGACATCCCCAAAGCAGACAAGGTAAAGCATGCTGTCTACCTTCTGAAAGGTAGTGCTGGTCACTGGTGGACCATCGAGGAAGAGAAGCAGCATGGTGAGGTGATCTGTTGGGAAGTGTTCCGACACGAGTTCGTCACCAGATACTTTCCGAAAACGTACCTGGATGAGAAGGTGAGTCAGTTCGAAAATCTGAGGCAAGGAACGATGAATATTACCGAGTATGAAGCCAAGTTTATGGATCTGTTGAGGTTTTGTCCTCACATGGCGACAACAGATGAGGAACGGATCAGACGTTTCGAGAAGGGTTTGAGTGCTGAGTTGAAGACCCCAGTGTCTGCATTGGAGAACTGAGAGCAGTTTGCTACGTTTTTGGAATCAGTTCGGCGGATCGAGAGGACAGTATGGGAGAAAAGAGAGTCTATGTCTCTTATAAGACCTGCTCAGTTTCAAGGACGTAGGTTTGGTGGCTTTAAGAAGCCCAGGTTTTCAGCACCATCAGCAATGAGAAGCGTTGGTGTACCATCTCAGTGGTCTCTGAGTAAGGGAAGGGGTTATGTTTCTTCGCCGTCTAAGGCGCACAGTTCAGCTTCTGTGGCAGTGACATGGCCAACTAGGCCACGGTTTGAGGACAAGTCATGTCATCTTTGTGGAAAAGTCGGACATTTCAGGTTTAATTGCCTGAATAGAGATGTCGAAGTGATGCAGCAGCCGAGGAAGAGTTTCCAAAAGTATGAGAGACCGTAGCCCAGTGGTAGCAGAGGACGAGGACGCGGGCAAATGTCTCAAGCTGGATCGTCTGCTCAAGGAAGCAGAGGTCGTGGACAGTAAGCAACAGCTCGATTCTATGCCATGAATCAGCCAGAGGTGATAGTCAACCCGTGAGTGGTGACAGGTCAGATGGAGTTATTTCATTCTGATATGTTTTCTTCTTGCTTTATATCTGTTCTGGTTGACCCGGGTGCTACCCACTCTTTTATCGCATATAGTGTGCTTGAAAACTGTCGTTTACCTGTTAGCTGTAAGAAGGATAGCTTGTTGTTAGAAACCCCCCTTGATGGTTCCTCTTTGCTTCGAGAAGAGTGTCCCTCTTGTGTCTTGTCTTCCTCAGGACATCGCATCCAAGTGGATCTTATACCACTTGATATGCATGGTTTCGATGTTATCCTTGGGATGGATACCTTAGAAAAGTATAAGGTTGTTTTGGACTGTGGTTCCAAGTGGGCAGTGTTTGATGTTGCTGGAGAGAAGTGGATCTTCCAGGGAGATAGGAAGATTCTTCTGACGTGTTTGGTATCAGCTATGGTGGCAGATAAGTTGTTACGACAAGGATTTGAGGCGTTCCTAGCTCACGTGGTGGATACCGTTTTGGTTACCAAGGCGAAAGGTCCTAGTCTTGAGGAGGTGCCAGTGGTTCGAGAGTTTGCAGATGTGTTTCTTGAGGAGTTTCCTGGTGTTCCTCCACCCTGAGAGATTGATTTCGAGATCAATCTGGCTCCAGGAACACAGCCAGTTGCACAATCACCATACAGGATGGCCCCAGCCGAGATGGCAGAGTTGAAGAAGCAGTTGCAAGAGTTATTGGAGAAAGGTTTTGTTCGACCGAGTATGTCTCCGTGGGGTGCTCCCGTGTTGTTCGTTAAGAAGAAGGATGGTTCGATGCGGTTGTGTATAGATTACCGGCAGTTGAAAAAAGTCACGATCAAGAATAAGTACCCGTTGCCGAGGATAGATGATCTGTTCGATCAGTTGCGTGGTGCTACAGTGTTTTTGAAGATCGATCTACGGTCTGGATATCATCAGTTGAGGATAAAGGCGGATGACATACCAAAGTCAGCTTTCAGGACGAGGTATGGTCATTTCGAGTTCGTGGTTATGCTGTTTGGGTTAACCAATGCACCTGTTGCTTTCATGGATCTGATGAACAAAGTGCTCCGTCTGTTCTTGGATCAGTTTGTTTTCGTCTTTATAGATGACATCTTGATCTATAGTCGGGACAGGCTAGAGCATGAGCAACATCTTCGCAGAGCGTTGACTCTTCTTCGTCAACATCAGTTGTATGCCAAGTTCAGTAAGTGTGAGTTCTGGTTGGATGAGGTGACTTTCTTGGGTCATGTGATATCTGCAGAAGGAGTTAAAGTAGATCCGAAGAAGGTGGAATCCGTTGCGGATTGGGAACAACCGAAGACGCCGACTGAAGTTCATAGTTTCCTTGGTTTGGCTGGATACTACCGGAGGTTTATCAAGGACTTCAGTGTGATCGCGTTGCCGGTGATGAAGTTGACCAGGAAGGATGTACCTTTTGTTTGGGATGAACGATGTCAGCAAGCTTTCCAGAGTCTGAAGGAGAAGCTGACTAGTGATCCAGTGTTGATCTTTCCAGAGCCTGGGAAAGGCTATGTTGTTTTCTGTGATGTTTCCAAGAAAGGTTTAGGTTGTGTGTTGATGTAGGAAGATCATGTGGTTTCTTTTGCCTCGCGACAACTTTAGAAGCATGAGGAGAACTATCCAACTCATGACCTAGAGTTAGTAGTTGTGGTTCATGCGTTAAAGATTTGGAGACACTATCTGTATGGGGAAGTGTGTCAGATCTTTACGGATCATAAGAATCTGAAGTACATCTTTACGCAGCAAGAGTTGAACATGCGACAGCGACGATGGATGGAGTTGATCAATGATTACGACTGCACTATTGAGTATCATCCTGGCAAGGCGAATGTGGTAGCTGATGCACTTAGCAGAAAGTCTTCTTCTCTTTCTTCAAAGAAGGTACAGTTGAGTTCTCTGGTATGCCATAGGCGAGATATGTTTGTTTCTTTGCGACAAATGAATGTGCAGATAGAAGTTTCTTTGTTGTCTGGTCTTTTCGCACAGATGCAAGTTAAACCTACACTGAGACAGCAGATCAAGGATGCACAACAGACAGATGATGCGGTACAGTTGATCAGATCAGAGTTCGGCAGCAACAAGCGTGATGGGTTTCATGAGTCCGAGGATGGGCTAGTTTGCTATCGTGATAGGATGGTGGTTCCAGATGCTGATGATCTAAGGAAGTTGGTGCTTGAAGAAGCACATACGTCGATGTATGTGATGCATACAGGTGTCACCAAGATGTA
The DNA here is from genome assembly GCA_963693085.1 of Alisma plantago-aquatica. NCBI lineage: Eukaryota > Viridiplantae > Streptophyta > Magnoliopsida > Alismatales > Alismataceae > Alisma > Alisma plantago-aquatica. The sequence continues at coordinate 430,432,667 of OY856413.1, forward strand.
TCATAGTCTGAAGGACTTGTATTGGTGGCCCAGTTTGAAGAGAGATGTAGCTGAGTTCGTGGCAAGATGTGTAGTGTGTCAGCAAGTGAAGGCAGAACATCAGAAGCCAGCAGGTACGTCGCAACCTTTGCCGATACCGCAGTGGAAATGGGATCATATAACCATGGATTTCGTAGTTGGTCTACCCCGGACAACTAGGAATCATGATTCCATTTGGGTGGTAGTGGACATGTTAACTAAATCTGCCCATTTTCTACCAGTGAAGACGACGTATACAACTGAGAAACTAGCTCGAGTATATGTGGATGATATAGGACGTTTGCATGGAGTGCCAGCAACGATAGTTTCTGACAGAGGTCCTCAGTTTACGATTCATTTTTGGGAACAGTTGCACAGAGCATTGGGAACGCAGTTGAGGTTCAGTACAGCTTTTCACCCACATACAGATGGTCAGTCTGAGAGGACTATTCCGATTTTGGAAGATCTTCTTCGAGCTTGTGTTCTGTAGTTTCTAGGCAACTGGGACGTACGTCTGAGTTTGATAGAGTTTGCCTACAACAATAGTTATCAGCGTAGCATCGACATGGCTCCTTATGAGGATTTGTATGGAAGGAAGTGCATGTCTCCTTTGTGTTGGTATGAGTCTGGTGAGTATCAGCTTTTGGGTCCTGAGTTAGTTCAGCAGACGACAGATAAGATCAAGGTGATACAACAATAGTTGAAAGTGGCACAGGACAGGCAGACGTCTTATGCAGACAATCGCCGATGACCTTTGGAATTCCAGGTGGGAGACAAGGTGTATCTTAAAGTCTCGCCTTGGAAGGGTGTGCTAAGGTTTGGACGGAAGGGTAAGTTAGCTCCCAGATATATGCGGCCTTACTCAGTCATAGCACGTGTTGACAAGGTAGCTTACGAGTTGGAGTTGCCTCCAGAGTTGCACAGGTTGCATCCATTGTTTCATATCAGTATGTTGAAGAAAAGTCATCCGGATTCGGGTGCGGTGATACAGCCAGTTGAGGTCGAGCTTGATGCAGATGTGACCAACGAGGAAGGTCCTGTGGCAATCCTTGACATAAGGATCAAGAAGCTAAAGAGAAAGGATCTGGTTATTGTGAAGGTTCTTTGGCAGCGTCGTGGCATTGAGGAAGCCACGTGGGAGCTTGAAGAAGAGATGAGGAGGAACTATCCCTCGCTTTTCTCTTCGGATTTCGGGGACGAAATCCCTTAAAGGGGGTTAGATTGTAAGGACCCTGACCTGCGTTTAGGGTTTACCCTATTTGTTTTGCTTAATCTTGGTGCTTTGATGCTTTCTAATCACCTTTGAGTGGTGATTAGGGTTTTTGTTGTGCCTTGTTGAGAGTTCGAGGGGCTACTTGCAAATAACCCAAGTCTCAGGTTTTGTGTGCAAGTTTGCCATCATGTGAGATGTTTTCCCCTCTTTGCTTCATCTAGGGTTGAGAGGAAGGCTTGGGCTTGTTGTTGGAGTTCTTGGGCCTTGCTTGAGCTTGTTTGGGCCTTGAGGTGCTTTGTTTGGGCTTGCTTGAGCCTTGTGTCGGCCAAGTGAAGCATGTGTCACCCTAGGTTGGCCTGTGTCACCCAAGGTAGAGGTAGTGTGTCGACATGGAGTAGTGTGTGTCGCCCAGCAGAGCTGCTAGTTGTGTCGCCCATGTTGCTTGGTCCAACCTTGACCATGTTTGGTGGACACTTGGTGTATATCTTTGACAAGTGTCTCTTGGCTTGCTAGTCTGTTGGCTTGAATCCTAGGACAAGTGTCCCTTGGGTGGATGACACATAGCATTGATCTACCTTGTTTTCTCCTCCCTTTCTTTCTATATATGTGGCTCTTTCCCTTGCCTTAGCTTCCTTTGCTCTTTTGGTCTTCCCACCACCTTGAGTGCACGACACCCCTCTCTTCTCTTGCTTGTGTCGGCCGAGACACCCTCCTGGAGTTGCAGTGGTGGCCGAGACACCCTCTTAGAGAAGCTTTGGTGGACGAAATCCCTTGGAGCTTGAAGTGCATCTTCTTCCTTGGAGCTTGGAGCTTAAGGCGGGTTGCATAGCTTCTAACCCTAACTCCTTTACCTCTAGCTATGATCTTGTTGCATGTTAGTAGTTTAGCTTAGTTCTTTGCTTTTGTACCTTGCTTATGTACCTTTGATGGCCGATCCCTCTCTAGGGTTTTAGGGTTCCTTTGTGCACCTTGCTTTCTAGGGTTTGAGTTTCCTTGTGTTGGAGGTTGAAGATGACCTTTGTTGGGCGACATCCTCTCCTGCGTAGATGTTGGGAGAAATCCTCCCTTGGTTTGAGTGTGTTGGGAGACACCCTTGATCTTGTGTTGGGCGACATAGTGGTGTTCTTTGTGTTGGCTGATATGGTAACCATGTTGGGCGATATAGTTCCTATGATAAGCAATCCCTTTGTTCTTGTGTTGGGAGAGACCCTCTCTTATATTGGTGTTGGGCGAGATGGGTACCTTATGATGGGCGACATGGTGATCATGATGTACGAGATGGTCCTTCTTGTATTGAGAGACATCTTCTTCCTCATGGTGGGTGATAGACCTAAGTTCTTGGAGGTTTGTTGGCCGATAGCCATGCATGGTATGCTGGTCGATATCTATGCTGGACGACACCCATGGTGGCCGATAGCCCTAATGGCCGATAGCCATGTTGGGCGACAACCTTGGGTGGTGATGGCCGATAGGGTTGAGTGTGTGTTGACATGTTGGGCGACATCCTTGGGTGGTGATGGCCGATAGGGTTGAGTGTGTGTTGACCGATAGGTCATGATAGGTTCAGTGAGGGTGGTGATGAGTTATGGTGAGAGTCTTGTGATCCTAGAGTAACGGTTCCATATGAAATGGATGTTTATGCTTAATGATGGTGGTGTCTTGTTAGTGATAACAACAATGAATATGATGCCTTGCAAACAATAATAATGCCAATGATAATGTTGTTGATAGTGATGATATTAATAGTCGTATGATGATGGTAATGCTTTGCTAGTAATGTAAGTAATAATGTTGATTAATGATGGTAATAATGTTGCTAAGTGACAGTTACATTAATAGTTGGCTTAATGACATGGCAATAAAGATAATAGTGGATGATAATGCTGATAATATTAATGATGATAATGGTAGTAGTGATGATAATGAGGAAGGTAATGGTAATAAGATGCATGATGTGATCCTTATGCTTATTTGTTAATAATAAAGAAGATGATAGTAATGTTGATCATAATAATGATGACAATAATGGTAGTAATGATATGCATGAAGTAATCCTTGTACTTAATTGTTAAATGAGAATGGTGACAGTTACACTAGTAGCTTGCATAATGATAATAATGATTATAGTGAATGGTGACATAATGGTAGTGGTAACAATAGTACTTGATCTGTATGTTTGAACATCTTGATTATTCATATAGTTCTGAGATAAGGGTAAGTATAGATATGGCTTGTTGATAATGTACTTTATACACTTGATCAGCAAATAGTGTAAGAATGATAAGTAGAAGTATCTTGAATATCATTTCATGATGGTAGCATATTCCTTATGATTGAATCTACAATTATTGTGTACTCTAACCATGCAGGTGATGATTAGCCTTGAAAAGGGCTATGAGACACATGTGATGAGTAACATCACTTGGTAATTACTCTGGTTAATATAATGATATGTATAATGTGTTAAGTTCCATGATGATGATGTCAACCTTGAGAAGCATTGACAGTACCTGATGAGGGATTGAGATCCCATGGTATGTGATGATCCTCGAGATGGATCTGGATGGTTGGCAAGAGGCCAAGTGGTAACATGTGATGTTGGATCCTTGTGATGGATCAGGTTGATGTGATTAAATAATGATATAATGTTGTTTACTTCCATTATATCTTGCATGTTATACAACTTGGTTGAATCCTGCAATCCATCTAAAAGATACTAATTAATCATAGTGAAATATATCATGTAGTTTGCCCTGGCCATAGATCCATCATCGTCATGATTTGGTGATGGTGAAACAGGTTCTCCTACGGGTTAACCTGGAAGCACATATTGTTGAATATGTGTAGGTTGCTCCTAGCCTGAAAATGAGGAGGTAAGAGTGTAACTTTGGTTACAGACTCAAATACGTATGAAGAGCATGGTGAACAGGCCCATGGCTCAGGATATGTGATGTGTGGAGCATGAATGCGTTCATGGCTCAGAGCACGGTGAACAGGCCCGTGGCTCAGTTTTACTAGCGCCGAGACCTGTACCAAGGCAGGCTAGAGTGAGGGTAGCCTGTGGAGCTGACCCTGTGGCTTAGACCACTTTAGAATGTGACTGCGGTCCTGCTTGTGTTGTACTTGTGTACTGACCACGAGGTGGGAGGTCGTGGAGTCTAGTTATTCCATTGACCTTGTATGGCACTGGCTTGGGTTTCGTAACCAAAGGTTGGATTTGAACGGTACGGTTCAAATCCTTAGGGCATAATAATGTGTAATATAGCCGTTTAGTACTTATTGCTTAGGACAAACATGAAACATTGTTTGAGGCCTTGTTTGTGTAATATCTTTATTATATCTTGCGGGTTATGTGATAATATGTCTGATCTTGATAAGCAGGTGATGTGACATTATATCTTGTTCTAATAATCATGTCACACAGGGATACATCTTATCTTGCTAATCATATTCCTTGAGATAGATCTGGTTATACGCGTTTGTATAGCGGGTAAGCTTGTCGGTAAGAATAATTTGTTTTATATAGACTGCTCTTGTTATACCTGTTATTAGATATCTGTTGTTATAGTTTATCTTGCTGAGGTTCGGTTGTTGTGGTGGGGAGTTATGTTTTCCTCTGGGACAATTGTTCAATTGTCTCACTCCGCTGGTTTACACCCTTTTTAGTTGGTCAAGGTAGATGTGGTCGTGGTCGTGGTGTTGCGGCCGAGCAGCTTGACGAGCAGTAGAAGGCAAGCATTGGACGTGTTGCTGTTTTGGATGTTTTGTAGTAGCATCTAGAGTCATCCCTGTACTCTCAGGTCCTTGGCAGTGTTTTGACGTTGTTTCACGATGACCGATCGATGATGTTTGTATATCCTACAGTTGGCCGGATGCGGGCCTTTTCTGTATATGAACAGGTGGTGAACTCATGTGATGGATGAACAGCTGATTCTGAACTGTGGACACGTATCAGATCTCGGGGATGTATATATATGACATGTTTCTGTGCAGAATGAGGAATAAAAAGCAATAGTTTCACAGTTTATCAATTTTCCGCAATTAGTTTTAATTACCCTGTGTTTTCATAATATGTGGTTATGGTGATTTCTGCACGTTTTCACGTAACACCTCATTATCTGTGTGATAATGAGATGTGTTGCCACAGGATGCACTATAATATTTCCTCCTTTTATAAATTGGGAGAATCGAAAAAACTATGGTTTACTTCTAGTTTGTATATTGGTGCTGGTCTAACTTCGATCTTAATATCAAGGTGAGTGACTACATTTTATCTTGGAGACTGGGAATTAGAGTTTGACTAATGGGTTGATTGAAGGTGGGATTCATAAGAGTAAAGGAATGAGAGTATGGGTAATAATATATTAAATATGTAGATGATAGGGTGTATATTCCTGCATGTCACCCTAAAATCATTTAGATGGTGGATGTATGTCTGGTTATGGCTAATAACCCTTATGGATGTGGGTGAATGGTTGCTTGGTTTTATTCCTTCCTTTTATTCGGTTTGCATACCGGGCCTCTCTATTTCTCTCCAAATATAAATTAATGCTCACCTTCCTGTACTCTCTCAAATGTAACTTTAGGTTTCATTTTTACAATGTAATAACTTAATTGGAATAGGATATTTTTTAATTTTCCATTTTGGAAAAGAGAATACGTTATGCACCAGGAGATTCGACCGATAGAGAATTTGAGTAGATCGATCCGAGGACCAAGGAGGCCTGTCTACAAGAAGAGCCAATCGATTGACTAGAGGCCCAATTGATTGACTGGAGGATTCTAGTCATCCACATGAGCGACAGCTAGTCAACTGACTGATGGAAGCTGTTTGACCAATCGGGAAGTCCCAACCGATCGACTGGAGGGTCCAACTGATTGACCAACATGTTCCATCAACATATTTTCTAGAATAGGTTGCTACATGAGATGTATTACCTAAGGTGGTAGCAATTCTATGTGGCTCCAAAGAATTGCATGAGTATGATCATAACCATCGTTCATATGTTTTATGATTACATGTTTCGTTTGTGTATAAGTCATGTAAATGATACATATTATAAGTATGTGGTGATTAGATATGTATATGTATATCTATAAAATCCCTCAAGAAATATTAAGTCTATAATGCTTTCCATAAGAGACACATATGAAAATCTTGATCAATTAAGCATAGGTTACGCCAAATCGTGGCGTGTCATCTTTTTTGTAGAAGTGTGATGATAGATATGTGGGTTTACCATGCAGGGTGCATATTCTATCATGTTGGGTTTTGGGTCATGATTAAGTAGGTGACCTTAATGAGATGAAGAGACTAAAAGCATACACATGGATTGTGACAAGGATTTGTGCACACCATCTATCCAAGAATTGGATTTAGTTGCAATCAGCAAAATTTGCCTACCTAAATAGTCAAGTTGTGGGCGATCAATCAAAGTTGACTCAAGATTTGATGAAATACAAATCTTGGCACACTAGAAGTTGTACACTGTAATCTTTTGAATTGATAATGAGGGCTGTTAATTTGAATAAAATAGTGGGAGCTATAATTAATTAAATACCTAATTAATATCATCAATAATAGCAAACTAAATCAAAAGTATTTTGACAAAAAAAATGAAAATTTTTCTTTTGTACAAACTAATGGAAAACACAATCACATTTTCATCACGATTGGTCCTTGAGAAGGACAAGATGTGACAATAAGATCTGCGATCAATTTAGGATGTTGAGAATCATTCTCACTCAAGAGCGCACACTCTATATCATGGAGACACCAGAACAGATGAACCTGCTCCCACTGCACCTAAGGCTGACCCAAATGCTTACAAGAAGTACTTTGAAGATGTCGTGGATGTCAAGTGTCTGGTGCTATTCTCAATGAACTATGAGTTGTAGAGACAACATGAGAATATGGGTTTTATTGAGATGGTAACACATCTTAAGAACGTGTACCAAGATCAGGTAAGATAAGAGATATATGATGTCTCTAAGGTGCCATTCAAGTGGAACATGGCAGAAGGAGATCTAGTAGATCCCCACACACTCAAGTTGGTTGGGTATGTGGAGAACCTTTCTAGACTAGGATTTCCCATATGCTAAGAGTTGGCCGGAGATGTGACTCTGCAATCACTGCCAGAATCATACATCCAGTTTGCATGTACTATAACATGAACAATTTTGACAAGTAGTTGTCAGAATTACTTGGCATGTTGAGGACAGATGAATCACATATGAGAAAGGACAAACCCAATTTTGTGATGATGATTAACAGAGGCAAAGGGAATTCCAAGGGCAAAGGCAATACTAAGAATAGTTCTAAATCTAGTCAGAAACCAAAGTCTTCTGCACTGAAAGCTAAGGCATGAGTGAATAAGGAAGGTAAGTGACACACTATCACCAGCCTGGACACTAGAAAAGGAACTGCCCTCTTTATATAGAGGAACTCGGGAAGAAGAAGGAGATAGAGATCTCACGTTAGACCTGAGAAGAAGTAACCTAGAACTGTGTGGAGCAAGAGTTGTTGCCACTATAGTTGGAATTTGTCATTCACCTAAGCCTAATGGGCATGTAACAGAATTAGTGCTTTGATATTATGTACCTACCACTAATGAAAATATCATTTTGTATTTACAAAAGTATTATGTATAATTGATGTTTTGTTTTAAAAGATAAGATCCTATATGGCAGTGCCCTTTGTCTCATAATCTATACTCGATAGTTTTAAAGACAAATATGTCTTACACATGTAATGGGTGACTCAATGACTCAAACAATGAACACCAATTTTGGTAAAAATTGAATAATTTAAATATAAAGCATGTTTTGATCTATAATATTCCACAATGGTATTATTGGAGGAATTATAATATCCTTATGGCAAATTAAAGAAATAAGAAGGAGTTCATTTGCAGTAATCCATTACTAATATTGAAATTAAAAGAAAAAGGTAGGAATTGTTTTAATGAAATGTCTAAAAGGAGCAACTTTTGGGATATGAAAAAAAATCCCCATGGAACCCCACAATTTGGATAGGAGTGAGAAATGATTAATGAGTTTTTATAATCAATTTGAGAAACACATTACCGAATGTGTACCAAATAGTTATTTTTTTATGGATTTAAGTTTCAAACCAAAATCCTAATAAGACTATGGCAATGCCTTTTGTGACTTTTGATTTATTAGAATAAAAGCCAAGAAGTGTTTATATAAAGAACAGTAAGGAAAAATTAGAGAAAAGAAGGAGGATATATTCAATTGCTTCCTAGACAAGGTGCCTTGCCTTTCTTCTTTATCTTTTAGTTGGATACCAAACGTTAAATGAAAGAAAATGTCTTTTATTTGGATACTCATAATTATGACGGTCATATGTGATTATGGAATACTTGGCCTTTAATGAAACTAAGAGAGGATAAAAGAAATAACTAGAAAGTTAATGAAAAGAATATTGTATTAAACCAAGTAATCGTGGACATGGCAAGTAAGTAGGAAAGTAATTAAAAGCAGGGGGAGGAAACCAAGACATCTTTCCTTCTGTTCCTCCTCGTAATTACTAGGGCATCTTCTAGGATGTATATATATAGCTTGTGCATGCCTACACAATGAACCAATCCAACCTCCTCCCTCTCCATGGTTCCCTCAGGGGTGATATCCCTTGCCTTACTGGTGTGTGTCCAGGGATGCCATGGCTGCTATCTGATGTGGACAAGGACATCAGCCCCCTTCCAATCTTGATGCTAGGCAACCGGACTTGATAGGGAGAGCAAGATCATTCTACCCTCGCAAACTACCATGGAGGGGCATGAGGCCATGTCATCTCGTCTGGAGGCCGCTGATGGACTAGAGAGGGCACCAGATCAACAATCTACCATCACACCACCACCATAGATGGAAGTATGGCTATCACTATCCCTAGGATCGGGAACAAGAGTGGAGAGACTGCTTCCCCTCAGAGGAGTATGCTGTAGTTTACATCCTTGCCTGAGGCGTGAAGTGACACCCTTTCTCCTAAATTAACTCAGTTGTATATCTTGAGGATGAAGCTTTGTCTCCTTTCCTTCCAGCCACCATCAGCTGTATCAGACCCCTTGCCGTGTCTGTGCAGGTTGGGCGGAGGGCATGGTGTCCTTGGTCGCAAGTGGCAAAGGCCATAAGCCCATCGTCACCAAGGCTGACCCGATGGCGGGCCACCTGTGTGCATGTGGAGGACAACATAACCTGGAGTCGGCACCCTGTGTACTGAACGGGCAGCGTGTGCATGGCTTCACACCATTATGAGCAGCATGAGGGAGATCCGGGGGAGAACCAAAGGTGAGACCAACCAGCTGTGCTAGGAAGGGGTGCGTCACCGCTAGGGTGGCAAGGGCCGGCAGAGCGAAGTGGGTATGTGCGCTAGAATCACTCACCGAGCGCCTGAGGGCACATTTGATTTGTGGGATTACGCTGTATTGGGTTGTATTTTTGTGTCCATCATCCAAAATATTAAGTTTGGTTTCTTGGAGCTGGAAAATCATCGAATCCTGCATCTGCAATCATCCGTGTTAGTCTTGGATATCACTCTACGTTTCAAAACTGTAGGGCGCCAGACTCCCGCTGATGATCGGCTCGGCTGTGCTTATTATTTTGGAATTTTCTACAAGCCTAAGGTCACTACCCGCCTCTCATCCTTTCCATGTGATCGTACCATCGTAATTATGCCTTCGAACCCCAGGTGATCACTCCATTAAAACCAAACGTAAGCACATCATGTTGCTGGGTTTCCGAATTACATCATTTTCCTAGAGATGTATTAGTAAAACACAGGATATATACAATAATCCTTCTAGATCCAGCAATCCAAACATGCCCTGAGTCGCCCTAGCGGGATGAAAGGGAGAATAGAGTCAGATGACTCTTATGCCCCTGGTCGCATGTTTAGGACTCTGTGGACAAGTAAGTCTTTTCCTTTGTTATAAAGAGCCAATTTCTAGTAAGTCAATAAATCTTTTATGATGATGTGTCACCTTGCGATTGGCCCAATAATATTTTTTTTGCAAATATCATAGTAATTGCTAGGATGATCAGATTTAGACAAACTTTATATGAAAATTTATCAGGAGAATGAGTGGGATCCAAATAAAATAGTTTTATAGTCTAATTATGCTTCCTGTTATAAAAGTATGTGCACTACATATTTAGATGTGTTTAATGTAAAGGAAAACCTAGATCTGCCTTAATCTGATGATTAACTAAATATTTTCGTTCATGTTAGGCTAACACCTGATCTTGCCATGTATAATGATTAAAATCTTGATAATGTTGAATAATGGATGATTCCATATTAGTAATCTTATTCATGCTATTTTAGGGTTCAAAACCAATGTGAACATCTTGATATAATCTTAATGCTAGAAATGTGATTTAGGTGTCACGAATAGTTTAATATGCTTAAGATGCGAATCAGGGTTTAACATGACATGGATGATTGAGTTGTAATCATAGAAACCTTAATATGATGGAATTAGGGTTTGTAATCCTGATCCCTAGTCCAAACATGACGTAACCCTAAACCCTAGTTTAGGATTGCGTCTAGATCTGAGTAAGGAAACATGAATAAATGGTGACACACATGTAGTATGCTTTGTTTCAGATACTTGTTGATTACTGCTTGGTTGATTGGATGTTTGGATTGCATTCCTATAGTACATAAGATGTTCTGCATGGTTTCTATGACGGCATAAGGTACGTGGTTACGCTTATGAATACATGTATCAAATTCTGAGATTGCTGAGATTTCTCGATTAGATTGAACGACAAATAAACTGCTTGCTTGTTTATTTAGTTCTTGCAAACTATAAAGTGCATATGAGTATCATGTAAAGTAAATAATATTATTCGGAACCCTGGGTTAGATTGATCTTAAGGGTAATGCACATGAGCCCCAGAGGGACAATGATTACACCTGAGGTAGTTGACCAAATATGGGTTAGAATATGAAAACAAGTTTATATTCTTATATGCAAGATAAAGATATTTTCTTATATGTTACTTGTGATTATTGTGTGAACCCACGTACCAGTATAGAAATATACTGATTGCGTATTTGTTTGTCGGCATTTTAGGAATCAGATATACTTGATAGTGTGGATGTGACGTCCCTGGATTTTCTAAAACTTAATCTGATGTGTGACGTCCATTGAAACCCTCACCTCAGTGAGAATTCCAATTTATACACCACACACTAGGCTAAGAAGAAGAAAACCAGAGGAGGTCATAAGGAAACAATCAGTAGCACATGCACATGAACAATAATAAAACCATACACCACATGTTCACCATTCAACATATAACTACAACATGAATTGTTACAACATTTGACATTACATATTGAATAGAAAACTTATACATATACATGTACTACCACTAAACTACAGGATCTTAAGACAACAGGTCCACCTGAACATCAGCTCACCACACAACTCTCAACTATCCTGGATCTTCAAGAGCATAACCACAACCTAAACAAAAGATTACATGCGGTACACATCAGCACAATATTCAAGAATATTGTACTGAGTACACCTACGTGTCTTTTATATACCTCTCATCATATCTTGGCAATAAGATAAAACTACTACTTGGCAGCTACAGAACAATATAACAAAAAGCATATACTTGAACGAGAATGTTTATTAACCAAAGAGAACACATATTTTAAACTTATTTCCATCATATATCTCATACATCTGCCCCTAGGGCTTTGATGCTTTTAGGCCTTGTCATATAAATCGTACATCTGCCCCTAGGGCTTTGATGTTACATCTGCCACCAAGGGCTTTGATGTTTTGTCAATGCACTGTACTACCAAAGAGTTTAGTCCTATCATATGATGGATCAGAATATTTTGTGTTTCATGTGTTCATAGCCATAAGTATGGAAAATCCAGCAAGATATCATACAAGAACAATTATATCATCCAATATCATATGTCAAGTATTTTACTACACATATAACACAGGCATATTGTATAATAAGCCAAGTAAGAGGTAATGGCGTACCTTCCAAAGAGATAATCTAATCACCACATATTCCTGATGTCAACTATGTATCCCAGGTCAAACCCTAATAAAGATAAGATCACATACGATCATCAGGTTCTCATCATCTTACATCTCATCTTAACCCTAATCGTATTCATTCTAGGGTTTCACTTAATCATTAGGATTTGTGCATCATTACTTATATTCTTATCTTAGATTTATCTTACTGATGTCATTTTCCAGATTATGATTCACTATCTGAACATTAAGTTCCATATTCCTTTTTTGTGCACATATTAACCCTAGTTACATGTATTACTCGAATTAGGGTTCCATCATATGTATTATGGGTCATCTTCGTATAATATTAATTCCATGAATCTAACTGATATCCGAGTTACAGATTAGCCTCAAATTAATGATATGAGCTTACTCTATAAATTTCATCATTTATTGACCATATATGTATATACTACATATTATTTAGGGTTATTAGCCCAAACTAGCCATATGGAGTAAATTACGTGATTTTGTACATCAACATGACCATAACTTATATCATATGCATTATAAACATAATTATGAATCTACTAACATTTTTCCATAATTTTATATCATCATTTGATATTTATTATCCATTAAACAAGCATTACACCTCTTACATGATATCACTATTATTAATGCATCAAAAGTCCTAATATTATACTTCCATCTTGTTCTACACATTTTTCTGAACATTTTGGTATATTATATGTATTTTTATGATGCTCAAGCTAATTACTACGATTTATCAAAGATCTAGGTAATTACTGGAATTACTGCGCAATTTACCTTTTTAGGCCAATGCCCTTTCGACATGTGGCTCAAGTGGGAAGTAATACTCCTCCTTCTGGCTTTCCCTATACCAGCCGGTTCACTTGGTCTGGGTGTGGTTCAGGGCTGTGGACCTGGTTTTTCTCTCCTCCCTTCTTCTTTCTCGCGAGAACGCAACCACAGCGGACACCCATGTGCGCTCCTCTGTTTCTCCAGGGCACTGCTGCACGGTCCACCTCCGGCGAGCGATCGAGTGGTGTGTCTCCCTCCTTTCCATCTAAAACCACCGTCACAAGGTTCGAGAAACTGATCTGCACCATCCTGGCTCCTCGAGGAGCTTCATTAGTCGCTGGGGCTGGTTCTCTGCTAGGGCGCCGCCGCCTGGGCTGGTTGTGGTGGAGAGAAGAGGCAAAGTTCCTCTGTTCCTCTCCGCGCCCATCCGAAGCTCTAGAAAGCTTCACAACACCTCAAGGAACTTGTATTTGATCTCAAACAATGTCAACCACATCTTGCAGACCACCCTCGAGCTCCCACTTCAAATCCAGCCAAGATCCACCTCATCGGCCATCGATATAGGCACTTGGGTCCACTAAAAAGGTGGGGTTGGACTCCCTTGCACTCGCCCTTTATTTTCCCCTTCTCGGTTCTCCTCCACGAGCCCCATACCTCTGTTCTGCACTCTCGGACACCACCTTCTCTCTAGCAGTGGAGAACCGATGGGAACAGAGGGCTTGCTCTCCCTGAATACACCGCCTCTCTACCCTTGTGAGGGGTCAAATGGGAGCTTGTCCTAGTCCGAAGGTCACTGTCCAGTTGAGGATTTCACTCACTCCCATTATCTGTGAAGTGGTGGAGGCAAACGTGGCCTCGTCCTCCCCACGTCTCAGACCCAATCCGCTGGAGGTTGAGGACAAGCACACAACCCTCAGATCCTTAATCTACTATCCAGATTGTAGCTAAGAACAGGCCAATCCGTGGCATCTAAAGGTTGTTTGGTGCGGCCATTAGATCATAGATCTTGGGTCAGGAACGAGCCGTGTAGACCCAACCAAAGTACAGGGCGCGCGACACTGAATATAAGCGTAGGTCTATAAACATCAATATAGGCACATTAGTTCATGATATTCAAACCTAAATAACTTCGTCTAGGAGCATCCAATTGCCACCAAATTTTCACCATAGCTTCCTCACTACAAAATGTACCTTGTACATGAATTTGGTGCCAAAACTGAATTGTTAGACCATTCAATTAAATTCCTCAACAAGGCATAAAAAGAGAGATCTTAATCATTATATAAATCTCAATCAACCTTCCAGCTTTACCAAAACACTTGGAACTCTCATTATAACTCAAGATATGGATTCTAATATGTTATTGGAGATTTATGGATTTCAAAAATCCACTCCATCACATCCTACACACCTTAAAAGAAATTCCATCCTCGGAATTAAGCCAGAAATCCAGTCTTTCACAGTGGACATGAGGGTACAAATAAAGATATTGAAGACACTACAGTTTAATCATGAAGGTTTAGTCTTAATGGTATATCTTCACAACTGTAAAAGTTATTTCTGTTTGAAAGTTATGTAACTCCTTCGAGGAGCTTTTTATCTAAACATGTGCATATTTGATCATTAATGGAAATTATTTACTATTTTGTATTATTTCATTTATCTGATCCTGGAAGTTATGATTAACGATCTACGACTTTAAGGTCTTTTAGACACTCAAAAGTGCGGGTCGTTACATTTGGTATCAGAGCCCAGATTCATCAACTAATACATAATAGTTTATAATTTCAAATAATCCTTAGAAATGTTAAGAGAAAAAACATTGGTTCCTCATCTCACATTTTCATCTACTTCTCATCTCGTGCTTAAAATCTTTGAAAAGGAAATGTTAATAAGAGAAGTAAAATGTGAAAAGATGTAACCTTTCATGTAGGTCCCTCTAGAGAGGGTAGATACTAGAATGATACGTGTATGGATAAGTCCTTTCTTAGAGGAAGGACTTGGTTTGGGGGTATAAAAATAAACTTTAATCGATCGAGGGATATGGAAACTCTGAGAGGTAGAGTGTAGTCCCTAACCCTAACCCTAAAACCTTAATCTTAATTAATGAACATGGTGTGGTGGTATGGGACACTACCCATGTGAAACTTAAAATTGGTAATCAACATGGTGTGATGGTATGGGACACTGCCCATGTGAAACTTGAAATCATGAATAAGAAAGATAAGGGATGGTCTAGGTAACCCAATCTCCCATGCATTTGGGCATGAGGAGCATAAAATTTATGTGATAAGTCTTAAGAAATACAAAAACCCAATATTTATATATATTCATGAAAATGAAGGGTTGAGTATAACTTGCACAAACTCCTCATGTTGTCTCTAGAAGTTTAGTGATGGTGGACAAGCCTCTGGAGGGGAAGGCCGAGGTAGCACCAAGCCTTGGAGGGAAGGTGACCTAAGTTCATTGAATGGACAGAGACCATGAGGGGGTATTCTAGAAATTGAGCAAACATGGGTTGATATGTTATAATGATAAAAGTTATACTTAATGAAAACAAGGAGATACCTATGAAACCTTTAGGGTTAGTGTACCAAACTGGGGTGGGTCAACCCAAGAGTGGGAAGATGACCTACGAGGGAGGAAAAACCTAGATCTTGGGATTAGGTTGTGGCTAGAGATCCTAACCCCCTCCTATGAGCTGAGAAGGCACCCTAAGCTAGGACACTCCCTTAAAAGGTAAGTGAATAAACATATTTAAGTATTGAGATAACCTTAATCCTCACCTAGAAGAGTGAAGAGTTAAAGATATAAAAAATGAAAGTACATAAATTCTTTGAATCCAAGGATGCTGACTCTGACTGACACAGCTGGTCAAGCCCAGGAGGGAAGGTGGCCTAACTGGATGACCAAGCCCAGGAGGGAAGGTCATGAAATGGTCAAGCCCAGGAGGGAAGACCAGGAAGGCACCAAGACCAGGAGGGAAGGTGGCCTAAGTCCACAATGTAGTTGTTTAGGATCAAGCCCGTGGAGGGGAAGATCACAGAGGTCAAGACCAGGAGGGAAGACCGACATGGCACCAAGCCCTAGAGGGAAGGTGGCCCAAGCCCAATGATGGGATGACACTGCATTATGTGTACTCAAAAGCGAGATATGAAGGCAATCCGGGTTAAAGAATTAAAAAAGATAATAATGTTTGACATCTCAAAAGAAACCCTTAAGGAGGGTAGAGACATAATGTAATCCTAGGGTCAAGTAGGGTGTATTAGAGGTACATTGGACTGATGGGTTAGGAGTTGATTGTTCCCTGAATGCACATGACCATGTGGTTGGGAGGTAACAACTAGGTTTATCCAAGGTACATGACTTAGGAGATTAGCTACCTCTATGAGTATCATGTAGCCTAATGGGTGATAATGAAAGGCACTCTCTTGATGCATAAGGATGATATCACTCCAAAAGTACCTATACCCTAAAGACCTCAAGGATTTGCCTACGGCTCATAATGATACATGAGATGTAAATATAAAAGTTATAGGAAGCCATGAAAACTTGAGAGAAGTTGTGCCCTAACCTAAGAGTAAGAAAAGGGATACTTGACTTCATGGAGTTTAAAAATGCTATATAATTAAGAAAAAGTAAGTTTAGAGCCATACCGAGTACGATTCAACTTAATATGTGAAATTGAAAGGTAATGTGTGGATGCACTATCTCCACTCTTGGAATGCAACGAACTTTGTATTTGGGCTACAGTTAAATGCTTATTTCATCTCATTATGAGGGAGGGAGATTGGATAGACACACACTATGCTTAAAATTGAGATAATGAGGATGAATATCTTACATTTAATGTGTAATGACATGAACAAGGGTTAGAGGTGTTACCTCACCCTTGTGTGAAAATAATGAATAATAGGTTGGAAACCTAGGTGGAAAGAGAAATCACAAAGTAATAATGAAATCACCAAAGAGAATGAAATCATAACGAGATGATGAGGTGTGAACATTAGGGATGTGGATATACTTGAATTTCAATTCAAGTGCCAATCATATTAATACTGTGATGAAATTTGCCTATCTGTAAAAGATGTTAATGACATCTAAGTAGGGTTGTTAACCCTAAGGTCTGAAACTAAGTTGGGATATCATTCACCTTAAAGCTTATGGGTGTGAATTTTGGGGACAAAATTTCTTTTAAGAAGGGGTGAATGTTATATCCCCGATTTTGGTAAAATTGAATAATTTAAATATAAAGCATGTTTTGATCTAAAATATTCCACAATGGTATTATTGGAGGAATTATAATATCCTTATGGCAAATTAAAGAAATAAGAAGGAGTTCATTTGCAGTAATCCATTAATAATATTGAAATTAAAAGAAAAAGGAAGGAATTGTTTTAATGAAATGTTTAAAAGGAGCAACTTTTGGGATATGAAAAGATATCCCCATGGAACCCCACAATTTGGATATGAGTGAGAAATGATTAATGAGTTTCTCTAATCAATTTGAGAAACACATTACTGAATGTGTACCAAATAGTCATTTTCTTATGGATTTAAGTTCCAAATCAAAATCCTAATAAGACTATGGCAATGCCTTTCGTGACTTTTGATTTATTAGAATAAAATCCAAGAAGTGTTTATATAAAGAAAAGTAAGGAAAAATTAGAGAAAATAAGGAGGATATATTCAATTGCTTCCTAGACAAGGTGTCTTGCCTTTCTTCTTTATCTTTTTGTTGGATACCAAATGTTAAATGAAAGAAAATGTCTTTTATTTGGATACTCATAATTATGACGGTCATATGTGATTATGGAATACTTGTCCTTTAGTGAAAGTAAGAGAGGATAAAAGAAATAACTAGAAATTTAATGAAAAGAATATTGTATTAAACCAAGTAATTGTGGACATGGCAAGTAAGTAGGAAAGTAATTAAAAGCAGGGGGAGGAAACCAAGACATCTTTCCTTCTGTTCCTCCTCATAATTACTAGGGCATCTTCTAGGATGTATATATATAGCTTGTGCATGCCTGCACAATGAACCAATCCAACCTCCTCCCTCTCCATGGTTCCCTCAGGGGTGATATCCCTTGCCTTCGTGGTGTGTGTCCAGGGATGCCATGGCTGCTATCCGATGTGGACAAGGACATCAGCCCCCTTCCAATCTTGATGTTAGGCAGCCATAATTGATAGGGAAAGCAAGATTGTTCTACCCTCGCAAACTACCGTGGAGGGGCATGAGGCCGGGTCATCCCGTCTGGAGGCTGTTGACGGACTAGAGAGGGCACCAGATCAACAATCTACCATCACACCTCCACCATAGATGGCAGTATGGCTATCACCATGCCTAAGATCGGGAACAAGAGTGGAGCGGCTTCTTCCCCTCGGAGGAGTCTGGTGTAGTTTACATCCTTGCCTGAGGCGTGAAAGTGACACCCTTTCTCCAAGATTAACTCAGTTGTATATCTTGAGGATGAAGATTTGTCTCTTGTCCTTCCAACCACCATCAGTTGTATCAGACCCCTTGCCGTGTTTGGGTAGGATGGGTGGAGGGCATGGTGTCCTTGGTCGCGAGTGGCAAAGGCCATAAGCCCAGCCTCACCAAGGCTGACCCGACGGCGGGCCACATGTGTGCACACGGAGGACAACATAACCTGGAGTCGGCGCCCTGTGTACTGAACGAGCAGCGTGTGCCTGGCTTCACACCATTATGAGCAACATGAGGGAGATCAGGGGGAGAACCAAAGGTGAGGCCAACCAGCTGCGCCAGGAAGGGGTGCCTCACCGACAGGGCAGCAAGGGTTAGCGGAGCGAAGCGGGTACGTGCGTTGGAATCGCTCGCCGAGCGCCTGAGTCGCCCTAACGGGATGAAAGGGAGAATAGAGTCAGATGACTCTTATGCCCCTGGTCGCATGTTCAGGACTCCGTGGGTAAGTAAGTCTTTTCCTTTGTTATAAAGAGCTGATTTCTAGTAAGTCAATACATCTTTTATGATGACGTGTCACGTTGCGATTGGCCCAATAATATTTTTTTTGCAAATATCATAGTAATTGCTAGGATGATCAGATTTAGAAAAACTTTATATGAAAATTGATTAGGAGAATGAGAGGGATCCAAAGAAAATAGTTTTATAGTCTAATTATGATTACTATTCTAAAAGTATGTGCAATACATATTTAGATGTGTTTAATGTAAAGGAAAACCTAGATCTGCCTTAATCTGATGATTAACTGAATATTTTCGTTCATGTTAGGCTAACACCTGATCTTGCCATGTATAATGATTAAAACCTTGGTAATGTTGAATAATGGATGATTCCATATTAGTAATCTTATTCATGTTGTTTTAGGTTCGAAACCAATGTGAACATCTTGATATAATCTTAATGCTAGAAATGTGATTTAGGTGTCATGAATAGTTTAATATGCTTAAGATGCAAATCAGGGTTTAACATGACATGGATGATTGAGTTGTAATCATAGAAACCTTAATATGATGGAACTAGGGTTTGTAACCCTGATCCCTAGTCCAAACATGATGTAACCCTAAACCCTAGTTTAGGTTTGCTTCTAGATCCGAGTAAGGAAACATGAATACATGGTGACACACACGTAGTATGCTTTATTTCAGATACTTGTGGATTATGTGCTTGGTTGATTGGATGTTTGGATTACAATCCTAAAGTACATAAGATGTTCTGCATGGTTTTTGTGACGGAATAAGGTGTGTGGTTACGCTTATGAATACATGTATCGAATTCTGAGATTGCTGAGGTTTCTTGATGAGATTGAATGATAAATAAACTACTTGCTTGTTTATTTAGTTCTTGAAAACTATAAAGTGCATATGAGTATCATGTAAAGTAAATAATATTATTCTGAACCCTGGATTAGACTGATCTTAAGGGTAATGCACATGAGCCTCGGAGGGACAATGATTACACCTGGGGTAGTTGACCAGATATGGGTTAGAGTATGAAAACAAGTTTATATTCTTATATGCAAGATAAAGATATTTTCTTATATGTTACTTGTGATTATTGTTTGAACCCACATACCAGTATAGAAATATACTGATCGCGTATTTGTTTGTCGGCGTTTTAGGTATCAGATATACTAGATAGCATGGATATGAGGGTACAAATAATGATGTTGAAGACACTATAGTTTAATCATGAAGGTTTAGTCTTAATGGTATATCTTCACAACTGTAAAAGTTAATTCTGTTTAAAAGTTATGTAACTCCTTCGATGAGATTTTTATCTAAACATGTACATATTTGATCATTAATGGAAATTATTTACTATTTTGTATTATTTCATGAATCTGATCCTGGAAGTTATGATTAACGATCTGTGACTTTAAGGTATTTTAGACACTAAAAAATGAGGGTCGTTACATTTGGTATCAGAGCCTAGATTCATCAACTAATACATAATAGTTTATAATTTCAAATAATCCTTAGAAATGTTAAGAGAAAAAAATTGGTTCCTCATCTCACATTTTCATCTACTTCTCATCTCGTTCTTAAAATCTTTGAAAAGGAAATGTTAATAAGAGAAGTAAAATGTGAAAAGATGTAACCTTTCGTGTAGGTCCCTCTAGAGAGGGTAGATACTAGAAAGATACATGTATGGATAAGTCCTTTCTTAGAGGAAGGACTTGGTTTGGGGGTATAAAAAAAATTTAGTGGGTCGAGGGATATGGAAACTCTGAGAGGTAGAGTGTAGTCCCTAACCCTAAACCTAAAACCTTAATCCTAATTAATGTACATGGTGTGGTGGTATGGGACACTACCCATGTGAAACTTCAAATTGGTAATCAACATGGTGTGGTGGTATGGGACACTGCCCATGTGAAACTTGAAATCATGAATAATAAAGGTAAGGGATGGTCTAAGTAACCCAATCTCCCATGCATGTGGGCATGGGGAGCATAAAACTTATGTGATAAGTCTTACGAAATACAAAAACCCAATAGTTATATATATACATGAAAATGAGGGGTTGAGTATAACTTGCTCAAACTCCTCATGTTGTCTCTAGAAGTTTAGTGATGGTGGCCAAGCCCCTAGAGGGGAAGGCCGAGGTAGCACCAAGCCCTGGAGGGAAGGTGACCTAAGTCCACAATGTAGTTGTTTAGGATCAAGCCCCTAGAGGGGAAGATCACAGAGGTCAATCCCAGTAGGGAAGATCGACATGGCACCAAGCCCTGGAGGGAAGGTGGCCCGAGCCCAATGATGGGATGACACTGCATTATGTGTACTCAAAAGAGAGATATGAAGGCAATCCGAGTTAAAGAATTAAACAAGATAATAATGTGTGACATCTCAAAAGAAACCCTTAGGGAGGGTAGAGACCTAATGCAATCCTAGGGTCAAGTAGGGTGTATTAGAGGTACATTGGACCGATGGGTTAGGAGTTGATTGTTCCCATAATGCACAAGACCATGTGGTCGGGAGGTAACAGCTAGGTTTATCCAAGGTACATGACTCGGGAGATTAGCTACCTCTATGAGGATCATGTAGCCTAATGGGTGAATATGAAAGGCACTCTCTTTATGCATAAGGATGAGATCACTCCAAAAGTACCTGTACCCCTAGAGACCTCAAGGATTTTTCTAAGGCTCATAGTGATACATGAGATGTATTTATAAAAGTTATAGGAAGTCATGAAAACTTGAGAGAAGTTGTGCCCTAACCTAAGAGTAAGAAAAGGGATGCTTGACTTCATGGAGTTTAAAAATGCTATATAATTAAGAAAAAGTAAGTTTAGAGTCATACCGAGTATGATTCAACTTAATATTTGAAATTGAAAGGTAATGTGTGGATGTACTATCTCCACTCTTGGAATGGAATGAACTTCGTATTTGGGTTGCAGTCAAATTCTTATTTCATCTCATTATGAGGGAGGGAGATTGGATAGAAACACGCTATTCTTAAAATTGATATAATGAGGATGAATATCTTACATTTAATGTGTAATGACATGAACTAGGGTTAGAGGTGTTACCTCACCCTTGTGTGAAAATAATGAATTATAGGTTGGAAACCTAGGTGAAAAGAGAAATCACCAAGTAATAATGAAATCACCAAAGAGAATGAAATCATAAAGAGATGATGAGGTGTGAACATTAGGAATGTGGATATACTTGAATTTCAATTCAAGTGCCAATACTATTAATACTGTGATGAAATCTGCCTATCTGTAAAAGATGTTAATGACATCTAAGTAGGGTTGTTAACCCTAAGGTCTGAAACTAAGGGTCTGTTTGCTACGGTGTTGTAGCGTGCAGTTTGATGAAAATGAAAAGACGGCAGATCTAATCATGTCTTTTGCGCTCCGTCATATTCGTTTGGTATAATATGGCCCAGTTTCAGCGCTATGAGTGGTAATCATTTGGTATACGACAGCTTGCTCAAACTTTTGTTAGTGAGACGGCAGGTTACAACTAAAAAAGTGAAACTACACCTGACCGTGCCCAAAATTGGTGAGGTACAAACTCCGGGAATTTAGGCCAGAACCATACGTTTTGTGAATTGAAAACTAGCGTTTTTATTTTCCCATCTGCTAACCAAATAAAAATCAGATCCTGATTCCGGGAGTTCCAAAGTAATGAAATCATTCTACTCCCAACCAAACAGGGCCTAAGTTGGAATATCATTCACCTTAAAGCTTATGGGTGTGAATTTTGGGGACAAATTTTCTTTAAATAAGGGGTGAATGTTATATCCCCGATTTTGATAAAAATTGAATAATTTAAATATAAAGCATGTTTTGATCTATAATATTCCACAATGGTATTATTGGAGGAATTATAATATCCTTATGGCAAATTAAAGAAATATGAAGGAGTTCATTTGCAGTAATCCATTAATAATATTGAAATTAAAAGAAAAAGGAAGGAATTGTTTTAATGAAATGTCTAAAAGGAGCAACTTTTGGGATATGAAAAGATATCCCCATGGAACCCCACAATTTGGATATGAGTGAGAAATGATTAATGAGTTTCTATAATCAATTAGAGAAACACATTACCGAATGTGTACCAAATAGTTATTTTTTTATGGATTTAAGTTCCAAACCAAAATCCTAATAAGACTATGGCAATCCCTTTCGTGACTTTTGATTTATTAGAATAAAATCCAAGAAGTGTTTATATAAAGAAAAGTAAGGAAAATTAGAGAAAATAACGAGGATATATTCAATTGCTTCCTAGACAAGGTGCCTTGCCTTTCTTCTATATCTTTTAGTTGGATACCAAACGTTAAATGAAAGAAAATGTCTTTTTTTTATTCCTCATAATTATGATGGTCTTTAGTGAAACTAAGAGAGGATAAAAGAAATAACTAGAAAGTTAATGAAAAGAATATTGTATTAAACCAAGTAATCATGGACATGGCAAGTAAGTAGGAAAGTAATTAAAAGCAGGGGGGAGGAAACCAAGACATCTTTCCTTCTGTTCCTCCTCATAATTACTAGGGCATCTTCTAGGATATATATATATATATATATATATATATATAGCTTGTGTATGCCTGCACAATGAACCAATCCAACCTCCTCCTTCTCCATGGTTCCCTCGGGGGTGATATCC
Organism: Alisma plantago-aquatica; assembly: GCA_963693085.1. Taxonomy (NCBI): domain Eukaryota; kingdom Viridiplantae; phylum Streptophyta; class Magnoliopsida; order Alismatales; family Alismataceae; genus Alisma; species Alisma plantago-aquatica. The sequence goes on from OY856413.1 coordinate 430,456,336, forward strand.
CTTGCCTTCTTGGTGTGTGTCCAGGGATACCATGGCTGCTATCCAATGTGGACAAGGACATCAGGCCCCTTCCAATCTTGATTCTTAGGCAACCAAACTTGATAGGGAAAGCAAGATCGTTCTACCCTCGCAAACTACTGTGGAGGGGCATGAAGCCGGGTCATCCCATCTGGAGGCCGCTGACAGACTAGAGAGGGCACCAGATCTACAATCTACCATCACACCACCACCATAGATGGTAGTATGGCTATCACCATCCCTAGGATTGGGAACAAGAGTGGAGAGGCTGCTTCCCCTCAGAGGAGTCTGTTGTAGTTTACATCCTTTCCTGAGGTGTGAAAGTGACACCCTTTCTCCTAGATTAACTCAGTTGTATATCTTGAGGATGAAGCTTTGTCACCTGTCCTTCCAGCCACCATCAGCCATATCAGACCCCTTGCCGTGTCGGTGTAGGTTGGGCGGAGGGCATGGTGTCCTTGGTCGCAAGTGGCAAATGCCACAAGCCCAACCTCACCAAGGCTGACCCGACGGCGGGCCACCTATATGCAAACAGAGGACAACATAACCTGGAGTCGGCGCCCTGTGTACTGAACGGGTAGCGTGTGCCTAGCTTCACACCATTATGAGCAACGCGAGGGAGATCCGGGGGAGAACCAAAGGTGAGACCAACCAGCTGTGCCAGGAAGGGGTGCCTCACCGCCAGGGCGACAAGGATCCGGCGGAGTGAAGCGGGTACATGCGCTGGAATCGCTCGCCGAGCTCCTAAGTCGCCCTAGCGGGATGAAAGGGAGAATAGAGTCAGATGAATCTTATGCCCCTGGTCGCATGTTCAGGACACCGTGGGAAAGTAAGTCTTTTCCTTTGTTATAAAGAGCCAATTACTAGTAAGTCAATAAATCTTTTATGATGACGTGTCACCTTGCGATTGGCCCAATAATATTTTTTTGTAAATATCATAGTAATTGCTAGGATGATCAGATTTAGACAAACTTTATATGAAAATTGATCCGCAGAATGAGAGGCATCCGAATAAAATAGTTTTATAGTCTAATTATTCTTCCTATTCTAAAAGTATGTGCAATACATATTTAGATGTGTTTAATGTAAAGGAAAACCTAGATCTGCCTTAATCTGATGATTAATTGAATATTTTCGTTCATGTTAGGCTAACACCTGATCTTGCCATGTATAATGATTAAAACCTTGATATTGTTGAATAATGGACGATTCCATATTAGTAATCTTATTCATGTTGTTTTAGGGTTCGAAACCAATGTGAACATCTTGATATAATCTTAATGTTAGAAATGTGATTTAGGTGTCACGAATAGTTTAATATGCTTAAGATGCTAATCAGGGTTTAACATGACATGGATGATTGAGTTATAATCATAGAAACCTTAATATGATGGAATTAGGGTTTGTAACCATGATCTCTAGTCCAAACATGACGTAACCCTAAACCCTAGTTTAGGATTGCATCTAGATCCAAGTAAGGAAACATGAATACATGGTGACACACATGTAGTATGCTTTGTTTCAGATACTTGTGGACTACGTGCTTGGTTGATTGGATGTTTGGATTGCATTCCTAAAGTACATAAGATGTTCTGCAAGGTTTCTGTGATGGCATAAGGTACGTGGTTACGCTTATGAATACATGTATCGAATTCTGAGATTGTCGAGGTTTCTCAATGAGATTGATCGACAAATAAACTGCTTGCTTATTTATTTAGTTTTTGCAAACTATAAAGTGCATACGAGTATCATGTAAAGTAAATAATATTATTCTGAACCCTGGGTTAGACTGATCTTATGGGTAATGCACATGAGCCCCAGAGGGACAGTGATTACACCTGAGGTAGTTGACCAGATATGGGTTAGAATATGAAAACAAGTTTATATTCTTATATGCAAGATAAAGATATTTTCTTATATGTTACTTGTGATTATTATTTGAACCCACGTAGCAGTATAGAAATATACTGATCGCGTATTTGTTTGTCGGTGTTTTAGGTATCATATATACTTGATAGCGTGGACATGAGGGTACAGATAAAGATGTTGAAGACACTACAGTTTAATCATGAAGGTTTAGTCTTAATGGTATATCTTCACAACTATAAAAGTTAATTCTTTTTAAAAGTTATGTAACTCCTTCGAGGAGCTTTTTATCTAAACATGTACATATTTGATCATTAATGGAAATTATTGACTATTTTGTATTATTTCATGAATATGATCCTGGAAGTTATGATTAACGATCTGTGACTTTAAGGTCTTTTAGACACTCAAAAGTGCGGGTCATTACATTTGGTATCAGAGCCCAGATTCATCAACTAATACATAATAGTTTATAATTTCAAATAATCCTTAGAAATGTTAAGAGAGAAAAAATTGGTTCCTCATCTCACATTTTTATTTACTTCTCATCTCGTGCTTAAAATCTTTCAAAAGGAAATGTTAATAAGAGAAGTGAAATGTGAAAAGATGTAACCTTTCGTGTAGGTCCCTCTAGAGAGGGTAGATACTAGAAAGATACGTGTATGGATAAGTCCTTTCTTAGAGGAAGGACTTGGTTTGGGGGTATAAAAATAAACTTTAGTGGGTCGAGGGATATGGAAACTCTGAGAGGTAGAGTGTAGTCCCTAACCCTAACCCTAAAACCTTAATCTTAATTAATGAACATGGTGTGGTGGTATGGGACACTACCCGTGTGAAACTTCAAATTGGTAATCAACATGGTGTGGTGGTATGGGACACTGCCCATGTGAAACTTGAAATCATGAATAAGAAAGATAAGGGATGGTCTAGGTAACCCAATCTCCCATGCATGTGGGCATGAGGAGCATAAAACTTATGTGATAAGTCTTAAGAGATATAAAAACCCAATAGTTATATATACATGAAAATGAAGGGTTCAGTATAACTTGCTCAAACTACTCATGTTGTCTCTAGAAGTTTAGTGATGGTGGCCAAGCCCCTGGAGGGGAAGGACGAGGTAGCACCAAGCCCTGGAGGTAAGGTGACCCAAGTTCATTGAATGGACATAGACCATGAGGGGGTATTCTAGAAATTGAGCAAACATGGGTTGATATGTTATAATGATAAAAGTTATTCTTAATGAAAACAAGGAGATACCTATGAAACCTTTAGGGTTAGTGTACCAAACTGGGGTGGGTCAACCCAAGAGTGGGAAGATGACCTACGAGGGAGGCAAAACCTAGATCTTGGGATCAGGTTGTGGCTAGATAGCCTAACCCCCTCCTATGAGCTGAGAAGGCACCCTAAGCTAGGACACTCCCTTAAAAGGTCAGTGAATAAACATATTTAAGTATTGAGATAACCTTAATCCTCACCTAGAGGAGTGAAGAGTTAAAGATATAAAAAAATGAAAGAACATAAATTCATTGAATCCAAGGATGCCGACTCAGAGCGACACAGCTGGTCAAGCGCAAGAGGGAAGACCAGTAAGGCACCAAGCCCAGGAGGGAAGGTGGCCTAAGTGAACGACCAAGCCCAGGAGGGAAGGTCATGAAATGGTCAAGCCTAGGAGGGAAGACTAGGTAGGCACCAAGCCCAAGAGGGAAGGTGGCCTAAGTCCACAATGTAGTTGTTTAGGATCAAGCCCCTGGAGGGGAAGATCATAGAGGTCAAGACCAGGAGGGAAGATCGACATGGCACCAAGCCCTGGAGGGAGGTGGCCCGAGCCCAATGATGGGACAACACTGCATTATGTGTACTCAAAAAAGAGATATGAAGGCAATCCGAGTTAAAGAATTAAACAAGATAATAATGTGTGACATCTCAAAAGAAACCCTTAGGGAGGGTATAGACCTAATGCAATCCTAGGGTCAAGTAGGGTGTATTAGAGGTACATTGGACCGATGGGTTAGGAGTGGATTGTTCCCTGAATACACAAGCCCATGTGGTCGGGAGGTAACAACTAGGTTTATCCAAGGTACATGACTCAGGAGATTAGCTACCTCTATGAGGATCATGTAGCCTAATGGGTGAATATGAAAGGCACTCTCTTGATGCATAAGGATGATATCACTCCAAAAGTACCTATACCCCTAGAGACCTCAAGGATTTGTCTAAGGCTCATAATGATACATGAGATGTAAATATAAAAGTTATAGGAATTCATGAAAACTTGAGAGAAGTTGTGTCCTAACCTACGAGTAAGAAAAGAGATACTTGACTTCATGGATTTTAAAAATGCTATATAATTAAGAAAAAGTAAGGTTAGGAGTCATACCGAGTATGATTCAACTTAATATGTGAAATTGAAAGGTAATGTGTGGATGTACTATCTCTGCTCTTGGAATGGAATGAACTTTGTATTTGGGCTGCAGTCAAATGCTTATTTCATCTCATTATAAGGGAGGGAGATTGGATAGACACACACTATGCTTAAAATTGAGATAATGAGGATGAATATCTTACATTTAATGTGTAATGACATGAACTAGGGTTAGAGGTGTTACCTCACCCTTGTGTGAAAATATTAATAATAGGTTGGAAACCTAGGTGAAAAGAGAAATCACCAAGTAATAATGAAATCACCAAAGAGAATGAAATCATAAAGAGATGATGAGGTGTGAACATTAGGGATGTGGATATACTTGAATTTCAATTCAAGTGCCAATCCTATTAATACTGTGATGAAATCTGTCTATCTGTAAAAGATGTTAATGACATTTAAGTAGGGTTGTTAACCCCAAGGTCTGAAACTAAGTTGGAATATCATTCACCTTAAAGCTTATGGGTGTGAATTTTGGGGAAAAATTCTTTTAAGAAGGGGTGAATGTTATATCCCCGATTTTGGTAAAAATTGAATAATTTAAATATAAAGAATGTTCTGATCTATAATATTCCACAATGGTATTATTGGAGGAATTATAATATCCTTATGGCAAATTAAAGAAATATGAAGGAGTTCATTTGTAGTAATCCATTAATAATATTGAAATTAAAAGAAAAAGGAAGGAATTGTTTTAATGAAATGTCTAAAAGGAGCAACTTTTGGGATATGAAAAGATATCCCCATGGAACCCCACAATTTGGATATGAGTGAGAAATGATTAATGAGTTTCTATAATCAATTAGAGAAACACATTACCGAACGTGTACCAAATAGTTATTTTTTATGGATTTAAGTTCCAAACCAAAATCCTAATAAGACTATGGCAATGCCTTTCGTGGCTTTTGATTTATTAGAATAAAATCCAAGAAGTGTTTATATAAAGAAAAGTAAGGAAAAATTAGAGAAAATAAGGAGGATATATTCAATTGCTTCCTAGACAAGGTGCCTTACCTTTCTTCTTTATCTTTTAGTTGGATACCAAACTTTAAATTAAAGAAAATGTCTTTTATTTGGATACTCATAATTATGACGGTCATATGTGATTATGGAATACTTGGCCTTTAGTGAAACTAAGAGAGGATAAAAGAAATAACTAGAATGTTAATGAAAAGAATATTGTATTAAACCAAGTAATCGTGGACATGGCAAGTAAGTAGGAAAGCAATTAAAAGTAGGGGGGAGGAAACCAAGACATATTTCCTTCTGTTCCTCCTCGTAATTACTAGGGCACCTTCTAGGATGTATATATATAGCTTGTGCATGCCTGCACAATGAACCAATCCAACCTCCTCCCTCTCCATGGTTCCCTGGGGGGTGATATCCCTTGCCTTCCTGGTGTGTGTCCAGGGATGCCATGGCTGCTATCCGATGTGGACAAGGACATCAGGCCCCTTCCAATCTTGATTATTAGGCAACCGGACTTGATAGGGAAAGCAAGATCGTTCTACCTCGCAAACTACCGTGGAGGGGCATGAGGCCGGGTCATCCCATCTGGAGGCCGCTGACGGACTAGAGAGGGCACCAGATCAACAATCTACTGTCACACCACCACCATAGATGGCAGTATGGCTATCACCATCCCTATGATTGGGAACAAGAGTGGAGTGACTGCTTCCCCTCAGAGGAGTCTGGTGTAGTTTACATCCTTGCCTGAGGCGTGAAAGTGACACCCTTTCTCCTAGATTAACTTAGTTGTATATCTTGAGGATGAAGCTTTGTCTCGTGTCCTTCCAGCCACCAACAGTCATATCAGACCCCTTGCCGTGTCCGGGTAGGTTGGGCGGAGGGCATGGTGTCCTTGGTCGCAAGTGGCAAAGGCCATAAGCCCAGCCTCACCAAGGTTGACCCGACGGCGGGCCAACTGTGTGCACGCGGAGGACAACAAAACCTCGAGTCAGCACCCTGTGTACTGAACGAGCAGCGTGTGCCTGGCTTCACACCATTATGAGCAGCATAAGGGAGATCCGGGGGAGAACCAAAGGTGAGGCCGACCAGCTGTTCCAGGAAGGGGTACCTCGCCGCCAGGGCGGCAAGGGCCAGCGGAGCGAAGCGGGTACGTGCACTGGAATCGCTCGCCGAGTGCCTGAGTCGCCCTAGCGGGTTGAAAGGGAGAATAGAGTCAAATGATTCTTATGCCCCTGGTCGCATGTTCAGGACTCCGTGGGCAAGTAAGTATTTTCCTTTGTTAGAAAGAGCCGATTTCTAGTAAGTCAATATATCTTTTATGATGACGTGTCACCTTGCGATTGGCCCAATAATATTTTTTTGCAAATATTATAGTAATTGCTAGGATGATCGGATTTAGACAAACTTTATATGAAAATTGATTAGAAGAATGAGATGGATCCAAATAAAATAGTTTTACAGTCTAATTATGCTTCCTATTCTAAAAGTATGTGCAATACATATTTAGATGTGTTTAATGTAAAGGAAAACCTAGATCTTCCTTAATCTGATGATTAAGTGTATATTTTCATTCATGTTAGGCTAACACCTGATCTTGCCATGTATAATGATTAAAACCTTGATAATGTTGAATAATGGACAATTCCATATTAGTAATCTTATTCATGATGTTTTAGGGTTCGAAACCAATGTGAACATCTTGATATAATCTTAATGCTAGAAATGTGATTTAGGTGTCATGAATAGTTTAATATGCTTAAGATGTTAATCAAGGTTTAACATGACATGGATGATTGAGTTATAATCATAGAAACCTTAATATGATGGAATTAGGGTTTGTAACCCTGATCCCTAGTCCAAACATGACGTAACCCTAAACCCTAGTTTAGGATTGCGTCTAGATCCGAGTAATGAAACATGAATACATGGTGACACACATGTAGTATGCTTTGTTTCATATACTTGTGGATTACGTGCTTGGTTGATTGGATGTTTGGATTGCATTCCTATAGTAAATGAAATGTTCTGTATGGTTTCTGTGACGACATAAGGTACGTGGTTATGCTTATGAATACATGTATCGAATTCTAAGATTGCTGAGGTTTGTCGATGAGATTGAACGACAAATAAACTGCTTGCTTGTTTATTTAGTTCTTGCAAACTATAAAGTGCATATGAGTATCATGTAAAGTAAATCATATTATTCTAAACCCTGGGTTAGACTGATCTTAAGGGTAATGCACATGAGCCCCGGAGGGACAGTGATTACACCTGAGGTAGTTGACTAGATATGGGTTAGAATATGAAAACAAGTTTATATTCTTATATGCAAGATAAAGATATTTTCTTATATGTTACTTGTGATTATTGTTTGAACACACGTACCAGTATAGAAATATACTGATTGCGTATTTGTTTGTCGATGTTTTAGGTACCAAATATACTTGATAGCGTGGACATGAGGGTACAGATAAAGATGTTGAAGACACTACAGTTTAATCATGAAGGTTTAGTCTTAATGGTATATCTTCACAACTATAAAAGTTAATTCTGTTTAAAAGTTATGTAACTCCTTCGAGGAGCTTTTTATCTAAACATGTACATATTTGATCATTAATGGAAATTATTTACTATTTTGTATTATTTCATGAATTTGATCCTGGAAGTTATGATTAACGATCTGTGACTTTAAGGTCTTTTAGACACTCAAAAGTGTGGTTTGTTACATTTGGTATCAGAGCCAATATTCATCAACTAATACATAATAGTTTATAATTTCAAACAATCCTTAGAAATGTTAAGAGAAAAATAAATTGGTTCCTCATCTCACATTTTCATCTACTTCTCATCAAGTGCTTAAAATCTTTGAAAAGGAAATGTTAATAAGAGAAGTAAAATGTGAAAGGATGTAACCTTTCATGTAGGTCCCTCTAGAGAGGGTAGATACTAGAAAGATACGTGTATGGATAAGTCCTTTCTTAGAGGAAGGACTTGGTTTGGGGGTATAAAAAAACTTTAGTGGGTCGAGGGATATGGAAACTCTGAGAGGTAGAGTGTAGTCCCTAACCCTAACCCTAAAACATTAATCCTAATTAATGAACATGGTGTGGTGGTATGGGACACTACCCATGTGAAACTTAAAAATTGGTAATCAACATGGTGTGGTGGTATGGGACACTGCCCATGTAAAACTTCAAATCATGAATAAGAAATATAAGGGATGGTATTGGTAACCCAATCTCCCATGCATGTGGGTATGAGGAGCATAAAACTTATTTGATAAATCTTAAGAGATATAAAAACCCAATAGTTATATATATACATGAAAATGAAGGGTTGAGTATAACTTGCTAAAACTCCTCATGTTGTCTCTAGAAGTTTAGTGATTGTTGCCAAGCCCCTGGAGGGGAAGGCCAAGGTAGCACCAAGCCCTGGAGGGAAGGTGACCCAAGTTCATTGAATGGATAGAGACCATGAGGGGGTATTCTACAAATTGAGCAAACATGGGTTGATATGTTATAATGATAAAAGTTATACTTAATGAAAACAAGGAGATACCTATGAAACCTTTAGGGTTAGTGTACCAAACTGGGGTGGGTCAACCCAAGAGTGGGAAGATGACCTACGAGGGAGGCAAAACCTAGATCTTGGGATCAGGTTGTGGCTAGAGAGCCTAACCCCTTCCTATGAGCTGAGAAGGCACCCTAAGCTAGGACATTCCCTTAAAAGGTAAGTGAATAAACATATTGAAGTATTGAGATAACCTTAATCCTCACCTAGAGGAGTGAAGAGTTAAAGATATAAAAAAATGAACGTGCATAAATTCTTTGAATCCAATGATGCTGACTCTGAGTGACACAGCTGGTCAAGCCAAGGAGGGAAGACTAGTAAGGCACCAAGCCCAGGAGGGAAGGTAGCCTAAGTGGACGACCAAGCCCAGGAGGGAAGGTCATGAAATGGTTAATCCCAGGAGGGAAGACTAGGCAGGCACCAAGCCCAGGAGGGAAGGTGGCCTAAGTCCACAATGTAGTTGTTTAGGATCAAGCCCCTGGAGGGGAAGATCACAGAGGTCAAGCCCAGGAGGGAAGACCGACATGGCACCAAACCCTGGAGGGAAGGTGGCCCGAGCCCAATGATGGGACGACACTGCATTATGTGTACTCAAAAAGAGAGATATGAAGGCAATCCGGGTTAAAGAATTAAACAAGATAATAATGTGTGACATCTCAAAAGAAACCCTTAGGGAGGGTAGAGACCTAATGCAATCCTAGGGTCAAGTACGGTGTATTAGAGGTACATCAGACCGATGGGTTAGGAGTTGATTGTTCCCTAAATGCACAAGACCATGTGGTCGGGAGGTAACAACTAGGTTTATCCAAGGTACATGACTGAGGAGATTAGCTACCTCTATGAGGATCATGTAGCCTAATGGGTGAATATGAAAGGCACTCTCTTGATGCATAAGGATGAGATCACTCCAAGAGTACCTATACCCCTAGAGACCTCAAGGATTTGACTAAGGCTCATAATGATACATGAGATGTAAATATAAAAGTTGTAGGAAGTCATGAAAACTTGAGAGAAGTTGTGCCCTAACCTAAGAGTAAGAAAAGGGATACTTGACTTCATGGAGTTTAAAAATGCTATATAATTAAGAAAAATTAAGTTTATTATCATACCGAGTATGATTCAACTTAATATGTGAAATTGAAAGGTAATGTGTGGATGTACTATCTCCGCTCTTGGAATGGAATGAACTTTGTATTTGGGTTGTAGTCAAATGCTTATTTCATCTCATTATGAGGGAGGGAGATTGGATAGACACACACTATGCTTAAAATTGAGATAATGAGGATGAATATCTTACATTTAATGTGTAATGACATGAACTAGGGTTAGAGGTGTTACCTCACCCTTGTGTGAAAATATTGAATAGTAAGTTGGAAACCTAGGTGAAAAGAGAAATCACCAACTAATAATGAAATCACCAAAGAGAATGAAATCATAAAGAGATGATGAGGTGTGAACATTAGGGATGTGGATATACTTGAATTTGAATTCAAGTGCCAATCCTATTAATACTGTGATGAAATATGCCTATCTGTAAAAGATGTTAATGACATCTAAGTAGGGTTGTTAACCCTAAGGCCTGAAACTGAGTTGGAATATCATTCACCTTAAAGCTTATGGGTGTGAATTTTGGGGACAAAATTTCTTTTAAGAAGGGGTGAATGTTATATCCCCAATTTTGGTAAAAAATTATTAATTTAAATATAAAGCATGTTTTGATCTATAATATTCCACAATGGTATTATTGGAGGAATTATAATATCCTTATGGAAAATTAAAGAAATAAGAAGGAGTTCATTTGCAGTAATCCATTAATAATATTGAAATTAAAAGAAAAATGAAGGAATTGTTTTAATGAAATGTCTAAAAGGAGCAACTTTTGGGATATGAAAAGATATCCCCATGGAACCCCACAATTTGGATATGAGTGAGAAATGATTAATGAGTTTCTATAATCAATTTGAGAAACACATTACCGAATGTGTACCAAATAGTTATTTTTTTATGGATTTAAGTTTCAAACCAAATCCTAATAAGACTATGGCAATGCCTTTCATGACTTGTGATTTATTAGAATAAAAGCCAAGAAGTGTTTATATAAAGAAAAGTAAGGAAAAATTAGAGAAAATATGGAGGATATATTCAATTGCTTCCTAGACAAGGTGCCTTGGCTTTCTTCTTTATCTTTTAGTTGAATACCAAACGTTAAATGAAAGAAAATGTCTTTTATTTGGATACTCATAATTATGATGATCATATGTGATTATGGAATACTTGTCCTTTAGTGAAACTAAGAGAGGATAAAAGAAATAACTAGAAAGTTAATGAAAAGAATATTGTATTAAACCAAGTAATCGTGGACATGGCAAGTAAGTAGGAAAGTAATTAAAAGCTAGGGGGAAGGAAACTAAGACATCTTTCCTTTTGTTCCTCCTCGTAATTACTAGGGCATCTTCTAGGATGTATATATATAGCTTGTGCATGCCTGCACAATGAACCAATCCAACCTCCTCCCTCTCCATGGTTCCCTCGGGGGTGATATCCCTTGCCTTCCTGGTGTGTGTCCAGGGATGCCATGGCTGCTATCCGATGTGGACAAGGACATCAGGCCCCTTCCAATCATTACTTGAAATAAAACTTACAATGCGAACTCCTCATGACATAAAAAGCATAAAGATATAGGAATATTTGATAGTAAAATGAAGTTTTTAAGTTCAATATAGTTTTAAGAAAGAAATGTTATAATCTAATATCTGTTTAATTTTTAGTTTCATCATGATCTTCATCCCCTTCATATCCATATATAATATGATAAATTATTTTTCTCTTCCTTTAGAAGATGGTGGCCACACATTCAAGGTGTACATTATTTCTCACTAACTCTTTATAATCTTCATTACGAGCATCATTATAGTTGTTATTAAGGCCTATGGATAAAGGATATAACCTCATTAACATCATACTTTTCCTCAAGGCCACAATACAAATCACTTTGCAATTTATAGATAGCTACATTTCTTTTTCTTATCCCTATGACTTTATACACGGAAAATTTGTTCCACTTGAGATGGAAATGCAAATGGTCCACCTATAAAATTTCTTTAAAAGAGTTCACACATCTAAAGTCTAATTTGTTTTCTTTATAAAAAGTTATTCGTTTAAAAAAATTACAATTTGCACAAATATTATCGAATTGGTCATATGCAGTAAGTTAAAGAGCATAAAAAATGATTGAAATGATGTCCATGGAACTAATATACATGAAGTTGTTATATACTCATTAAGAAACATGTCAACCAAGACCAAATAATATTTTATATTGTATAAATTTAAAAGGCTTGTATATGATATAAAGTCTTACGAGGCATATAACTGGTCCTGGAGCAAGTCTAGTGACAAGCTTCACAAAGTTGTGCTTCTTTCTCAAGCATCACATGAATAGTTAGCGACAGAAGTTTCCTGGTGTAGCACCATGGATGGTGGTTGACGATGGTCTCCTAGTGTGGTGATCATGGCCTCCACGCCTCTACATAGTCCATGCGGGCCACAGAGTACTCCACGTTGCGCTACCAGAGCCAACGTGAAGGAATTGTCCCTTCGATGTCAATATGCTAGCACTGACTTGTTATCCCTAGTTGTCTCTCCCTTTTACGGGTAAGACTTGCTTTGGGCTCTCACATTATCATAATTGTGAGAGGAAAATGTTTATCTATGTTAGTTGTGTCTTCTGAAAGCCTTGACTACCCCTCTATTTATAAGAGGACTGGGGTCAGTGTTTCCATATCAATCAAGAGTCGAAGAGATAGATTTTCATGAATTTCTAGCTATTGCAGATCATAAATCAGTTGGTAGGAATTTGAATCAAATGGTTCACATGTGAATTAGTTGACTCAACACTTGAATCGATTGATTCAATATATTTACTATTCACAAATATATTGTCTTTCAATATGATGATTAATGTACAACATGATATCAACATCAATCCTTGATCCAATTATATTGATCTATGAACTAATCGATTCACATCCTAAACCGGTTGGATCACATTCTAACCCATTCAATTCACATTCTAATTTAGCCAATGTTCAACCAATTTAGTTTAGTTGACTCAACATTTGAATCTCAACACTTAAGTTGGTCAACTCAAATTCCTAGTTAGCCAATTTTTAGCCAATAATATTTAAATTAGTTACCTAAACACCTTAGTCATCATGAGACATTAATTGGTCGACTCAACTCTTGAGTCACTCAACTCATGTTCCCTGACAGCTAATGTTTCATGATTAAACTCCTATTCTAGGTATATCCTATGTGTGACCCTATATTTCCCAAATTATGTCGGTAGTGAATGTACATAACCAATTTATGACATCACAAAAAATGAGTGATGTCTAGAAACACATAACTACTACCCAAGTAATTGGAAAGTTGGAGAATAACTTCAACCTACAATATGTGATCAGTGTTATAGTGATCGTATAGTTCCTTCATCACTGATATCCAGATTGGACATGAGGCTTGGAACTATCATCCTATCAACGTTCAATCCATGCTCCTTAAACTAGAGTAGACTATATGAGATGCATGATAGCTCACATACCACATATTGAGTCACACAGATATGGCCATATGTTTCTCACTATTTCTAATCAAGTGGACAAGATATCAATCTCTTGTAGGAGGGACAAATTCCATCTACATCACTCACAGTCAATCCCCATGTGTCACAATGTACTTGAGCATCACCTTTATGGCAACCCTTATCCAGGGTCTTGTTGGATGATGAAATACATTAAACAACATGTGATGAGTGTAGTAACTTCAGGTCTAAGAACTACAATCACCACTATCACTATGGGAGTTTATTACGACTACCATTCCATGGTCTCCATGTATCAATCTTAAGGTAGGTTTGTTTGATACATTGTTCTCTAACATGTATCTATGTGTTTGACTTGATATCCTATATCATGACTAATTAGACTATGTCATCAGTTAACACACTTCTCATGTATAAGTATCATCTATTTTTATTCCAAAGTAATATCCAACTAGGGATATAACTCTTATCATCCTTATGATCTCATTGTCTAAATCCTAAACCTGAAGGCATATGTCATTGAGTAACATCATTCTTTAGACATGTACTATGTCTATATCATCATTTCATGATTGATACAAACATAATACATGGAATTACCTTTATCAGTATCAAATCAGGTATCCAATTCCACATTACAATTATCATATGATTGGGTCTCTAGGCATACATACCAACTGACTCTACTTGCACTTAGAGCCAATCACCTACGAATCTTGGTCCAAGTGATCAAAACATGTCCATCATGTTTTTGCTGCACAAGTGCTTTTGTAGCAGGTTAGCAATGTTTGATTCTAGTCAGTACTTTGCAAGTCTTTACATCTCTTTGATGTACGACCTCTCATATGAAATGAAATGTCTTAGTATGTTGTCTAGGCTTCCTTACCTATCCAGTAGCTCCCTTGTTTTCACTATATTTGTATTGTTTCATCAATGGTTGGAACCTCCCACAAGTTCATCTGAATGAAATTCTTGATCCATACAGTATCATCTGTTGTGTTTGAAACATCAAGTACTGGGCTTCTATTGTATAATAAACAATTGTATCATGCTCAGAACTTTTCAAGCTTACAGTTTAGTTTTATAGTCAAACACAAATTTAGATTGTGATCATAAATCTTCTTTTTCATTTTGGAAGCTTACACTGGTTTAACCCTTTACACCCAACTCTTTCCTTATTACAATAAATAAGAAACTGATTCTTAGTGCTTATCAAGTACTCAAGGATGTTCTTAATGGAAGTCCAATGACCTTCAATGGAATCTGACTAATATTTACTCATCATGTCCAATACATACGAGGCAAAGGGATGAGTATATAACATTGCAAACATTATAGATCCAATTTTGAATTCATATGGCATCATAGTCATATGTTCCCGTTCTTCACAAGAACTAAGACACGAGGCTCTTGAGAGACTAATTTCATGGAACATGGACAACTTTTCTCTCAGTGAGTCCTATATGCTAAATCCCTTCAACATCTTGCCAATGTATATGATCTTACTTAGGCCAAGAAGCCTTCTATATCTATCTCTATATATTTTCTTTCTAAAATATAGGATGCTTCGCCTAATTCCTTCATAGATTAGGTTCTTCCCATCCATGTTTTATCATTTGCAGGATAAGTGTAACGACTCGCACTTTTGAGTGTCTAAAAGACCTTAAAGTTGCAGATCGTTAATCATAACTTCCAGGATCAGATTCATGAAATAATATAAAATAGTAAATAATTTCCATTAATGATCAAATATGTACATGTTTAGATAAAAAGCTCCTCGAAGGAGTTGCATAACTTTTAAACAGAATTAACTTTTACAATTGTGAAGATATACCATTAAGACTAAACCTTCATGATTAAACTGTAGTATCTTCAACATCTTTATATGTACCCTCATGTCCACGCTATCAAGTATATCTGATACGTAAAATGCCGACAAACAAATACGCGATCAGTATATTTCTATATTGGTACGTGGGTTCAAACAATAATCACAAGTAACATATAAGAAAATATCTTTATCTTGCATATAAGAATATAAACTTGTTTTCATATTCTAACCCATATCTGGTCAACTACCTCAGGTGTAATCACTCCCCCACCAGATTTCATGTGCATTACCCTTAAGATCAGTCTAACCCAGGGTTCAGAATAATATTTTTTACTTTACATGATACTCATATGCACTTTATAGTTTGCAAGAACTAAATAAACAAGCAAGTAGTTTATTTGTCATTCAATCTCATCGAGAAACCTCAGCAATCTCAGAATTCAATACATGTATTCATAAGCGTAACCACGTACCTTATGCCATCACAGAAACCATGCAGAACATCTTATGTACTTTACGAATGCAATCCAAACATCCAATCAACCAAGCATGTAATCCATAAATATCTAAAACAAAGCATACTACGTGTGTGTCACCATGTATTCATGTTTCCTTACTCGGATCTAGATGCAATCCTAAACTAGGGGTTTAGGGTTACGTCATGTTTGGACTAGGGATCAGGGTTACAAACCCTAATTCCATCATATTAAGGTTTCTATGATTACAACTCAATCATCCATGTCATGTTAAACCCTGATTAGCATCTTAAGCATATTAAACTATTCGTGACACCTAAATCACATTTCTAGCATTAATATTATATCAAAATGTTCACATTGGTTTCAAACCCTAAAACAACATGAATAAGATTACTAATATGGAATCGTCCATTATTCAACATTATCAAGATTTTAATCATTATACATGGCAAGATCAGGTGTTAGCCTAACATGAACGAAAAAATTCAGTTAATCATCAGATTAAGTTAGATCTAGGTTTTCCTTAACATTAAACACATCTAAATATGTATTGCACATACTTTTAGAATAGAAAGCATAAGTAGACTATAAAAATATTTTATTCGGATCCCTCTCATTCTCCTGATCAATATAAAGTTTGTCTAAATCTGATCATCCCAGCAATTACTATGATATTTGCAAAACAAATATTATTGGGTCAATCACAAGGTGACACGTCATCAAAAAAGATTTATTGACTTACTAGAAATCGACTCTTTATAACAAAGGAAAAGACATACTTGCCCACGGAGTCCTGAACATGCGACCAGGGGCATAAGAGTCATCTGAGTCTATTCTCCCTTTCATCCTGCTAGGGCGACTCAGGTGCTCGGCGAGCAATTCCAGTGCACGTACCCGCTTCGCTCCGTCGGCCCTTGCCGCCCTGGCAGTGAGGCACCCCTTCCTGGCACAGTTGGTTGGTCTCACCTTTGGTTCTCCCCCGAATCTCCCTCGTGCTGCTCATAATGGTGTGAAGCCAGGCACACACTGCCTGTTCAGTACACAGGGCGCCAACTCCAGGTTCTGTTGTCCTCTGCGTGCACACAAGTGGCCCGCCGTCGGGTCATCCTTGGTGAGGTTGGGCTTATGGCCTTTACCACTTGTGACCAAGGACACCATGCCCTCCGCCCAACCTACCCGTACACGACAAGGGGTCTGATACGGCTGATGGTGGCTAGAAGGATAGGAGACAAAGCTTCATCCTCAAGATATACAACCGAGTTAATCTAGGAGAATGGGTGTCACTTTCACGCCTCAGGAAAGGATGTAAACTACACCAGACTCCTCCGAGGGGAAGCAGCCACTCCACTCTTGTTCCTGATCTTAGGGATGGTGATAGCCATACTGCATCTATGGTGGTGGTGTGACGGTAGATTGTTGATCTGGTGCCCTCTCTAGTCCGTCATCGGCCTCCAGATGGGATGACCCGGCCTCATGCCCCTCCACTATAGTTTGTGAGGGTAGAACGATCTTGCTTTCCCTATCAAGTTTGGTTGCCTAAGCATGAATTCATTGTTCAACATTATATCTATAAATGTGTGTTCTTTAGCATTTGTAAAATATGAACACATAGCATAAATGATCTTTCACATTTCTTCTCATTTTTATTTTAATAGCAAACTTACAAATAGAGACAATATTTTGGTAATGCAATGTCAACATGCATGTCAATCTAATGCTTATCATCAATCATCACTAGTTGAGTCTTGTAGAAAAGATCATTGTATATTATGGATGAAATTCAACCTTAATTCAAGCAATGAAGTGAACCAACAAGTCTGATGATTTGATGACAAACTTGAAGGGGAGCGAATCAACAATTCCAATAGCATGTATGTTGTCTACAACCTTGTTCATATTTCTCAACTACATCAGATAAATTCTATAACTTATTGGAAGCATATGGTTATAATTCATTTCGTTCACTATGTAGGGGAAATATAACTTGATGGTAAAGTTGAAGCAAGACTCATTGTTGACTATCCAAAAGAAATCAATTTCTTTGTTTTATTTCATTGAAAATTTCAAAGGAAGTCCTAATTTGTATTATTAAACATGTATCTATGTGACATGAAAGAAATGGATGGATATCTCTATGTTATAATAAGTTTTTGAAATATAAAATATATGATGTTTTTCCTGATCAAAAGAATTATATGTATTGTATCATTTGTATAAGGTGTATTTTATAAATGATAGAAGGATAGTTTGTTACAATGTGAATGCCCATCTGGTACAACTTGGATGTGATTTGAATAGTTTTTAGTGATTTCTATGTCCTTCTTCCAACTAATTGAATGACATGTTGATTGTATAATCTAGATTTTCCAATAGGCTACAACACAAGGATATATTTACCCACTGTGTATTAAACCATCATATCTCAAAACAACCGCATGCTGTAGTTATGGTATCTATACATGTGGCTTCTCAATATTGGTTCAATTGTCACAACCTGGTTATTTTATTATAAAAATGTGATGCCGATATCCCTACAATTTTCAGTGGTATTTCCAAAGTGGAACCATAGAGGGCATAAAGACTAAAATGAGCTAACTCGACACACTTATACCAGCAACCAAAAATGTTGGTATAGCCTAAAAAATGTTGGTCTAGGTCTATGCTGACATCAGTATAGTCAATATTTATTGGTTGCTGGTATAACATATACCAACATTTATGGGTCTATGCCAGCATTTTATTGGCTGCTGGTATATCTCCATATTGTTGTAGTGATGAGATCATATGCATCATAATAATATATACATTCTTATTATGTCTCTAGTGGGATATTCTTGTGGAAAAATATAGAAAACAATAATACAAAAGACTAGAATGTGTGTTGACTGATGATATAATCTCATTTTTCATGATATGTTGAATAAAGCCAAACACATAGGCTCTTTTTAGAGAATAGTGTATCAGACAGACCCACCTTGCGAGTGATACATTTAATCCATTGAATGGTAGATAGAATTAGCTCCCATACTAATAGTGGTGATTGTGGTTATTAGACCTGTAGTCACTACACTCATCACATGTTGGTCAATTTACTTTGACATTGTCCAAGATAACCTTGAATAAGTGTAAAGAGGCGAGATCACCTCCTTACTAAAATTTAAAGGAAGTACAAAACATCCATCTTTTTAGAAAGATAAAAGATATTGAGGGATGCACGTATAATATTCCAAGTAAATAAGCATGCACCAGATACATTACAAAATGTCAATAGCAGCGGAAATAAAAGAACTAAGCCTATTACATGGCTTTCATTGTTCATTACATGATTGTTGTCAAATGATAAAGATAAGAGAAAAGGGTCTAGCTATAGCAACCTAGACATCCTTTCAGATAGCTTGAGATCTACTCCTGAGATGAATTCCTTCAAACTTGTTCTTCTCCTTGCTCAGCACCAGCACCTGGGTGGTTGGGAAAGCACCCAACAAAAGGGGAAAGAAAACAAGGTATGCGTCACAAAACTAATCTAGGATATCAAGATAAGTACAACAACAAAAACATACTATGGTTCATCATATAATGAAGATAACAAGAGTATGAGGCTATATTCAAAAGAAACTTGCCATTAACAATTATACCAAAAAGGATTTGCATGTAAGATAATTATGTCTACCTAACTAAGTAGGGTTGAGGCACCTACCGGACCTCTAACCTTAGGTGAGGGGAGAATAAGACATTCCCAATCACCTACAATATTATGGGGAGAATAAGGCATTCCCCAGGGCGATTATTTACATGCCCTCTGTGGGTGGTTGTACATAAGTACCGCTACTTTAAATTAAATAGAACATAAATCCACATGCTAGAATAGTAGTCATGGCAAGAGTAGTCACAATATTCAATAAGCATGGCAGTGGGGTATAAGACCCACACAAGAAGAAATTATAATCTAATTTGAGGCATGAACAACATTAGGATTCAAGAATAGGATATTTAGGGTTTATTTAAGCCTCATTAGGGAAATATAGGGTTGGCTGCAATTATCCCAACATAGGGTGTAAGGAATGCACATACCTCTCTTACTGATATCAATTACTAACTTTCACCACTTTAATTGAGTCCAAGTTCCACTTTGCCTATTTTCAACGTATTAACATGTATTAGAGTACACAGTGCACATTAATATATAGAAGCCCTATTTTTAGAGATTTTTAGAAAAATTAGGATTTAGACTCTTAAAACATCACCAATAAACTTATAAGGTTTTCCTAATCAAGAAAACATATATTTATGTTAATTTTGGAGTTATGATGATCAAGATGTAATTTTTATGGATTTTATGCATTAAATTTGTTTTACAAAAATCACCCTTCGTCAAACCATAAAATCAGACCTTGAAAATATTTTTATTGGATATATCTCGTTATCCTGATTCCAAAACATATTTTATTTTCAAATTTGGATAAGCGGTTTAGAAGATATGAAATTTTCAATATTGACCAATCAGAAATTGCCACATCATCAAACCGATTGAGATAATTGAAGAGAGAGGGAGAGGGAGAAAACACCATTCGACTAAGATCAGGTCTTAAGTTGCATAGGTAACCAAACTAGAGCTTCTAGAGAAGGTAAAACAGCAAGAAATCAAAACTTTAGAAGAGCATGGTAAAAAGAGATGGAAATCGTCGATTTTCAACATAAAAGCATGCGTTTTAAGCATGTACTAAGCAATATATGAGAAGGGTGTTAACCAAACTTGCCTCTAGGAAGGTAAACAGAAAGGATTCCGAGATTAGAAGGCTTGGTTGCTCCAAGACAAGCTTCTTTCTTGAGCAAAGATCACCTTCTTCACTTTAGAGGTGCAAACCCTAGCAAAAGAGCATAGAGATGAGGTGTTTTAGGGTTCTAGGTGGGGTTTTACCATGTATGGTCATGGTTTCGACCTAGAAGAAGGTGCAAGGAAGACTATAAGTAAGAAAATAGGGAAGGAATGGAGAAAACTTACTAGTTTTGGTCGAATTTACCAAGGAGGAGCTTTAGAAACCCTAATAGAGCAATTTGGAAGCCCTATGAGCCTTCTTCACCAAGGTAGGCTCCCTCTATTGCCTTGGGACAGCAACTTCGTGGCCAAATACAGAAGAAACTATTATCTAAGCTATAGGAAAGAAAAGGAGAACAAGAATTTTCGAATTATGAGTTGGGAAGGGGTATACATGGCTATATATAGAAAGAGGTGAAGCATGAGGAGTCTTAAGGGACTTTCCATGTGTCTTTAGCCTAGAGATTGATGGGCATGCAAGAGGATAGCTCATAGAGGCTTCATCCATATCCAAAGTCGGTTCTAAGGGCCCATAGATTATTTTATGCCATCCCCACCGTTTTGAAAGAAAGAAATAACCTCATTGGTTGATAGCTTTTAAGGATAAGCATCTTTATAAAGAGGGTAATCCCTATAATGCCCTTGGAAAGAAATACCATCAAACCAAGGTGAAACTAGGTTCTTCAATGGTTTCAAATATCTTTAATGGTAAGGTAATATCTAAGGATTAAAATTCAGGTGATAATTTGCAAAGAAAACCTCCCAATTGGGTAAATTGCAGAAAAGTCCAGAATGTGCATATAATTGCATAACTTGCACAAACAACATCCAAATCAAACCAAATTTGAAACTTAGCCTAATATTATGTTTTCAAATCATATCAAAAAGTTAGATTAAGGTTTATAGAACTTAATTATGGTAATTAAGCTTTTACTGAGGTATTTGTGCATAAACCCTTATATTGGTACAATTAGTGAATAAATGTTCACTAAACCACTATAAATTCCACTAATTAAACATAAATGACATAAAGGATAGAAATGAGAGGGAAACTTGGGAAAAAGGTTTACATGGATATTACATCTAAGAGTCATTATGTTACATCACTCCACCCCTTTAAAAGGATTTCTTCCTCGAAATCTCAAGCAAAAAGAGAAGGGTGAGTACGTAACATTTCATCTCTCAACTCCCAAGTGGTTTCTTCTAGACCATGATATTTCCACAAAACTTTTACCAGCTCAATCTCTTTGTTCTTCAGCTGCTTTACTCGGGAGTCAAGAATCTTCACAGGTAGCTCTTCATAGGTCAGATTCTCATGTATCTCCAAAGGCTCAAAGGTAAGCACATGAGATGAGTCCTTGACATACTTCTTCAGTACAGAGACATGGAACACATTATGAATCTTATCATAGGAAGGAGGTAAGGCTAAGAGGTATGCAAAGTCTCCAACCTTATCTAAGATTTCAAATGGTCCAACATAGCAGGGACTCAACTTGCCTTTAACTTTAGATCTAGCAATAGAACGGATAGGCTTGATCTTCAGAAATGCATAGTCACCCACTAGGAAGTTAACATCGGACCTCTTCTTGTCAGAATACATCTTCTGTCGGTCTTGAGAATCTTTCATGCATTTCTTTATCAACTGCACCCTTTCTATCATCATTTGCATGTCATCGGTCTTCACTAGAGAACGTTCACCGACATCATCCCAATGCAAAGGTGAACGACATGGTCTACCATAGAGAGCTTCAAAAGGTGGCATAACAATACTAGCTTGGTAGCTATTATTGTAAGCAAACTCAGCTAATGGCAGATACCGATCCCATGCACCACCCCAATTCATCACACAAGCACGAAGCAAGTCCTCCAGAATCTGAACTGTTCTCTCAGATTGACCATCAGTCTGTGGGTGGTAAGCAGTACTGAAACACAAGTCAATACCCATCTCCTCCTGAATCTGACCCCATAAACGAGAAGTAAACTTTGGGTCACGATCAGAAACTATTACCTCAGGTACTCCATGCAGGCGTACGATCCACTCAACGTACAACTGAGCCATATCTGCAACTTTGTAATTGGTTTTAAAAGGCAAGAAATGAGTAGATTTTGTAAGCCGGTCAATAACTACCCAAACAACATCATAACCTTTCTTGGACTTGGGGAAACCAGTAACGAAGTCTATTGTGATTTTCTCCCACTTCCATTCTGGAATTTCAAGAGGGTGAAGAAGACCACCAGGTCGTTGATGTTCGATCTTGACTTGCTGACATGTCAAGCACTTCGCGACGAATAGAGCTATATCATTCTTCATGTTCTTCCACCAGAAGCTTCGTTGTAAGTCCTTATACATCTTTGTTGTGCCAGGATGAATAGTGTACTTGGACCCATGAGCTTCACTCAGAACTTTCTGTCTCAACTCACCAACATTAGGAATCCACAACCTTTGTTTGAAGCGGATAACACCATCCACTCCGACAGAGAAGTCAGATTGCGGTTTCTCAATTAAAGCTTTCATCTCCTCAAGCTCAGAACTCTCCAACTGTGCAGCCATGACTTCTGAGATCCAGGTTGGTGTAATGGACAAGATGGCCATATGAACACACAACTTGTCTTCATCCACTAATTTAACAGGCTGAGGTCCCCATCTAGCCACATGTTCAAGGTTTTCCCATACTGAACATCTCAAAGCAGCACAAACAACATCCTTCTTGCGACTTAAAGCATCAGCTACGACATTCACTGTACCAGGATGATAGGTAATGGTGAAGTCGTAATATTTAAGATATTCCATCCACCTACGTTGTCGCAAGTTCATATCCTTCTGAGTCAACAGATATCTCAGACTCTTGTGATCAGAAAAGACTTCAAACTTTTCACCATAGAGATAGTGTCGCCAGATCTTCAAAGCATGAACTATGGCAGCAAGCTCCAAATCATGTGTAGGCCAATTAGCTTCATTAGGTTTCAACTGTCGAGAAGCATAGGTGATCACCTTTCCATCTTGCATCAAAACACACCCTAAGCCTTGTCTGGATGCATTGGTGTAGATGACATAGGGTATGCCCTCAACAGGCAAGGCAAGCACGGGAGCAGAAGTCAGGCTCTTCTTTAGCTTCTAAAAATTGTTCTCACATTCTGGTGTCCAAGAGAACTTGACCTCCTTTTGCGTCAGCTTGGTTAAAGGCAAGGCCAACTCAGAGAAGTTCTTGATAAACTTTCGATAGTAACCTGCTAAGCCAAGGAAACTACGGATCTCTGAGGGATTCTTTGGAGCTTTCCACTTGGTCACAGCTTCTACCTTTGCAGGATCAACAGCTATATGTCCGGCAGAAATCACATGACCCAGAAACATCACTTCCTTTATCCAGAACTCACACTTTGAGAATTTTGCATAGATTTGATTTTCTCGTAGTGTGTTGAGTACAATCCGCAGATGCTCACGATGTTGTTCTAACGTCTCAGAATAAACCAAAACGTCATCGATAAACACCACCACAAACTTGTCAAGGTATGGGCGGAACAATCGGTTCATCAAGTCCATGAAGGCAGCAGGGGCATTTGTCAATCCGAAAGGCATGACCATGAATTCATAATGCCCATAGCGAGTTCTGAATGCTGTCTTCGGTACATCATTATCCTTCACACGCATATGGTAGTAGCCACTTCGTAGATCCATCTTAGAGAACACAGTGGCTGACTTTAGTTGGTCGAACAAGTCATCGATGCTAGGCAAAGGATAACGATTCTTTCCCGTCACTTGGTTAAGCATGCGGTAGTCGATACACATCCGCATCGAACCATCCTTCTTCTTTACGAACAGGACAGGGGCTCCCCAAGGTGAAACACTAGGGCGGATGAAGCCCATATTGATAAGCTCTTCTAGCTGCTTCTTCAGCTCGGCAAGCTCGACAGGGGCCAAGCGGTAAGGCGGCTTCGACATTGGTGAAGTTCCAGGTACAAGCTCGATGGAGAACTCCACCTCCCGAGTTGGTGGCAAACTGGGTAACTCCTCGGGAAAGACGTCTGGGAAGTCCTTCACCACATCTATGTGGTCGAGAGAAGGAGGTGTAGCCTCGAGGACTATAGAGGCTAAGAAAGCTCTACACCCTTGCGAGACTAGCTTTTCAGCTTTGATGGCGGAAATAACAAATTGCCGATCTTCTCGCTTCCTACCCTTGACACACAATCTTCCCTCAATAGGATGTGACAAACTAACCTTTGATTCTTCACAAAACAAAATAGCTTTGTACCTCTTCAACCAATCCATTCCCAGGATGACATCAAAGGCGGTCATGTGGAGCAAGATGAAATCTGAGGGAAACATTATACCAGATATACAAAGGTCCATGGTTGGAGTTTGGAGATATGAAGAGCATATCTTACCACTAGGGGTTTTTACATCTAATATATGATCCATATACTCAGACTCTATTTCTAACATAGAAGCAAGCTGACATGATATGAAGGTATTGGATGAGCCAGAATCAAATAGTGCCTTTATAGGATGCATATTAAGATGCAAGGTACCTTCAATAACTTCATTATCTTCACCTGCTTCCTCAGCATTGAGAGCAAACGCTCTCCCATTTCTCCTCTCCGTTGGTGGTCGCCTCGGGTTCTGGTTGTTGTTGTTGTTATTCCGCAAAGGTGGATTCTGCCTTGGCTGTTGCGGTTGCTGGGCATTATTCTGTCCTTGCTGGAAACGGGGGCAGTGTGGTCGGATATGCCCAACTTGGCCACACTCATGGCAGGTCAGAGGAGGTCCGTTGTCTCTACAAGCAGGTGCATTGTTGGCAGGACATCTCCCTGGAGGATGGTGACGAGAGCACCTATTGCACCAATCACATCCGCGATTCTCATTTTGGGTAGGGTTCTTCCTCTTATTGTTGCTATATCCATTACTGTGTCCATAGGATTGGAATCCTGGGTAGGACTCGATGGCCAGGGCCTTATCCACCATCTACTGGAAGGTGAGTGGAAGTTGTGGAACAAGACTTTGACCCACTTGGTAGTTTAGGCCCTCCAAGAACAATGTTGCCCTTCTCTCGGCTCCAAGGTCGGTAGCATAGCGTTCCAGGAGTAGGAACCTTTGGATGTAGTCAGCCACACTCATGCCTCCCTGCCTAAGGCTGTAGAACTCGGCTTCCTTCTTCCTCAAGAAGGCAGGACAGATATACTTCTCCCTAAAGAGCTTCAGGAACTGGTCCCACTCCATGGTAGAGGTGTCTCGAGTGCGGGCGACACCATTCCACCAGACACGTGCCGGTCCGTCCAACACATACGTCGCGAACCGAACTTTTTGGTGAGGAGGGCATGCCATACCCTCGAAGGTCCGATCCAAAGCCAACACCCAGTCATCTGCTTTATCCACCATGTTGTGTTCACTTTCACCTTTGAAGTAGGGTGGCTGCATCTTTATGAAGTCAGTGAGGGTGAACTCCCTCAGCTTGTTGGCATCGGAAGCCACTGTGTGGAGTTGCCCCATCAAGGTGGAGAGAACCTGGCGTAGCATTGCCAGCTCTTGCTCCAGTGTGAAGGAGGCGGTGCCTGGAGTAGCAGGGTTGACCACACTATGGCCGATAGGAGTAACATGAGTGTTTTCCACATTGGAGTCATTAGGGTTTGACTCCTTTCCCTTGATCCCACTGTCGAACAAGTCACCTATCCTGAAAGGTAGGGTTAATATGTTAAGTTCCCAGGAGTATTTGAATCATAGATGAAAAAGAATAGAAGCATAGACGAGAAAAGAATATCTAGAATGCTATTGCCTAAAAGCATACTATTTTGGGCAATTCGTATCAGCTCAGGCCAGGCCGGTATCATATGGGCACGGGAGTCCTCGTAAACCAAGCTAGTGGTGCGGAGGAAAATATTGCCAGCCCCCGAAACCCTGATCCATTCTAGACACCTTTGCTTCAACTTCATGTCCTAATAGTTGCCTAAAGGCTCTAATACCATGCTGTAAAGAGGCGAGATCACCTCCTTACTAAAATTTAAAGGAAGTACAAAACATCCATCTTTTTAGAAAGATAAAAGATATTGAGGGATGCATGTATAATATTCAAAGTAAATAAGCATGCACCATATACATTACAAAATGTCAATAGCAGCAGAAATAAAAGAACTAAGCCTATTACATGGATTTCATTGTTCATTACATGATTGTTCTCAAATGATAAAGATAATAGAAAAGGGTCTAGCTATAGAAACCTAGACATCCTTTCAGATAGCTTGAGATCTACTCCTGAGATGAATTCCTTCAAACTTGTTCTTCTCCTTGCTCAGCACCAGCACCTGGGTGGTTGGGAAAGCACCCAGCAAAAGGGGAAAGAAAACAAGGTATGTGTCACAAAACTAATCTAGGATATCAAGATAAGTACAACAAAAAAAACAGACTATGGTTCATCATATAATGAAGATAACAAGAGTATGAGGCTATATTCAAAAGAAACTTGCCATTAACAATTATACCAAAAAGGATTTGCATGTAAGATAATTATGTCTACCTAACTAAGTAGGGTTGAGGCACCTACCGGACCTCTAACCTTAGGTGAGGGGAGAATAAGACATTCCCAGCCACCTACAATATTATGGGGAGAATAAGGCATTCCCCAGGGCGATTATTTACATGCCCTCTGTGGGTGGTTGTACATAAGTACCGCTACTTTAAATTAAATAGAACATAAATCCACATGCTAGAATAGTAGTCATGGCAAGAGTAGTCACAATATTCAATAAGCATGGCAGTGGGGTATAAGACCCAAACAAGAAGAAATTAAAATCTAATTTGAGGCATAAACAACATTAGGATTCAAGAATAGGATATTTAGGGTTTATTTAAGCCTCATTAGGAAAATATAGGGTTGGCTGCAATTATCCCAACATAGTGTGTAAGGAATGCACATACCTCTCTTACCGATATCAATTACTAACTTTCACCACTTTAATTGAGTCCAAGTTCCACTTTGCCTATTTTCAACGTATTAACATGTATTAGAGTACATAGTGCACATTAATATATAGAAACCCTATTTTTAGAGATTTTTAGAAAAATTAGGATTTAGACTCTTAAAACATCACCAATAAACTTATTAGGTTTTCCTAATCAGGAAAACATATATTTATGTTAATTTTGGAGTTATGATGATCAAGATGTAATTTTTATGGATTTTATGCATTAAATTTGTTTTACAAAAATCACCCTTCATCAAACCATAAAATAAGACCTTGAAAATATTTTTATTGGATAGATGTCGTTCTCCTAATTCCAAAACATATTTTATTTTCAAATTTGGATAAGCGGTTTAGAAGATACGAAATTTTCAATATTGACCAATCAGAAATTGCCACATCATCAAACCGATTGAGATAATTGAAGAGAGAGGGAGAGGGAGAAAACACCATTCGACTAAGATCAGGTTTTAAGTTGCATAGGTAACCAAACTAGAGCTTCTAGAGAAGGTAAAACAGCAAGAAATCAAAACTTTAGAAGAGAATGGTAAAAAGAGATGGAAATCGTCGATTTTCAACATAAAAGCATGAGTTTTAAGCATGTACTAAGAAATATATGAGAAGGGTGTTAACCAAACTTGCCTCTAGGAAGGTAAACAGAAAGGATTCCGAGATTAGAAGGCTTGGTTGCTCCAATACAAGCTTCTTTCTTGAGCAAAGATCACCTTCTTCACTTTAGAGGTGCAAACCCTAGCAAAAGAGCATAGAGATGAGGTGTTTTAGGGTTCTAGGTGGGGTTTTACCATGTATGGTCATGGTTCTGACCTAGAAGAAGGTGAAAGGAAGACTATCAGTATGAAAATAGGGAAGGAATGGAGAAAAATACTAGTTTTGGTCGAATTTACCAAGGAGGAGCTTTAGAAACCCTAATAGAGCAATTTGGAAGCCCTATGAGCCTTCTTCACCAAGGTAGGCTCCCTCTATTGCCTTGGGGTAGAAACTTCATGGCCAAATACAGAAGAAACTATTATCTAAGCTATAGGAAAGAAAAGGAGAGCAAGAATTTTCGAATTATGAGTTGGGAAGGGGTATACATGGCTATATATAGAAAGAGGTGAAGCATGAGGAGTCTTAAGGGACTTTCCATGTGTCTTTAGCCTAGGGATTGATGGGCATGCAAGAGGATAGATCATAGAGGCTTCATCCATATACAAAGTCGGTTCTAAGGGCCCATAGATTATTTTAGGCCATCCCCACCGTTTTGCAAGAAAGAAATAACCTCATTGGTTGATAGCTTTTAAGGATAAGCATCTTTATAAAGAGGGTAATCCATATAATGCCCTTGGAAGGAAATACCATCAAACCAAGGTGAAACTAGGTTCTCCAATGGTTTCAAATATCGTTAATGGTAAGGTAATATCTAAGGATTAAAATTCAGGTGATAATTTGCAAAGAAAACCTCCCAATTGGGTAAATTGCATAAAAGTCCAGAATGTGCATATAATTGCATAACTTGCACAAACAACATCCAAATCAAACCAAATTTGAAACTTAGCCTAATATTATGTTTTCAAATCATATCAAAAAGTTAGATTAAGGTTTATAGAACTTAATTATGGTAATTAAGCTTTTACTGAGGTATTTGTGCATAAACCCTTATATTGGTACAATTAGTGAATAAATGTTCACTAAACCACTATAAATTCCACTAATTAAACATAAATGACATAAAGGATAGAAATGAGAGGGAAACTTGGGAAAAAGGTTTACATGGATATTACATCTAAGATTCATTATGTTACAATAAGGGTTACCATAATGTGCTGTTTGGGTATGTTTTGAGACATGGGTATTGACTGTAAGTGATGTATATGGGATTTGTCTCTCCTATCAAAATTGATATCCTAGCCACTTGATAAGCAAGACAGAGAAATGCATGGCCATACTCATGTGAATCAATATGTGATATATGAGCTCACATGCATATCAGATAGTCTTCTCTAGTTTAAGGAACATGGATTGAATATTAAGAATATGATGATTCCATGCCTCGGGTTCAATCTAGATATCACTGACAAAGGAACTATATGATCACAATAACACTGATCACAAATATCACTGACAAAGGAACTATACGATCACAATAACACTGATCACAAATGTAGGTTGAATTTGTTCTACAACTTTCCAATAGCTTGGATAGCAATCATGTGTTGCTAGACTCTACTCATTGTTTATGATATCGTAATTTAGTTATGGACATTCATTGCCAATGTAATTTGGGACCTATAGGGTCATACAAATAGGATGCACCTGGAATAGGAGTTTACCCATTAATAAGGTTTAACTTGGTTACCAAGTGTTTACATGATCAACTTAAGCAATATTGGCCTACGGAAAAGTCCATTCAACCAACTAGAAAGTCCATTTAACCGACTGGAGGATCAATGAGATTGGATCAAGGATTGATGTCGATGCCATGTTGTGAATTGATCGTCGCATTGAAATCCAATATGTTAGCAAAAAGGAAAACATTCCAATCAATCGACTAGATAATACAGTCGACTAACTAGGGTGCTAGTTGAGTGACTAGTTATTCACAGCGGCTAAAAATTCATGAAATTCTTCTTCTAGTGTCCCTAGGTTTGTGGAACCCAAAACCAACAACTCATATATAAAGGGGGGTGGCCAAGGATTTTAGAAAAGGTCTCCTAATCTAAATGTTGTGGTAACATGAAAGCCAGAGGCATCTATCCTATAAAAGGGAGAGATAGCCAAAGGAGAGGAAGTCAATGCTAGCACATTGACAACATGAAGGACAACTCCTTTCTGTCAGTTCTGGTAGAATGATAGGAGTTCCCGGTAGTCTGCATGGACTATGCAAAGGCATGGAGGGGACTGTCACAACACTAGGAGGACGTTGTCAACTACCATACATGGTGCTAGACCAGGAGGCTACCACCGACTACCACTCAGGTGCTGCTTGAGAAAGAAGAACACCACTATAATGATATTTGTTGTACTTACTCTAGGACCAGGTATATACCAGACAATCTTTATTCCCATTGATAGTTATTGACACGATCCACTAATTTATGGGGAATATGTAAGACATTTTTAATTCCATTATAATCTCTATTGTATTGGATTTTAGGTAAGGCTTGACAAGGTGATCTTAATGAGATTAAGTTCCTAGAAGCATATGGATGCAATATGACATGGAGTTGTGCATATAATCTATCCAATAATTGCATGAGATACAATTGGAAAATGTTGCCTTCCTTAATAATTGGTAATGGGCCCGGAGTTGTCCAGGTAATAACTCAATTATTTTGGATCTTTGGTTCACAAGAAGGTTGTACGCTACAATCTTCTAAATTGATCATGAGACTATCAATTTTAAATAAAATAGTGGGAGCGATAAATAATTAAAGGCCTAATTAATATTGTCAAAACTATCTTTTAATCAAATCAGATCAACATGGTTTTTACAAAATGCAAATATCTTCTCTATAAACAAATGGTAAACAACTACATGTTTTCTATACAATCAACCCTTGAGAAGGACAAGTTGAATGGAAATAAAGTCCATTACAAGTTTAGGACATTGAGAATCATTTTCACACAAGAGAAGAAGCTCTATTTCCTAGAGACACCAGGGCCAGATGAACACACTCCCAATGTCCCTAAGGCTGACAGGGATGCTTACCAGAAACACAATGAAAATGCCGTAGATGTCAAATGTTTTCTGCCATACTCAATGAACTATGAGTTGCATAGGCAACATGAGAAGATGGATGTTCTTGAGATGGTGACTCATCTTAAGGACATGTACCAACATTAGGAAAGACAAGAGAGGTATGATGTCTCACATGCATTGTTCAAGTGCAATATAGCTGAAGGAGATCCAGTAGGGCCCCATGTGCTCAAGTTGATTGGGTATGTGAAGAACCTTGCAAGACAGGGATTTCCCTCGGGACAAGATTTGGCCACAGTTGTGGTTCTACAATCATTGCCTGAATCAGACAACCAATTTGTCATGAGCTACAACATGAACAATTTTTCTAAGATATTGTCATAATTGCTTGTCATGTTGACAACTGTTGAAGCACAAATGAAGAAGTACAAGCCCAAATTTGTGATGATGATTAGCAGAGAAAAAGGGAATTCCAAGGGAAAAGTCAAGGATAAGAAGAGTTCTAAAGGTGGCTAGAAACCCATGTCTTCTGCACTCAAACCAAAGGGATGAATAAAGAAGGCAATTGTCACCACTATCACTAGGCTGGACACTAGAAAAGGAATTACCCTCTTTACTTAGAAGAACTGACGAAGAAGAAGTAGGGGGATAGAGATATCCACTTTAGGTATATACTTTATTGAGATAAATATGTCTACTTATTAATATTAGATACTAGATACTGGATGTGGATCTCACATATGTACAAATATGCAGGATCTAAAAAGAATTAAGCCTTTAAGAAAGGTCGAGGATGAACTACACATTGTAAATGGAGCAAGAGTTGCTTCCACTATAGTTAGAACCTATCATTTATCTCTTCCCAGTGGGCTTGTAATAGAATTAGAGAACTACTATTTTGTACCTACCATTAATAGAAACATCATTTTTGTATCTTGTATGGATAAGAATGGATTCAAATTTCACATAAAGAATGATCAATGTTCTATTTTTGAAAATGATAATCTTTTATGGAAGTGACCCAATGTCCTATGGTCTTTTCTTATTAGATCTAGATACACATTTTTATAACATAAATACCAAAAGGTTAAAACTCTCATACAAAACATACCTTTGGCATTGTCGTATAGGGCACATTATTGAGAAACACATTTCTAGACTCCATAAAGATGGTTATCTAGACTTATTTGACCTCGAATCAATGGAGACATGCAAATCTTATTTACTGGGAAAGATGTCAAAGACTCCTTTCACTGGACATAGTGATAGAGTGAGTAAGCTGTTGGGACTCATACATACTGATGTATGTGATTCATTTAGAACATGTTCTTAGGGTAGTTTCCAGTACTTCATTACCTTTCTTGATGACTTCAGTAGGTATGGCTATGTGTACTTGATGATAAGAAACCCTTGAAAAGATCCAAGGATTTAATGAATGAAGTACATAACCAATTTGATAAAAGTATTGAAGAACTTCATTCTGATCGAAATGGAGAATAATGAATCCAAGAGTTTGAGGACCTTCTATGAGACTGTGGTATCATATCACAATGGACTCCACCTTCCACACCATAGAATTATGGTGTATCACAAAGAAGGAACCATATATTAGTAGATATGATGTGGTCAACAATGAGTTTTTCTATTTGTCCAAATTCCTTCTAGGGATATCCTCTAGAAACCGCAACATTCACACTTACCATCTAAATCAGTTCAAAAGACACCATATGTGATATGGCATGGGAAGCGTCCCAATGTGTCTTTTATGAAGATTTGGGGATGTGAAGCTTATGTGAGAAAGTTGTTTCCCAAAAATCTTGGACCCAAATCAGATAAATGTTATTTTTCTAGATATCATAGGGAAACCAAATCCTACTACTTTTATATTCCATCTAACAACAAAGTGTTTGTTATCTGGGATGCTATATCCTAGAAAAGGAATATATTTCCAAAGGAATCAGTGGGAGGAAAGTAGAACCCAAAGAGGTTCAAAATCAACAAGAAAACATTGAACCTGTAGAGGTCCAAAAGAAATATGAAGAGTCACAAATTATTTTGGAATCTCAAGTTCCTCATGTAACACATGAACCTCACAGATATAGTAGGACATGCCTTGAGCCTGAAAGATTTGGTTATCCTATGACTCAAGAAGGCAATGAGTTGGTCATTCATGATGAGCCAACAACTTACCTAGAAGCTATTAAGGGGCCAGGATCTAAGAAGTGGCTTGAGATCATGAGATCTGATATGGAACTTGGTGGATCCACCTGAAGGGGTAAAACCCATAAGGTGCAAGTGGGTCTTTGAAAATAAGACTGACATGGATGGTTATGTACAAACCTATAAAGGCCGATTGGTTGCAAAGGTTTTCAAACAAGTTCAAGGTGTTGACTATGATGATACCTTTTCTCTAGTTGTCCATTAGGATCATGCTTGCTAATGCAGCTTCTTATG
The DNA here is from genome assembly GCA_963693085.1 of Alisma plantago-aquatica. Lineage (NCBI taxonomy): Eukaryota > Viridiplantae > Streptophyta > Magnoliopsida > Alismatales > Alismataceae > Alisma > Alisma plantago-aquatica. The sequence goes on from OY856413.1 coordinate 430,490,012, forward strand.
ACCATGAGATCTAGAAGATGAATGTTAAAAGCACATTCCTAGATGAGAATCTCATTAAGGATGTGTACATGGTAGAAATTAAGGGTTATATAAATACAAAGGAAGCCAATAATTTTGTAAGCTACAAAGATCAACCTATGGATTAAAACAAGCATCTCAGAGGTAGAATCTCCAATTTGACAAAATAATCAAAGAGTTTGGCTTTAGTCAAAATGAAGATGAATCATATGCTTTCAAGACTGTTAGTGGGAGCATGAATGTATTCCTCATATTGTATGTATTTGACATAATATTTATGGGGAGCGAAATTCCTACCTTACAAAAGGTAAAAAGCTAGATGAGAAACACATTCTTTATGAAGGACTTCGGTGAAACATCCTTTATCTTAGGAATTAAGATCTATAGAGATAGATCTAGAAGGCTTCTTGGATTAAGCCAGAGCACATACATTGAAAAAGTGCAAAAAAGGTTTAGAATGGAGAACTCCAAGAGAGGAATCATACCCATGTATCTTGGTGTTAGTATCTCTAGAGCTCAATGTCATGGGTGGGAGCACATGAGTAAGATTTTGTATGCATATGCAATTGGATCTATCATGCACACAGTGTTATGTACTCATCCAGATATCTCGTATGCCTTGAGCATGATGAGTAGATATTAGTCAGATCCTACTGAAGATCACTGGACTATCATGAAGAACATCCTTAAGTAGTTGAGAAGAATGAAGGATCCATTTCTTATTTACAGTGGTGATGAAGAGTTGGTGGCAAAAGGTTACACTGATGCAAGCTTCCAAATTGACAAAGATGACTTTTGATCGCAATCTAGATTTTTTTTTCCTAAATAATGGAGTTGTAATCTAGAAGAGTTCCAAGAAAGATACAATTGTTGATTCTACAATAGAGGTCGAGTACATTATTGCATCCAATGCAGCAAAGGAAGTCATTTGGATTAAGAAGTTTGTCACTAAACTTGGGGTGGTTCTAAGTATTAGTGATGTAGTAGAGTTGTGTTGTGACAACAATGGATCTATTGCACAAGCCAAGGAACCCAGATCACATCAATGTTCCAAGAACATACAATAACAGTTCCATCTCATATAAGAGATCATACAGTGAGGAGATGTGAAGATTTGTAGAGTAACAACTGAAAGCAATGTTGTTGATCCCTTAAATAAAGCACTTTCATAGGAGAAGCATGGATTTCATGTTAGATCACTTGGGGTTAAATTCATGGGTGATTCACTCTTATGTAAAAGTGGGTATATGTTGGTTTGTATGCCAAGTGATCTAGTCATACAATGATTTTAATGAGGCATCATGTAATAGATTTGCTTAATGGTAAAGGCAATCTTTCATATGTTTTTTTGTTCAATTATGAGATGATGGTATAACATGATAGGTGTCTAAAAGAATGATATTACTCGATGACAAATGTCTTAGGTACAGGACCTGCATCATATCTATGATATGAGTATATACATTCTTATTATGTCCCTAGTCAGATATTATTGTGGAAATGATATAGAAAACAATAACACATAAGACTAGAATGTGTGTTGACTGACGGAAGAATCTCATTTTTCATGATATGTGATATCAAGCCAAACATATAGGTATTTTTTTAGATAACAATGTATCAAGAAGACCCACCTTAAGAGTGATACATGGAAAGCATTGAATGATAGTCATAATCACCTCTCATAATGATAGTGGTGATTATGGTTCTGAGACCTGAAGTTACTACACTCATCACAGGTCATGTAATGTACTTTGAATACATCCTACAAACCCTGGATAAGGTTTACCGGTTGGGTGATGTTCAGGTATGCTGTGACACATGGGGATTGCCTATGAGTGATTGAGATGGGATTTGTCCCTCCTACCATAGATGATATTATGTCCACTTGATAAGAGAGACTAAAAAACATATTGCCATCTCATGTGAATCAATATGTGACATGTAAGCTAACATGAATCTCAGACTGACTGTGCTAATACAAATAACATAGATTGAATTAAGAGGATGTTGATTCCATGCCTTGAGTTCAATCTGGATATCATTCATGGAGGAACTATACAATCACGATAACATTAATCACATATGTAGGTTGAAATTGTTCTCCAACTTTCCAATTACTTGGATAGAAATGATGTGTTGCTAGATACTGTTCCTTGTTTGATATGTCATAATCTAGTTATGGACATTCACTGCCAACATAATTTGGGACCTACAAGGTCAAACACATAAGATTCACCTAGAAGAGGAGTTTACTCATGAATAAGGTTTAACTTAGTTAATAAGTGTTTAGGTACTCAACTTAAACAATATTGACTGACAATTGGCTGACTAGAGTATCCAGTTGACTGATTGGGAATGTGAGTTGACTGACTGGAGTATCCAATCAACCAAATAAAAAGTCTTGTCAACTGACTGGATGATCAGCAAGACTGGATCAAGGATTGATGCATACATCATGTTGTGCATTAATTGTCACATTGAAAGCCAATATGCTTGCAAATAGGAAAACATTCCAGTCGACCAACTGGGCTTCCATTCAACTAACTAGGAACCCAGTTGAGAGACTGGTGAATCACATCAACCAAAAATTCATGAAATTTGTCTCCCCGTGTCCTGAGGTTTGTGGAAACCCTAACCCATCAACTCCTATGTAAAGGGAGGGTGACCAAGGCTCTCAGAAAAGTCTCCTAATCTCAACATTGTGGTTATATGAGAGACAGAGGCATCTTACTCCTAAAAAGGGAGAGATAAACAAAGAGAAGATAGTTGACACTAGCACATTGACGACACAAGGGACAACTCCTTCCCATCAATTCTAGTAGAATGACAGGTGTTCTCAGTGGTCCACATGGACTATGTAGAGGTGTGGAGGTCGTTCCCACCATGCTAGGGAAATGTCACCAACCGCCATCTATGGTGCTACACCAAGAGGCCACCGTCGACAACCGCTCAAGTGCTTCTTAAGAAAGAAGCACATTGATGTAAGGATAGTTTATGGGCTTGCTCCAAGACCAGGTATATACCTTGAACCTTAATTCTTGTAAATAGTTAGCAATGCGATCCACATTTTTATGGGGAATATTGCAAGAAATTATTGTTTCCTCTGCAATTAGTGTATCCTTATTTCCCTACAATAACATAAATTATATAATGTGGAGAGAACTAATTCTACTATAACAAAAAAACCTTTGTACAAATATCTACTTTGATAGTTCTTCAGATATTGTAGCCTTTAAGCCTCAATTTTTGCCAAACAACCCACACAATTGTAAACCTACTATTAAGAAGGTCATCTATAAGAATATCATTTATCTCCACAGTCAGCAATGCATCCACACATCTAGACTTTCTAGTGAGTAACATTGTGATTGTGGAAAGCCTCTTGTTATCTATTTACTACATGTTGTGTATTGCAAAATTTCCTTTGATACTATGTTGACAAAGTCTTTTAGCCCCACCACTGGTAGTTTATCCCTAACCAAATCCACACTATGGTCCCTATACACTTCATATCTACTAATGGAACTATTTCCATAGAAGCATCCTCTTTTATTCTTAGATAAATCATTTCATTATCCTTTATATTTCAAACCTTGTGGCATGTACTCTTCTCTGTCCATGGAGAAACATATATATTTTAACTCATTGTTATTGTAGATAGATACACTAAACTAGCTAAACTCTACTTACCACCTAGGACCATCTTTTGATGTCTACAATGCCTCCATGAGTTTCCATCAGTAGGTTGTTGTCTCTTGGTTATCATTTAAGAATTATGTCAACCATAAATTTCTACCATAGACTCTAATGCAACAACTTTAAGCCATGAGGGCCTACTGTAATGAAACTAGGCCATCCCCAAATATTTGTATATGCCCTCATGTACTATAACCAAATTAAGGATCTAGATTCAGGCGTCAGTTCTTCTTCCTATATTGCAAGTTCTATACCACCTCAAGTTCATAAAATATAAAAAATGGTAATTTGACAGCAATGCAATGTTCTCAACAAATCTCCATATTGGTGTTGCCTCAAGGCTTCATTCTAACTGTAGATCTTCTACCATTTATCCCACTCCTGATGCTTAATTCTAATAGTAGATCTCCATATTCGTCTCACTGATGCTCACCTCTCTCCCTTTTGTGTATCAAGGATGATCTCAAGGCACAACATCATCAATTAATGATAGAATAAAATAAAATCAAGTTCTGGAGAATATCACTTCTTTTACCTCCCCATTGATGTTAAATAGGTACCTTATGGACACTCTATCCTAATAACAAAAATTGATATTTAATTCTACTAGTTTTATGGTTTCAATTTCAAGCCCTTGTTATATAAATAGTTTTTCACTTTTTTAATTTTTGAACATGCATTATCAATAATGTACAATTTCAAAATAGAGAACGAGATAACTAATAATTCAATACACACTTGACATAGAAACCTCAAACCCTAGTAACATATAAAAGTTGTATTATATCACTAGAATAGGGTGTATAGAAGACATTTAAAATGAATGGGAGGTAAACAAAGTCATTTTCACTACAATTGAGAGTTTGGTTCCCTAGACCATTGATGTATGATGTTCTTAGGGGTCGTCTTTATGTAACAAATAGGAGAGAAGTTAATGTTGATTGGGATGTAGGCGTAGGATAAAGGACATATGATCTCTACTTAGGATGGAGCCTCAGAGAAACACCAATCACTCAATTAGCCAAGAATGTGTGCACCACCACAAATTTATAATTTTTTGGAATTCACAAATTTGAGGTGGTGCAGTGCCACAAAATGGAAAGGAGAATGGATACCCAAATCTAAATACTTAATTTTCTAGATTAAACAACATGAGCATGTGGATCACTGCTTGGAAAATATTGGGTTTTAGATCAATGGTCCTTCATGTCTTGAGGATTCTACATCAAAAACTGCTATAGAAACTACTAGTTAGCCCATCTCTGAGATGATGACCATGAGACAACAACCTACTAATGGAAACCCATGGATACATCATATACCTTGGTGGTTGGGTGATGAATGCATATTCATCCTAGTTTTAGCTGCATATTAGTCTAATTTAGCATTCACATAGCTTAGTTTTCATAAGAATATCTTTGTTTCGATCTATTTAGGTTTTTATGTTAATTTGTAGGAATTTGATACTTTTCTTAACTCTCTATGTAGATGTTGAAATTTATCACTCTACACTTTTCCTAGTCCCACTGAAGGATTTTGAGCACTTTTAGAAGGCATATTGATACACAAAAATTGTGTCCAAGACTAAATTCAACTTGTCAACCGACATGCCAATCAACATCAAAATCTACCAGGAATCAAGAGGTCAACAACATTGTCAACCTCCCTGTTCGACACTTTAGTTGATACTCAATACTCGACAGCTTTGTCGATCCACTAGATCGACATTGACAAGGCCAACATTTAGACTCATCTATGATCAAGGTCGACAACTTTGTTGACCCCCTGCTCAACATCATCATCAACCAAGCAACTGACAAGAAATCAAGTCATCGACATAACGTCGTTGACACTCTCATCGATAGCCATAATGCCAGTCAAACTTCAACTGACAATCTTATTGACCCACAAGGTCGACAGTCCCGTCGAACTCCAAGAACCGATGATAGAAGTCCAAGCATCAGCATCTATTGATCGACGGTCCTATCAACAGATGGACCCATCGATCGACACTGATGGAAAGTGGTCAACACCGATAGGGAACATAAGAGGTTGACAGTCTCAACCCTATAAATAGGCCCCCAATGCATTCATACAACTCATCTTAGATTTTTAGAGACAGAAATGCCAAAATATTGTCGCTAAGATCAGGGCAAGGATGATACCTATCAACCAAGCTCATTCTATCGACCTAGCTTGGTGAGACCTATCAACCTCAAGCACAGATATACAGATCCTTTTCTTCTATGACTCTAAATCCATCGATCCCCCTCCTTAGACGATTGATCTCTTCCTCAAGCTGCCTTCCATCCACCTACTTCTATTGCAAGTCAGGGTTAATACCTGAAGGAGAAAGAAGAAAGGAAGTCTTTTGTTGCACACCATGTCGATTCGCTTCTGCCACCATCATGACTATGATGGCGTAATCCTCCTCTTCTTGTGATATTAATCTCACCATGTCGAGGGAGTAGTCTTTTCATTGGGGTGTGGGATCTAGCCCCACTACCCATTTCTTGCAATTCCATTCATATTCCAATTCTTGTATGAACTCATTTAATTCATAGCCAATAATTTATCACATGTCTTGTGGATTGATCACCCGCTTTACGTGATTTATTATAATATTTTACCGTGAGAAATTCAACATTTAAGATTTGAATATCGATTAGCTTTGGTTGACACCCTGACAAGAACTTTCGATGGAAAGTCTCTGGAGCAGTGGATAGAGGATCTGTAAGTAATGAGACATCAAGCTTACGAGGATATCTACTCATGCAAGTTTCTAACACTAAAAGGGGAAACTTGCACAACTCTAATTATATCTTCATACATGTTTGGATTTGAAAGATTACACAGATTTGAGTAGTGGCGGTGAAACCCAATTTCACCCTAGTGTTTCCATCCGTTGATAACTAGAACCTTAATCTAGCTATTTTCTTTCTTGCAATCTTAGATTAATCAACCCAATCTCAACCTTTGTGATAAATACTAGTTCTTGATAGGCTACTTTGATTAGTTAGTTCTTAAAAATGTTGGCCCTTGAGATTCTATCCTTAACTATATTGCGATAAGATCTGTCATCTTGCGGGTGGGACTATTGCACTTTGGTTTTGGTAAACTCTAGGATTTATATTCCTAGAAATTTTGAAGTGTGATGATATTCCATGTATTTGGGCCTAGGTGGTAATATGGGCTAAGAAAGTTCAAGTTTGTTTCCACCAATTCCTTCAGGAAGCTACATTAAGTGCCCACGAACAAGTCAATAATTACTAGTTTCAAAATAATCAAGGGAGTGAACATTGTAAGACCCCCGACCTTGATTTTTGGTAGAACATGCTTTTTATCATAATAAAGTTCTTAAAACCTTAATATAACTCTTTTAGGTGATTTTATATCATGTGACAAGCTTATTTTTCAAGTCTGGTCCCATTTGGACATTGTTTGTACAAGTTATTCTATATATGCTTATTTGAGGCTTTTATGCAATTTACCAATATCTAAGGTTTTTCTTGAATTTTTTCACATGATTTTTGTTCTCCACTTGTTTTATTATCATTCTTGTGTTGTTTATGGCTTGGGGAACCTAAATGCACCTTGGTTTGATGGTGACATCTATCTAGGGTGAGTTAGGGTTTTTCTCTCATGGCTGAGCTACATTGGAGGCTCACAACCGATGGTCCTCCTAGATGGGGGACATATCATGGTTCCCCTTGGGTTTAGATAACTTATGGTAGTCTCTTAGCATGTGGGGGTTGATTTTTCCCTCTCTTGAGCTCCTTGGATTGATGTCCTACCTTAAGAAGGTTCACAAATGATGCTTTCTACCCTTGTGACCTAGGGTTTCAACAAATGATGGTCACCATGTGTTGAAACTCGATGAATGCCCTAGGAGGTCATCATATGATGGCCTAGTAGACTCCCAAAACTATTGGATCTACTTCTTTGCATGGACGTGACCCTTTAGGCCATTGACACATGGGAAACCTAGTAGCACAGCTTAACCTTCTCTCCCCTTGCATTCATAGCTTTATATACCTTCCCTCTTACATGCAAATGATCCCTTTGGACCACATTTCTCTTTATTTTTGTCTACAGCTCATCCCCCCTTGGCTAGGTGTCTAAGAAGCTGCCCAAGGTAGAAGAAGGTGGTCAATCTTCTTGCATGTGTGGCTAGGGTTCAGATCTAACCTCCTTCTGAGCTTATGGAGTTTCCTTTGCTTGTTCTTGAGCTAAGAAAGTAAGTTATACCCTCTTTACCTTAGTTTTCTTTGCTTTCCTACCTCCTTATCTCTTATTCATGGTCATTGCCATGATTCTCCTTGGTAGAGCATGTGCTAGAGCAAAAATAACATCTCTTTCTAGCTCCTTTGACCTAGGGTTTGCTTCCTTTCATGGAGAAGGAGCTCGCTTTCCTGAGAGAAATGCTTAATCTACATTTATACCTATTTTTCTTGAGATACCTTTCTATTTGGAGCTTCTTCTTCTCAGAGGCAAGTTATATAACTTCCTCAATGTTTATTTCTTACTTACAGCTTGCATGTGCTAGACCTTGCTCTAAAAATGAAGTTCTAAGTAGGAAGGTAGTATCTTGCCTAGGGTACGAGCCTAGGTGATAGTTATTGGATGGTTTATATTCTTGGATGTACCTTAAATCTTGTGTAAAACTTTCCCTTGGTAGAGGATGCCTTAGACCTTGCTTTCATGGAAAATGATGGTCCTTGATATCTCTCAAACAATGGGTTTTTCTTACGGTTTTGGGGTTGTTTTCTCACTTGTTTTTGATGGTGTGCTATTTCCTAGAAACAATGGCTTTTTCTTGGTGTTTTTGGTTTCCCTCCCTATGCCAATTGATGGTCATGACTTAAATTCTATTTTGGAATCTTTTGTGCTCAAGAAACGATGGTCCTAGTGCTCTTGTTGAGGTTTCAATTGATGATTTCTTTCCTTTCACCAAATGATGATTTCACTTGGGTTTTTGACTCATTTCACCACCTATTGATGACAATTGATGCCTCACTAGGTCCAACACTCAATGGCCCCATTGATCCATCAATCAATGGATGTTATGACTTTAAGATTTGATGGTCTCTCTGACCTATGATCATCAACCAATGGTGGTACTGGTTCAACACTCAATGGTGTTAAATAATGGAGGGGATGACTTCATGATCCAATGGTAGTCATGTGCCCCACAACTAATGGTGACCTTGGACACCACAACTAATGGTGGACCTAGGTGTCACAACCGATGGTGTCCTTTGAGTCAGTAAATAATGGTGATTCTTATGTCTCCAATCAATGGTGCTCTTTGAATTATTAAATGATGGCTTGACTAGGTTAAGTTGATGGCTCATCTAGGTCACAACTTGATGGTTTCTATAAATGATTTGTTCAAGGTGTTTGCTTGTGTTACAACTGATGATTTTACTTATTCAACATTCGATGTTTTAGGATAATGCTCATGGTATGATGGTTAGGTTTTGATGAAGTAGAATCGACGGTGTTATGGCATTAACCTCATACCTATGCCCTCATATGAATTTAAACAAATAGTCATCTTAACGAGATGACATGTAATTGCAAATTTAACTCATCTTGTCACACTGAACCCTAATATAATAAAGTGATGGCGGTTGATCATACATAATCTACCTTGTTGAATCTAACCTTGATGTAATCCAACAATGGTGATTGGTCATACTAAGCTCTCTTGTATGACTAATGTGGTGATGGAGTACCGTTTCAAAGTTGTTGTAACCCTAATGTGTTGTTATATGAACATCATAGCTCTTTAATGCAAGGTCATGCTAAACATGTGTATCACAAGTATGATGACGCCTTGTTGAACCTTTGGTAAGGCATGGAAAGATAATTTTCTTCTTGCAGGTGATTATGATGTGATCATAATAATGACCCTTGGGTATGGTTGAGCCCTAATGGAGGTGTAACCCTCTTGCTTATGTGACTAGAATTAGTATAATGTGGTTATCTTACAAGATTTATACGTCATAAATTTTATATATGTCAGAGTTGTTACACAACTATGCTGGTTAGAAATAAATTAGGGCTTGCATTTCCACTTGTTTGGTGCAGCCTTATTCACCTAATTGGCATAACTAATCAAGTGAAACCCTAATCATGTAGTTGCTCTGTGCCATAGACCCATTCCAATGTCAGGACTTGATGGATGGTGAAATGAGTATTCCTAAGGAAAACTCAAAGCACATATTATTGCGTATGCGAGGTGCAAGTGAATTTGTGTCCTTGTCATCTTGATCCCTGGTATATGGAGGATGGCTACAGTCATGCCTCAGTGTGACAATGTCTATGGTCATATCTTGGAGGTTTATATATATGATATTTTGTGGACAATGACGATTGTACCTCGGTGGCAAGGTTTCGTATAACCTGGTGCCTAGTGCCGTGACCTATATACCAAGGCAGGCTAGGTGTTTTGCTGTTTGACCTTATGTGTCACTACAGTAGACTCATACTGACCAGGGGCGAAGAAGATCTAAGGAATCTGAATCTCCTAGATCTTTTATAGAACTGATTAGTAGTGGCCAGTTGTGATTGAGTGGTATACCTCAATTCCTCAGGGAACTAATAAAAGACATAATATAGCCGTATAATGTATTTCTTTAGGATTAAACACACTTTATATTGGATGTTAAACCCTTGCCTTGTTCTTATGTTGTTTAGTATGTGATATATTTACATGTTCTTCATATTCCTTCTTGTCATATATGTTTCCATGATCATCTGATTACTTTTCATAATCTACCTAGCCCGTTGAAATAAGTTTAGTATGCTTATACTAGTGAACTTTCTTATTTAGATGAATGTGCTCATCCTATTTAATAATGATACATGTTGTAATGATAACTATTTTTTAGAGTTACATCTCTCGTAGGGACATGGGTCTCACCTCGTGGGTCACCACATTTTTTTAGGTGGTCGTCGATAGTGTGGTCAGGATTGTCTTGTTGAGGGAGATAAGTTTGGAGATCAATAGACACAGAAGGTTGGATAGTTGTAGTTGTTGGTTGTAGAGTCCTAAATTTTTCCCTATACTCTCAAGTCTGGGCATGGGATGTGTTTTTTAGATTATTTGTATAATAACACATGGTTTTTTTGCAATATGTCTATGGTTGCATTTGTGGCATGTATATGTGGAGCGATATCTCTTTTATAAATAGGTTGTGGTGAGGCCTTGGATACATATGTAAATACCTGAGATAGTATGTGATCTAGTGGAGGGGTTGGACCTTTATGTAAATGTTTTAGAACATGTTTATGATGTTTATTCGGTTTAAATTATTCCTCTTTTCTGGCTATGAGTTAGATTAGCAGTTGATCGCACACTTTGTTTTGAGTAATATCATTTAGTGTGGAAGGGCTTCACATGATAGGTTGGTATCAGAGCTTTAGGTGTGATGAGTCTACATGGACATGACTTATGTTTGCATCTATTCTTATGTTGTCCCACATATCTGATCGTATCTTATGCTTATATAGATATGTCTGGAGGACATGAAGAACATGATGAGAGTAGTTTCGTCACACTAGGAGGTGGTTCTAGGAGGAAGACGCACGATGGGAGAGTGCCTGAGATGGGGCCAGAGCATCCACCAATGCCTTACTTCGATTGAGCAACCATTTCCAACCCAACATTCCAGCCCATGTTTGGACAGCCAAAGGCCACGATTAGTTACTTAGCGGACAAGGTGCATGTACCTCAAACTAGGGTTGATGCCACTAATGTGGAACCCTAGGGTTCTGGGAAGAGATTTGAGAGGCTAAGATGTGTGGGGGAGATCAAGTATGTGGGTACAATGGACCTGATAGACGCTGACATGTAGTTGACAGAGCTGGAAAAAGCATTCAAGATCCTCAATATCCCAAAAGAGGACAAGGTGAAGTATGTTGTGTATCTGTTGAAGGGAAGTGATATCCATTGGTGGGCCATAAAATAGGAGAAGCGACCAATAGTGGTGATCAGTTGGGAGGAGTTTTGGTGGGATTTTTGTGAGCCGATACTTCCCAGAGGCATATCTAAATGAGAAGATCTCACAGTTTGAGAAGATCAGTCAGGTATCAATGTCCATAAATGAGTACGAGGCAAAGTTCATGGAACTCTTGAGGTTCTATCCTCACATGGTGGAGACAAATAAGGAGAGAATCCAGAGGTTTGAGAAGGGCTTGAGCATGGAGTTGACTACAAAAATGTCAACTTTGGAGAATAGGGAGAGGTTTTCTACCTTTGTAGAGTCTGTGAGGATGGTAGAACAGTATGCTATAGAGAAGTGTGAAGCTAATGCTAAGAAGAGGGAAGCTCAATTCTAGGGGCAACGTCTGGTGGCCTTAAGAAGCTAAGGTTTTCTTCAGCTCAGTCATAGCAGAGGTTGAGTTTTACCGAGCTGAGATCACATGTGCTGTCATAGTGGTCCCTAAGTAAGGGTAGAGGCCATAGATTCCCACCAGCTGGAGCATGCAGTTCTGTGTTAGTGTTAGTGTTAGTGATAGGACCATCTAGGCCATGGTACAAGGCTAAGACCTATTATAGGTATGAACAGACTAGGCATACAAGGTTGTTTTTCCCTATGAGGGATGAGAAAAGTGACATAACAACCAAGGAAGAGTCAGTGGGGTTCTTAGTAGCAACACTTTACCAGTGGGGTGGTAGAGGACATGGGCAGGTGTTGTAGGTAGGATCCTATGGGTAGGCTAGTAGAGGATGTGGATGACAATAGGAGACCACTCGATTCTATGCTATGAGTCAGCCAGAGGGATTGGTCAATCTTAAGGTCATGATAGGTTGGATGGAACTTTTTCATTATGATTTGTCTGCTTCTTCTATCATATCTATTTTGGTTGACCCATGTATGATGCACTCTTTTACCACCAGAGAGGTGATAAGTAGTTGTTATCTACCTATTTGTCATAGATATGATAGCCTTCTACATGAAATTCTATTTTTGGTTCCATGGAGTTGTGGGAGGTGTGTCTATCATACATTCTTTCTTTCTTGGGACATAACATTCAGGTGGATTTTATGCCACTTGACATGCATGATTCAATGTGAACCTAGGGATGGATCCCTTGGATAAATACGAGGTTGTTTTGTACTATAGTTCCAAGGTGGTGACGTTTTGTGATGGAGATGTTTTGTCGATCTTCCAAGGAGATAGGAAGATTCCTCCTACGTGCTTGGTGTCAGCTATGATAGTAGAGAGGCTAATGAGACAGGGGTGGGAGGCTTTCTTGGAGCATGTGGTGGATACTAAGAGGAGGAGTCCTAGAATCTAGGAGGTTCCTATTGTGTGAGAGTTTGAGGATGTTTTTCTGGAGGAGTTTCCCAATGTTCCCCCTCCTAGAGAGATTGATTATGAGATTAGTCTTGTTCCTGAAACACAACCCATAGCACAAGCCCTTATAGGATGGCACCGAAAGAGATGCATGAGTTGAAGAAATAGTTGTAGGAGCTGCTAGATAAAGGTTTCATTAGATTGAGAACTTCCCCATGGGGTTCTCCTATGTTGTTAATGAAGAAGAAGGATGGATCTATGAGGTAGTGTATAAACTACACACAGTTGAACAAGGTTGCTATAAAGAACAAGTACCCAATGCTAAGGATAAATGATCTGTTTGACCAGTTGAGAGGTGCTACAACGTTCTCCAAGATATATCCAAGGTTAGGTTATCACCGGTTGATGATCAAGGAAGATGACATACCCAAGTCTACTTTTAGTACTAGGTATGGTCACTGTGAGTTTGTAGTTATGTCGTTTGGGTTGACCAATGCGCCAACAACTTTCATGGATCCGATGAACATGGTGTTCAGGTCGTACCTTGATAAGTTCATGGTGGTGTTTATCGTTGACATATTGATATACTCCATGGATAGTCGGCAACATGATCAACATCTACACTAGGTGTTGACGTCGTTGAGGCAACATAAGTTGTATGCTAAGTTAGCAAGTGCAAGTTGTGGTAGATAGAGGTGTATTTTCTGGGTCATGTTTTATATATAAGGGTGTTTGTGTAGACCCTAAGAAGGTTGAGTTAGTGCTAGAGTGGGAATAGCTCAAGACACCGATGGAGGTCTGAAGTTTCCTAGGCTTGGTAGGCTACTATAGGAGGTTCATAAAGAACTTGAGTTCCATAGCATTATCCCTAAAAAAGCTAACAAAGAAGGGTGTCCCTTTTGTCTGGTATGACAAGTGTTAGTTTTTATTCCAACTATTGCAGGAGAAGTTGACCAGTGCTCTAGTGTTAGTGTTGCCAGTGTAAGGGAAATGATACATCGTCTTCTGTGATGCTTTGAAGAATGGCTTGGGATGCGTACTAATGTATGACAAGAACATGGTTTCCTTTACTTCGTGACAACTTAAGAAACATGAGGAGAACTACCTGAAGCATGATCTGGAACTTGCAACTGTGGCCCATGACTTGATGATTTGGAGGCATTATCTATATGGAGAGAAGTATCAGATCCTCACTGGCCATAAGTACCTTCAATATATCTTCTCAAAGCAAGAGTTGAACATGCAGGAGAGGATATGGATGGAGTTGATCAAGGATTATGATTTCACGATATACTACCATACAAGAAAGGTGAATGTGGTGGTTGATTTGTTGAGTAGGAATTCATCTTCATCATCATCTATTAATAAGGCACAATTACATGCTTTGATGTGTCACAATAGGAACATGTTGGTGTCTCTTTGTCAGGTCAATGTATAGTTGGAGGTCTCTCTCGTGGCAGGCTTGTTGGCACAGTTGTAGGTGAAGACTGCCTTGATGCAACATATCAGAGATGTGCAACAAGATGATACCGTGATACATAACATCAGGGTAGAGTTTGGCAACAAGAAGTATGATGGCTTCCTTGAGACAGAGGATGGGACAATTTGTTTTTACAATCGGGTAATGGTTCTAGATGTTGATGGCTGGAGGAAGATGGTTCTTCAGGAGGCTCACTCCTCGATGTATCCAATGGATCCTGGCAGTACCAAGATGTACCATAATATGAAGGATATGTATTGGTGGCCAGGTCTAAAGCTTGATGTGGTAGAGTTCATGGCTAGATGTCCAATTTGTCAGCAAGTCAAGGCAGAGCATGAGAAGCATGTAGGAAGGCTACAACATTTTCTAATACCACATTGGAAGTGGGATCATATCACCATGGACTTTTTGGTTAACCTTCCTAGGACATCTAAAGGTCATGATTCCATATGGGAGATAGTTGATGAGTTGACCAAGCCAGCTCACTTCCTTCTAGTCAAGATGATGTATACAATAGAGAAGTTGGAACATATATATGTTGATAAGATTTTTAGTCTGCATGGTATTCTAGTTACCATAGTATCTGACAGAGGTCTATAGTTCACCAGTCATTTTTGGAAACGATTGCATAAAATGCTGGGAAAATAGTTGAGATTTAGTTTAGCTTTCCACCCATAAATAGATGGTCAGTCTGAGAGGACCATTTAGATGTTGGAAGATCTTTTGAGGGCATGTGTTTGTAGTTTCTTAGAAGTTGGTATGTGCACCTAATCTTGGTAGAGTTTGCCTACAACAACAATTATCAGAGGAGTATAGACATGAAACCCAATGAGGCCTTGTATGGGAGGTATTTTTCATCACTTTTGTGTTGGTATGAGATAGGTGAGTATCAACTTTTGGGTCCTGATCTAGTGTAGTAGACTATAGAGAAGACTAAGGTGATACAACATTAGTTGAAAGAAGCCCAAGATAGATAGAAGTCTTATGTTCATAACCATCACAGACCACTTCAATTCCAAGTGGGAGATAGAGTGTACCTCAAGTTTCCCCTTGGAAAGGTGTGCTGAGGTTTGGTAAGAAGGTTTAGTTGGCTCCTAGGTATATGGGACCTACCTATCGTGGAACGCCCAAAACAAGCATATAAATAGCATAACTTGCACAAACAATGTCCAAACTAGACCAAACTTCAAACTTAAGCTTGTCACAAGATATAAAAGTACCTCAAAGAGTTATATTTAGGTTTTAAGCACTTAATTATAATAATCAAGTATGTTACACCAAAAAGCAAGGACAGGGGTCTTACAACCATAAACCCTTAATAAGGATTTCACCCCCAAAATCCTATGCAAAAAGAGATGGGTACTTCCAATGCATCTCATCTTATAACTCTCATGTCGCTTCTTCCACACCGCGGTGATGCCAAAAAACCCTCACTAAGTCTATATCCTTCTTCTTCAAAATTTTCACCCTCCTATCTAAGATCAACATAGGGCCCTCCTCATAAGCAACATCCTCCTCCAACTCAACCTCCACTAGATGTAACACCTTCTCTGTATATGGATGACACTTCCTCAGTATGGAAATATGGAAGATATGGTGCAACCTGTGCAACTTTCATTGGAACTCAATCTTATATGCCACCTTCCCGACACAATTTCCCATATCTGAGATTTTTCTTGCAATTTTTCACATTGTTTTTGTTATTCACATGTTTTCGTATCATGCTTAAGTTAGTTGTGGCTTCAGGCACCTAGATGAACCTTGTTTTGATGGTGGCATCTATCTAGGGTGAGTTAGGGTTTTGCTCCGATGGATGAGCTACCTTGGAAGATCACAACTGATGGTCCTCCTAGATGGGTGACATCTGATGGTTCCCCTTGGGTGTAGGGAATAGATGGTGGTATCTTAGTGTGTGGTGGTCGATGGTTCCCTCTCTTGAGCTTCTTGGATAGATGTCCTACCTTTAGAAGGTGCACAAATAATGGTTTCCATCCTTTTGACCTACAACTTCAACAAACGATGATCACCATTGTTGAAAATCATTGGACACCCTAGAAGGTCATCATCTGATAGAATAGCATACTCCCACAATTGATGGATATGCTGCTTTGCATGTACATGACCCTTTAGGCTATGGACACATGGCATACCTAGTAGGACACCTTAACCTTCTCTTCCCTTACATCCATAGCTTTATATACCTTCCATCTTGCATGCAAACGATCCCTTTGGAACCCCTTTCTCTTATTTGCTATCTAGATCTCATCCCTCCTTGTCTAGGTGGAGAATAAGGTCCCCAAGGTAGAAGAAGGTTGTCAATCTCCCTTCATGTGTGGCTAGGGTTTATATCTAACCTCCATTTGAGCTTGTGGAGTTTCCTTTACTAGTTCTTGACCTAAGAAAGTAAGTTCTCCCCTCTTTTCCTTCATTTTCTTTGCTTCCCTACATTCTTCTCTATTCTTCTTGGTTGTGGCCATGGTGTTACTTTGTGGAGCATGTGCAAAATCTTAAAGAACATCTCTTTCCTGCTCCTTTGACCTAGGGTTTGCTTCCTTTCTTGGAGAAGGAGTTAGCTTGACCGAGAGAAGTGCTTAAGCTAGGGTTTCTTCCTCTTCATCCTATGCTACCTTGCTATTTGGAGCTTCTTCTTCTTCTTCCTAGAGGTGAGTTATATAACTTTCTCCATGTTTCGTTCTTACTTATAGCTTGCATGTTCTAGACCTTGCTCTTAAAATGAAGTTCAAAGTAGGAAAGTAGTATCTTTCCTAGGGTATGAACGTAGGTGCTAGTTCTTGTATGGTTTATCTTCTTAGATGTACCTTAAACCTTGTGAACAAATTTCCCTTGGTATAGGATGCCTTAGGCGTTTCTTGCATGGTAAACTATGGTCCTTGATATCTCTCAAACAATGGGTTCTTCTAAAGGTTTTGGGATGTT
Source organism: Alisma plantago-aquatica (assembly GCA_963693085.1). Classification (NCBI taxonomy): domain Eukaryota; kingdom Viridiplantae; phylum Streptophyta; class Magnoliopsida; order Alismatales; family Alismataceae; genus Alisma; species Alisma plantago-aquatica. The sequence continues at coordinate 430,507,454 of OY856413.1, forward strand.
TTCTCCCTTGTTTTTGCAAACCAATGGTGTGGCATACAACTCACGAAAACATGATTAACTAATGCGGAAGCGTTCATCAAGCAGCGGATTAGCGAAAATCACTAAAAATTTAAAACTTTTTGCAAAGAGATCCACACACAGTAAATCTTTTTCTTCAAGAGCCAAAGTATAACACATTTACTTTTTGGATCAAAGGTACATATCATGCATCATCTCTTTCTGAGAATTACAAGCATCAGCTGACCTGTTAAGATAAACACAGGTGGTATAAAATCTCGAGACACTGATCCAAAATCTCAAAAGCACTAACTACTACTCCGAGGACCTGAGAGTACAGAGACGACACATAGGACTCTATATACAACTATACATGTCATGGCAGCCAATGTCCCCACCTGAGACTTCACTGTTGTCCCTGCTGCTATTGCTGTTCTTCACCTACTGAAGTATTCCTGTCTCCTCGTCTGCGTCCACCTAAAAATGTGATTCCCACGGGGGTGAGACAATTATAAAAATTGCCCCAGTGAGAGTTATAACTCTCCGCCAGAAACATTATTATTGCATCTTAAGAAGATAAATATGAACATGGTAATCATATTTATTTGACAATAGATATTTTAATATCTAACAGATTAGAACATTATTCTATATCAGAAGCATTGCAACTATAACTTGATAGAATCAACATGTCACTTATTCTTTAATGATTATGAAGAATATGTATAACATCTATTCAAACTACAGAATCATTACCACTGCATTAACTCTTTTCAGGCTTAGATCATATATCTAAAGCATGGCATTATCATTGTGGAGTCATGGCCTGTAGCCATACTCTTTTCATAAAGTATTGGGATCTTAATCCCTCATTTCAACATTGGGAATTCTCATCCCTTCACAATTTCAATACCATAACCATGAAATCCTTGGTATTCAAACCCTTAGCCCATCACCTGAGCATTGTTATCACTTTCTCAGGTAACTAACACCTTTAGGTCATCTGATCAAGGTAAATATGATACTTGCTACACAAGCATCCATCATGGCACTTGAGGCCCATTAACTCTCTTGCCACCTCTTACCAGGAACAAGGTATATTATGGCACACAAGGCCCAATAAACAAATTCAAACAAATAACACATCATAGCCCATACCTGGCTATGCTCATCATCTCATGATACCTGCATGGTTAGCACATATGATAGCAGTACATTAATTATCTATCAATACCATGCAAAACAAATGTATTATTTTAAGAGTATCACCCTTATTCCTTTATCAGGATTAGGGTTTTCCATCACATATCTCATGTATCCTTCATCCAATTATATTGGAATTATAACACATCAAGGTATATGACCATATTAGGTCACTATCTTTCATCTCCAAGTCCATTATGGAGCACCACGGCCGTGCAAAGAAAGTCACCACGACCGTGCTACCTTGCACGGTCGTGCAAAGTGAATCCACCACGATCGTGCTACCTTGCACGGTCGTGCAAAGGGAAGTTACCACGGCCGTGCTACCTTGCATGGTCGTGCAACAGGAGTTCACCTCAGGAATCATATTCAAGTATGAATTCTATCTTCTCATTAGGGATTAGGGTTTCACATACCATCTCCCTTATTTAGAATAGGGATTGCATACATCATCACCCTTCATTAGGATTTCATATCACATTGCCCATAATTAGGGTTTACTAATTGTTCCCAATTAGAGTTTCTCATGAAATCACCCTCAATTAGGTTTTCACATGGATACACCCTCAACTAGGGTTTCACATGGATACACCCTCAACTAGGGTTTTACATGGATACACCCTCAATTAGGGTTTACATCATGTGTTGGATCCATGCATTTGTTATGCATTATTGATTAGTACCATAAAGGGTATCTCTCACCTAATTACATTAGGTTTCCAAAAAGGTTTGATAAATTAGGCCTTCAATAACATGAGGTATCCAAATAAATTGATCAATGGAACCTTCAATTGCACTAGGTATCCATTTGGATTAGTCAATTGAGTCTTTAATTTCATTGGGTACTCAATTGGATCAATCCATTGTTCCTTTAATTACATTAGGTACTCAATTGGATTAACCAATTGATCCTTCAATTGCATTAGGCATCCAATTGAATTAACCAAATTGATCCACACACAGTTTGAAACCGTTTAAGCAAAAAGCTTTGAAACCACATGGACTTGAAACCGCATGGGTCTCAAACGGTTTGAGACTGTTTGGTCTCAAATGGTCTTGAGACCGTTTGGTCCCAAACGGTCTTGAGACCATTTGTACACAAATGGTCTTGAGACCGTTTGGACCAAACCTCTCAAAACCGCATGAACCAAAAAGTCAATCAAGACTTCAACAACACTCAATTCCAATCAATTGGATCATCAATTCAATCATCACTTGAATCATGAACTCACCCCTCAATTGGGACTTCAATTGGGGTCTGATTTCAATGGGATTAGGGTTTATAATCACCAATTAGAGCTTTGAAGTTGATCATCAATCAAACTACTAATTGTGTTTCAATTGATTGCATTGGACCTTCAACCATTGAATTCATGGAACCAAATATCAATGGGACCTATGCTCATACTTCAATTGAGTTTAATAGGTCAACCTTCAACTGATTTGACCCTCAATTGATTATCAAATAGGGTTTGAATCAATTGAATTAGGGTTTGGAATCGATGATCCTTCAATACTAATCAATGTAAGACTAGTTACTTTGAAACCATTGAACCATCATCCAAATTGGGTATGACCTGACCCCAAACGGTCTTGAGGTCGTTTTTATGACCTCCTAATGGTCTTGAGACCGTTTGTCCATCATATCATCAAAATCCAAGTCAACCAATTAAGGTTTGGATCATTGGATTGATCACCAAATCAGCAATTGATTACACTTTAACTTAGTAACATTGGATCATCAATTGCTTAACCATACTCACCCCTAGACCTCCAAACGGTCTTGGGTGACCTCCAAACGGTCTTGAGACCATTTGTATGATCTCCAAACGGTCTTGAGACCGTTTGGCTCATCCAACCCTTGGATTCTAGTGAAATTCCATCAATGATTGGTCTATCGAGTTGATCAACAAATCAGCACTTAATTGCAATATGATTTGGTACCTTTGGAATTTCAATTGGTCAACTATACTTAACCCCAGACCTCCAAATGGTCTTGGGTGATCCCCAAACGATCTTGAAACCGTTTGGGTGATCCCCAAACGGTTTTGAAACCGTTTGGGCCAATCAACCCAAAACATCATCTCAATCACTTGCAAAATCAGCACTTAGCCGATTAGGGTTCATATCACATCTTTGGATCTTCAAACACATATACATACTTGACCCTAGACCTCCAAATGGTCTTGGGTGACCCCCAAACGGTCTTGATACCGTTTGGGTGATCCCCAAACGGTTTTTAAACCGTTTGGGCTAATCAACCCAAAATCGCAAATCATCTCATTCAAATTGCAGCACTAATTTCAATTAGGGTTTGTCCAATTGATTAGCCTTCAACTCATGATTCCTTGGGAATTAACCCCTCAATTTTGGTGAGTCATTAACCAACATAATTAGGAACAGTAATCTCAAACGGTCAACCCTTGTTCAACGCACTCAAATGGTTTTGAAACCGTTTTCCCAAAAAGGTCAAGTTAATCAGGTTGAAAATCAGCACTTAATCCAATTAGGTTTACCTAATTGATTTGCCTTCAACTCACGATTCCTTTGGAGTTAATCCCTCAAATTTGGAGGGTTATCAACCAAAATAATTATTAACAGTAATACCAAATGGTCAACCCTTGGTCAACCATCTCAAATTGTTTTGAAACCGTTTTCTTCCAAATGGTTTGCAACCAAACAGTTTGGTGAAACCGTTTGGTCCAACCAAACTTTGAAACTGTTTGCCCAAGATATTTGGGGAGGTGTGTGATTATGATGATGTCATCATCATCAAGATCCAAACTCACAAAATCTACTGTGATTTCCATGGAAATTGCATCAATCAACCAAAGTTAATTTCAGAAATGTAGAAATGTTTACCAATTGATAAAGAATTGATTGCAATAATAAGATTAAGGGTTCAAGTTATAAAACCCACCTCCAATTGAGCTCCAAAGCTCCAAGCTGACGCCATAAATGGTGGATGAAGCTATTTCAACTCCCCTTAGGCTCGTCCTTAAGCGTTTGATTGTAAAAGTTGGCTAGGGTTGAAGAGGAGATCGAAATAAGAAGAAATCAATGATTTATTTTCGATTTCCACCATGGAATCAAGGAGAACGAATGTCAAGGGCTTACCAACAGGTAGGGAGTCGTCCTCCTGCTCCTCCCTATCTCCTTGGTCAGTTTTGCAAGCAAGGGAAAGAAAGAAATCCGAAAAAGCCTTTGTTTTGGCTTGGATAGGGCACTTTTATAAGAAAAATTGATGAGAGAGAAAATGCCTTATTAAAATGCATTTAATCCCAAAAATAGTACCACCTCTTCCTCCTTGGTTTGCTTGCATGCAAAGGAAACTCAAAGCCACCAAACTCCCTTCCATTATCTAGGGATTAAGGGAAAAGAAAATAAGCATCTTAATCCATTATAATACTAATATATCTTTTTGAGTGGGAATTCTTTAACTTATAATAAGGTGAGTGGAATTTCACCTCCTTTAGATATTTTTCGTTCCTTATCTTGGAAAAAGAACGTCCATCCTTATTCAAAATCAACCAATAACATTTTGGTTGAAGGCCCTTTAATTAATACATTCATTTTTTTGCCTTAAATTAAATTAGGGTTTCACTTAAGATTAAATCTTGATTATTTTAATATCAAGATTCTCTCTCCTCCAACTTAATTCAAATGAGGGGCCCTTCTCATTTTATTTGTTCTAAAAGATTCCAAAAAACATTAGGGACCTTATTGAAGTGGTAATTTGCATATTGAACCCTAGGTTTTGGGTAAATTGCACATTACACCAAAACTAGGTTTTAATGCACAAGGATTGCTTTACAAGCTTAATCTTGGTACCCAAGCTTGTGAAAACCATAACACTACATCATATTCATTCGTACGATGTCTCAACATCATAGGAACATCTTATCATGCAACATTTGCAATTTAACCCTTCAACTTGGGTAATTTGCACTTTAGTCCAAAATAAGCAAACATTGCTTCAACATTGCTCAATCAGGACCAAAATTGAAACATAAGTTTGTCATGAGCCCTAATTACTTTTCCCATGATAAGATTAAGAATCTACTCAACCTTATTAGGAAAAATATCTAGGGTTAACACATAACCCAGGTCAGGGATGTTACAAATTATCCCCCCCTATAAGGATTGCGTCCTCGAAATCCCAGGAAAAAGGAGGGACAAATTATTCAGTTATCATACTCTCAAGTCTCAACATAAAATCTTAATATCATGGAGATATCATGGATTCTGTAATCCACACAAAGTTCCTTTCATTAATTCAACCTTATCAATGTTTATTGTCTATGCAAAGTATAAACCCCTAACATATGATATCCATATTATTGAAAGGAAGAAGCATAAAAGAGCATACATCTATCATCACCTAAGAATATTCACCAAAAGAGAAACATATATATCTAACAGTGATAATTCATTCAGCAATCCTTTATTCATATCTTTTATTTAGCAAACTCTGTGTAAGTGGGAATGTTCACATAGTTCTTCCTATTAGTTGGGAATGTCACATAGCTTTTCCCTTATAAGTTGGGAATGTCACATAGCTCTTCCCTATTGGTTGGGAATGTCACATAGCTCTTCCCTTTAAGTTGGGGATGTCACATAGCTTTCCTCTATTGGTTGGGAATGTCACATATCTCTTCCCTTTAAGTTGGGGATGTCACATAGCTTTCCCCTATTAGTTGGGAATGTCACATAGCTCTTCCCTTTAAGTTGGGGATGTCACATAGCTTTCCCCTATTGGTTGGGAATGTCACATAGCTCTTCCCTTTAAGTTGGGGATGTCACATAGCTTTCCCCTATTAGTTGGGAATGTCACATAGCTCTTCCCTTTAAGTTGGGGATATCACATAGCTTTCCCCTATTGGTTTCATTATACTCTCTAGATTGTTTCAAAATGACTACTTGATCAGAGTAATCAGAAAGATAACAATCTAAGAGTTCCATACTTGCCTTATCTTCAATAACCATATACCTGGCTAGGGTATACAAGTATTAAGATTAGGTAGTATGCACTTTATTTACTATTATATTCCTCACTTTTCATATCATTATACACAAGATTTTCCATTCTTGAATTTTCTTCAGGTATCACTTCTAAATCTCATGTTTCAACACACAGATAAGGGGGATTATAAAACATTTTAAGAAACACTGAGTAAGATATAAGTTCTCATCTCCCTTGTGTCCTTATAAGACTAGTCAAAGGAATTTCAAAAACAACTACTTTCATATCTTAACACATAGAATAAGAAAATGAAATATCAGAATGACTTTATTTCCTCTGACCTGCCTGGGATGTCTGTCCACATCCTCTATTGTTATTAGGAAACTGCCTCCCTTGTGATCCTTGCTGACTCTGCCCTTGAGGTTGAGTCATTATTGAATTCCCGCCTGGACAATCTTTTACTAGATGTCCCGGTTGTCTGCATTGATAACAGATCCTAGGTATAAAATAGGGTCTGTGAGGTCCAGACACCGATGTTGATGCTATGTTGGAGGCTCTATTTGGAATATTACTACAATCCCTATCCCTACTTGACATCCATTGTGTCCAGGTTTGGAATCTTGATGATGTTGCCGATGCAGAAAATCTCGGCTTCTTAAAACTTTTGGACCTTTGTTTTTGAGTCTGAGTGTACACTTTCTTGCCACTAGTCTGTCATTTCTCAATTTCAGACCTCTCTATCCTCCTTAATGATTCCACAAAGGTGGAAAACCTCTCCCTGTTCTCTAAAGCAGACACAGGAGTGGTCAGTTCAGTGTTCAACCCCTTCTCAAAACGCCGAATTCTTTCCTCATCATTAACTGCCATTTGCAGAAAAAACCACAACAACTCCTTGAACTTAGCTTCATACTCGCTAACGTTCATCTGTCCTTGTTTGATCCTCTCAAATTGAGAAATCTTCTCATCTAGATATGTCTTAGGGAAGTATCTACTGATGAATTCTCGTCGAAATACCTCCCATCCAATTTCTTCACCTGGTCTCTTATCTTCCTCTATCATCCACCAATGACCAGCACTCCCTTTTAGGAGGTACACAACATGTCTTACCTTTTCAACTTCAGGGATATCAAGAATCTTGAAAGCCTTTTCCAGTTCTGTCAGCCACAAATCAGCATCTGCTGGATCAGATGTACCAGCATAATCTATGGCCCCAACCCGGTGAAGTCTCTCAAAAGTCTTGTCGGCTCCATAGCCCTCATGGTGAGCTGATGTCCTAGGTGCAGGTACTTGCATCCTATCTGTCATGTGAGTTATGGAAGCCATAAACTGCCCAAACATGGCTTTGAGAGCTGGGTTCCCCATGTCATCTTGATTGAACTGGGGCTGTTCAGGTACGGGCTCCTCTCGATTATGGTCTCCTACACCTCCCCCTGGTGCAGCAGTGCTGCCCTCCACAACATGTTCTTCATGTGATCCATACATCTTCAAGTTCTTCTCCTCCTATGTGAGAAGAAGATACTATCAGATAAACTGGAAGACACTTAGAAAAGACTCTACAACTTAGTCCTATGTCTCTATAGACTCAGCGAACCTAGAGCTCTGATACCACTTAATTGTGGCATACAACTCGCGAAAACATGATTAACTAATGCGGAAGCGTTCATCAAGCAGTGGATTAGTGAAAATCACTAAAAATTTAAAACTTTTTGCAAAGAGATCCATACATAGTAAATCTTTTTCTTCAAGAGCCAAAGTGTAACACATTTACTTTTTGGATCAAAGGTACATATCATGCATCATCTCTTTCTAAGAATTACAAGCATCAGCTGACCTATTAAGCTAAACACAGGTGGTATAAAATCTTGAGACACTGATCCAAAATCTCGAAAGCACTAACTACTACTCCGAGGACCTGAGAGTACAGAAACGACACATAGGACTCTATATACAACTATACATGTCATGACAGCCAATGTCCCCACCTGAGACTTCACTACTGTCCCTGCTGCTACTGTTGTTCTTCACCTATTGAAGGATTCATGTCTCCTCGTCCGTGTCCACCTAAAAATGTGGTTCCCACGGGGATGAGACAATTATAAAAATTGCCCCAGCGAGAGTTATAACTCTCCGCCAGAAACATTATTATTGCATCTTAAGAAGATAAATATGAACAGGGTAATCATATTTATTTGACAGTAGATATTTTAATGTCTAACAGATTAGAACATTATTCTATATCAGAAGCATTGCAACTATAACTTGATAGAATCAACATGTCACTTATTCTTTAATGATTATGAAGAACATGTATAACGTCTATTCAAACTACAGAATCATTACCACTGCATTAACTCTTTTCAGGCTTAGATCATATATCTAAAGCCTGGCATTATCATTGTGGAGTCATGGCCTGTAGCCATACTCTTTTCATAAAGTATTGGGATCTTAATCCCTCATTTCAACACTGGGATTTCTCATCCCTTCACAATTTCAATACCATAACCATGAAATCATGGGTATTCAAACCCTTAGCTCATCACCTGAGCATTGTTATCACTTTCTCAGGTAACTAACACCTTTAGGTCATCTGATCAAGGTAAATATGATACTTGCTACACAAGCATCCATCATGGCACTTGAGGCCCATTAACTCTCTTGCCACCTCTTACCAGGCACAAGGTATATTATGGCACACAAGGCCCAATAAACAAATTCAAACAAATAACACATCATAGCCCATACTTGGCTATGCTCATCATCTCATGATACCTGCATGGTTAGCACATATGATAGCAGTACATTAATTATCTATCAATACCATGCAAAACAAATGTATCATTATTTTAAGAGTATCACCCCTATTCCTTTATCAGGATTAGGGTTTTCCATCACATATCTCATGTATCCTTCATCCAATTATATTGGACTTATAACACATCAAGGTATATGACCATATTAGGTCACTATCAATCATCTCCAAGTCCATCATGGAGCACCACGGCCGTGCAGCTAGGAACGACCGTGCAAAGAAAGTCACCACGGACGTGCTACCTTGCACGGTCATGCAAAGTGAATCCACCACGGCCGTGCTACCTTGCACGGTCATGCAAAGGGAAGTTACCACGGTCATGCTACCTTGCATGGTCGTGCAATAGGAGTTCACCTCAGGAATCATATTCAAGTATAAATTCTATCTTCTCATTAGGGATTAGGGTTTCACATACCATCTCCCTTCTTTAGAATAGGGATTGCATATAGCATCACCCTTCATTAGGATTTTATATCACATTGCCCATAATTAGGGTTTACTAATCGTTCCCAATTAGAGTTTCTCATGAAATCACCCTCAATTAGGGTTTCACATGGATACACCATCAACTAGGGTTTCACATGGATACACCCTCAATTAGGGTTTACATCATGTGTTGGATCCATGCATTTGTTATGCATTATTGATTAGTACCATAAAGGGTATCTCTCACCTAATTACATTAGGTTTCCAAAAAGGTTTGATCAATTAGACCTTCAATAACATGAGGTATCCAAATAGATTGATCAATGGAATCTTCAATTGAACTAGGTATCCATTTGGATTAGTCAATTGAGTCTTTAATTTCATTGGGTACTCAATTGGATCAATCCATTGTTCCTTCAATTACATTAGGTACTCAATTGGATTAACCAATTGATCCTTCAATTGCATTAGGCATCCAATTGAATTAACCAAATTGATCCACAAATGGTTTGAAACCGTTTAAGCAAAAAACTTTGAAATGGCATGGGTCTCAAATGGTTTGAGACTGTTTGGTCTCAAATGGTCTTGATACCATTTGGTCCCAAACGGTCTTGAGACCGTTTGGTCCAAACCTCTCAAAACCGCATGAACCAAAAAGTCAATCAAGACTTCAACAACACTCAATTCCAATCAATGGAACTTCAATCAATTGGATCATCAATTCAATCATCAATTGAATCATGAACTCACCCCTCAATTGGGACTTCAATTGGGGTCTGATTTCAATGGGATTAGGGTTTATAATCACCAATTAGAGCTTTGAAGTTGATCATCAATCAAACTACTAATTGTGTTTCAATTGATTGCATTGGACCTTCAACCATTAAATTCATGGAACCAAACATCAATGGGACCTATGATCATACTTCAATTGAGTTTAATAGGTCAACCTTCAACTGATTTGACCCTCAATTGATTATCAAATAGGGTTTGAATCAATTGAATTAGGGTTTGGAATCGATGATCCTTCAATACTAATCAATGTAAGACTAGTTACTTTGAAACCATTGAACCATCATCCAAATTGGGTATGACCTAACCCAAAACGGTCTTGAGGTCGTTCACATGACCTCCAAACGGTCTTGAGACCGTTTGCCCATCATATCATCAAAATCCAAGTCAACCAATTAAGGTTTGGATCATTGGATTGATCACCAAATCAGCAATTGATTACACTTTAACTTAGTAACATTGGATCATCAATTGCTTAACCATACTCACCCCTAGACCTCCAAACGGTCTTGGGTGACCTCCAAACGGTCTTGAGACCGTTTGGCTCATCCAACCCTTGGATTCTAGTGAAATTCCATCAAGTATTGGTCTATCGAGTTGATCAATAAATCAACACTTAATTGCAATATGATTTGGTACCTTTGGAACTTCAATTGGTCAACTATACTTAACCCCAGACCTCCAAACAGTCGTGGGTGATCCCCAAATGGTCTTGAAACCGTTTGGGTGATACCCAAATGGTTTTGAAACCGTTTGGGCCAATCAACCCAAAACATCATCTCAATCACTTGCAAAACCAGCACTTAGCCGATTAGGATTCATACCACATCTTTGGATCTTCAAACACATATCCATACTTGACCCTAGACCTCCAAACGGTCTTGGGTGACCCCCAAGCGGTCTTTAGACCGTTTGGGTGATCCCCAAACGGTTTTGAAACCGTTTGGGCTAATCTACCCAAAATCTCAAATCATCTCATTGAAATTTCAGCACTAATTTCAATTAGGGTTTGCCCAATTGATTAGCATTCAACTCATGATTCCTTGGGAATTAACCCCTTAAATTTTGTGAGTCATTAACCAACATAATTAGGAACAGTACTCTCAATCGGTCAACCCTTGTTCAACGCACTCAAATGGTTTTGAAACCGTTTCGCCAAAAAGGTCAAGTTAATCAGGTTGAAAATCAGCACTTAATCCAATTAGGTTTACCTAATTGATTTGCCTTCAACTCACGATTCGTTTGGAGCTAATCCCTCAAATTTGGAGGGTTATCAACCAACACAATTATGAACAGTAATCCCAAACGGTAAACCCTTGGTCAACCATCTCAAATGGTTTTGAAACCGTTTTCTCCCAAACGGTTTGCAAACCATTTGGTCACCAAATGGTTTGGTGAAACCGTTTGGTCCAACCAAACTTTGAAACTGTTTGCCCAATATATTTGGGGAGGTGTGTACTTATGATGTTGTCATCATCATCAAGCTCCAAACTCACGAAATATACTGTGATTTCCATGGAAATTGCATCAATCAACCAAAGTCAATTTCGAAAATGTAGAAATGTTCACCAATTGATAAAGAATTGATTGCAATAATAAGATTAAGGGTTCAAGTTATAAAACCCGCCTCCAATTGAGCTCCAAAGCTCCAAGCTCACGCCATCAATGGTGGATGAATCTCTGCAACTCCCCTTAGGCTCGTCCTTATGCTTTTGATTGTAAAAGTTGGCTAGGGTTGAAGAGGAGATCGAAATAAGAAGAAATCAATGATTTATTTTTGTTTTCCACCATGGAATCAAGGAGAACAAAGGTCAAGGGCTTACCAACAGGTATGGAGTCGTCCTCCTGCTCCTCCCTAGCTCCTTGGTCGGTTTTACAAGCAAGGGAAAGAAAGAAATCCGAAAAAGCCTTTGTTTTGGCTTGGAAAGGGCACTTTTATAAGAAAAATTGATGAGAGAGAAAATGCCTTATTAAAATGCATTTAATCCCAAAAGTGGTACCACCTCTTCCTTCTTGGTTTGCTTGCATGCAAAGGAAACTCAAAGCCACCGAACTCCCTTCCATTATCCATGGATTAAGGGAAAAGAAAATAAGCACCTTAATCCATTATAATACTAATATATCTTTTTGAGTGGGAATTCTTTAACTTATAATAAGGTGAGTGGAATTTCACCTCCTTTAGATATTTTTTGTTACTTATCTTGGCAAAAGAACTTCCATCCTTATTTAAAATAAACCAATAACATTTTGGTTGAAGGCCCTTTAATTAATACATTCATTTTTTGCCTTAAATTAAATTAGGGTTTCACTTAAGATTAAATCTTGATTATTTTAATATCAAGATTCTCTCTCCTCCAACTTAATTCAAATGAGGCGCCCTTCTCATTTTATTTGTTCTAAAATATGCCAAGAAACATTAGGGACCTTATTGAAGTGGTAATTTGCATATTGAACCCTAGGTTTTGGGTAAATTGCACATTATACCAAAACTAGGTTTTAATGCACAAGGATTGCTTTACAAGCTTAATCTTGGTGCCCAAGCTTGTGAAAACCATAACACTACATCATATTCATTCGTATGATGTCTCAACATCATAGGAACATCTTATCATGCAACATTTTCAATTTAACCCTTCAACTTGGGTAATTTGCACTTTAGTCCAAAATAAGCAAACATTGCTCAATCAGGACCAAAATTGAAACATAAGTTTCTAATGAGCCCTAATTACTTTTCCCAAGATAAGATTAAGAATCTAATCAACCTTATTAGGCAAAAAATCTAGGGTTAACACATAACCCAGGTCAGGGATGTTACAAATGGTGTACTCTTTGCTAGAAATAATGGATTGTTCTTGGTGGTTTTTCTTTCCATTTCTATGCCAACCGATAGTCATGACTGAAGTTTTGTTTTGGACTCTTTTATCCTAAAGAAATGATGGTCCTAGTGTTCTTGTTGAGGTTTTAAGTGATGGTTTCTTTCCTTTCACCAAGGATGGTTCCACTTGGGGTTTTGACTCATTTCACCACATGTTGATGACAATTGATGCCTCCAATGGGTCCAACACTCGAAGGCCCAACTAGTTCATCAATCAATGTATTTTTGACTCCAAGATTACATAGTCTCTCTGACCTATGATCATCAACCGATGGTGGTACTAGTTCAACACTCGATGGTTTCAACTAATGGAGGTTCTGAATTCATGATTCGATGGTAGTCATGTATCCCACAACTGATTGTGACCCTGGACACCACAACTAATTGTGGACCTAGGTGTGACAACTGATGGTGTCCTTTGAGTCAGCAAACGATGATGCTTCTTATGTCTCCAACTATTTGTGCTCTGTGAATTATCAAACGATGGATTGAATAGGTTAAGTTGATGAATCATCTAGGTTAGAACTCGATGGTTTCTCTAGATGGTTTGTTCAAGGAGTTTGCTTGTGTTATAATGGATGGTTTTACCTATTTAACATCCAATGGTTTTGGGGTAATGCTCGTGGTATGATGGTTTGGTTTTGATGAAGTAGAATTGATGGTGTTATGCTCTTAACATCATGGTCTTACCTTTGCCCTCGTATGAACGTAAACAAAATATTCACCTCAATGAGATGATTTTTAATTCCCAATCTAACTCATCTTGTCACACCAAACCCTAAAATAATAAAGTGGTGGTGGTTGATCATATATTTAATCAACTTTCTTGAACCAAATCCTAATGTAATCCAATGATGATGATTGGTCATAGTTAGATCTCTTGTATGTCTCATGTGGTGATGAAGTACCCTTTCAATGTTGTTGTAATTATAATGTGTTGTTATATGAACATCATAGCTCTTTAATGCAAGGTCATACTAAACATGTGCATCACAAGTATGATGATGGATAGTTGAGACTTTGATAAGGCATGGAAAGATAATGATGTTCTTGTAAGTGATTATGATGTGATGGTCTTAATGACCCTTGGGCATGGTTGATTCCTAATGGAGGTGTAACCCTCTTTCTTATGTGACCAGCATTGGTATGATGTGGTGATTGACAAGATTTATACCTCATATGTTTTATATCTAATGGAATTGTTGCACGACTATGCTTGTTAGAAATAAATTAGGGTTTGTATGTCGACTTGTTTGATGCATCCTTAATTCATCCAATTGACATAACTAATCAAGTGAAATTCTAATCTTGTAGTTACCCGATGCCAAAGATGTATTCTAGTGTTAGGACTTGTTGGATGGTGAAATGAGTATTCCTAAGGGAAACTCAGAGTGAGATGCAAGTGACTGTGTGTCCTTATCATCTTGATCCTAGGTGTATGGAGGATGGCTATGTTCATGACTTAGTGTGAGAATGGTCGATCATATCTCGTAGGTTTATATATATGATATTTTGAGGACAACGATGATCGTACCTCAGTGGAAGGGTTTCATATACCTTGGTGTGTAGCGTTGTGACCTGTATACTAAGGTGGGCTAGGTGTTTTGTAGCTTGCCCTTATGTGTCAGTGTGGTAGACTCATACTAATTAAGGGCAGAGAAGATCTTAGGAATCTAGCTCTCCTAGATCTTTTATGGAACTGATTTTGACTTAGCAATGGTTAGCTGAAATTGAGTGGTATACCTTAATTCCTTAGGGAATTAACAAAAGACGTATAATATCTGTATACTATAGTTGTTTAGGGTTAAAAATGCTTCACATTAGATGTTAAACCCTTGCCTTGTTCTTATACCATTTAGTATGTGATAAACTTGCATGTTCTTCATGTTACTTCTAGTCATATATGCTTCTATGCTCATATGATTAGTTTGCATAATATGCCTAGCCTGTTGAAATAAGTTTATAAGGATTAATCTGCTTAACTTGCTTATTTAGCTATTTGTGCTAATCCTATTTAATTATGATACTACAAAAATAATCGTTGGTTGAGAGTTATATCTCTCACTAGGACATGGGTCTCACCTCATGGGTCACCACATCTTTTTAGGTGGTTGTTGTCTGCATGTTCATGATCGTGTTGTTGGGGAAGAGCAGCTTGGAGATCAGTACACACAGAAGGTTGGACAATTGTAGTTGTTGGTAGTAGAGTCCTAGTTTCATCCTTGTACTCTCATGTTCAGGCATGTGATGTGTCTTGTAGATGATCTGTATAGCGATATGTGGTTTTTGGAAATATGCATATGGTTGTATTTATGGCATGTATATGTGAAACAATATCTCTTTTGTACATAGGTTGTGTCTAAGGCCATTGGATAAAGATGTAAATACTTTAGATAGAATGTGATCTCATGGAGGGGTTGGACCTTAAAGTAAACATTTCAGAAAATGTGTATGATGTTTATCAATTTTAATTGTTTTGCTTTTCTGGCTATGAGTTAAATTAGCACTTGATCCTGCGATTTCTTTTGAGTAATCTCATTTAGTGTGGCAGGGCATCACATACATGTTGCAAAATTTGAATTATAAAGAAAGACATCAGAATGATTCATCATAGAGAAAAAGAGGAGATCATTTTAGAATTAGATCCAATGACAGATATTGTGGTCGGTAGGTGGGATAAACTATTGATCATTTGAGGTTATGGTGGTAGATAAAATACTGATGTTGATGGCGGTGGGGTAGAAGGAACTATCGGGGTGAAAACATCCTGCATACATGATATTCCAATTACTAACAATATTTTGTAGGGATTTAATTAACAAAGGATCAAATATACATGAACTTATACACATCATATTTTTGTACATAAAATGTAGATACTATGCATCATATTAGATATTTGGTTTCAACATTTATCAATTAATTTTAACTAGATAGGCATTCAATCATCTAGATTTTTCTAGAAATACATATATAATTGATGTGTTTATATTTCTATCTATGTGATAGACATAAGAATGCATATGCTTGATCTATAATGGACATTTCAACAAGTCATGAAATATTTCATATGCAAAATTCACGCTATCTATAAGACTAACTACAAAGAAGCATATGGGAATTGTGAAGAAGAATAAGATGATGATAAGTAAGAGAAAATCTGTTAACATGCATATATAAACCTGAGTTTCAAACATCAGAGTGCATGTCTTCTCTGAGTGATCAGTGGTTATGGATTTATTATTATAATGGAAAATAAGTTGAGAAATGATTAACAAAGATAGAAGTACTATTGTTTGTGACTTTATCTTCTTATTCTTCTACACAATTCCAATATTAATTCTTTCTAGTTAGTTTCTTAGCTGGCATGAATGTTTCATAAAAGAGAGTCTAGCATATGCACCCTCCACTCTATTAGGTATCTAGAAATACATTGAATATTATATTATCATATTTGTCTTATCTATGTTTAGATAATCAAGATCCAACACTCATCAATATCCCCATTTATACATGTTTGACAATATTCACCCATTTTGGATTTCATTTCAACTTCTAGGAAACTTATATACCCAGTTCTATATTGTGCAAAAATAAAACAAGTACCAATTAATATATCACATAAACAAGTAAGATAAAAATTGCAAGCACAAATAAGAAAGAAAGAAAATGCAAGCATAAAAAATCAACATTCATGCCTTACTATGCAGTATTACCCATATCCCAATTTGACACAAGTATAGTGAGGCATCCACTCAACAAGAACAAGATAAATGTTAAAGGGGCTGAATAGATGAAACAACTGCAACAACATCAACACTAAAAATGGCAAGGAACAACAAAATGCAATGACATAGATTGTATCAATCGTGGGTGATGATAACAACTGCAATGATGGAAAAACAAAGGAGTTTGGCAGAGAAAACATAAATCATAGTGAAAAACACAAATGATGGTGGTGGAAGTAACAACATGGTTTTTGACAGATGCATCAAGCTATGACAACAAGAAAAGGTGGCATTGACAACTCCCATGGAGGACAACTATGTGGAGGAGAGTAGAAATTAGTGGTGGTGGTGCTAGGACAATGTAAATGAGAGGAGGAGGCACCATTCATTGAAGAGAAAAGTCTCCACCACTAGTGGAGAAATTAAAGACAATTTTCATAATATTGAAAAATGGGTGAAACCTTTCTTATAGGATATTAAGTGCAGATATAATTCCTTTTGTTTAATAGAAATAGGCTTTAGAGTTACTTGATTCTTGAATATTTTTATTAATCAATGATATCATGTCTTCTTATTTTAAATCTGGCACTTTGGGTTACAAAGTCATTTTCCATTCTTAAGTAGTACCAACATTATAGAATAGCAATGCTTATGTTTTTAATCCATAAACCAAGAATGCTACTTCACTTATAAAAATTGACATTTTATTTGTGATGTCAATTTTTATGTAAAAACAACACAGTTGAAATTTGTAACAATGTAACTATGAAGTAAGTCAAAACAATAAAAATAATTGTGAATGTGGCCTATGGAAACTGACACAAACAAAATAAGGGTACTTATATGGATTTCCTGAATGCATCTTGGACAAAGTATCATGTCTACATATTTGATAGAGTAGATATTAAAGGGATGTGCAGGGAGAAACTTACCAAAAATGGATGCCTAGAACAATAGTGAAGGAATATTAATGGCCCTACAAAAGACCATATATACAATGATTAGGGTGAGGGGTTATGATGAAGATCAGAAGACATACACCAAAATCGACATGAAGATAGAAAAGGGATAGAGTACATATTTAAATGACTTTAGTGTAGATAAAAAGATGGTGAAGGGGAAAGATCAGAATAGTCATTACAGAAGGTGTTTATGATATAAGGATTGATTTCTAGGGGGCTATTAAGCTTAATGCATTGATAAATGGACATGATGGTCGATGTTCATGTGGTAAACAAATATTTAAATTTTTAGAACAATGGGCCTCATGATGACCAATATGGAGGTGTTTATGAAGAGAATGGTCAATTTAGTTATTGTAAATGTTGTGATTGATCATGGATAATGAGTGGGAAAGAGTCAAGTCATTGCAGCTAAATTTAGAGGATGTTAAGGTGAATTATCCAATTATTTTGATTGTCAACCTTACCGGTATGGATCATGATACATGATCATCAGAGGAGGTTGAAGAGAGAGTGATAAGAGAAATGAGTTTATGTTTGGTGGTTGGGATGGAAGGGTGTCTACATGAACTATGGGGGCTTTATTATTTGGATACTACACCCTAGATTCTGATTTGACAACAACTAAGTGCCTCAAATTTTGACCCCTATAATTGTTGGGTTTTAGGGGAGACAGAGAAGGCAGCGGAAACAAAAAAATTTCTCCCCCAACCCATACCGAGGAAACGCGTCAACGTCTATATAATAGGAAAGGATGGTTTGTGGAATCATACCTTGTCCCGAGGCTTGCTCGGCGACAATACCTCGCGCAATGCGCGGTCTTCAACTCCGGTCTTAGACGGTGTCTGTGCAGCTCCTGGTCGCACTGGGACTGACGACTCCTCCTCCTACCGGACTGTCGGATGACAGTTGTCCTCCTGAGCGGCAGTGTCCTCCCGCCTTTGTAGTAGTCCACACGGACCACCTGGAACTCCACTCTCCTTGTCCTACAAGGAAGTGGAAGGAGTCGCACCCTCCTGTTGACGTACTAGTCGCCAACACACTCTCCTGCTACCAGTTGCAACTGCAGTTGTCCTTCCCTTGCTGCACCTCCCTTTTGCGGGAAGCACTTGCTTGGGATCTCTCACGGTTACCAAAACCAGAGAGAACGACAACTTCGCAAAGTAACCGGCTTGCATTGAGTTGTACTTTGAGAAGCCCCCAATACCCCTATATATATAGGCGGGTCATGCAACAGGGTTCTCTGTGCCCGGCAATACGGGACTAAAGCAGGAGTAAAAGGGTTCGAGAATTTTCCACAAAAAGCAACCATTTCACAACTTGAAATGATCGGTTCACAACTGAACCGATCGGTTCGGCCATTGAGCCGATCGGTTGGACCTGAGCCGATCGTTTGGGGCACTCCAACCGATCGGTTGGTGCCCTGAACCGATCGGTTCATGGTCCTAATCCGGCTCAAAAAGACTTTCTTTGTTTCGTTCTCAATTGG
This sequence comes from Alisma plantago-aquatica, assembly GCA_963693085.1. Lineage (NCBI taxonomy): Eukaryota > Viridiplantae > Streptophyta > Magnoliopsida > Alismatales > Alismataceae > Alisma > Alisma plantago-aquatica. Next base: position 430,526,698 of record OY856413.1, read on the forward strand.
TATCGTATACCAATGTTATTCCCAATAGAATTGGGCAATTTGAAACTAAAGGAAAATTCTTGCCGACATGACTTTCCCAACTGGTCGATTGCACCAGTTGAGCCGATCGGTTCAACTCTTGAACCGGTCGTTTCAACCTGGGCATGAGCCGATCGGCCTGGACACTCTATCCGACCGGTTCAGCACCTCAGCCGACCGGTTCATCACATGAGCCGATCGGTTGGGAGCACAGGTTGGGCAAAATCAGTCAATTGCGATTTCAATCAATCTGATACTCCAATCAATGCGTCCAACACCTTGAACCATATGATATTGAGCTATCGACTGATTGAGTGTTTAATTGAACTACTAAACTCCTTTAGTAATCAATCTAAACATTGCTTTGTGGACAAAACTCCTCTTCCAGGTTAAATCCTATGTGTGTGACCCTGCAGGTCCATTTCACGTTGGCAGTGAAAGTCCATAACACTTATGACTTCACAAGCAAAGAGCGGTGCCTAGTCACACATCATTGCTACCCAAGTGAAAGTAGAAAGTTGGAGAACAACTTTCATCCTACAATCCGTGAATGGTGTTACAGTGAATGTATAATTCCTTTGTCACTGATATCCCGAATGAACTCGAGGCATGGAACAGTCATCCTGTCAACGTTCATTCACTTTCTTGATCTCAGAGTAGATTGAAGGAGATATGTATGACATCAATATCACATACTGATTCACACATGCGTGCGCACGCCTATCTCAATCCTACTCATCAAGTGGCCTTGGATATCAAACTCCCTCAGGAGGGACAAATCCCATATCTATCACTCACCCCTCAAAAGCCCCATGTGTCAAAGCCACCCAATCATCACCTTTATAACAACCCATGTTTCAGGACTGCGTTTGATGATGTCAAAGTGTGCCCAATGACATGTGTTGAGTGCAGTGATTTTAGGTCTAAGAATCACACTCACCACCATCACTGTGAGTACTGACTGTAACTACCATCTCATGGTTCCATGTGTCAAACTCATGGTGGGTCTGTCCGGTACCTTGTTCTCTAACAAGTACCTATGTGTTTGGTTTGATATCTCTATATCATGACTAATGAGATTCTGTCATCAACCAACACCACAATCTAGTCTTGTGTGTCATTGCTATCTATCTACTTTCCACAATGACATCCGACTAGGGACATAACAAGAATGTACAAACTTTTAGCATCCGTATGATCTCATCGTTCAGGTCCTTAACCTGAAAGCATACGTCATTGAGTACTGTCATTCTCTAGACATTCAATCTGTTCTATCACTATCTCATATGACTGAACCAGAAAGAATTGGAAGCTTGCCTTTGGTGTTTATCAAATCAATCTTAATGTATCCCACCAATCATCCCATGATTGGCTCTCAGGGCATACATACCAACAGACTCCCACTTGCACTGCGAGCCAATCACCCTTGAATCATATTCATAGTGATCTTCAAACATGTCCCACATGTTACTGTGCTCTAGTGCGAACATAGTGAGTAATGGCAACACCTTGCCAAAGTCAGTATAAATTGCATGTCTCTCATCTCTTCGCTGTACGTCGCACGTATGAGATGGAGTAGCCGCAATATGCGATCTAGTATTCCATTGCTAACCTTTAGCTACATTGCATGATCAAGGATTCCAGACTTGTCATCAATGACCGGAATATCTATAAGTTCATCTCATGAACTTCCAGATCCATATAGTATCCATTGTTGTTCTCTAACACACAGATACTCGGCATTTCCTTTTAAATGGTTTTATTGGAACATTTCCAATTATCAACAAACTTTCACTTTTATATATCCTATATATATTTTGCGATTTGTTTTCTGTCCTTTCGGAAGTTCGCATCAATGTAACTCTTTACATCGAACTCTTCCTTATCTCCATAGAACTAGCACTTCACAAGCACTTATCAAGTTCTCATGGTATTCCAGTAACCCTTACTAGAAGCAGACAAACATCCACTCGTCATGTCCCACATACGAGTTATCAGGATGAGCACATCATAATGCCATGTCCTACATACAAGATGATGAATGCATTTTATTCTTGCCATGTCATACATGCAAGACAATGGGATGATTACATACATGATAGATCCATATCTATTCTTAGTGTTCCCATTCTTCATAAGAATTGGACACTTGGCCTTGGGATACTAATATCCATGTAACATGGACAAGTTTTCTCCCACTGAATCTGTGCATACTGAACACTTCAGTTCAGATTGCCAATGTATGTTTTCTCTTTCCAGGTCAAGAGATTTTCCGAGAACTATCTCTATAGATCTCCATTCCTATCATATAGGAAACATCTCTATCTTCCTTAAAGATAATTTCCACTTTTGGATTTCCATTTTAGAACATTTCCATTTCACATCAATATGTGGAATGTGAATACGCTCCCACTAAACCACAGATCCCTTCTTTATCTTTGACATATCAGTCAAACCCTTTGACTATATCATCAAAGTAAAGATCCAATTCTGAGTTGCTTGTACTCAATCAATCACATTGATTAGTCCATTGTAACTTATAGACTTCATCTGCATTAGTGGATTCATAAACCTTATAGGTTGTGTCACGTACACATCCTTGTTTTATTCCTCATAGGAATGCGGTTTTAGTATCCATATGCCAAATGTTTCAGTCATTAAGTTGCAATCAACAAGCATCATCCTTCTCAAAATGTTATCCATGTGTCTTAACACTTAAGACTCATTTGCACTTATGGGTTTCATCCAATGAGTGCTACCATCAAGGTCATACCTTATGGTTCACATGGAAATCATTTAGGATGTAATGATCATAAATCATAACTCAAAATTCGGTTCCTCATATTCATCTAGATAGTTGACTCATCACATGAACAACTCATCACATAGATAATTGAGGTGTATCTGTTAAGGATTTAAGAACTCACAACCCTTGTGATTCTTAATTTCCTTTATTAGTGTGGGGTATTCTTTTATTAAGAAGAATTTAGTTATTCGATAATCATTCTCTAACTCCTTAGAGTATGATTCCTTCTTGATTTAGACATCACCATGCCTTAATCATGAGTTCACTATGATACACTATCATAATCACTCATAAGGATCTCAAACATTTGGTGCAAGTATTTTATTCATTGATCTCATCAAGAATTAATACTTTACCAAATTTGTACTTCATTTATGATAATCTTGAACACTTCAAGATATTCATATTGGTATTTCTCTAAACACCATTTGAAGTATTAGCATTCGCTCCAATAGGTATGTAAATACATCACATGTATTATACCTAATAGGACAATCATTCTCCCACTACCATTAGTGAAGATTGATTAATCATGTACAAGAGATTCATGTCTCTTTCTGGTTCTCTAACCAAAATAGTCTACATTTATCCATCATATGGAAACTAGAAATGAATTTCTCATGATTGATGCTAATTTGATCGTTTGAGTTATCAATAACTTTAGGTATCATTTTATCTTATGCATACCATGTATCACAAGATAAATAAGGCATTGCCACAAAGATCATATCTTTGAGATTGAAACATCAACTTTATTAATTGCCATCATTGTCATACAATATGCAATAATAAAGTGTTTCTATCTATTAGCAATATATGAAATAGCAGTTCTCAACTCTATTTCGTGCCCTCTAAACTGAAAGATACTCCTATCTATGGCAGCAACACTTTCTCCAATGATGGGTATTTCTTTCTTGGTCCTTTCGCAAAAGCCATCACTTCTTTGTGGATATTGCATATCATATATGACATATCCATATCTTGGTATCATATACCTCAGATAAAGAAGCGGTTCATTTCCTGATACCTTAGGTGGAGATCTCCATCCCCTCCTTCATCTTCTTTTGTTCTTCCAGATATAGAGGGCAATCCCTCATACACCCTTTCCCCATGTGCCTTGAGGCTGAAGACGGCTTGGATTTCTGGCTAGCATCAGAACACTTCTTAGCTTTGCCCTTGTCCTTGCCCTTAAGATTACCTTTTCTTTGATCATATCAAAGACTATGGTTTGTCTTTCTTCATCTTTGCCTCTACTATCCTCAACATGTCCAACAACTCTATCAACGCTTGTCAAAGTTGTTCATGTTGTAGCTTATCATGAATTGTATGATTCTCACAACATTTGCAGTATCACACCAATAGCCAACTCTTGGCTCAGAGGGAATCCTTCTTAATCAGGTTTTTCACATACCCAATCACATTGAGTGTGTGAATACCTTATTAGATCTCCTTCTGTCATGACATACTAGGACAATATCTTGGAGACATCATATGTCTCATGTTTTCTCTGCAACTCACAGTTCAGAGAACACAACATTAAGCACTCCTCATCAATGTCATCCTTGGTATGCTTCCATAAGCATACTTTCAGCCATTGATGTGGTGGGATCGAGTTCATCTGGTTCTGGTATAACTAGGACTTAGAGCTTTCGCTCCTTGATTGAGAACACTTCTCATCGTCCTAACCAGTCGTGGAATTATTCCCATTTAATTTGTTGGTCTCAAAGACCCATCGCAAATAAAGTGATTTGTTGATTAACCATTTATTTTAACAAAAGGAAATATATATATGCAATTTTAGTCCAAAACTCTTTTGACTTATTTGATTGATTTGAAAATTTGACGATAAAATTAGGCCTTTAATTAATTATCGCTCCCACTATTTTAGTTCAAATTGATATCCCTCACCATCAATTCGGAAGATTGCAGCGTACAACCTTCTAGTGGGCAAGATCCTGAAATCCTCTAAGTCATGGACCAGCTTGGGCTGTCACCCACAACATAGATCTCTCAGGTAGGCAACTTTTGCCAATTGCATCATATGCAACTCTTGATAAGATGTCATATACAACTCCTTGCAATGATCATCTCCATGCCTCAAGGTGCTAGATCCTATCTAGGTCACCTTGTTAAGTCCGACCCAAAGCAAACACGATGAATATGCACCCTGCTTGGGTAGACCCACACATTCATCCTTCACGCTTCAACGAGGTAGACGGTGCACCACGCTAGGGCGTGCCCACACTTGGTCGAACAAGCTTTTCACGTGTGTCGCATTTGGAAGGCATCTAAAACTTAATATTTTAATGAGGGATTTGGTTTTATATACATATACATATCCAATCACCACAATACATAGTACATATCATATACATGCTATATCCCACATAAAACATGCACAAACGATAAAAAGCGATGATTATGGCCATCCTAATGTGATTCCTTGAGCCAAGAGGAATCACGGTCATCTAGGTCTACATCACATGCAACCTGTACAAGATGAACTTCTGTGCCTTGCCATCCGAGTAGATCAACTCATCACATGAATGATCTGTACTCTCCAGCCGGTCGTCTGGGTGCCACCAGCTGATCGGTTGGCTTCTCCAACCGATCGGTTTGCCTGGTCATCGTGCATCTCGTCATGTCCGCCACCCGCTCGTCTCACTCCTCGAACCGATCATCAACCGATCGGTTCACTCCTTGAACCGACCGTCTGGAACGTCAACCGATCGGTTCACTCCTTGAACCGATCGTTTCAGCTGTCGTCTTGATGTCCGCCGGTCTTCGACATAACAGGAAATAAAATATATCCTAATAATTACATTGCTTTAAAAGGGAAACCCCGAGTTACATTCGGGGGGAGAAAAGGTAGGAAAGAATCTCGAATTATTTCGAGTTACATCAGGAATAAGAGAGGGAAGATCGGTGCGCAGACCGAGATGCAAGCAACCACAAACAACCACACACAGATAGGGGTTTATAGGCCATAATCACGCTACATACATCCACCACAAAACTCGTTTAAGGGCGACGCGTATCGAGTGCATTTATAATACATATCATATATGTAATTGGGATTTGTGGATTTAGGATTGGACATGCATAAAGCCGATATTATTCGCATCGCATGCAATAAATAAAGGCGACAAACCAAAATCGATCATATCGATATTCCTAAAATATAGAGCAGTTGACGTGGCTCTGATACCACTGTTGGGTTTTAGGGGAGACAGAGAAGGCAGCGGAAACAAAAAATTTTCTCCCCCAACCCATACCGAGGAAACGCGTAAACGTCTATATAATAGGAAAGGATGGTTTGTGGAATCATACCTTGTCCCGAGGCTTGCTCGGCGACAATACCTCGCGCAATGCGCGGTCTTCAACTCCGGTCTTGGACGGTGTCTGTGCAGCTCCTGGTTGCACCGGGACTGACGACTCCTCCTCCTACCGGACTGTCGGATGACAGTTGTCCTCCTGAGCGGCAGTGTCCTCCCGCCTCTGTAGTAGTCCACACGGACCACCTGGAACTCCACTCTCCTTGTCCTACAAGGAAGTGGAAGGAGTCGCACCCTCCTATTGACGTACTAGTCGCCAACACACTCTCCTGCTACCAGTTGCAACTGCAGTTGTCCTTCCCTTGCTGCACCTCCCTTTTGCGGGAAGAACTTGCTCGGGATCTCTCACGGTTACCAAAACCAGAGAGAACGACAACTTCGCAAAGCAACCGGCTTGCATTGAGTTGTACTTTGAGAAGCCCCCAATACCCCTATATATATAGGCGGGTCATGGGACAGGGTTCTCTATGCCCGGCAATACGGGACTAAAGTAGGAGTAAAAGGGTTCGAGAATTTTCCACAAAAAGCAACCGTTTCGCAACTTGAAATGATCGGTTCACAACTGAACCGATCGGTTCGGCCATTGAGCCGATCGGTTGGACCTGAGCCGATCGTTTGGGGCACTCCAACCGATCGGTTGGTGCCCTGAACCGATCGGTTCATGGTCCTAATCCGGCTCAAAAAGACTTTCTTTGTTTCGTTCTCAATTGGTATTGTATACCAATGTTATTCCCAATCGAATTGGGCAATTTGAAACTAAAGGAAAATTCTTACCGACATGACTTTCCCAACTGGTCGGTTGCACCAGTTGAGCCGATCAGTTCAACTCTTGAACTGGTCGTTTCAACCTGGGCATGAGCCGATCGGCCTGGACACTCTAGCCGACCGGTTCAGCACCTCAGCCGACCGGTTCATCACATGAGCCGATCGGTTGGGAGCACAGGTTGGGCAAAATCAGTCAATTGCGATTTCAATCAATCCGATACTCCAATCAATGTGTCCAACACCTTGAACCATATGATATTGAGCTATCGACTGATTGAGTGTTTAATTGAACTACTAAACTCCTTTAGTAATCAATCTAAACATTTCTTTGTGGACAAAACTCCTCTTCCAGGTTAAATCCTATGTGTGTGACCCTGCAGGTCCATTTCACGTTGGCAGTGAAAGTCCATAACACTTATGACTTCACAAGCAAAGAGCGGTGCCTAGTCACACATCATTGCTACCCAAGTGAAAGTAGAAAGTTGGAGAACAACTTTCATCCTACAATCCGTGAATGGTGTTACAGTGAATGTATAATTCCTTTGTCACTGATATCCCGAATGAACTCGAGGCATGGAACAGTCATCCTGTCAACGTTCATTCACTTTCTTGATCTCAGAGTAGATTGAAGGAGATATGTATGACATCAATATCACAAACTGATTCACACATGCGTGCGCACGCCTATCTCAATCCTACTCATCAAGTGGCCTTGGATATCAAACTCCCTCAGGAGGGACAAATCCCATATCTATCACTCACCCCTCAAAAGCCCCATGTGTCAAAGCCACCCAATCATCACCTTTATAACAACCCATGTTTCAGGACTGCGTTTGATGATGTCAAAGTGTGCCCAACGACATGTGTTGAGTGCAGTGATTTCACGTCTAAGAATCACACTCACCACCATCACTGTGAGTACTGACTGTAACTACCATCTCATGGTTCCATGTGTCAAACTCATGGTGGGTCTGTCTGGTACCTTGTTCTCTAACAAGTACCTATGTGTTTGGTTTGATATCTCTATATCATGACTAATGAGATTCTGTCATCAACCAACACCACAATCTAGTCTTGTGTGTCATTGCTGTCTATCTACCTTCCACAATGACATCCGACTAGGGACATAACAAGAATGTACAAACTTTTAGCATCCGTATGATCTCATCGTTCAGGTCCTTAACCTGAAAGCATACGTCATTGAGTACTGTCATTCTCTAGACATTCAATCTGTTCTATCACTATCTCATATGATTGAACCAGAAAGAATTGGAAGCTTGCCTTTGGTGTTTATCAAATCAATCTTAATGTATCCCACCAATCATCCCATGATTGGCTCTCAGGGCATACATACCAACAATTATAAATTTTGTCTCAGCATGGTTAATCTAATCCTTATATGAAGGGTAGAAGTGTTACCAAACACTAAAGGACAATTTAACTTTAAAGGAAGGAGTTTCTATATTTGACTTCTATGATGTCCTCTCATTGTTTCCTAAGTGTTGTATATCCTTTTCTTCATTTACAACCAAATTGTGTGTGTATGAACACACACACACATACAAAATCATTAATCCACAGGGGTGTGGTATAGTAGATAAGATAATTTCTTGTAGGAGGTCACATGTTCACACTTTTGACTCATGGTATAAATTGACCAAACCCTTGTTTTAATGATGACTAATTATTCCACTTTTTGTGTCAAATGCTTCTACTTGAGTGATTTATGATTAGGTATAGACACACTTCAAATGCCCTAACTTGTACATCTTAACTTGGATAAAAAGACAAGTCAAAATCAATGCAAGTGACTTTTGTGGAATATGATATAAATCTATTAGAAATATTTTCTAAATCACTTGTAATGATCGTATCACTTGTAATTAAGCTTAGAAAAAATCAGGAGCACTTAAATCAAATATTTAAGCACTCTAATGACATTTTCCAAAATTCATTATATGGTGTTTTTGGTCAATTTTCTCCTGTGACAAACTTGACCAATCCTCTTGATGCATTTTGAGAATGTCCAGGTTTGGCTGAGTTTCCTATACATAGAACTCAACCGATCCCTACACTGACCAAATCATATTTAAGAGATCGGTCAAGTTTCATCCAAGATAAACTTGACCAATGCTTCAAATTAGCTTCTTCGCATAGTGTAATCGGTCATGTTTCCTAAAATTAAAATCAATCGAATACACTGTCAGAGTGTGTGAAAAGTTCTTCTAGCCATTGGAGTGTTGAAAAACTTTAAAAAGTATCCATTCCAACACTCCAAATGGCTATAATTCATCATTAAGTGTTCCCACTGGCTAGTAGGCATCCCCAATTATAATTAGGACCCCTTTGTTTTCATCCCATGGTTAGCTATGCACTACAAAGTTCCCTGTATTATAGTTGAGTGCATCCTACAACATCTTTCCACTCTCTAAGCTTAATTACTTTCTACATCAATTAGAGTGAGTAGGATATTTGAAAGAGAGCTAGTCCTACATGTATATCTTTTGAGGCTCTCACTTCCTCCACCTCCTAATCTCTCATTTCTACCATGAATATGAAGATGAAGATTCTCTCTCTTGTCTATGAGATGTGAAGAAGATCAAGAAGGGAAGGAGTCCCTGGGTGAAGGTGAAGTCATAAGAAGAAGATCCAAGAATAGTGGGTAATTCCTCAAAGGCTGAAGACTTGTGCAGGATGGGTAAGTCCTTGGTGAAGGCAGAAGACTCGTTGGAAAGTGGGTAAGTCCTTGGTGAGGTACAATACTCTTGGTTGGATAGATAAATACTTTCGTAACTAGGTTGTTGTCTCCCTTCTCCTTAAAGGGAAGGCTATCCTTGGCCCAGAAAAGGAAGGTCATGTATTATAATGGAATATAAGGAAGGTGCAATGTTTGAAAAATCCTAGAGTTTTACCTCTCTAGGTAGTGGACTGACTTACTCCTTGTATGAAGTATGGAACCACTCTACATAGCTTGTATTCTAGTGCTTGTTCAATCTCTCTCTCCTTTGCTATGTATGTTTGAGTTTCACTCAAAGTTCATAATTGCCATATTATCTTAGAAATATCTTGAAGGCATAATGAATTTTGTTTAAGTGCATTTATCTCATTCACCCCCTCTAGAGCCCATCCTAGATCCAACAAGTGGTATCAGAGCACATCTTCTCCAAGCATACTTACACAATTTGGAGAAGATGGGTGATTATCAAGGAGGGAGATACCTCATCAATCTATGATGGGAGAAATTTCCTATATTGGAAAATAAGGCTACAATTCTACATTCAAGGATCAAGTCTTGAGCTATGGAGAATGGTGGACCTTCCATACAAGTGTCTGGAGACAAAGATACAAGAATGGGATTAAGCTACTTTGAATAAAGCAACCTTGAATGCAAGGACCGTCAACATTCTCTATCCCTCCATGTACCCCACTGAATTCAATCAGATTTCCTCTTGTGAGACAACCTATGAGATATGGAGGAAGCTATGTGTCACTTATGAGGAGGAAAAGCTAGTGAAGGAAAGCAAATTTTACATGCACAAAAGACTTATTGAAAACTTCAAGATGGAAAAGGAGGAGAGGATAGCTGAGATGTACTCAAGGCTCAACACTATTGTAAATGGTCTTGTTGTCCTAGGTCATCCTATGGATAGAGGAGAGATCAACTCAAAGATCCTTAGATTTCTCCCCAAGAGGTAGGAATCCAAGGTGACCTCCATTGAAGAAACAAAGTCTCTTGATGATATCCCTATTGAAGATCTCATAGGAAATGTACAAGCCAACGAAGTCAAACTTGACAAGCAAGATGAAGAAGAAAGAGAAGAAGAGAAAGATCTCAAGAGAACATAGAAGGATGAAATCAAAGCACACATAGAATCTATTGTTGGTCAAACCTCTTCATCCTTTAAAGTTAAAGAAGATGCCATGTACTCGAAGGGTAGACTCCACAAAGGAAAGTCCTCCTCAATCAGCCCGTGCTTCAAGTGTGGAAAGAAGGGTCACTTAAAATATTGTCCTCAAGGAAAAAACCCATCATTACAAGAGAAGAGAAGAGAAGAACACGAAGAAGGACAAATGCCACAAAAGCCCAAGTGACTCATCCAATTTAATCTCTCTTGACTCCTCCAACTCAAGCTCTAGTGACTCCTCCAATTCAAGCACAAGTGAAGAATCAAGTGGAGGATCTAGCTCAAGCTATAGTGATGAAGGAGAATGTCATTTTGTTGTTATGGACTCGACAAGTGAAGACTCAAATGATGTAAATCTAAACTCTTTAGACAAATAATCTTTAATTGGAATTATTCATGATACTCATACCTCTCTTAAGTCTTTTAAAAAGAAAAAGAAAAATCTTGCTAAAATTGTTGACAATTTGCATGTAGAAATAGATGATCTTGAACATGCAAATATTTTCTTGCTTAGTGAAAACAATGTGCGTCTTAGTCAAGTAAATTTTCTTAAACTTGAAAATGCTAATTTGCTTGATAATATTAGATTCCTAGAATCTCAACCTTTTATGCCTAGTGCTAATGAATAACATAGAAATGTTGTCAATCATCTCATGCTTGATATTGACGTTCTTAAAATTGAAAATGAGGAAAAAGATTCTATTTTGCAAGGATCAAAATCTGAAAATGGTGTTTACCTTTCTAAGATTGCTTTTCTCAAAAAAGAAAATGCTTCCTTGCTTGGTAAAATCAATTTTCTTGAATCTTGTTCTATTTCTACTAGTAGAGAGAATCATGTTGCTGCTCTTTATATTGATAAAGATTCTTATATGACCAAAGCTCTTTGCTTAGAAACAAATCTTTTGCATTCTAGAGATAATATCAATCAATTGTCTTCTACTATTACTTCTCTTATTCATGATAATCATAGTTTGGGATATTCTATGCAAAGATTCTTAGATTATAAAAAGAATCTTAATCAAATCCTAGACCATACTAATGAACAAATGGGTATATATGGTATTGGACTTGATAGTAGACAAAGGAACAACAAAGATGAAGGTACTTCATTTTTCAATGAAAAAAACCTCTAGTTCCAAGTCTAGGAGATTGTGTAACCATTGCAATGATATTGGTCATTATTCTATAGATTGTCCTTTTAGGAATGAACCCAACATGATTTGGACTTGGTCTGCTAAGATAACCCCTTCAGACCCAAAACTATGATTAGGGAACATTTCATCTTTCTTCTTATAGGTCAAGTGCTATTGGATAGACATGAGCTATTGATTTGTGAATTGACTTCTCAATCCACATGAAAGAAGAAAAGTGAGATGTGTATGGGGTGGAAACAAGTGGAAAAGAAATGGTAAGAACAGAGGTAATGTTATTCTTACTCATATCTGATCATAGTGTGCTTTTGCCAAGTTAGTATGCACTATACATATTATTTTTGAGTCATAGTTGGTATACTACGATTCTCATCACTTTCTTGCTCAAAAACTACCCCTGATGCTTTCATATTGCATTACTAACTTGCTTACACATGTTTGGATATGGATTATATTTTTATCATGCCTCTAGATATGTTTTTCTAAAATAGATATACTTTTTGACAACAATTGTTGTCGGTTGAGTTTGTCTTGATAGAAAATCAACTGACAAGCATCGATGGGTGTTGCCAACAACTATTGTTGATAAAAAAGATCAACCATAAACTCATCCGACAACACTGTGCATAGAATATACAAATGGCTTTTTGGATGAGAATTCCCCTTTCAACTAGAGTGTCTCAACCAATAGCCTTATTCTTTGGCACTCGCTTTGGTACCTTTATATGTGCATATTTCCATTCTTTAAATTGCCTATCTTATATACAACTGTATCTTTCTAATTGCTATAATTTGGCATCCCACAAGTGGTATCTCTATATCTTGCAATTACTTGTCTTGAGTTGTTATGCATGTTTTTGAAGATGCTCTTTGGATCTCTTGGTTGTGTTTTAAAATGCTTCCATTGTGCTATAACTTGCTACATATATCTAGTTGTATATTTTGTTTTGATACAGCCTTGAGGTTCTTAGTGGTAATCATCTATTGGTAATGATTCAAATTTGTTAGTGAGTTATATCCTTATATACTTCTAAAAGTGCATATCCTTTTGTTTGGATATATCTCTACATATACTCATAGATTACTCTTTAACTTGTTCATCTTTTGCTATGATCTAGATCCTACTAGTAGTCCTGACTTGTGATATCATCTACTAGTAGTTTGTATACATGTAGTTCTAGCCTTGTTCATCTCTTGATCAAGTGGTTTTCTACTATATACCATGCTTGTAACTTGTTTCATACTCAAGCTTGTTCCTTTAATTGCATATCTACTATCTTAAGTTGCTTGCATGGCCTTACCTTGATTATATGCTAGAACTACATTTCAGGTTATTCACATGTATGTATTTTATTTGTTTACATACAATGCTTGGACAAGCCCTTAATGTTGCTCTTCTACTCTTCTTTATGACATTTGGTATCTCCTTATTCTAACATGGTTTCTTTTAGCTCTTCAAACCCCTAATTTTTGAAATGACAAAGGGGGAGAAGGCGTGTCTTATGTTAGATAGGGGGAAGGCATGTGTGAGGAGAAAACATGTATTATGTTAAGGGGAGAAGACATATATGAAAAAATATATGAGTAGAAGAAATAGTTTCTATAAATGTTATAAAAGCTAACCATACAAGAGAAATAGCATTAATTGTGGGGGAGAACTCTATGAGCATCAATTGAGGGGGAGTATATGAACTCAATTTTATCAAAATCCCTCAGTTTCTCCAAAGGTATGATTTTACTTAAAATCTTTCAATACATTTATAGAATGATTTGTCATCTTCAGAAAGGGGTAGAATGTTCATTCAAGGTAAAAATTGAACAAATCCTTGTTTTGATGATGAATAACCATTCCAATTATTTGTGTCTAATGCTTCTACTTGAGTGACTTCAGATTAGGTATAGACACACTTCAAATGCCATAACTTGCACATCCTAACTTGGAGAAAAGAGAAGTCTAAATCAATGGAAGTGCACTTTTGTGGAATATGATGCAAATCCATTGGAGTAAATCAGTTGTAATGATTGTATGCCTTATAATTAAGCTTAAAAAAAGTTAGGAGCACTTAAATCGAATATTTAAGCAGTCTAATTATATGTTCCAAAATTCATTACAGGGTGTTTTTTGGTCAAGTTTATCCTATGAAAAACTCGATCAATCCTCTTAATGCATTTTGAGAATGTCAACATTCATTCGAGTTTCTATACACAAAAACTCTACCAATCCTAGCACTGACCAAATCAGATTTAAGTGATCGGTCAAATTTAATCTAGGATACACTCGACCAATGCTTCAAATTTTCTTTGTCATATTGTGCAAACGGTCAAGTTTTCCAAAACTAAACTAACCGAATACGCCGTACTGAGTGTGTAGAAAAAGTGCTTCTAGCTGTTGGAGTGTTCCAAAACTCAAAAGAATATATGTTGCAACACCCCCTAACAGCTAGAATTCACCCTTAAGTGTTCCCACTGGTTAATAGGCATCCCCAACTATAAATAGGACCCCTTGGGCTTTATCTCATGGTTAGCCAAGCACTATGAAGGTCCCTATATTATATATGAGAGCATCTTACAACCTCTTTCCACTCTCTAGGCTTAATCACTTGCTACATCCATTAGAGTGAGTAGAATATTTGTAAGAGAGCTAGTCCTACATGTATATCTTGTGAGGCTCTCACTTCCTCCACCTCCCAATCTCTTGTTTCTACCGTGAAGATGAAGATGAAGATTCTCTCTCTTGGCTAAGATAGGTGAAGAAGATCAAGAAGGGAAGGAGTCCCTTGGTGAAAGCTTCTCCTTGGTGAAGGAGAAGTCAAAGGTGGAAGATTCAAGAAGAGTGGGTGATTCCTCAAAGGCAGAATACTTGTGCAAGAGTGGGTAAGTCCTTGTTGAAGGCATAAGATTTGTTGTAAAGTGGGTAACTCCTTGGTGAGGTATAAGACTCTTTCTTAGAGAGATAAGTCCTTTTGTAGGTTGTTGGCATGCTTCTCCTTAAAGGGAAGGCTTCATATCCTTAACTCAGAAAAGGAAGGTCATGTGTTGTATCTCTTATAATGGAATATATGGGAGGTGCAATGGTTGAAAAATCTGAGAGTTTGAGCTCTCTACATAGTGGACTGACTTACTCCTAGTTTGAAGTATGGAATCACTCAAAATGGCTTGTGTTCTTATGCTTGTTCAATCTCCCTCTCCCTTAGTTACACTCAAAGTTCATACTTGCCGTATTATCCTAGAAATATCTTAAAGGTCTAATGAGTTTTGTTTAAGTACATTTAACTCTATTCACCCCCATCTAGAGCCCATCTTAGATCTAACACAATCCACAAGTTCATCTGATTCTGAAATGTTATGACATGTATGTACATTGTCTGTGCCGTCTAAACTACACCAACTATTGATTTTTTGATCCCATTCAAATTAGGACAAGTATAATTCCTATTGAGATCAAACACATAAGTAAAAAGAATTTTATAGGGTGATTCATTAGAATATACATTTAAGAGACCATATCAGTAAATATATGTGACTGCAACATAGTCTAAAGTGAAATGTATTAGAGATGCCACATGAAGTGGACTTTTTCTCTATCTAGTATTTTTTAGTTTACACAATATTTTTAATATATAGATTTGAACTTTGAAAACTACCACCACGTGTGTTAGTTTGTAATTTTGTAGAAATATTGTTGGTTTAGTGAAATCATCAAATGAACCGGAAGTTTTTGTTTAAAATCTTGAAATATGGAAAGAACTACTTATTCTACAAGTTTCACCAAAAATGTATTGTTGTGAGGAATATTTTCTTAGGAAGTAAAGGATATGTACTAATACTATTGAAATGTGTTATGTTAATTTTAAATATGTTATATGGTAACTGATGAAATTTCATGCTACTATTTAGCCTATAAGAAATGACATGAATTACTCTAGTCTTTGACTAAATATTGTTTGTTTAAGTAAGGGAAAAAATAGATAGATATTTTTTTACAATCCATTTTTGCTCACTCAATAGAAAAATTCATGATAAATGTCAATTCTCTTGCTAATGATGGGTTCATCCCATTTTTGAAATTTTATTTATTTTTCCACATTTTCTACATTTTACCTTTTTTCACATTTTCCACATTTTATCCATTTCTATATTTTTCTCATATTTTCCATTTTCTTTGCCTATTTAATTCATCCAATTTACCATCTCTTACCCAGTTTGGGGCTTTCTGTAAAGAAAATCTTTTATTTAGACTTAAGTGCAATTTTCTCATCTATCCCACTTTTATAAGCCTTTTTTCATAAATTTCCCAGTTGCGTTATCCTAAATAAAATTCTCCTTTCCCGTCAGATAATTCAATTTCCTTTAGCCGCACAAAAATACATGTTATTTGTATAATAATAAAGGATAATCTTGAAATTCATGCCTTTTATCACTCCATCATTTTTTTTATTTTTTATTCAATATTCTCCTTAATTTATTATTTTCTACAAAATATTCCTAAAATATCCATAAAATCATAAAATTGACTTTCTCCATCTTGAGCCATACAATGGATGAGATCCCTTTGTAGTGTGCTACATGGCAGATGGCCTCAACCGCAGGCCACGCCTCACGACGCATTGACCAAATCCTCAACCTCTTCCAAAATCTTCCACTTGGAAACCCCAAACCCAAAAATATACCTATTAATAGAGCCCCACACCCTTCGTACTCAAGGCCCCCTTTTGTCTCTCTTAAAGATAGAGAGTGGAATACTTCCCCTTTTTATTTTCTACATGTGATTAAAAAATCCTTTCTCAGATGCCAACTGCTCTGTTAACATTGGTAGTATGTTTAATAACTACTTTCTCTGTAATATCTTTGTTAGTAAATGTCAATTTCTTTCATCAGTTCTATCCATAACTATTCATATCTACATGA
This sequence comes from Alisma plantago-aquatica, assembly GCA_963693085.1. NCBI lineage: Eukaryota > Viridiplantae > Streptophyta > Magnoliopsida > Alismatales > Alismataceae > Alisma > Alisma plantago-aquatica. Next base: position 430,543,586 of record OY856413.1, read on the forward strand.
CACTTCAAAGATCTAAGATCTTGATCTATCAAATCTCTCTCACCTCTCTCTCTCTTCCTATGCATTGGTCCCAACTTTTAATGATGGAGCTATGTCGAGGGAGGTTTTGAGGCAATTGGGACCATAACACACCTAAAACTAGGAACTTTAGGACTAAGATAGGAAAGACACGACTGTCTCCAGCCCCAAAGGTCCTCCAACATAAAAATCATTTTTATCACTTGTTTATTGTTTTCATTAACATCAACCTCGAAACACTGCTATTTTTATCTGAGATGATAAAGAAGGATGCAATAATATTGTTGGGTAAGATGGGAGTGCTCAAACGTTCCCCACTCATAATAGGATCGTTGACTCTAATTATCTGAATCGAGCATACCTTTCTTATCCACCCTGGGGTGGAGTCAAAATAAGTTTTTTTTGTGTTTTCTTGCTTATTTAGACTGCAACCTCTATTTTCCCTTATTTTATGAATGAAATTCGATGGTGACTCTGAGCTTTATTGATTTGATGTTTTCCTTTTTCTTCTCTATTGTTTTCATGACCATGTGATCTTTTATTTTACTTAAACAATATTTATAGCATATTGGTTGATATGTACTTATAGATCAGCGGGTAACATAGGAGAATAATATATACATGGAGGAACATCAGAATGAGAACTAGTATTGAGAATAAAAGGAATGGTTATGAGAAATTGGTAATGGTACATGGAGGTGATGTAAAGTTGGCAATGTGGATCTAATTGATAAATTTTAAAAGATTGCAACTGAGTGGATAAGTGCATTAATACATACAAATCATTAAATTCTAAGTTTGTTCCTATGCATTGATTATAAAAACTAGGTCCTCACCGTCAAAGAAAATAGGCAAAAATGTATGATTGGATTGTGGTTTCCTTGAGGCATGTGACCTTTTTACTCAAACAATATCCACAAACACTAATGGATCTTGTCGACCACCAATAGTAGATTATGACACGGGGGATGGCACTATATTTGTTGTTCACAAGACACTAGGTTGCATAATATATGTGAAATCAAGAGGGGTCCAGAATAATAGTATGACATGGTATTTAGAAGCTTTGACGTGGGTGTGGGTTAGTTCCTTCGGTCGATCTCCTCCTCTTTAAAGTCACTGCCATTGAGGTGAGATAGAGTACCTTTTTGGATAAATCCTAATGATTAAACATGATATACCACCAAATTAAAGTAAAGTGAAGGAGGAAGTTGGCCCTAAAGTGCATCCGCCACTTGGTAAAGGTTTCATATTCCAAAAAGCATGAAACTTATTAATAATTTCCACCTTTTACAAAAAGAATAGATACACAAAATCACGCAATAGGCCACAATGTATGCTATGTGGGTTGGACGAGGCTAGAGGGTATGGAGTGGAGGGAGAGGTAGAAAAAAGCAAGAGTTTCTCTCATTGACTGATTCCTCACTATGGAAGTGGCTTCTATTTCACTAAAACTTGTTTTGCTCTATCCTTGCCCCCATCCGCACAACAATAATGCTTGTGGTGATTTCAGGCTCCCCAAGTAAAGATAACTAGATATATTGAATTTATACATATGAGTTACAAACAATATCAAGAATCATTAATATTATATTTGTTATTCAACTACAAAATAGCATCACTTAAATATTATTATAGATAGTTTTCTCAAGAAAGCCTGAGTTGATACCCCACACTTCTTTGATGGTTATGTTGTAAGATAGATCTTATGTGGATGTTCCAAAAATTATCACTCATGTGATAGGATAAAAGTAAAAACCATCTCCAACTGATTAAACCTAGGAAGTTGAAACAAGGGAGGAAAGAAACAAGAAATACTTAGAGATGTTCTAGTCCCACATTGTAAATCCTAATGCATAAAAATTAGATGAACATGTATGGTCTATTGGTTAACATCTACTTACAAGGATGTTGCTGCCAAGAATTCAAGATATCAATATATACAAGGATGATGATCATAACGGGAACCAAGATTGAGTATACATTTGGAAAAGAATAGGAAAATGGATGATTATAAGAATTTGAATAGTGTACATGTAGGTGACATGGAGTTTGTAAATATTGTGATTGGGCTACATTATACTGAAAAAGTTGGTGATCGAATGGTTGATTGAATTAGAATGTAATTATTCTAAACTTTTGAGTTTGTGTGTATACTTTTATTACACAAATGAGGTTCTGATTGTCTAAGCAACCAATCCACAAGGCATATCTGTATTATCATTTCCTCACCGTGAACTTAAGAGAAAATACAATACATGTCTAAGGATGGACCTTGTTGATGACAAATGGTAGATGAATAAAGAGGTATTAGCACTATCTTTTTTGTTTGCAATACACATGGTCCCAAAACCAAAATAAAATCATGAGTGGTCAAGAAAAAAGATGCATACATGGTAACCCAAAGTTTTGGGCTGGGAGGGGGGTAATGGTAGTGATCAAGCTCCTCCTCTTTGATTTTGAAAATATTGAGTCAATAAAAAGAATATTTTCCCATAAATCCTATGCATAAATTGTTACAACCTGATGCCACACAAAAGCGAGATTACTCAAAACAAAGCACGAAATTAACACTAACATCCAGGATTACCATAAAATAGGTTAAATTAAAATTTAATCTATGTAACCTAAAAAATGGAAATATATCACATCTTAGTCCACAAGCTATGCCACTTGTATAACATATCATGCTACAAGATTATACATATCACTCTTCACTTGGTCAACTTGCCATAACATATCACATATGATAACCTATTCACATATAAAAGTCATATTTGTACAACCATGGTATACTGCCAAAAACTCATGTCAATGTAAAACATCTATAAAACACCACAAGGACCTGAGAGTACAGGGAAGACACATAGAACTCTACTACAAAACACTAGTAGTGTATCCAACCTTTAACAACTACTACTCCTCTTGTTGTTCAACTTCTAACGCACGATCTCTTGTGTAGGACCACCTAAAAGATGTGTAAACCCACAAGGTGAGACCAACATCCCAGCGAGAGATGTAACTCTCTTCCAACAACTATTATTAAAACAAATAGATTAAAGTAAGAAGATAACATTATTATCATGATGAGCAGATACAATTAAGTGATATGAGTAAAGAAATTAACATTGTTTAAGAAATTTAGGCATCTAGCTGAGCAGTAGAACATTTTATACTTTTAGATGGAAAATGAAGAACATGTATAACCATTATCAACTAAACAGTATAAGAAGCAAGACATGGGGTCATCCAATGTCAATCACATTTGACCCTAAGAAAAATATACTTCATGGATGTGTTATGTCTTTTATATTCCCTGAGGATTTGAGTCGTACCACCCAAATGTAATTGACCACTACTAAGTTGAAATCATTGTCATACAATATCTATGGAAGAGCCAGACTCCATGATCTTCCTACACTACTCAGTCAATTTGAGTTTGCATTGCAGTGACATATCAGTTAAACTACAAATAGCAACTTATAGTCAAAGCTATAGTCCTGCAAACATAAACAAAAACTTATAGTTAAAGCTATAGTCCTATAAACATAGAAACAACTTATCACCGAAGCTATAGTCCTATAAACACCTATCCCACCTTGGTACAAGTCACGATGCTAGAAACGTATAGAACCCAATCATTGAGGTACAACCACAATTGTCCTCTATCACATCATATCACTTTCTCATCATCATCAATACCTAAACACAGTCATTCTCGGAATACATGGTATGAAGTTGTCAAGGACATATAGTCACTTGCACCTCACACACTCAACAATACATGCTCTGGATTTCCCTTAGGAATACCCGTTTAACCATCCAACAAAGTTTTGACTCTGGAATGGATCTATGGAACATGGCACTACATGATTAGGGTTTCACTTGATTAGTTATGACAATTGGGTATCTTTTAATACATCAATAAAGTTACAACGTAAAAAACCTAAACAAACTCTACAAAGATAAGGGTAAAGGTACAATTTTAGAAGATATAAAACATACGAGGTATACAATTGTCACATCATCACTTGATATCACTGCCATATAAGGCCATCCAAATTATCACATCACTAGGGGATACCAATCCGTCATCTCATCCCTGGAGGATACCATCTCACATTAGGCATTAATCCTCTGTCAGGTCATAAGACCCAATCACATAGTTCCTACAGATCATCATAATGTCATGATGACTCATAAATGCTCATAATCATCACCTTATGTCATATCAAACACACCATATCAATCACTAGCTATAATACTCATTTCACCTACAATGTTAGGGTTACAAGTAGGAGAGAGAAAACATTAACTCATGATATTCATTCAAGCAATCTCAACAAGTACATCATACACTTGAGAATTAGGGTTATTCATCGTAGATATGATCAATCAATCATTCCACACAATACTATGTATCGACCATCAAGAGACAAGATGTAGAAACCATCACTTACTTACACATGTGTAGTGACCTACAAGGTTAATACATTGTAGAGACCATAGTGTCAACCTCATAGGTAGCGACCATAGGAGGTTAACACCTTGTTGCAATCTAGCTAGGCCTGTCTAGTGACCAACCAAACAAACGCATGTGTTGCGACCGCAAGAAGACCACATGTATTGACCATATTAAGCTCAAACATGTGTAGAGACCACCCACTTAGGGTTAGGGTTTGTTGCACCCGCAATACATCAACAACATGTAGCAACCTCAAGCAGCATAGTGAGTGTAGAGACCACAAGGTTAAGCCAATCCAAATAGAACAAAACCAAATCCAAAACAAAGATAGAACCATGATCAAAATAGATGATAACATCAAGGGAACTAAGCATCATCAAGGGGAAAAACTTCATGCACAGATGGTCATAAAATTCCCATCAAAAACCCTAAAATAAACTTCACCAAGGTAAACATAGAAAACCATTATCATAGAAGGAAAACCATGTGTTAAACTCTTTCAAACAAAGATCAAAACCTCCAACATCATATGATGGTCGAAACATAACATGGTGGTAAGATCAATGATCAAGTTGCATGTAGAAACAACAACAACTTTATCTCTTAGAATCTGGGTGCATGCATTAGGGTTTAGGAGAAAGAGAAATCCTATGCAAGAATAATTAAAAATCATAAACCCTAGATCATGATAACATAATCTAGCATCTTAGGATCATGTTTGAGATATATAACATTAACATGCAAGAAAATTAATGGTAAAATAATAGAAGAGGGGAAAGTTATATAACCCACCTTAAGATGAAGATCAAGCTCCAAAGCCACAAGCTCCAAGAGAGAAAAGAAGATCCAACTTGGATCAACTCCACAGCCACAAGGTCACCTTAAGAAGAAGAAAACATACCAAGGTCAAAGAGAAGCTCAAGAAGAAGAAAGCTCAAACCCTAGGCTGAATAAAAGAGAAAAAGGAGAAAGGAGAAAGCTTCATCTCATTTAGGTACTACCATGGTCAAACCATGGTATCAACCTCTATGGAGAGAACTTCCTCAGGATAGCCACCATGGAATAACCATACTCCATATCCAAGAAGAAGAAAGGAAGGTAGGGTTCTCAAGAGAAATAAAATCAAGGTTGAGAAACCACTTACCAAGAAGGAAGATCACCTTAGATCACCACAAAGAAGATGATCAAGCTCAAGATCACCACATGCAAAGATGATCAGCCACAAAGCTCCTAGATCACCACCTCCCCCATCACCACCAAGCTCAAGGTCGAACTCAAGCAAGATGATATAAATTAGAGCTAAAGGGGATAGTTGCATGTGAAAGAGATAGCATATATACTCAAGGGGGTAGGAGGGAGGTAAAGATATGAGGTGTCAACATATGAGAGCATCAAAAGGAAACTTGTCCTACAAAGGATAATCCATGAAACCAAACATGAAAGAGAGTCGTTAAAATCTATGTATTTTAGAGACCACTTAGGTCCTCACCTCATCATGGATGAAGCAAAGCAACCAACCAAGGTCGCAATACATCAAGGTTGAAAGACATCTCAAACACATGTAAAACCTCAATACCAAAACTAAAGATCAAGCTTCAAGGTTGCAACAAACATCAACCAATAGAGTGTTGTGGTCACAACACCTCAAAAACTGACATATAAGGTTGAAACATCCATTAAACTTAACCATCCATGAAAAGCCATGCAAACCCTAATATCCTCTCATGATGCCATCTCACCATCTAAGTATCAAAGAAAGGCACCCCTAAGCATCATTTCTCTATAATGATGATAAGGCACAAAAGGAACAACCTACATGTGAAAAATTGCAAGATAGACCCTCATTATGGGTAAATTGAAACTTGGTTCAAAACAAGCATAACTAGCTCAAACATCAATCAAACATGACCAAACTGAAAACATAAACTTGTCACATGTTATTAAGGTGCTTCATATGATCAGATTAAGGTTAAAGCATCTTATTAAGCAAAGCAAACATAATCAAGCACTAAGCTAGGTTAGGGGTCTTACATAAATAGAGTATACAACAGATGCATGTGCAATCAAAGGATCCTATGGACTCAACTTGCATCCTCAGCTGGTTAAAGGTAGTCTATCTTGAGAAATAATAAGCTTTCATAAAACTACCACTTGTGATCAAAAGAAGTGATTCACCAAATCACATAGTAGGATATTATTTAAGCCTAGTGGAATGGAAGGGTATGGTGGGGTGAGTAGCAAGAGGGTAGATAACTAGCAACGATCTCTATAATCATTTGATTCCTCATTGTTGTAGTGTATTCTTTACAGATAATAAATCCTAAAGATGGAAAATTTTCTTTCTACTTCTCTACAAGTTCTTTCCCTCTATCATTTTCCTCACCCCCTTCATAAAACTCACATGGCCTGCACTATTTTTGGGCTCCTCAAGTAATTTTAACTAGATACGTTGAACCCACGTGCCTTAGAAAAACTAACAAGAATCATTAATACCAAATCAATTGCTTATTTATAAACCTTCAATTCATCCTAAACACAATGTTATGGAATCTAATAACATCACTTTAATATGTTTATGTATACTATTCTCATATAGGGATAAGTTGGAGAGCCCACATTTATTTTTTTATTATGCCATAAGCTCAACTATATGTGGATGTTTTGAAAATATCACACTCTCATGCCCACCCCAAGTTAGTTAACCCCATCCAACCAAAATAAGGGAGGAGAGTAAAGGTTTAAACTAACAATGCTCTCGTCCGTTATTACAAATCCTAATGCATAAAACTTATATAAATATGTATGATTTATTAGTTGACATATTCTTATAAGGTATTCAGAGTAAAAATGTGATAAACGTAGGTGAAAAATATACATGGAGGACAATTAGAATGGGCACTAGAGCAAGGATTATTTTGGGAGATGATAAGAAAACCAATGGTTGTAAAGGATCATGTAGGATACATGGAGGTGACATGGAGTTTGGAAATATTGTGATGGGCTTAATAAAAGTAAAAATGATTGTGAGTGAGGGGTCTATTCCATTAGCATGTACATATATGTTACTTTGGTGTTTGTGTGTAACACTAATTGTACAATTTAAGTCTTGATTTTCAAAACAACATAAGACTCATGGCCTTCTAAATCAAATACCACTAATGGATATGGATGGATCTTCTCTATGACTAACATAAGAGTAATAAAGGGGATGTATAATTGTCTTTCTTGTTCGCGAGGAACTTGGTCTCACAACACAATGTGAAATCATGAATGATCTTGGAAAAAGTTGGCAAAATTGTTATCAAAAGTTTTGGGGTGGGATGGGGGCGGTGGCACCATTAAAGTTTCTTCCGTTTGAGGTTTGTTCTATTGAGGCGAGATTGAGTAGCTTTTCTGGTAAATCATAATGCATAAATATAGTATACAACTATATGAGGGTGATATAAAGGTCTTAGATGGCCTCACCGTACATTTGCTAATAGTTGAAGGTAGCATGTCCCGGTGAATAAGAAGCTTCCAAATAACTACCACTTATTAAAAAAAATAATTGACACACAAATTCCTATAATAAGCTATGATATAAGATAGCTCAGTAATAAGGGGGCAGTGGAGGGAGGTGGAGGGAGGGGTAGGCAACTAGCATTGGTCTCATCAACCAGCATAATTCTACATTATGAAATAGGCTTCTTGCTAAACAAGAAATCACAAAAAGGAAAGTTTTCTTTCAACTGCTCTACCACTTATATTCTGTTACCCTTTCCCCCACCCCTCTAAATAGCAAAAAGATTTTTAATGGCTTCAAGATCACTAAGTAAACATAACTTGATATATTAAATCCATGGATATCCCTTACAAAAATTAATAAAAAATCAATAATACTAGATTAGTTGCTTAATTAGAAACCTTACATTCATCCTAAAGAAAGTGAATATCACTTCAATATGATTTGATATTAGTCTCATAAACAGACTTGATTTGTCAATGCCCACATTTCTTTGGTGGTTTCTCCATAAGCTTGACCTTAGGTGGATGTTTTGACAATTTGTTACCCTTGTGAACCAAGAGAATGTAAGACTATCCAAACCTTCAATTAGTTAACCTAGGGCAAAGTAAAAAAGGGAGGAAGAAATAAGAAAAATCTAGCAACACTCTAGTTCCATATTGTAAACCCTAATATGTAAATAGTAACCATATATGTATCTTCAATTCGTTGATGCATGCTTATAAGGAACCATATGTCAAAAAGTGAAGAGTGTAGGAGAAATATATATCCAAGTAAGGATGATAAGAAAGGAACTAGGATTGAGAGTAAGTTTGGGAAAGTATGGATAAGGGATTGTTGTGAGAAATCAACTAGGGTACATAGAGGGGACATGTAGTTTGACAATATTGTGGATGGAATAAATAATAAAAGTAATTGCAAGAAAATGGTGGATTGCATTAGTATGAACTAATATGTGAAGACCATGTTGTTTACATACATAAATTATGCATATATGATCCTGTTGTCCCAGGAATCAAGCAAAAGGCATGTTTTGACTGTGGTGCCTCAAAATCCTGTGACCTTTTGATTCAAACACCATGTGAAGATACATGTGAACCTTATTGACAAACAATAGTGAAGGACTAAAGTGGGTGTAGCAATATCTTTTAGCCACATGGTCTCACTGATGAAAATCATAAACAATCTAGAAAAAACTATCAATATGGTATCCAAAAGTTTTCAGGTGGGAGAGGGACACTGGCTCCTTGATAGATTCTTCTTTGATGTCAACACTATTGAGGCAAGTTGAGGTAGATTTTTGGCTAAATCTTAATGTGTAAATAGGGTATAAAACAAGATGTGGGTGAATACAACACCTTTGGTAGCCTCATCGTGCATCATCTACTGGTTAAAGGTAGCATGTCCCAATGAACATGAAGTTTTTAGATAATTAATGGTTTTGATCAATAGAATTGATATACCATATATCATGACATGCTATAATGTAGATAGGATGGTTTGGAAGGGTCTAAAGAGAGTGGGTAGAAGTATGTGCAGGTAACTAGAAATTATCTCTCTGTCTGGTTGATTCCTTAAAGTGGGTCTAGCTTGTTGTTGACCAAGTAATTCTAGAATGGGTAAGTATTTTTCCTGCTGCCCTATAATTTGTTTCCCCTCACCTTGACCCCACCCCTTACACACACAACAAGACCTGCACCACTATTTGGGCTTCCCAAGTATATATAACTAGATTTATTAAATCCTTGGATATGTCTTAGAAACACTAAAAGAAGTTATTAATGCTAGATTAGTTTCTCAACTACAAATCTTTCTTTCACACTGTCCATAGTGTAAGTGAACTTATATAATAACATCACTTAAATTTATGTATGCTTTTCTCAAACGGGCATGAGTTGACAATGCCCACATTTCTTTGGTTGTTATGCCATACACTCGACCTTATGTGGGTGTTATGACGATCTATCAATCTGATGAGCCAGTAGAAACCAAGAGTGTTGCCACCTCCAATCAGTTGATCCCACACAACCAAAACTAGGGCGGAAAGTAGCATGCAAAAAATATTAACATTCTAGTCCTATTGTAAATCCTAGTGCATAAAAAGTAGATAAATGTGTGCCATCTATTGATATATGTCTACTTATAAGACAATGGGAATCGAAAATGTGTTGAGAGTAGGAAAACAATATATACAATGAGAAGGATCATAATGGGAACCAGGATTGAGAATAAACTACTTTGGGAAAGAATCAAATTATGGATGGTTGTGAGCAATCAATTATATTATATAAAGGTGAGGTCAAGATTGGAAACATTATGAATTGACCACATAAACAAATACAACTGCAAGCGAGTGGTCAATTTCATTAGTAATACTTATGTATAACTTCTATGTTTGTGTGTTTACATTGATTACACAAGATTACATAGAGGTGAGGTGGAGATTGGAAATATTGTAAATTGACTGGATAAAATAAATAGGGTTGTGAGCGAGTGGTAAGCTCCATTAGTGAATACTCATATGTAGCTTCTATATATGTGGTTATACATTGTTTACACAAATAAGGTCCTGATTGTTGAAGAAACAAAGAAAAAGTGTGTGTTTGGATTGTGCCCTTAAGGCCCGTGATCTTTCGAGTCAAAAGTTGTGTACAAATACCAATTGACCTTGTCGATGACCAATGGTAGAGGACCATATGGGAATGGTATTGTCTTTGCAAACTATTTGGTCTTAAAACTGACATCAAATCATGAAAGATCTACAAAAAACCACCAACATGGTATTGGAAGTTGTCAAATAGATGAAGGACATCGACGCCGATTGAGCTCCTCCTCTTTGATGTCAGCGTTATTGTAGCGAGATACAATAGCTTTTTGGGTAAATCCTGAAGCATAAATAAGGTATCGTACTAGATGTAGGTGAGGCAAAAGCCCCAAGTAGCCTCATCGTGCACCTGTCACTTGTTAAAGGTAGCATATATCGACGACATGAAGCATCCAGGTGACTAGCACTTCCGATCAAAAGTAACTATACACCAATTCACTGAGCATGATATGATGTAAGCTAGTTGGGTTGGAAGGGGCTGCAAATCCTGATATGTAAAAATTGGATAGATATCTATGTCTAATGGTTGACGTCTTCTTATAAGGCCATGTGTGCCAAAAGAGTGACCAATGTTGAAGAACTATATATATAAGGAGTGGGATCAGAATGAAAATAAGGTTTGAGAATAAGTTCAAGAAAGAATAGGAAAATGGATGGTTGTGAGTGATCGAGTAGGGTACGAGGAGGTGACGCGGAGATTGGCAATATCATGGATGGACTAGATTGAGTGATGCTGCAGGAAACTGTTGATGACCCAACTAAAAAAAGGTTGAGAGTGAGTGGTAAATTGGATTAGTATGTATTTATATGTGACTTTCGTGTTTGTGTGTATATATTGGTTAGAGAAACAAAGTTCCTCATTGTCTAAGCAACCAACAAGAAAGGTAAGTCTGGACTATGGTGCCCGTGACCTTTCCGCGTCAAACGCCGTGGACGGATACGTGGACTTGAGAGGGGTAGTAGCACTGGCCTTTTCTGTTCGCAAGCCACTTGGTCTCGCAACCCACGTGAAATTTTAAACGATCCATACAAAACCGGCAACATGGTACCGGAAGTTTTGGGGGCCGATCGGTCTCCTCCTCTTCGACGTCAGAGTTGTTGAGGCGAGACGGAATTAGCTTTTCGTTACAGTAAAGACAGCACTGTACCCTTCCAAGTTCCCAAGTGATGCGAGTGGCCTCCTCTCGATCTCAATGATGATGACCCTTTCAGCAACCTCATCTTTTCGTTCGCCGCCTTACACAACTTGGTTCAAGCTCACATTAAATTTAGTAAATTACTTTGCGGAACTCCAAGATCAAGGTGTGGTGGAAGTAATAGCTTGATGCCACTGGCTCTGAACAACTGGAAGTAACATGTTCCTGATCTTCAGCTGCCTGTCGTTCACGGTCGCAGTCGGAGAAGGTGGTGCAATATTTCTGCTTTTTTTTTTGTCGCCGCCGCCGTCGAGGCTAAAGGTGGTCCCTCCCACAGTTGGTTTCCAGTCTTCCAGGCCAACAGTTTCCTGCAGCATCACGCATCTTTCTATCCTTTTCCTAATATTCACTTGAGTTCATATATGTTACCAAACACAAAAGGTTCACCCAGAATCGGACCCGTTTCAATTTCGAAAATGCCTAATGGACGCATAGCGGGTGATAACTCCGTTAATTGGATTGAGACTTAAAAACGAATTGGACATGTGTTGCCAAGTCTTAATACGAGTCAAATCCAATAGGAAATAAAAAGATGGTTCCCTTTATGCATCATGGAGTTGGACTAGGAGTGAGACTGAGATTTGGATTAGGAGTCCTGGTTGCAACTACATGGATGGAGGCCTATAAATAGAGACCATGGGGGAGGCTATTGGGATCATCCCATCAGTTGTTCAGTTGGTGCCTTCTGTGGTAGAAGAGCCGTAGAACAAGAACAACATGTGAAACTCTCTTGTGGATAAGAGAGGGTCAACGACTTTGCCTTTAAGCAAAGTAGCGGTTGGTAGTCGGCAACACAACAGAGGGCATTGACAGCGGAGGCGGATCCGAGAGCGGAAGACGCACATCAGTTAGTGGCGGTTGTTGGTGTTGTGACTACGGTGGTTGTTTGTTCGGTCAGCGGAGGACACACACTCCCTCTCTCAGGCGGAGAGAGCTTTCGGTTTGCAGCAACGTGCCGAAATCCTAGTTGGAGGAGCCAACTAGAACAAGTACCGCAGGCAACGATGAGGTAGACGACCTTGTCACCGGTAGAGACGATCGATCAGCGATCATAGCGGCAACAATAAATCCCCAACAACGACAATGGCGTCGTGAGAAGATAAAGTTAAGAGAGAGATTTTGTACACCTTGAGTGTGATTCTCTTCTTGCTTATCTTTGTTCTCGTGTGGGAGGAAGCTACTCGGATTTAAGGGTGATTAAATCTGGGCAATGTGAGTTGTAATTCTTGATTACATAGTGCTTGTTGACCGATATTGCCCCGTGATTTTACTCTCCTTAACTTGGGGAGAGTTTTCCACATTAAATCTCGCGCCTTGAGTCTTGCAGAGTATTGTCACTTTTTCCCAACAAATGGTATTAGAGCAAGGTTGGAAGGTTGAAGTAGAAGTGACAATGACGTCTGAAGACGGGAAAGTGCACATCGACAAGTTTGATGGCAAGGACTTCGGCTTCTGGAAGATGCAGATTGAAGACTATTTGTACCAGAAGAAACTGCATCAACCTCTGGCGGGGACTAAACCTGAACACATGAAGCAGGAGGACTGGGATCTCCTTGATCGTCAGACACTTGGAGTGGTCAGGTTGACATTGGCGTGAAATGTTGCATTCAACATTGCCAACGAGAAGACAACTGCGGAACATCTGAAGACGCTATCAAATATGTACAAGAAGCCAACTGCTGCGAACAAGGTATATTTGATGCGTCGCTTGTTCAACCTGAAGATGAGCGAAGGAGCCTCTGTAGCTGATCACATGAACGAGTTTAACGTCATAATCACGCAACTCAACTCCATGGAGATCAAGTTCGAAGATGAAGTTAAAGCTCTTATCCTACTCTCCTCTTTGCCCGAAAGTTGGTCTGCTACCGTGACAGCAGTCAGCAGTTTGTCAGGAAGCATAAAACTAAAGCTTGATGATATTCGGGATTTGATCATGAGTGAAGACATCTACAAGAGGGAATGTGCCAGATCTGATTCTTCAGGTTCAGCTCTACTCGTTGGAGGCAGAGGAAGAAATCAAAGTCGCAATCACGATTCTAACAGCGGAAAGTCGAAGACAAGGGGTAAAGAATGTTACTGTTGCGGAAAAGTTAGACACTTCAAGAAGGAATGCAAGGTCTGGAAGAGGGTGTCACAAGAACTCGCCAAAGAACAAGAGGATGATGAGCAGAACAATTCAGCTGTTATTGCAGAGGAAGTGCTTACAGTCCAAGAGCAGTGTCTGAATACAAAGGATGATATTGAGTGGGCGATAAACATGGGAGCGACGTGTCATGCTACATCTCACAAGAAGTTCTTCACAAGATACAGAAGAGGGAACTTTGGCAATGTGAGGATGGGGAATTCTAGCTACTCAAAAATCGTCAGGATTGGTGATATCTGTGTCAAAACATATATCGGGTGTATTGTCACGCTCAAGGATGTTCGTCATGTTCCAGATCTGAGACTCAGCGTAATTTCTGGTTCCTTATTGGATAGGAACGAATATCATCTCGGGTTCGGCGGAGGCAAGTGCAAGGTGACAAAAGGGTGTTTGGTGATAGCTCGAGGCAGACTATGCTGCAATCTATATAAAACCACATTCAGAGTGCACAAAGACAAGGTTCAGGAAGTGAAGAAGTCAAAGTCATCTCAAAGAAGACAGAATCATGGAGGACTACGAGGAAGTTCTACATATAGGCGCATGACTGAGCTACGAGATTCTCTCAATGATGTCATAAGGGTAGAAAAGTGGATTTCTACATACATCAGGAGATGCACTATGACAGCTTCTAGTTAGAGAAGGTTGCTCCAAATACCTTTTCGAGACAACACACGTGTCAGGAAGGAGGGCAATACATTGAAGATGTAGTTGCTACGCCTAGGATGGAGGATCAGACTCTTGATGTAGACTTACATCGATAGGGGGATCATCATAAGAAGGTTTCTAAAGCTTACTACATAAGGCTAGAAACATGGTTTTCATCCAGGAGGGCTCGACTGACCGGTCAGGGGGAGCCAACAAAGTTCCACGTGTGGGCATGGAGAGAGAAGCAGTTTGGCCAAGATACTTCTTCTCTGTTGCTTGGGAACAAAGTGAAGTCAAGGTGGGACTTCAAGAAGAGGGATGAAAACAACAGGATTTTGACATGCTTGAGGAGAATGACCACCTATCGGAACCCATCACATGTGGTGATGGAGTCCAGAAGATACTTTGGATGATTGATGAAGACAACGTCTCGCTTATGGACCGGAGGGGGAGATTGTAGGGAATAGGAGTCTGGCCCAGATCCGAATTGGATTGGGACTTAAAAAGGAATTGGACATGTGTTCCCAATCCTAATACGAGTCAAATCCAATAGGAAACAAGAAGATGGTTCCTTTTGTGCATCATGGAGTTGGACTAGGAGTGAGACTGGGATTTGGATTAGGAGTCCTGGTTGCAACTACATGGATGGAGGCCTATAAATAGAGACCATGTGGGAGGCCATTGGGATCATCCCATCAGTTGTTCCTTGTTGGTGCCTTTTGTGGTAGAAGAGCCATAGAACAAGAACAACAGGTGGAGCTCTGTTGTGGATAAGAGAGGGCCAACGCCTTTGCCTTGAAGCAAAGTAGCGGTTGGTAGTCGGAAACATAACAGAGGGCATTGACAGTGGAGGCGGATCCAAGAGCAGAAGACGCACATCAGTCAGTGGCGGTTGTTGGTGTTGTGACTACGGTGGTTGTTTGTCCAGTCAGCGGAGGACACACACTCCCTCTCTCAGGTGGAGAGAGCTTTCGATTTGCAGTAGCGTGCCGAAATCCTAGTTGGAGGAGCCAACTAGAACGAGTACCGCAGGAAACAATGAGGTAGGTGACCTTGTCACCGATGGAGACGATCGATCAGCGATCGTAGCGGCAACAAGCAATCCCCAACAACGACAATGGCGTCATGAGAAGATAAAGTTAAGAGAGAGATTTTGTACACCTTGAGTGTGATTCTCTTCTTCCTTATCTTTGTTCTCGTGTGGGAGGGAGCTACTCGGATTTAGGGGTGATTAAATCTGGGCGGTGTGAGTTGTAATTCTTGATTACATAGTGCTTGTTGATCGGTATTGCCCTGTGGTTTTACTCTCCTTAACTTTGGGAGAGTTTTCCACGTTAAATCTGCGCCTTGAGTCTTGCAGAGTATTGCCACTTTTTCCCAACATTTGGGACGATTTTCCAGTGGTAGGGCTATATTTTCACTGGTTTTTGTCTCTGACCTCTCGGGACTGGCCAGTACGCGGCAGCAGGCTGGTCAGGTACATCTGCTATAATTAAGCAGCCATGAATGAGATAAGGGGAAATGAATGGGGGTTCCGCTTTGGAGGGAAAAAATAACTCAATGATCGTTGTTGGGGGGAAAATAACTCAAGGGTCACTGAAAATGTAACGGTTGATGACCCAATCTGACAGATATTTTGTACCAAAATCCAACGTCTTTTATTTCCCATTAATACATTGATTGACACATTTAAGAGGGAAACTCAGATTGCTGCATTGTTAGACACATTCGAGAGGAGAAATTGGATTTTTTTTGCAACAAAATCCAACACCTTTCATTTCCCATTAATGTATTGATTGACACATTTAAGAGGGAAACTCGGATCGGTGCATTATTTGACACATTTGAGACGGAAAATTGGATTTTGAAGACATTAAATCCTCACTCCCCCCACCTAATTGTTCTTCTTCCTCATTAAATCCTCTGTGTCATTCTTCCTCCACACCTAGTTGATCTTCTGCATTTATTATTTTATTTATTGTTGGTGGTTAGAAATGGAGTTTGAAATAGGTAACTTGTACGTAAATGTTGCTCCTCATTTATTACTTTTGTAAGAATATATCTTCTTGCACTATAAACTCTTTATCATCTCATACATCATATAAATTTAATTTTTAAGTAGATTTAAACATGGAAGTGATTATGAAGAAAATTATTCTTCCGAGGAAACCAATGACACCAATGATGGAAAATCTGGAGAATATTTACAAGAGGAAGATGTAGCTACAGAAGATGTTTTTTTTGATAAAAGATGCAGAAGAATTTAATGATGAATCTGAAGAACATTTACAAGAGAAAGATGTAGTTGAAGAAAAACAAGACATAGAACAAGAATATCATGTTGCAGAACTTGATCTTAACATACTGCATGCACATGAGGAAGAAGAATTTCCTACTGATCAAGGTTAGTTATCAAGAATTGATTAGCACAATTCTGTAATGCTCATTAGCATAAAATACACACTATGTAATGCTCATTAGCGTTGAATACTAAATGGTCATTTTTAAGTATGCAATATTAAGAAATTCTACAATTGAACACCATGGCACCGAAAAGAACAAACTATGCACATTGAATAATAACTTCTGCACAATGAAATACAAAACTAGGCACATTAGCACAGCTGTGGGAGCAGTAAATACAAAATGGGTGCAATGAAACACGAACCTTCAAAAGGAAACAAACACACCTTAGGCACATTCACACACGTTTTGAACTGCAATAAATACCAAATGAACATACACTAGGGGAATTGGCACATTTGTGGGTGAAATGAAAAACTAACTATGCACATTAGCAACTTTGTGGGTGCAATAGTACACTGAGTGGGCGCATTAGTACACCAAGTAGTCGATTTGGAACCATTAGTGGGCGCTTTGGAACCCTTTGTGGACGCATTACCAATTTTGTAGGCGCAATGGAGAACAAACTATGAGGATTAGCAACTTTGTGGGCGCATTAATACGCTATGTGGGTGCATGAGTACACTAAATGGGCGTAGTAGTGCAACAAGTGGACGTTGTAACAACTTTATTGGTGCGTTAGTACACTAAGTAGGCACAATAGTATACTAAGTAGGCTCAATAGTACACTAAGTGGACACAATAGTACACCGAGTAGCCGATTTTAGAACCATTAGTGGGCGCTTTTGGAACCCTTTGTGGCAATAGTACACTAAGGTAGCACAATAGTACTTTTTTAGGCACAATGGAGAACAAACTATGAGGATTAGCAACTTTGTGGGTGCATTAGTACGCTATGTGGGAACAAGAGTACACTAAGTGGGCACATTAGTACAACAAGTGGGTGCTTTAACAACTTTATTAGCATGTTAGTACACTAAGTGGGTGCTCACATTGTTATTGTTGTTTGAAAACTAAATATTGTTCTTTCTCTTTTGCTGTACATCCCAATATTCTTGATGTTGGAATGATTTGCTACTCTTGGTGAAGTGAAAGATTTTTATAAAAGTTTTGGTATTTCTCGTGGCTTTGGTGTTAGGGTTCGTAGTTCTGGTAAGAACAGAAAGGGCAAAATATCTAGGCTAAAGATGGTTTGTGTAAAACAAGGGGAAACTCTAAGGAGTACCGATAGTATGGCTCAAAGGTGTAGTGCTAGAGTGAACTGTCCTGCTCAAATTGTTATCCATCTAAAGAACGTGTTTATATGATTAACCACTATAATGACGACCACAACCATGTTATGCTTGGAGCAGATCACGTGCAATTTTTACCGTCCATGAGGACCGTCTCTTTGATGCAGTAGAGAAGGCTTCTAATTAATGAAAATGTCGGTATATCCACATCTCAGACAATGGATACACTTGCTATTGAAGCTGGTGGAGTAACCAATCTAACATTTACAAAGAGGGACACAAGGAATCTATTAACCCATTCTAGGAGAATAAAGCTCAGAAAAGGAGATGCCAAAGCAATGCATGAGTACTTCACAAAGATGCAGTGCGCCCATCATAACTTCTTCTACATGATGGATGTAGATGACTGTGGTGTTTTAAAGAATGTTTTCTGGGCTGATTCAAGAGCAAGATCTTCCTACAAGTATTATGGGGATGTTGTATCATTTGATAGTACTCAAATTTGGTTATAGATCACTCAAAACTTGTTCATTTCTACTTGTGTATATTACCACTTAAATTTTTAGGTGTCCATCCTAAAGGCATAGTAATAGACCAAGCTCAATCCATTATCAATGCTATTGCCGAAGTGTTTCGCACTACCAAGCATAGATTGTGTTTGTGGCACATAATAAAGAAGCTACAAAAGAAGTTTGAAAATTCCGAAGGAGCACGTAAGGCTATCAAAGGAGTCGTATATCACTCAATAACTACAATTGATTTTGAAAACCGATGGACTGAATTGATAAACTTGCACAACTTACAACAAAATAGATGGATCCAACAGATGTACCCTATCCAGAAGATGTGGGTTCCATGCTATGTGAAACATTATTTTGGGCTAGAATGTCTACAACACAAAGAAGTGAATCCATCAATGCATTTTTCAAAGGTTATTTTAGAGAAAGAATGGCACTGAAAGAATTTATTGAATAATTTGAACTTGTTGTAAGTGTGAAGTTCAAGAAGGAATCCAAAGCAGACAACGAATGCATTCACAAAAATTTTGTACTGAAGACTACTTTTGTAATGGAATGACAACTTGGTGAATAATACTCATTGGACATTTTCTAGAAATTTCAAACAGAGCTTCAGGGCCTCATGTACTACAACACAATTCATAGGTTGACAATCGGAGAACTGTATTTCCTTGAGGTTTTTGGGAGGAAGAGGATACAAGTTGATTCTAACATTTTTGTGCCACGACTGAATTCATTTCAATTGGTATATAACACATCAAATCTCGGAGCTATTTGTCATTGTTTAATGTTTGAATCATCGGGAATTATATGTAGACACATGTTTGCTATGTATATGTTCCTTGGTATAATCAAGTTGAACGAGGAATATCACTTGATTGACAGATGGAGGAAGGATGTGAAATGAATTGTAAGCAAATCAGACACTATACAAAGTGTTGAATATACTAACTCTGAGGATAGGTATCACTACAACAAACATTCACATTAGTGGCCTTTTAAAAATGCCACTAAAAAAATAAATGCCACTAAACATTTTTAGTAGCATTTTTTGACATTTAAAAAAATGCCTCTAGTACCAATTCCATTTGAAAGATAGTGGCATAACTTGTAAATTCCACTAAACGTTTGGATTTAGTGGCTTCCAATAAATACCAAATAAATGCCCCTAAAATATCATTTGGCATTTATAAAAATACCACTATCCATCAATTGACTTTTATACAAATGCCCCTATTTTGTATTATGTTGTTGTATGAAAATGTTATTATTGAGTTTAATGGTGTATAAAAAAGCCAATAATGACTACTAGTTCTGTACTACTAAATTTTCATGGCTTTTAGTCATTTAGTTTTCAATTCATTATCAAGATTTGTAAATGAATGTCAATTGTAGAAGAACTCACTTTTCTGAAAGTATGGATATTTTTTATTTATAATCAAATGAGAATTACATGGGGAGGACATTTTACCTTGCCCCTTTATATAGAATACAACCAATGATATACTTTCATACAATATTTTTCTATGTAGTACATCATTGGATCTGTCTCTTTCCTGATATGACTATCTACTTTTCTACATGTCAACTTCAGAGCTCCTTTAAATATGATGAAAAAAACCTTATCAAAACATTGACCAAGCCCCTTCAAAGTAGTTATATAATATTGGAGATAGTAGAAAATCCAATATGGTTGATGTGGAGGTACTGATTTGTCTCATAAAGACTCGCCTGCTGGACATCAATACCACGAGCCCCATCATTATGTGGTGAACAGAACATGAGTAACACCAGACTAGAATTCTGACGTGATAGCATCACATTCCTTCTCAGGCATATCACCATGCATATTAGAAAATATAAAGCTACATTTGCATGTTGATTGCTAGCAAGAAAGCCAATTGTTCCATTAAGGTTAGATCTGACAGTAGATATGATGACCACATCCATTTCTCCACCTTGAAAACCATCTACAGATCTCACCTTAACAGTCAATTCACATTTGTTAGTTAAACATGCTTGTATTTTTTCTTCAATGTATGCGACTTGGGCAGCATAGGGAGAAATAATTCCAACACTTATTTTCTCTTTTCTCAAATTTGATGCTACCAATAAAGTAAATTGAAGATTCACTGAATAGCTAATGGCTCGATATTTCAAATACAAAAAATAGAAAGCTAACATTACTCATATATGGCTACAACTGTGTAAAAATTGAATATCATAAATCAAAATTGTCATAGGAAATTTTGTATTTGGATTAAATACATGAAACCACTAATTTATCAAGATATTTTGTGAACGTCAATTAATGCACATCTAGTTACTGAATTCTAATGGGTTCTAGATGACGCATAAACCCATACATCATGTAATATTTAATGTAAGAGAAAGTAAACATCAATGTTAATAGAGAGGATAAGCTATGTAGCATCAAATTCGGGTACATGGTACAATAGCTCGTGTCAAGAAAATCAATTAAATGATTTACTAGTCAATTTTTCTTTCCATGTAAAGGAATGAGCATGCGAGTTTACTATCCTCTTTATAAGAAGGTGTTTCTCACCTTTTAGTGGCCTATGTATAATTTGCAAAATGAAAACCA